>JAOEFI010000003.1:11564381-11637511 GCA_034621735.1 Anopheles plumbeus
CCCCTACGCCCCCCCCCCCCCCCCCCCTTCTCCATCCTCGTGATGGACCCAATAAAAAAAAAGACGCAAAGCAAAGCTAAAGCAAAGCTACTACCAATTGCGCCAATGACTGGGACTGCTGTTTCCCGCGGGAAGCGGGTGGCAAGGGGCAACAAGGGGCGGAAAGCGGGCGGAACGGACGGAAAAGAGGTTTGTTTTATTGAACGACTCTAAAGTTCAATTAGGCGGTTGTTAAGGTTCGTGAGAAATCGGAACATCGATCAACAAATTGTTTACGTTGGTAGGTGGCGTCCGTCGGAGATCGTCGAGATCGGATTCGCCACCACCTTTGCTATAAACATTAAACTAATGGCGCAGGAAGAAGAGAAAAAAGAAACACGCTCACAAATGCACACGTGTTGCGAGCTGCAGCCAGCAGCCTCGCCGCACTAAAAGTTTGATTAATTGCCAGCCCTAGTGGCAGCATTAGCATCCAACAGTCGTTGGCGGTGTTGTCGCTGTATGTGCACGCAGTTGAAAGGTGCGCATATAGTAAGAGGTCCTATAAAATGGTCTCCTTTCCTTTTTTGAATCCCGCGCGCTGACTCACTCCTGTGTGTGTGTGTGTGGCACGGGGGGTGGTTGCTGCTTGCATCGAGTGTCGCGAGTAGATTTAATCTATTTTTAACAAGGTCATTTTGATTCAAATCAGCTTCGAATCTGATTTTCTGCATTTGGGAATGTTCAGTTTTGAAACAATTTAAAAGATCCTTCAACTCTTACCGTTGGAATTTCTCGACTCCTGGAAGCGGCTTTCGTTTACTCCTTTCAGTGTACACACAGACACACACTTTTCAATTCGCTTTAGTAAACAGTTTTTGAAACAGTTTTTCGGTTAGGATTTACATTGAATACACTTTTAAGCTAGAAAATAAATGAATCAATTAGATCGTTTAACTAATTGCTCTTATCACTTATTATTGTTTTTTGCAACTTTTCGACATGTTTCGTTGTCTCAACAATCGACCACTAACACAAAACACACCTATAGGGTTTTTTTGTTCAACATTAATCTAGAGTCCTAAACAATTCGAAAGGTACACCGGGAATGTAGTTCTTCCGCGCCGTAGATCCTGCAGTGAACTTTTGCGAACAATTATCATTCTGTCGCGAAACGGTTCGAATGGCGAAAAGATGGAAACCAACCGCTACGATTGTGTTGGTGTGCAGAAGATTGCCCGAAGATGAACGGGTCGACGATGGAAAGGTCTGAGATCTAACGCAGCCCGGGAGGAAAAGAGAATGTGAACAAACATCACGAACACCGGGCGCTTCGAGCGTGGGGAGGAAGAAGAATGGGCAAACATTTGGAGATTGTATATTCAGCAAAACAAATAAGGAGGATAAGACTCTCGTTCCAGTTTTCTGAAGGTGGAGGTCTGTACGGAGGAACTAGTTTGTATGCTGGAATTTGACGCCACGGGGAATTTGATAAATTAGCAAACCGGATGCGTGATCCAACTAAACTGAAGCAAACAATGTGATAAGAAAATGTCCTCGCTATTTGTGTGTGTGGAAATGGGATGACTTTGTTCCTGTTTTGGCAGCAATTTCACAGCATTCCTGTTGGACGTTTCAACTGAATATCTGTTTCGAGTTTCATCACTTCACGGGTTTTTGCACACTCTCTCTTGGAAGGAATGCTCCACTTGTTCACACGTCTTCACTAATGGAAATGGACATCGGCGATTTGGCTGGGTCGTATGTAAAAGTAGCCCGCTGACTCTTTGGAGCCGAGAAGCTGGTACTCTCGCATCGACTATTGGGGAACGTCTTGCGCGATCCGCAGACTCCGCTGCAGACTCCGACTCCGACACTTGACACTCACATTTTCAAAACGCATCCCGTCACATGCACAACTATTCGCTGGCGTAACCTTTCGCGGGTTCAGCGCGATCGCTGGGATCGCCAAAAAGAAGCGGCTGTCCGTCGCTTGGGGCTGGAGCTCGGCCAAGAGCTCTGGAAAAAAAAAACCGGTTGTGTGCGAGATCTTACTGCTCGGGCGTTCGATTCGCACCACACTCCATGCGCTACGAGCTCTCAGACTCAACTGACAGCGTCGCGATTCGCGGTGGGCCGCGAGCCCGCCGTGCGCTTTTCTGGGATGCGCCTTGTGGTGATCCGTTCGCGAATCAAACGCAAACCAACGCACCCGTACGCAGCGGCGACGGGACCGTGCCCGGCTGGACGTTCGTTTGTGTGAATGCGGAAAAGCGACGCGACACCGCGGAGCACGTCAGCAGCGGCCGCCGAAGGTTGGTGGGGAGTTCAGTTTGACCGGTTCGTCGCCACTTGCGCTTTCAGGTCTCTCGTGTCGGTTGGTTTCGCGCTGGTACCGGTACACCTTACCGTGTGGGTTCAGCCGTGCTACCAATACCAGTGAGCAAGGTGCGGCGCTTCGATGGCAGCGCGCAGGTTTACAAGCAGCTATCGAATACTGCGTCGAGGCGAGCCTTAGCACAGATTGGAACCGTTTTCTCAAACTCCTCGAACACGAACCAATTTCAACGGAGGCGGTTCTTTGTTCAAAATATTACCCCATTTAAATGACATATTTAAGGAACTTAATTGACTTTGAACACATGAACACAATTGTGACAATTGGATTGAATAATTAAATGGACATCAAGATGAAAGAATGAAAATGCATTTGTATTGTTTTCTGGACTGACATATAGATGGCGCTCACTGCCATCTGAAGAATCAAATTGATTTTAAATAGTGTTTCAATAAAACTATCTACTGTTGGCCTCCGATAGCATTTTCCGTTGTAATGTATTGTAGATTAGCTCATCCGAACCTAACCTTCCGTAGCAGCTGAGAAGGTTCTAGTAAATTGCGTAGTAATTTTAGAAATGCGTGATATGGAAATGAATGGAATAGTCACGCTGGACTGTTCTCGAACTGGTATTCGTACACAGTTTGTAAAGTTGTGATAATTTTATTTGTTCAGATGATGGGCAAATGAGAGGAAGCAATTCACGATCATGGTTGTCAAGGGTAAACAAGTGCGTTGGAAGAAGGGACGAATTCTAGCTGGCAGATGTTTCTGGACAGTCGTCCCACTATCACCACGGCGCCCTCCCCCAGAAAGTCAGAACCGGTGCTGCTATATTGATTATAAATACAATATTTTATTTTCACTTTCCACTCGTGTTTGCTCACATGCCTTATCTAACATACTCTCATTTCGCTGCACAAAAACTTATCAACATCACACACAATGCTGGGTGCGCTCCCACCCGCCCACCTAGCCTGATTACACCGTCGCAGTACCGTGTGGCAAGTGTACTGCATTCGGACAGTCATTCTTATGCACCCTGGCACACTTCGCTGCGCGGCGTGGTGTAGCGCTGGGAAGAATCCTAATGGAGATGAGCGCACCAGTAGAAGACACTGGATTGATAAACAGAGTAGAAGACACAGAAAGGATGTGTTAAAGGATGCTTGCGGATTTAAAAAACGACTACCGTCCGAGTTGGGAAAACGATGCCGAGGGCAGGCGAACTATGATAAATGCTGAGTTTAACATTTTCATGCTATGCAGAATCAGTTGAAGACTGTTAGCCAGCCAACAGCCAGTGGTTTTTTTCAATGTAGCTGCCTGCAAACAAGCGCTCAGAACAGGGTTTGCTCGAGTGTGTGTATTTAAAACAGGATTCTTGTGAGTAGCGGTTGAGCGTAAAAACAAATGGTAAGAACAGTCGTGTTCAACGGCTCCGCGACAAAATTGTACGTCTAAAGTATCATCATCAGGACCCCGTGGGAGCAGTGTGCAGTGTGAGCTTGCATTAAGTTCCGCTATATTCCGCCGAGCGTATAGGACGCCGCAGAAGGTCGCGCCTACCCGGCCAGACGCGCTGCATTTCGATGCTTAGGAGGTAGCTACAACTAGTTAAGCTGGTTGTCTTTTGGCAGGTTCAGAGTGCGCCGAGTGAGCGGGGCAGGAAGAAAAATACCGATCCGCAGGCCACCGTCGTCGCCGTCGTCATCCGTAGCCGTCGTCGGGGCTGAGCATAGAAAGAGCGCGAGTCGCGTCGCGCCACTTATGCCATCGTGTCGTGGTAGCCCGGTCGGGCGTCGAAACTCCCGTAGTGTGTTCCGTACTGCGTGCCGCTGTTGGTCTCCAACCTGGCACAATGTGTGAAAAGGCGAGAGCGAAAACAGGAAACCATATCAACACTTGGAGTACTTGGACGGCGTGTCACCTCGAGCCTGTTGGTAAACCTTTCACCACCCCATCTGGCAGCTGTGGCCTGCACGCAGCAGGCAATACTTACTCTGTGACGGAGCGTGCCCAGTGTCCTTGTTTGCTTTGATAGCTGTTGCTGATTAGCAGATTGTTTACCGACGGGCGCCAAGACCCGATGAGTGAACTCTGACTGCCGGAGAATCCCGACTTGTTGCTGTAAACAGACGAACGAGGCGCGTTTATTATATGTGATGCGAAATTCTCCATGGGAACGGTCACCACCGCCTCCCCGATTTTGTGGGGGAGCTGCATGCTTACCCTCTGTAGGTTATGTCAAGACTACTGCTACGACTAGCGGTGCTTTCGTTGTGTGAGTCGCCATCGCGCGCGCTCGTACTGTCGGGCTTGATCAGCGACTCGGCGGAGGAGATCTCCTTGTAAGGAGCGGGTGTGCGTTCGAAGAAGAGAAACACGATGGTGATGATCCCGACGACGAGCTGCAGTGCGATGATGAACACCGTTGACGCCCGGAATCCGATCGCATCGAACAACAGCCCACTGGCGGACGGTCCGACGAAGGCGCCGAAGGCGAATGTCGAGGTCCACAGTCCGGAGATGAGGCCGTAAGTTTGGATGTTGTCGGGTAAGCCTTTTTTACTGGAGATTGAAGAGCAAACACGGACTATTAGTTTACTTCGAAAAATGTGCACTTCTTCCGGATGTTTCTAGTATCCTTGGTCAACGTACATTGATATATTGAGAGCATCAGTGAAGCTAGACACAAGAACCGCAGCAATGCCCAGTCCATGTAGCACCAGTCCGGTTATGACGTACGAGAGATTTCTACGGTGGTGAGGGACAGAGTTATACAGAGGTTAGCTGGCAACAGTCGTTAACGCCTCTACAGTTTACTTACGTTTCGAGCGGGATGAATGACGCAGGACCAACCAAGCAGAACCCACCCACAACCAGGAAGCAGCCCATGGCCGAAACGATCTTCGGGCTGAGGAACTTGTCGACGCTCCATCCCCACACTGGAGCCGTCACTGCGTACACACCGCCATTGATGACAAACACGACACCTGCAATGGAAGGAAGAGACGGCGTCAGCGCTGCACATACTAGAGCATGGGGAACCTAGTGTTCTAGAGAAGCGGAACACCTACCAAGCAGGATAGGGCTGAGATCGAACTGGCGCAGGTGGGGCTCCATCGTGGCGCTAAGGAACCCGATCGAGGCACTCGTGGCGCAGATGGCCAGAGCGCACACGACCACACCGGGGATCTTGAGCACGGATATCAGCGAGGCGGACTTCTCCCGGTTCGGCAGCTGCTCGTGAGTGTGTTTCGGCAGGATGCAGAGTGTCAGTATGGCCGTGATGAACAGGGCCGACCCGAGCACGACGAAGGGAAGATAGTAGCCACCGAAGCTGTACAGGGCCCCGCCGACCATCGGACCGACGATAAGGCCCAGGCCGAAGCAGGTCTCGAGGGAGGCGAACGTGGTCGCCACGTTGTTCGGGAACTCCTTGGCGATGATGGCGAACGAGGCCGTCAGGAAGGCGGCGTTCCCGAGCGCCTCCACGATGCGTATCACGAAGGCGAGCGTGATGAACGGCACGTGGCCGGGCACGCGGTCCAGCAGACCGAACAGGATGGCCGAGGTGCCGGTGGTGAAGATGCCACTGTTGAATAATACTTTCGGCCCGATGCGGTTGATATACTGGCCGTAGACGGGCGAGATGATGAACACCACCAGCTCGAAGATGCCGAACACGAGCCCGTACTCGGTGGCCGTGGCGCCTTTCGATTCCGCCTGTTTCCCGGTCGGGAGTTTGCGGAAGAAAAGGAGTGGGAAAAAAGGCACAAGCATTAGTCTCTCTGGCGGTTGGGTAACGGTCGTCTGTGACATTCGAGCGATCGAGAAACTTGACTCCATTTCGGCGCCAATCGATACTTCGACCAGGTGCGACGTTGGAAGCGGGCGTCATAACGGGTCGATGGGTGGTTTTCTCATGCCGTCAAGCTAATTACTCACTACCTAGCGTCTAAATGTATGTTTACGTCTGAACCGGGTCGGATCGCTGGTAAACACAGTTCCAACAGGCAACGCTTTTTGAACGATTAATTTTCAACAAATTCAACGTAATTTTTGCGACCATTTCGTTCACAATCATTTGTTTTCAATGTGTTCAAGACAAGCAGAGATGCGGCCGAGGCTACTCCTCACATTCTCGCTGATAAGAGAAGGCAGCGCGCGGTCATAGCGTAAACCTTGAGGGTTCTTTTTCTTCGCCACTCCCGATGATAGGACTGCACCAGGATGGTGGATGATTTTCGGAGCTGTTTGCAGCTTGTACCTTGTAACTGAATTCCCCGATTGGAAGTAGTTTTTTGGATGCTGTAATCTTCTCAACGATAGCGTGCTTACGAAACTCGGCGCGATTGTAAATCAAACTAATTACACTAATTGAATGATGATGGCTACATTCTACGGGCGGGGTTCTATGGAAGTAAAGGCGGCACAAGGAAATATTTACCAAACACTGACCCTATCAAGTCACTGGAAAACATCATAAATGTCATAATTATAATAATGCGGTAGATTGGTCCCATACGTACCTCGTTCGGAAAGAACGGTGCCTGTAAGCTGACGCAGATTGCATTACAGAAGTCGGCCAGCCCCATAATCATCAGTGTTAGCCACTGGCGTCGCGTGAAATCCAAAGCCATCGTTTGATGTTGTGTTTTTGCCCCCCGGGGACGGTTGCGGATCGTCGAGAGCAGGTGTCGTCACAGAGAGTCCCTTTCTTCACACTGCACTACCGCGTAGAAACGTCCAGTCGGAGGCTGGGAGTCGGAGGTCACAACGGTTCGTTCGGCTTCCGCCAAACGATTGGAAAACTCGTCTGTATTTACTAGAGTAATGCGCTCCGGGAACGGAGGAGAAGATGCACAGTCCACTGTTGCACTGACCGAGGAAGAGTGAGAGTCCGATCAAGGTTCAATATTGTCCACTGGAGTTTGGCTTCAAAGTTTGCACTAACACCAAACCTGCTAGCGAGTCCTTTTGTTTTCGTCTGGGCGCTTCGACGGAGAAGGAATTACAATACGTACTATTGGAAGAAAAATGGACGCACAGAACGAGCGCGACACGCACACACTGGGAAGCGAAAACGGGAATCGACAGTTCGATTCTATCACTGGACCAGCGCTGACACGGCACAGCACACTAGATGTGGCATCCTTTTCCTGCGCACTATTGCTGGCTGCACGGAGCACACCTTGACTGATGGAAGCGACGTGTTCCGCTCGCTCCGGACGGTGATAACTTTCCCTGTGTGGCCTGCCCGTTGAACTCGTGGCCAATCGCTCGCGCGCGCGCGCTGCTGATGCCAGGGCCGCTGGCACAAAGAACCGACGCGGGTTGCGTGCTATTGAACCGGAGCGACGAGTTCGAGCCGTGTCGAGAAGTGGCGAAGCTGCGCCGATACTGGCCGCCTGTAATCACGCCCTAGGCCGCGTCGACCTGCAGTCGGTGCAGCTGATACCGTGCTGACAAGAAATGGCAGTGCGGATCGAACGATGCGCTACTTGGTGCGCGATTCTGCACGCCCGGAGAACATCTTCTGTTGCTGCGCCTTTGAAACCGACCTCCGCCAGAAGAGTGTTGGACACAATACTTTGCAATGCAGCTATACTTGACACGAAACACGTACGGGAAATTCACGGCAAACACGGAAAACCCTGCCTGAACAGCCACACTGCGAACACTGGCTTGGCTACGAACTGGAGCTGGAGCCCACGGAGCACCGACAGACTCTGTGCGGCGATGTTCGATCGTTGTCTACGAGGGACTGATAGCCCGTGCAGTCCGCTGGGAAGAAGCTGCCGTCGTTCGGTGCGATGAGTCTGCGGTGAAAGACGATCGTGTGTGCGCCATCCCGCTCCGGATCGGATTGCACTATCTGTGTTTGTGTGCGCGGGTCGCACTCTCGGAGGTACACGGTCGTGATCGCGTTTGTTCTTGATTGTTCCTATCACCCACGGCCACTACCGTATACAGCTACGGTTCTCGGGAGAGATTTTTGCCCACGTTCGGCACCCGAATCGGCTGCTTGTTATCATGTGGGCTTTATCATCGCCGCATGGGTCTGCAAAACCTCCGAAATTCTTGCGAGTGTAGGTACGTTGTTGGAAAATTCCGCACATCGCTGCTCCGTACCCCGCGCATGAATCACGAAGGTAGTGGGGGTAGGGTCATGAGTGGAAACGTGCACGGCCGCACATCCTTGTACGCACGAAGCCAGGTAGTGGAGGAAACATAGATCGAAGAGAAGAATGTTAGAAGTTAGAAGGCTCTGATAAGCGTCGGTGTGCCACGCGACTGCGGCGGTTTATGTTTTCTTTATGCTTGTGACTCACCATATCGCGTTAATTGGTGTGGGAACTTATGGGAAAACAATACCTGAAAAACCTTTTTACTTTTATTACCCTTGGGATGAACAATCCTACAGATGTTACCTGGAATCTTGTGGATATGCGCATCACACCTCTTCGTCTTCGTCACGTCTTCGAAGTTCCTCCAAACAGGACATCATTAGCACCGCTAAAATAAGAATATTAACCATTTCCTCCATCGTTTTCTGTTCCATTTAGATCGCAAATAGCAACAGCGACGCCAGAGCACCCAAAGTAAGCCAAAAGATGATGCAACAACTCCAAAATTACTGTCATACTTTACGATTGCAAAAAAAAAAACATCCGAATCCGAACGAAAATACACAAAATCGCTCAATGCGGCTCGTCAATGTCGAATAGTTCGTTTGCAATAGTCCACCCTTTCGGCCGACCGTCGGAGATGGCCTGGGCCTGGGATGAACTCTTTATGAAAAACTTACGCAAGGTCAGAATTCCTTCGATTAGCTGGTATCAGCTGCCAAAAAATGTGAATGTCGTCCACTTGATTTCGCTCTTTTTTAAACCTTTGTTGATATGGGGTGATTGTCGTGAATGAACCGGCTCTCGTGGTGAACCGATGAGTCTTGTGCGAGTAACGTGACCCGCTGATAGGCGCAGTTTGTAGTTACGTAAGGTTGGCGATTGTTTGGGGATCGTCCGCTAGGTGGAATGAATGGTTAAAACATTATCGGGACATTTTTGCGATACGAACGTAAATGGAGACGCCTCATCTTTCGCATATAAACTAAATGGAGGACATTAATTGAAGAATGAAGTCTAAGATGGGAAGAGTTATTAATAAACTCTTCCGGACCCTCAACAGCGTCGGAACCCTCCTTTTTGTCGAATTCTAATGCGCGTAGTATTCTCACGCTCGAACTCCACCTCGTACGGGTCAACGGAGAAGCGCCCGCCGGGAGTCGGGTAGCCTCATTTAGTGCGCAGGAAGCAAGTATGAACCATTTGCCACGAAGCAACACGCCTTATCAACTCGCGGGGCTCCCTTCTATTTGTCAGTAGCATAAAACCGACGATTAGCGGGTCTCCCGGTTTCCGAAGACGCGTATGGTAGGCATATATTACGTCGGTAACGTTACGTCGTAGCATCAATTTTACTGTTAATAAATTACTCGGAGCACGAATGGACAATTAAAATAATCTCATCGATTTCGGTGCGAAGGCCATCGAAATCCGGACGTGGACGTGGTCGCCAGGCGCTGATCGCCAAATTGCGCAAAATTAGTGCACGTTGCTTCGCGCCGCTGCGGTTCTTGGGAGAAAGAGGAAGAACATTCGGTGGCACACGAGCCGCTAATGACCTTGCAAAGTTCACGGATATTTGGATTATTGTTGCTAAACTGAACGTTTACTGGACATTCTTCCAAAGATTATTCACCGACGCAATTTGTTACAGTAATTTGACAGCATGGATCGGTCGAAATATAGCATAAGTTAGTTTGCTAATTACATGATTATTGATATTGATATTTCTAAGCATTTGCACATCTATTCGGAAAGTAACGACAATATTGAACTGAAGTGAACTGATTTGTAAATTTAGATTTGCTTTCAATCACTTCTTTTCAATCAAAAACTATCCTACAGTTCGAACATTGCCCGCAATAGTACGTCAGCGCTGGCCACGCGATCAGAGAACCAAAAGCTCCATTGCGAAGACTGTTGCGATGCATCGCCGGGCTAGGCGATAAGCCAGAGTCTGCCCTTGCCGTCCAGAACAGTCCACCCGCAAGACGGCGATCGCGCCCGGGGCGGCCTCCCTGGTGGAGAATCTTCCTTCTTAGATTGTGCGGCACGGTCCACCAACTTAGTCTGTGTCCATTACGGCGATGCAGCTGGTACGTTGGCCGGCGACGTTGGACGCACACGAACCGCATGTCGAACTGGTTCGAACCGGTGCACGGTCGATCGCCGATTAGCGGCGAGTAACGATGACCGGGGGCCGATAACGGATGCACGGTAAACAACGCGCATCCTTCGGGGGCTAAAAATAGCTGGCCCCTCGCGCTGGCCGTTTAATCGAGCGTGGCCGTGTGGCTGTGTCAATCGGGACCGATCGGGACTCCGGCCACGTCGAGGGCAGGTACGTTGCGGGCCCGGTTCAACTCCGGACGGGACCCTACGGCGACTCGCTGTCGTGCGGACGGCACCGCGATAGGGAATCAAAAATAGAACGACCCAACGGGGACGCGCGCCGGCGATCGGATTCGGTGGTGGGTTGGATCGGTTTCGATTTCCGTTTGCTCCGTGACGACAAAGGCGCCAGCCGCCATTGCTCCGTGTGCATCGGAGGGCGCCCTTCTCTGATAAGGGCCTTTCTTGGGGCCGGGTGGACGGAAATCATAAATTTTAAATGTGAATTTAGTTCGTCCAGTGGCGCAATGTGGGGCAAAGCATCAACTGCGTTGCGAACGTAATCAGCAGCAACACCTCTTTTGTAGGGCGACCGATGGCGGCCAGAACACAAGCCGATGGTGCATCGAAGCGAGATTCTTGAGACCACAGACAGACTTAGGATTCGAGAATAACACACGGGAAACTGCTTCACTATCATTCTTCCGTCGCAACTATCTTCCTTGCTTTATTCGTGTATTATACTTCCAAATCGTCGGTTGTAACACTTTGCATCATCACAACGTAATATTTACACCTTAAACCTAAGCACGTGATGTCAGTTTTGCTTTCGCCTGTCCGTCCGCCACTCGTCCTTCGTCAATCTATTGTGCGATAATGCGGTTTCCTTTCGCGTTTCGTTCGGAATTTAAGTTATCTCTGTGCCTCGTCGTTTCGTTTTACTATTTGCATCCGGGAGGTATTTTTGTACAATCTTTTCGCTCCACCTTAAGTCCTACTCTGTAACGTAATGATATGGTGGCCGCACAATGGTTGCACCTTGGAAATTTCCTCTTAAGCTTGCTTATGGTACTGGAAGGATGTTTTGGAAACAGCGTGAGTGATTTTACTCCTATCGATCCTCCTCCTATCCGTGCTTTTTTGTTTCTCCGAAAAACAACTCTAAACGAACTCCTTTACACCTTGAAGGCAACAAACGAATACAGGATGCGAATGCGATTACACCACACGCGCGTTCGCAGCAAAGGGGGACACGACGGGGGAAATTTTCTTTTAGATTTGCACAGCTACGCTCCTTAGGATTACTATGTATCACCTATGCTTTAAGAACGACCTAATGCTAATGGATTGGGTTGCAACGATGGCCCCTCAGTCCTCCAGCAGCCACAACCGCGTCGGCAGGTTGGTGAAGGCATCGTTCAAGAACTTCCGGAACAGCTTGCCGATGCTCTGGGAGGCCGCCGGTCTCATCTCCTGGATGAGCTCGTTCGCGTTCTGGTTGAGGAACTGGTTGATGGCCTCACCTGAAACGACGTGACCGCGTTTATCAGTAAAATTTTCCCCCGGGCGAGGCACGTGGAAGATAGGTGTCTGGCTGTGCTTGGGCGCACACTTACCGAGAACGTTTTGCGTGTTGACGTGATCCTTCACCTTGAAGCGGGCGTTCTTCATCGTGAAGTCGACGGTGATCTTCTCAATGCCCATGAAAGATTCGCCATCCCGCTCTATTGCCTTGCCGTAGATTTTCGCGATGGCAGTGATGTCAGCTGTGGGAAAACCGGGGGAAAGAAGAAAAAAATTCGTTCAAACTTTATCCTACGCCAGCAATCGGGGCCTTCCACTTACTGAACTCGGTCCAGAACTCGCCGTTCGATCGCACCGGCAGCAGGAGCACATTTCCGATCACCTCGTACTTGCCGCGGGTCTCCACCCGCGGGATGCCGATGCTCATGTCGATGCGCAGCTTCTTCAGGTCGCTTCGGACCTCCTTGATGGTGTAGTTTCCGGCACCGTGGGCCACGATGTCCGTGAACAGGGCCTTTATCCGCACGGCGCCCGCATTGTTCTCCATCGCAAGCTCCTCGATACGCAGCGGCTCCAGCGGGGGCGTCTTCAGATCCGGCAGACCCCGGGAGACGTACGGTTTGACGAAGTTGAGAGAGTTGCGGATGCATTTGTTGATTTCCGGATCGTTTCGCCGGCAGGGAAGAATGTACGAGGCTGTAGAGACATTGAAAGAGAAAACAACGTGCATTTAATTTAATTAGCATTTTATCAACAGCACAACATAAATGAATGATTCTTTAATAAGTGACTTCTGCGAAAATAGTAAATGTAGTACGTGCTGCATAACTTTAGGCGCAAAGTAGATTCTTTTGAGAAGGTACACGGAGGGAAATTTGCTTCACAAAACGCTACCGTTGATTTAGTGAACCTTGAACTATTGATTCACGTTTTCTATCAAGCAAAAAACAAAGCAAATAAACAACGAATCAAACCATCACATCAATGTATTGTATTGCCACGGTTGATGCGTTTCTGGAGCGTAAACGTTACAAGAGACCATTTCGAGGGCGCATCCGGGAAATGCCATATCCGCCCGTTGTGGTGCTACGAAGGATTGCATCGGTTTCTATAATCACCCGCCGGCGCTGCTCGTAGCTCACGAAGCTTTATGAAATGTTTGCTCGCTGAGGTGCGAAGCTTCATTTCCGTCTGGTGGAGGGTCGCCAACCGTTGCGGAACGAGATTCCACCATCGGAGCAGAGGGTGGCCAGCTGTACTGGCATGCCTTTTCAATACACGCCAGGATTGTACACGTCCACGATGATAAACGATGACGATAGCATCTAAGATGATGGACAACACGTTGCGACAGTTCGCTCGTAGGTCGTAGACTAATTTTCTTGATCGTAAACCGCCTTGCCCAAGCTGTATAACAATGCCGGGGCTGATTGAAAAGCGTCATGGGGCTGTGGGCGCCATGCGGTGTTCTGAAACATATGCTCCACAGAATCCACGGGCCGGCACCGGACTGGCACCGCGGGGACCTCCCAGAAAATCACGGATGCATTCGCACACATATCGTACCGGCGTGTATCGTGTGGCAGCAGCTCGACCGCGCCGTTAGGATTGCAACATATATTGCGAACGAGCATAACGAAAGCACTTCGCACACATCGCCGTCGTCGTTCGCGATGCCGATCGAAGAAAAATGTTGCCTTGTAAGATAACGATCGGTGCAAGGTGAAGTTGAACATCGAGAGCGCGAGTGACAAGCGCGAAAGAGAAAGGGAGATAGACCCCGCACGCACACACACACACACACACCAGTAGCGCTTGTCAAAAAAGGGTAACAAGTGGCAAATGGCCTCCGAAAATGAAATAAATAAAATCGATTGCACCGCCAGACGGTTTTGGGGTGGCTTGCGGGCGGCCCGGGGTCCGAGACAGTTGGCCCTGGTGCGGTATTTTGAGCTGGTTGATGCAATGGCGGTATATTTTTGCTGTGTTTAATTTTGTTTTGTGAAGATGGTAGCAGCGGCCACCACCCCGTCCACGCTCGTCTCGAACGGAATCACTTTCCGTACTTTCGCAACCCCAAGCGAGCGAATCGAAACGGTGCGGGAAGTCCCCGCCAACGTGCCCTGATTGGGCAAGCCGGTGGGCCTTGAACTGTCTTTCCTGTCGAAGACCCTAGACCCAGATACGTTGGGTTCAGCCCCGGGCGGCCCTGCGCTGGCGGGACACGAAGAAAATGCAGGAAGTAAAAGTACGGACTCGTAATTATCGCCCCGGGCCGTACCTAGTTCTGGTTTTCATCGCATCAACGGGGAAGAGAGAAAGATCTCGACCAGCCAGTAAACCAGTTTCGATAATTGAACGGTAGGAAAGTAGAGGTAATTATCGTTCTGCAAGTCCGATGGTTGAATTATGCATACTGATCTCGAGCGACATTAAAGCTTTCCTACGAAACAGGATTGAATGTCAACTTGAGGTATGAGATCTGGATTGGGTTAGGTTCCAAACTAGCTCCGATATCGCGGATCGGTTCGGTTTGCGATCGAAAGTTGGATTTGGAAATGATTCTTTCTCAATGTGCTAATCGCCAAACCTGTCCGCGCGAATCATTAGCGAAGTTGCCGATAAGCCAAACCTCTCCCCTTTTCGCCTAAGGCCAACACTTATGCAAAACGAACTTGTACACATAGGCAAACGGACAACACTTATGCAAAAATAGAGAGTCTATGATTTTTTTGCGAAGGCGCTGTTCTTACTGGAGATCGGAACCCATTGTCGTCTACATATCGTTCGAGTGGATTCGATTACTAAATAGCCGTGGCGCATGCCAGAGGACACAAGTGTGCGGCACGGTGTGGCCTTGCACACCCTGGCCCGGCAGCGGGGCACCCCCGAAAGTGATCTCTATCTCCGCGTTCCGAAACCGCTCGGAGCAGTCGGAAAGCGAACCGCGTGCCACGCGTAGAACTGTCCAGTGTCGGACGAGAAGAAGACGGAGCGACTGTACGCGCTTCGTCACAGTGTCGGTGGTCTACCGTTTGGCTAAACCTGCACCGACCGATTGCGGACCGATTGCGCAAAAACGATTTTTGCAGAGCGAGGCGACGAACCCGACGGTTGGTGGCAGGGTCGCTGCCGACGTGTTGCTGACGATGGACGCGGCGCATTTCTCGATCGAAGAAAGACACCATTCTTGATCGCCACTAGATGGCCAGTGGAGCAGTAAAAGGGCTCACTTTGCAGCCGTGCAGGGTCATTCGGTCGCGTCGCCAAACGTCGCCCTTTTGCTCGGTGTTTCTGCAGGCTCGGCGAGGCGGCCAGAACGGAAAACGCATTGCGTACGCGCAATTAAAAGCACAAACAACCGTTTCGTCACCGTTTCGCCTTCGAGCTGCGCCGTGCGACCTCCGGGGGGTGCTGGTGAGACGAACTGGTGGCGAACCCCAAAAAAGCATCTGCTAGGGTAGGCCAACCGGCGGCGGTGCGGTCCGACAGAATGGTTCTGGGGCATGGGGAAACTGGGCCGTGGTAACTGGGTTCTTTCTTGAGGACAAACCGCGACTCCGTCCGTTTTGGATGGAAACAATGGCGGACGGGTCGGAGGGACCGCGTCCCCGTCAACACATTACTGGGAAAATGCGTGGCGCAGTGCATTTATCCGCGTTGGGCGATTGTTTGTGGTATTATTTGCGTCCTTCAACTGTGCGGAGTTTGTTTGGGGAGCTGGGGCATATGGCGGGTGTGTGAAAACGAGTGTTTTGGTTCTTCGATGCGAACGAAGGCGGCGAAGGGTTCCTTTGCAAAGAATGTAAACCATGAGTATAAACGTTACTAAACGAGTTGTCGGGTCCAAGTGCAGAAAAAAACACACATACAAAGTATGAAATTTACCCCACGGTTAGCCACGCGCGGTGTTGCTTCTCGGTGGAATTCTTCCATTCTTCCCGCGTTTTCAAGAACCATTTCACACCCAAACTCGTCGCGAGTGCGGGGCGCGCGGATGACGGCACAGACTGCACTCGTCCCCCGCGCGAAAAAAAAAAAATGAGGCCTGAAGTGTTTTGTGCCAAGTAGGCAAACATGTACACACGGCATCAGCGTACTAGCACCTCGGATCCGAGTCCTATTGTTGCGCTAGGAACGAACGAAGCGAAAGCATCGTCGTCCCCGTCGACGGTGGAGTGGGTGTGTGTGTGTGTGTGTGTGTGTGTGTTGGCCTGCCAACAGAGTGACTTGCAAAAGTCGGCATTTTTCCACCGCCGAGGTGCAGCCGCTCGAAGCGCTTTCGTCATCAGCCGACCGGCGTCCCTTTGCCCCCCCCCCCCCCCCACCGCCAAATTCCAGGGCATGCCGTTGTTTCACCCCGCACCGGTTCTCGGCTGCTGTGGTCACGTTTGGCAAACGTTCTCCACGGCTCCACGGTTCCACGCCGGCACCAACTCCGGTGCGGTTTAATGATTCATTCAAGAGTTGCTGGCTTGCAAATTGGACTGGAAACCTTTCAAAACCGACTTGCCAACTTCCTGCGCGGTCCGGCCCGGCCCAGCAGCCGGCCACACTGGCAGGCCTTTCTTCCAGCGCTTTCTGCACCGTGCAGCGTCAGCTCCTGGCAGAGCGTGGCGTGTGGCACGGCTGCTGCCTTGAAGAAACCGCTGCCCTAGTGGCGCGGGGCACCGGAGTGCGTCAGCGGGCATCGAGGTCGGTGTTGTGTCCATTTCGTCATCGCTTCACCGTCCATCCGTCACGGCTGTCAACTGCACGGGGCCCACCGACGGCCCCAGCGGAGTGTGGCTGCATCTTACCGCCGACACACATGGCGCCCCGTTGGAGGTCACTGTGTGCTGAATCATGAACAGAAAAATGCATTTTGATGACCGTTTCAAGTGAAGCTTGAAAACAGGACAGTGGCCTCCCGTAAAAGCCACCCCAAATAAGGGTGTCAGAAAACATTCGGCCACCACAATCGCCCGGACCGCGGTTCAAGTTCACTCGCCAGTACTGTGCCCAAGAAGGGGGCGATTGTTTTCCAAATAAATTGATAAACCAAACAAAGCGCATCGCATACGTGGAGCAGTACGCCTTTCGGTGGACCCCGGGGGGAAGAAAAAAAGGGCAGGAAAACTTAGCATAACGAAGCAAAAACAACAACAACAACAACATATCGTCACCCGCGTGAACTTGAAACGCACACGCTCAACAATGTGCGCGGTGTCTCGGGTGGCTTGCGTAATCCGCACGAATGTGGCACACACTCTGTGTGGAGTCATCTTCACCACTCGCCACGGTGAGGTAGGGAAAGAGAGTCAGTCTTGTTGGCTGGTCGAGTGGTCCCCGATGATGATTGTCCGCGATCCAGCGCGTGGATGTGAAGACGTGTAAACGATACGGCAACGGAGGCTGAGGACCGCCGGTTGCCGTTTTGTTTCTTTTTCTTTTTCTGGTTTTTTTTTTTTTACCACCAGCTGACGCGGTTGCGAGTGAAAGAAAAAGTGACGCCGCAGCCACCGACGGTGACGGAGTGGGATCGGTGGCTCGAGTAGAAAGGAAAAACCCCCGGCCTGCGCTTGTGGGGATGAGGGGCGGTGCTTGGTGGAGCTAGGAGGGGACCTGCACCAAACCGGTGTGAATGTCCCGCTTTACACTTCCAGCGAAACCGCGCGAAGAGAGGGAGAGAGAGTCTACGAAAATAGGTCAACGTGTCGGCATGGCGGGGTGAAAATTATGCGCATGCCACTTGCGTCGATGGTCTGCCGATGGTCAAAAAGGTGGGAGGTGGGGAAAGGGGGTGGGCAGTTTGGCACCCGGCATCTCTGGGATCCTCCGCCCGTGTTCCCTGTGCCGTTCACACCGAGCAAAGTTTCTCACTTTTACTCTCATTCAAGTCTACCGTTGCAAGAGGCGAAGAGAAAAAAAAAACGACTGCATCGACGACGGCCCCCGTTTAAGACAGTGTAAGTGGTCTGACGCGCGAGGCCACTTTAAAGTGCGATAACAACCAGCCGGCGAGCAGTTGTGGATCCGTACGAGATGTCTCTGTTTATAGGTCGTACGGATTTCGTTTCGTCGGAATGTTGCGTTCGACCTGTCACACGCAGTCCCCGTCTGACAGGGAGTTGCGTTTCGATCTCGAACTCATCGACGTGACGCGTGGTGGCCTCGAAAAGAAGAAACACAAAACCCTATCGATGAGCGCTAATTTAAAAACGCTCGTCGTAATGAACCGAAGCGGTAGTAAAAATTAACCGAACCCAACATCGGCGACATGGTGAATGCGACAAACAGAGAAAAACAGCGAGTCTAGGAAAAAATGAACCCATCCCACACTGATGTAACGTCAATCAATCGGATGATCAGTCAGTTTATCCACGCGTGTGTGGATAAACATAAGTGTGATGACACCGAGCATACTTTCGACTGGAGCACAAAAGAAGAACAAAAACACACATACACAAACAAAGGAAAAGGGGAAGCGAATCGACATTATAGATTCGGCTGCGGAAAAGGCCAGCGTGCATCAAGGAAGTGGGCAACGCATGCGAAGAATGGTTGGAATTGTGTGGAAATCGCCCGGCGTGCGGTGAAGAAAATTGCCAGCTCGTCGGTTCCGCATCGGGTCAAGCACGGAATGGAGGAACAGTGAAGAAAGGCAACCAAAAAAATACCAACGGAACGAAACGAAAAACGGACGAGAAAAAAAAGGTGCCACTTTCGCGCATACGCAACAGGCCGTATCACGGTTATCTAGTGGTGTCCCTTCCCCACCTGGTACTACCAGGCTCACCGAACGCCGATCGTTTTCAAGATCATCGCCAGATGGGACCGCACGAGGGATGCACCCCTTGAGCGCCGAGTGGGACGAGCGAGAGGACCACCTTGAACTCAAAAAAAGAAATAATGGAAAAAGATCACCATTGTGTTTCGGCGCAGTGACACAGTTGATTTTTGGGGGATGACCTTTGGGTTGAATCATCATCTGATCGTTGGGCTGGTCCACCGCCTCGGATCTAACCTTGGATCGCCCGGCAGGGTGGGTTTTATAAATTAAAAATTTAAATTTACCCTGCACAAACCCGGCCCGGTTCGGATGGCAAACTCGGAATAATAAACTCGGAAAATGATTGCGGCCATTGCTGGACTGTGGTCGTGTCGAAGGTTGCTCGCTGTTTGCCGACTACTAGTCGGGACTACCAACTTGGCACTGGGGATCAATTAAGGATAACGGATGAGATAAACAAACTTACGTCTTTCGTATACCGTGGCCGATTCGGCCAGCACCATCAGGCTGCACGCCAGCAAACACCGGACGGCGGTCGTCAAATGCATCTTGGAGCGGGCGTGGAGTTCCTCGGGGGAGACAGGCACAAGGGCAATAGTGGCACTCCCGTTGGGCACTACACTGACACTCCGACACCGACAGGAAGTGGAACTCTGCTGCGCTGGTACTGTCCTTCGTGACCTTCGCGGCCACTGGAAGGGTTTCACTGATCCTTTCGAGGGGGTTGATTTCAGTTCCGAACGGTCCGCTAACTTTCGCTCCTTGGTACTTGACACTTGTTTCGAACACGTACGTCACTTCGTACCCTGAACACGTCGAAAGGAACGCGCCGGCCCGCGAGAAGAGAAGGAGAATTAAAACGAACCGTTCATAAACCAGCTCACTGGGAAATGCGAAGCCACGAAGCGGGGTGGCACAATAAGCACTTGGTGCATTAATGGCTCAAGGGCAACGATTGTTCTTGGACCGTCCCCCGCGCACCGTCCACCAACCAGCCTTCCGTGAGGCGTTAAGTCAAACTCGACACGGCAATCGGGCGCTACTTTATTATTATTATTACAGTCCCTGCCCTTTGATCGATCGGGTGATGTCAGAAACAAATTAGCGGACCTGTGGGAGGTGTCGGAAGTCGACGGAACGTTTGGCCCGGGGGGGTATTCCGGTTAATTGTCAATACCTGCCCCTTTGGTGTGACGTTCCCGGGCAACGGTCGTCTGATCGCTTGCTCGATCAGAAGCGGTAATGTGTTACTCAGAATATGACGCGGACCATGTGAGGCAGATAATCGGAATATTACGCCATAATCCACGGAAAGGAATGGAGTCGTGGAACAGACGTTCAAACCTCCGCAACCTCCTGGAGCAACACCCCGCACGGATACGGGTATTCTCTCCGTACGTGCTAATGGGCCATAAAATCGATTGCGCCAAGGTGCAACCTCTCCCGTTTTGCCATATCTCGTTAATGTTCGCATCTAACGCCGCTCACCCCCAACCAACCGGTTGAACCGTATGGTGGGTGCCGCTGGAGGTTACCGCTGATTACGGACCCTGGCTGGCCAACGTATTGTGGTCAAGATTTTCTGTTTGCGCGCTCGCCTCACGTCATGATTTATTCTACGGCTTTACACCCAATGACACGCCGTGGTTTGGGGAGTATCACGCACGTATCACGAACCCCGTTAATGAATCGGTTGACCTTCCAGTCGGAGCCAAAAGTAGTCCCACAAGGAGCAGCTTTCATGAACAACGAGTCATTGTGGATATGAAGGATGAGTAAACAAGGTACTCAGGATGGTTTTATGCAAAATTGAAAGTGTTAAAATGAAACTTGGGGATCGTTTGGGACTCTAACCAAAAATATTGTCTGCTTGAAAGGTCCTGGCGTAGAAAATCAAACAAAACAGCTTCGCACACTAGCCCGTCACTAGCGGTTGGCCAACGCGCACAATTTACGACTGTTGCGACTTTCGGTTCGACCCAGTTCTGTCGCCCGATTTCGCTCCCATTTGCGGCGAAAGAAACCGGCTTCTGCCATCCGAAGACACGAAGAAGAGACGTGTGCGCTTGGGACGCAGCCCCCGGGGAACGGGGGGAGGCAGCCCAAGGCGTCGGCATGTGCATGTGTGCAGCCCGTCAAAATGCCCGACTGCAGCCCCGATCGAGCCTCAAAATTGGAAGAAATAGAAGAAAGCGAAAATAGCCGAGATAAAGCACTAAAAACTGCCCCGAGATCGGCACAATCGCATCCTAACGTCTGGCGGCGGAGTGGCGACGGAGCCAAGACGCAAGGAGGGCAGCGAGCATGTGCCGTTTCGTGCAACACACGGACCACGGGCAGCATCATCGGCTTCTCGGGTTGTGCAGAAATTGAGAAGCAAACTTGTAACGTAGTAATTGAATTATATAACTCCCCGCCGGGAGGCCATCGGAGGCCCGCTTGTTTATTATTCAATTTCGTCTGCTGTTTGTCCGGCCAAACTCCTGGCGAACGACCTGATCCCAGCCACTCGGCCGAATGACGACACCCCTGCGCAGTCTGGCGACAGAATCGGTACGGTGTCCAGTTTGTTTGATCTTCGCGCGCGACGTTTGTTGACACATCCTGGCCGAGTTGCCAGGCCATCCAGGCCGCGACATCTTCTGCCGCGAACGGGCAGATTTCACCAACGGCCAGTCTGGGGAAACACTGGCCGCAGCCGTTGGGCGAAAGAGAACCACACAGATAGTGAGGTTAAGTCGCTCTCCCGTTGACGGCAAGCCCCAGGTCGGGGTCGGGTGGTTTTCGGTGCGTACGCAATGTTGGATAACACACCAACACAAGCCACCAACGGGGCAGAAACTGTGAAATTCACTCTCCACCAGTCCACGATCGTAAATGGCACTCCCTTCGGCTAGCGGGCGGCCGGTGGCTGGCGGCAGGCGAGTTGGGGGCTTTTGGTCGCCCGGCCAAAAGCAGCCAACGCTGCAGCCAGTGTGTGTGCCTGTGTCGATGTGTGTCGGCGATATTTGCACAATCCCTAACGCGTCCAACCGGAGCACCGGATGGGCATGATGCTGCGGTGCAGGTTTTTCCCTCAACTCCATCACGCTGTGAGTGCATCTCTCCGTTTCCCACCCCATCAAGTTTGGGTCCATTTTTCACACAATGTTTATGCACGAATTTAATCCGTTCGTCACAATCAATACGATGCACTTTGGGCACTGAAGTTTAAAGTTTTTGCCATTTACGAGAAGTGTCCTTTCAAAAAGTGTCGTTAAGCCTTCTTCTCTCCACCATCACTTTCCATCGATATTCCACAAGGCCACACTACTGAGTGGTATGTAAACGAGTTTTTGAAGTCCAAACTGGTGAAAAGCAACGACCACAACGGTAACGCCTGCGAACAACACAATCTGGCACGGGAGGAATAATGTCCTAGGAAACACACTGTATACGCACCGCACAACAACACTACACCGAAGCTACTCCGCACAACGAATGGAGCGGTCGCCTCCGTCGCCGGACGCTTTTATATGGCACGTGCATTTCTTCTCACGAGCGGCGAGAAGCTGCGCGCTCTCCCACAAGCGCAGGCCGCGCCGTCTGTTCGCTCACTTCGCTCCCGCAACCATCGCGTGCTGCTACTACTAAAGCTTCCACTCTGCACACTAACTGAGCACACTACTGCGGGCCTTTCTTTCTCACTCTCTGCACCCCTTAACTCGCACCGCGAACAATGGGAAGGGCAACAGCTTACAGTCACTCACGACTCGCACCTCTCAGCGCGCATCAAACACTTTGGATAGGACACTTTGTTGTCCTTTCTAAATCAGCTCAGAAAGAGGGTGGCTTACCTGCTGTTCCAATATCACCCGATTTGGCCGGTGAAACATTGATTCTTGTTCCTTCCTCTGCGGGAGTTGTGCACACGATTGGGTTTCAATTCACCGGAAAAGAGATTCCGGCCGTTGCGGTGGGCTATGATACTATGAGCCGGTTCGTGTCTTATACCATCACTCATGTTCTTTGTGCCTGTTTGACGTTCAGCGGTAAAATACCGGTTTCCCACACTGGCATTTAACTCAACTTATTCTTTCCATAATGTTTCCGTGGTTTTTTATTGCATGTTCCGTGTTTTGTGGCGGTATGTACAATGATGGTAGATATGTAGAAGGATTGCTTCGTGAATGTTTGAGGATTTTTGAAAGAGTTCATGTCGAAGGTGGGATCCAAGCAATCCAGTGACAGGCATATCAATGTCGCACGCAAACTTTTGTCAACCGTTCGTGACTCGATAGCGTTTTTTTTGGGAGGAAGAAATAGTGAACAATATCCCATTACGCAAAGTAAACAATACGGAACAGTTATGGGCGGGCCGATCGATATTTCCGGTCGTTACACCGTGTTGGGGATTGTAAAATGATGCACGAACAGTTAATTAATTCCATTCGCTCATTCCAACCGTACCCACAAGATCATATTTAGGCGAAGTTTAGGTTGTCAAAATTGTTCCTTTGTAAGTATCATCAACTAAATTGTAAACGACTACTAGTGTAACTGTTGCTGCCATGACATGATTTGTGTTGGTAAACTGTCGAATTTATTGTCCCGTTCCGTCCAATGCCGGACCAATTTTGTTTCACGGTCTGGGCTGGTAATTTGGTATGGTTCAAGGTGGCGCAGCTAACGCATCGCTCGGCCGGCCGAATGCGAAGTGTTATCAGCGGGATAAAGGGTTGGCGAGCTGAAAGAAGCGGAAGTGCATTAAGCGGCGATTCGATTCGAAGGACGACCGGATTCATTAGCGTATTCTTGTCGAGTGGAGGAAGTTGGAACGTGTTTTTAATTTGAGTTGTTTTGAGTTTTTATTAGTTCACATTAGTTATGTAAAATCTTCGAAACATGGTTTTATAGTCTACAGGTGCGATATTCGTTGCGATCGGAAGTGTGTTTTGAATTTTCAATCAATCATATTTATGATGTCTTGTCTGTCTGCTCCACAATGACTAGACAAATTCTGGTCTAGTCAACATTTCGCACACTCTTTATTATGTTTATCATCCATTTTATGCCAATGGATGATGTTTCTAGTTCAGATTAAATCCACTGATAAACGCTCAACCATTTCATTGATCTTGCGATACATGTGCGATAAAAGCGTCGGCAGCATCCACCATCCGGCATCAGCAAGCGCATTCGCATTCACCGTTTTATTTGAGTATTTGAGTCAAGGTAGGGTCGTTTAATTGCGTCAGATAAAATCACTGGCCCGATAATCGCAGTCGCAGCGCTGCTGTGCGCGCGTTTGAGCAACGACCGTCGGCTGACGACGCCCTTCGAGTAAGTGGTGCGTTACAGTTATCAGCGCAGAATGGGCACGCGATGGACACGCGTGTTTTAAGGGTGGGATCTTTTGATTAACCCATTATAGCATCGTATTCGGGAAAAAGGTCGTCCGCTTCTGTTCTCATTCTGGGGTTTTGTTTTTCGGTCGCTTACCACATCAAATCGAGCTCCTGATGGCATACGGACTTAAAACTGTGATCTGATCTTGCACCTAGCTTCCAGATGGATGCTAATGACCGATAATACCGATGTCACCTTGGCGATGTTCAGTTTTACCTTCGCTCGGCAACTTAATTCCCGATCCTGGTCGTTCGGGTTTTTTTTGCATTTTATATCTTCGACACATTCGACGCTTAGAATGGTTCTGGCGCCGCTTTCGTCGATTGCAAAGTACGCTGGAAGTTCAGAACACGTTTATTGGCGAAAAGGTGGAAAGCAGGTTTTGGGTTGAAGAAATTCAACAGAACTCGCCAATCTTGAGCGGATCACGTGGCGAAGAAGAAAACGATACTTCCTGCATCGTAAAAGCTTTCTCGCAACCGTCACGGGTTCAAGAGAGCAGCTATAGCCAAACAAGCATCAACTTAATGTTGGTGTTTGTGAGGGCGAAGTAAACGATACGTTTGAAAACCGAAAACGGTTGGAATTCCCAGCACACCACCAGCCGATTCTCGGACGTAGTTCTCATGCTGATGTTCGCTGTGTCTGCAGCAGGGAACAGTTCACCCGGGCGGCTGAGGCAATCCCGTGGAAAGTGTTGCACAGTGTTGCGAGCCGGTTTAAAAACCGATTTTCACATACGTTCGCTGGCTCCGCAATGCTGGTGTCGATCGAGGAATTCCCATGAGGTGGCACCCCACCCGCTCGGAAAAGAAAAAAAAACCCCCGAATGAGTCGCTGGAAATGGTTGATTGTTTTACAAATCCGCCCATTCCCAGAGTGGCTGCAGGATTTCCAAATTTGATTTTGCTTTTCCGATAGTGGCTTTTCCGAACGCGGCCAGGTGTAAACGTACAGTGACGCAGCGCTGCGGTTCGGAGGTTGTCGTTTCGCGTTGCTTAGTAAATGCGCCGTCGAGGGCCGTCGAGCAGCATAAAGGCATATTTTGATTGGATTTTCTATTCCGTTGCCAACGTTTTGCTTCTTTATCACCCGACGGTTTGATCATTTCACACATTATGATTACTAAATATCACAAAAAAGTCGTTTATGACTGCGGCAGGCTGGCAGACAGAATGAGGTGCACGCAGCTGACCGGACCGCATTGAGCTTGAAATGTGAAAAGCAATCGGAGAAGGCCGTGCACGACATTCTTGTCGCCAGATTAATGTTTTGGGGGTGAGGGCAACAGGGGAAAAAAAAGCGCCGAGAAAAACCAAACCGAGAATCTATCTTGGCCATTTGAATGTGTCCTTGTCATTGCAACCAGGGCCCACCGGGCGGATGCAAACTAATGAAACGCCCTGTTCTGTTATGTAGTGAATACACATCACTAAGCAGCTTTATTTTTTTCGCGGACCAGCATGAAAGCCGGATGGGTTTATTTAGTGGCTTTTTTTTGTCCGCCCGCCTAATGTTTCTGAATTGTTTGGAAACCCAACACTCCATTACTGCTGATAAAGGTGTGAAGGCTGCGCTGGATCGTGGACGCCAAGGCCTCGGAGGCAAGCAGAACCATTGTTGGCCGGCACAGAAGGGCGCGTGGAACTAAATTGCTGGCCAGTCGGGCATCGTTTTGCGACATTGTGAAGATGTGAAAGATAGGGAGGATGTAGTTGAAAAGTCATTCGATCCGGCAAATTGTTCACCGGCGGGAAATGGCTTGTAAAAAATGCAGATTAAAATAAAAACCGAAAGTATCTTGCATAATTTCACCTTGTCACAGTGCTTCTACTTATATATGCATAATTTGCGAGAAAAGGAAAAAGAGTTTTACTTAATTTTCTTTTCTAACAACTACAGTATGAAATGAAACAACATTTAAACAATAGTTCTACTGTTCCGATTTCTAATAATTCACAGAAGAATTAATAGTTTTCCTGCTTCAATGACGGAAGCTACTTAAGTATGCACGGTTCCTCGTTTCGATTTAACAAACAGTTTTTTCCGGCCAACTCCCGACCTACCCTTGCCGTCCGGCTCCTATGCACCTGTCCCATGCACCTGACCTCTAACTGTCAGAAAGCGCATCTAAATCGCATCAACCGGAGCAAAGGTCGCCGCCGGAAAGCAGCGGGTCGCGCTTGACAGTTGCACTGGGGCGTAACATATTCCACATACTATAGTGTATGTCGTGATGTGCCGCTCGTTGTGCATGGCGCTGACCGACGATTGATTAATAACGCTATTGGCGAGTGTCGCGTGTAGAATAGCGGTTGCTCCGAAGAGTCAATGGCGAAGGAAAATAAAACTAAAAACATTGTTCCTTTTTATTTATTTGCAAGGCCGTGCGGTCGGTAGGTTTATGCTGCGTATTTAGTGTTTGTTGATATTTATTAGTGTCGCGAGTAAGAGGCGTATGTCCTGCTCGGAGCCGGCGTTGCCTTGGCCGTGAAGGCAGTTCGTGACACGGTTGTGTTCTTTTGCGATGTCGCGATTCGATGGACAGGGGAGAACATTCCCCACATTAGTCTAGCAAGAGGAAGCTTAGCTCAATTCCGAGAGCATTGATTTTTTTACTAGGATACCGTGAGTCCCTGGTCAATGCAAATTAGTGCCATAATGTGTGCTGAGTGGGAATGGATGTTTTCTTATCTGAAGATATATTCGCAAATAAGAACCACGCGGAAAGAGTAAATTAACGCGTTCCTCGTGAGCTGACGATTAGAGGAACATTTTTAAACTGAACAGCTTCTCATCCCAACGATGAGGAGACCAGCAAACAACATTTGTTTCTCGTGGTTGTGATTAGAAGAAAATGTTGCCTCCGAACACAACCCCATTTGGCACATAAGTATTGCATTTGATGATCGCGATGGGCGTGAACGTTCTATCTGCTTTGAAAGTCTTGCAGCTTGGATTACGCTCTCCGCTGGGCCGAAGGTGGCGAAAAGTGAGCAAACGTGCCGCCGTTGTCTAATTGCTGGCTGTGCCCCTCTGTGATCGATAAAGTTCAATGTCGAACTAGCTCGCTCGATCCCTGGTCCGATCGAACACGATCGCGAGCCTTGCAAATGGAGCCTGCTTCGAGTCTGTCGAGAGATTGTTCATGTCAATAGGCTGGGTGTAGCCGTGGCAAGGAGCTGATTGCGAGAGGTTCTTTAATAAACATCTATCACTTTCCTAAATGTCTTATGATCGGTTCATTCATTAGCATAAGCATCACTCTCCTTGACCTTCACAGAGCGGGTTCGCTGGGGTCAGAAGATGTGTACTTAGCGTGCGAGAAGTAGAGCCTCTTCCTGCTACTTTGTGTCAATATATTAATTATTCCAAAGCCTTCCATGCAGTGCTTACGACCAACCAAAGTCCTTTGGCCGCGATCGGCTTCGCTCAAGGTACAAAACTGTATCGGTTATTTTTTCAACCTTCTTCGTTCATTACCAGGATGACATTCGAACGACGGCGTGTACAGACACCATTCATCCTTTGCTTTTCGTACCAGGTGTGATATCCGAGGGGGTGGTTTATTTAGGCAGAAAATGACCAGGTTTGAAGTCAAATGTTTGCCTCGCGTCGGCAGGCGGGCAAACAGAAACCTCGAGTGGCTCGATAGAAGACACACCCGATTGTTTCAAGTGCCGAACGCACGAGGAACCAATCGTGCCGTCCTTCGAATGTACGTAACGGAAACGCACGCTAATGTTTCAATTGGATTCGTTGGAATTCTCGCTAGAAGGCAAATATTGTCGCCTAAAGCAGACGGACTGGCAACGTGATTGATTGAACGTAAACGTGGCCTATTGTACATTCCTCCCGGAGATGACATTTGGTATTAGCTAGCAATAAATGCGTAAGGGAGGGAAGGGTGTAACAATCGGACAAAATCATCCTGGATGGGCAAAACCGACCGGCCTGATGCGCCTTTGGTTATGCACCGCAGGGTCGAGTCATGACACAATGGTGCGCACAGGATAGCCTTCATTTTGGCGCCAACTTATCCCGTACCCTAACTGCCCTAACGTTGGCTTCATTTACGGTATAGTTAATTTCCACACTTTTCCAGTTATTCACTGATATAACGATATATGTTATTTTATGTTAGCGTAAAATTTCATTCGAGTAATTGGACACTTACATGATATCAAAGTCGACTTTTTATTTCACACAAGAAGTTGGAAATTGGTGTTTGTAAGTCTCCAACAATATCGCTGCCAATACTATATTTCCGAAGATAATTTATCCCTTCATGCTTAATCACAGAACTTATGATAACGTAACCGATGTGAGCAATTCCTAACCTAACATCACTATTTTTGAACGTTCACAATACCTCCCTGCCCAACACACTGCTCTAGCCTAGTGTAAGTGGACGATGTTTGTTTCGATTAGCGTCTACTATTTACAATGCGACCCTCCCCATCCGGCCGGCGGCAGCCGATGGAATGCACTGGCGCCTTGTCCTTGGCGCGTCCCCCGTTCACGCGATCCAGAGCTTCAGCGGCAGCTTGTTGAAAAGTTCGTTCCACAGCCCCGTGAAAATGTCGGCCAGCCCGTACTCGAGATCCGTCCGCAGCTCGGCGATGACTTCGTTCGCGTTCTGGTTGAGGAACAGGTTCAGCGAGGCCCCCAGCACCTGATTCCCTTGGAACAGGTTGTCCAGATGAATGCGCATGCCGCCGACGAGGAAGGTCACTTTCATCTCGTCGATGAAGATGGCGTCCTTTCGGGAGCAGAAGAAGAAGAAGGAAAAAAGACGGGCGTGCGTGAAAGGTTAGCAAGAAGCGCGAAACAAAGCAGGCGGGCCGCCTAGCAGCGAAGGGCCTGCAGGACGGCGCCTACCTCGGGCAGGGGCCGCACGGAGAACTTGGTCACCACCGTGGTCACTACGTTCTTGAGCGTCATCGTCACGTCCCCGTCGCCGACCAGCGGCAGCAGCAGCACGTTGCCCTTCAGGTTGTAGCTGGCGTCGATGCGCAGCTTCGGAATCTCCAGCTCGAAGCTGAGCGCCTTCTTGTCGAAGTCGAGGAACGCCCGGCGCACGGTCGTGTTCGAGGGCCCTTTGATGCTCAGTTTCTTGAACCCACCGCTCAGCGTCAGCCCGCCCGAGCCGCGCGACACCTGGATGGACTCGATGCGAAGTGGATCGAACGGCTGGACGCCGATTTCCGGAATGCCTACGGGGAGGGGGAGGGTGGGTGAATTACAGCCCGGGAATCAAGGGGTCAACGATCACCCATGGTATTTAAGATTGCCGCACGGACGGGGACTGCACTCACCCTTGGCGATGTACGGAAACGTTTCCTCGAACATCTTCTTGAAACAGTTGTCTTCGTTGGGGTTGGCTCGACGACAAACTCGCAGCCATTCAGCTGAAAAAGTGAAGTGCAAGGGAAATGCAATGTCCGGTAAGTCTAAGTCTATAGTGAAACGTCATTTTCATTACAATCGTTTTCTCCATATCCTAATCAAGCAAACACAATTTATCTTACATCAGATATAAAACAAGCAAACCTCGAGAATAAAAGCATTGAAGTTTAACCACCGCACCAACATTCGCTCCGCGTTCAGTTACGTCAAAACGCACTCGGTTTCGGTTCCTTTTCCGCCACTTTCGCCACGCGGTTCACTTTCTCTCGCGCTCCGCGGCGTTGCGATGACTTACTGACCGATAAATCTTTTAAATCGTTCGCCCGATGTGGCAATTTTTTTTTATTCATTGCTACCAAGCGCGATACGCAATCGCGATCAAAACACGCGGCCGAGTATTTACTTTTGCGACCCACACAGACGGTAACAAAAAAAAAAAACCTTGCGTCTCCTCCAGGCGACTCGACGCAAAATTCCATTCGGTATGCGGCAGGTGGTTCCGCGGGAATTTAGTCGCAAAACGCGGAGTTGTTCCGTGCTGCTTACATAACGCAACTCGGGTGTCGCGACGGCAGAGCCAGGCCTTGCCACAAACGTGGCGGTCTTGGCAGTAAAACGATCGGAATGCTCTTGGTACGGGCACGCTGCACCTGGAGAGGACGCTAGATGGGACACCTGTCCAGGTGTTTTGGGTGGTTTTTGGGTGGTCTCGTGAGGCAATCAACCGTAAGTGGACAATTTGTATGCCGCTGGAAGAGCAGCCCATTACTGTTCAAAATCTCCCCGTCACAGACATTTGATGACTCTACTCGACACAAAATCGCGTGAAGTTCGAGCTTCAAAGTGAGTATTGAATTTAAATGCACTACGCGAAATGAAAAGTAGCTATTGCCATGGGCCACTTCCACTGATCCTTGAGATTAATCCCGTCGAACGGATAAACACGTTCTCTTATCGCCTGGAAAGCGATAATTACCCGAATGAAAGGTAAGTAACTGACACTGCAAGGAGGAGACGGAACGGAGTCGAAAGGAAGCGTAAAAAGAGCGTTGTAAGTTCATTGAGTTCAGCAAAGGCAACTAGAAGCTCTTGCCTTCGATGTGAGTTTGAGTTTTAGATTATTCCACAATAGTTAACATTCTTCCTTTCCAGTTTAGTTAACTGACACAGTTCTCGGTCAATTAAAACACCTGCTGATACTTACGTTTCTCTTTATACTGCGGCGCGTCCTTATTCCGTATATCGATTTCTTTCGCCTCGAGCGCTTGGAAAACCAGCGGCGAGAGCAAACCGAGCACGACTAGCGACACCGTGCCAATGCCCATGTTGGGCCCGAACCGTGTCACTCGTCGGGGCAGCCCTCTGGCCCCGTGGCCTCGGCTAGAACACCGTCCGCCATCTCCAGAACGTGCCATGCTGACGAAACGCACGCTGCGCTTGCACCCGAGACCGACCGAAGATGACGCTAGAGTCGAAGACGCGGGCGCACTACGAAGCGATCTAGCGCACCGAGCGGACTGTGGCCGCGCAGCAGGATGCAGGTTCCTTTTGTCGACCGTTTTGGTCCACCGTGTGTCGTGTGTCGTGCCGGTTGTGGTGGAACCGAGCCGCACGGCCCGACACTTGGGTTTCGCAAAGTCGAAGTCGTCCTGCACTACCGGATCCGGGGCGCGATGGGACCCCCGCTTGTCCGACGGCCGAGCAGCAGAAGAAGAACGTCCGCAGCGACACACGTCCACAGCTAGCCCCGTTTGCTATTTCGCCACACAACGGTGTTTCGGTGCAGGTTTTCCGACTGTTCGCACACACACACACACACACACACACGGCTTGCGCAAACGGTACCGCGCACGATGCAAACGAGCCGCAGCTGGCTCCACTCGAGAACTTCCACCCCGGACCGACCGACACCAGATTACGATCTCGCGTACAACCTGCAGCTGCAGCTGGCGCGAAACGTCGACAGAACGGCACACGAGTTTGCAGTCGCTAAATCGCGGCCGGAAAGCACCAGCGGAACGAAAGACTTCAACAGCCGCCGGGCAAGGGACGAACCCGAGTAACGGGGACTTGATCTACGCTCCGTATCCGACACAAGGCTCCACGAAGCAACAACAGCAGCAAGTAACACCACTCCGGAATCGTGGCCGAATCGATCGACCGGACGTCTGCTGCAGCCGGTGGTTGAAAGTTTAATGGAAAGCGAATTCTTCGCCGGCACCGTCGCGCGGCCGTCGTTTCGTTTGGCGCGTCAAGTTTCCATTCCCCTGCGCGGGACGAGTGACGAGCCGTGCGCGTGCACAATTCCCACACGACGTGGCTCCGAGCCACCGACACGAGCAGCAGCAGCAGCAGCAGCTTCACCCTATGGCTGCTCCTTGCGATTGTTTTTATTTACCGTCACCGGTTAACGCCACCCACCCGACGGCCCACCCCGTCATCACGAGGTTCGGTTATATGTGATTATGTGGAGAAGGCTGTTTGGCGGTTTTTGGACAGCATCGTCGACCGTCGATCCCCTTGTGGGTAAGCCAAGGTAAACATTTAGCACCGGTTCGTACTTTTTCCATTTATCAGGACGGGCCGGACGCCATGGAGATGATCCCCCCGAAGAGTAAAAGTCGTTTCATTCAAGTGGTTGGAGGACTGGTGTGGGGAGGGGAACACAACATTTTCTCGGTGGTAGTAGTTTTGAGAGATATCAATAATAAGGAACAGCTCCACAACGATGGTATTTTTCTGGGAGGAATTTCAAGTGATTTCCATCTGGTGTTCTTCTGACATTTAGTTTAGTAAAACTATTTGTGTTGAGTTTGGTTTTAATTGAACAACTCAACGGTAACAACAACATCACCATAAAAACAAGAAACATTCCTCGATGAATAGGTTCACTTCATGTGGTTCATGTATTAAGTAAGCTCATAAATGAATTATAACATATGTGGAAAATCAACCCGGAGTTTGGTCACCTAACGTTTTTGAAATAAATCGAATTAAAAAACAACTGCCCCACACTCAACTGCCGTTTTTCACACACCCTCCTTTCTCGGTTCCTCGCGGGGGAAATTTCCCCCAAAAATAAAGACGATCGGCCCAGTCCATGCCGGAGAGGTTTAAAGGTGCGGTTACATCGATGGCGTGCCAGACGCCGTAATTAGACGAGCACCAGCAGAAGGTTGTGTTGTGCAACGGTTGATGATAGTTCAGTTCATTTCCTCGTGTGGTGGCCGCAGCCGCAGCAGCAGCAAGACCGCGTGGCGGTAAATGAAACCGAAATCAAATAGTTTTGGTTCGAGCTCGAGTTCGAGTTCGAGCAGACGCAAGCGGTACACACACGCCACACAAACGCACACGACCGGGCCGCGCACATGGGGCCGACAGGGGAAGAATGCCAAAATCAGCCACCCTCCAAAACTCTTCCACCCATTTTCCCATTTGTGCGTTTCGAGTTCGCTTCCTCTCCAGTATCGGATGGGTTCGTGAGTTATCGCGGTGAAGCACCAACCGGGGACGGGGGAACGCCGGGCACACCCGGGTGGGGGGCGAAAGATCAGCTGAAGCCATGGTGATGCGGTAACGAAGCAGACGATCGTCTTGATCCCCCGATCGAGGGCCATCGATGGCCGGCTCGACATCGGATGCTGACTCGGCGGAACTTTCTCTGGAAAGCGGGAAGCCGGTCGGGTCTGGAAAATCGCTCCCTTCGAGTGTGAACATACACGCGTGCCTGTTTGTGGCTGTGTGTGCGAGCGTATATATTACCGCGTGCGTGGGGTGGATGGCGGCGGGCACTAGGAATCGCCGCCGGGAGGCCGATAATGACGATAAGTGCTTACGAAACGTGTCGACCGTTGATAACTCCGTTGCCTTTTTTTTCTTCTTCTGGTCCGCTGGGTCGGCGGCGCGCTGGTGGCTTGTGGGCGTTGCATAATTCTGCATCGCCATCACCACCGCCGCCGACCGCGGCTCGTTACCACCTGAAGAGCAATCTGCACAGCTTAGGAGTTGAGTGGGTTGCGGGCTTGGCGATTCACCTACTGACCAGCGGCCGATCGGAATCCATGGGACCTCTTTAGGATCGTGCGATCGGTTTTCCGCCGTTGCGGTCGAGTCCGTCTGCGGATGAGTTATCTTCTCCAACAATCGGAAGCATGATGTTTATGTTGAGTGAGTAACGTTGGGTTGGTTTCCTTAACTTGTTTTCAAAATCATGAGCACATCTATTTTACTTCGGAGATATTTTCATAACTGAAATCGAAAGCCTACGTACGTCGAAGTCGTTGTAAGTCGTTGAACTGGGGAAGGAAAGAAGGAAACCCACGCCAGTAATTTGCTTTACATGCCGTGACAAAATGAATATTCGTTTCCGTTCGTTTTTGGATTTATTTTGCCGACAATTTCGCGTTCGAATTCCATCGAAGCGGAAAGTGTTAACTTGCTGTGTTCAATCAATCAGTTCGCCGCCAATCGCCATTCGTGTGGTGGGAGGTTGTAAATCAAAACCGGCCAGATTCGGTGTTGCGTAGCATTCGATTCGGTTTTTTTTTCTCCTATGCTAAATTGTACGATGTCGGTGGGGAATGTTTTGCATGGACAGTTTTACCGTTATGAATAAAAATTACGGGAACATAATTAAATTGTGCTTTATGCGTCGTTATGTCAGGCGTAGGATTGTTATTTTCTTGGTTACTGGAAAGAAAGGCTCCGGCGTGTCTTGGCCACATATCGTCAAAGGCAAGTATGAAATATTATTGCCCACAGTTGAATTTGGAATAATGATGAACGACTGGGAACTGGCATGAGCAAGCAACGGAACAAGCTGTTTGTCATTCATTTGTATATCCAGATTGATACTCTCTACTCTACTCTGTCCAACTACTAAGGTGTTTTGTAAAGTTTAAGGGGAATATCGTTTCGGAAATTAGGTGTTAACATTGAAAACATCAAAATGCAACTCTTTTCAAACGAAACTCGCAATCAAGTTTAGGTTTATAGTACCTTCAACATACTATAAAACAATAGCAAGCCATAAAATATGTTTCGCTACTATAAAATAACCGGTTCGGAAATCGAGGAAAACACCGGTAGCACACATTCGAATGTTGCGAATCTGCGTCAACGAAAAGTTGAAGCATGGAGGATGGAAAATAATTCTCTATGCTCAAAAGATTCAAAAAATTCCTTTTCAGCTATCGATTAAAACCTTTAAACTGAAGTAAACGCCAAAGGAAGCTTATAGCTTGGGTGTCATCAACTTTTAAAATGCAAGGAAATGTCAAATATACGATCAAAGAAGATTTATTTCGACCACATTTGTTTTTTTGCCAGCTGCAACTTCGACCCAGGTAATAACCGATTCTTTCTACACTTACTATTTACATCTCAATGAATTGTTTCCATACTGCAACAGTGCCGGTATCGAAAATGTTTGTGTTATCAAACTTTCCTCCCGTTCATAATTTGCCCAACCAAAGCTTCAAAACTCCACCCGAGTTTTGCATGTCCTATTATTGTGTCTGCATGTTGCATGCATGAAATCTTGATGTGCAATGTGCGTCTAACAATCAACCGGAGTGGCAACCATTAAATCATAAACCCTTAAGAGACGACTAATCACAAATAACGTTTCCCAAGCGCCAGCGCTCAAAGTGCCGGCCACTAGCGGGGCGGAAAAGGGAATGGACGGTCCGGGGACGCTCAGGGGAACAGCACCTCCTCGGGGAAGCGCTCCAGGATTTTGTTGCCCGTCCGCTTGAATATCCTCTGCAGGGCTTTCTCGATCAGCGGGATGAGCTCGGTGCTGAGCAGGTTGAAGTTCTGGTTGATCGTTTCGTTGATGATTTCGCCTGAAAGCGGGATGAGAAATGTGTGTCCAGTTGTGTTCTTCACGTTGATCGGTTCTGTCACCCACTCCCACTTACCTAGCACTCGATCACCACCGAAGAGGTTTTCCAGCTTCAAACGGCCATCGGAAACCCGGATCTTGATGTCCAGCTTGGAGAGCGACAAATGGTCCTTGCCGTTGATGCGCTTGCGGTCTCCCTTGATTCGGACGCTCCCGATTCCTTGAGCTGGAGGGTTGGAAAATGGTGGGAAATGGTACACATCGGCTCCTTCATCCTTCCAGCTTTATCTAATGCTACTCACTGAAGTTTCCGGTGAACTTGCCCGAACCCTTGACCGGAAGCAGCAGGATCCTCCCATCAACGATGTACCGTCCCTCGACGTAAAGGTGGGGCAACTCCAGCTCGAACGAGTATATCTTTCCGTACTCTACGACACTGAAGAAAAGGAGCATGAACGGTGTTAGTGCTTCCGAGCGGCCGCGCCTGATGACATTCCTCCTTACGTTAGCTTTCGCAGCTTGAAGTTCGACGGACCGTACGCCTTGATGTCCTTCGCCGAAATGCTCACACCCTGGCCGGGCACACTCTCGGCCACAATCAGGTCGCCCAGGTGAATCGGATCGATCGACGGGATGTCCAGCTCCGGGATGCCCCGGGCCAGGTACGGCCGCAACGTCTCGATCGACTCCTTCATGCACTCGGTCAGCTTCGGGTCCTCACGGTGGCAGACGTGCAGGTACTCCGCTACAGGGACCGAGGGAAACGTTACCAGGAAGGACAGAAGGGATGCGGACGCCATACTTACGAAGATCCATTGCGTTGCTGGCTTTGATGGCAACTAGTGCCACCAATAGCCACGACACGTTGTAGTGTTTCATTTTGTGTTAAACTGGAACGGAGAGTAGAGAGGAGAATACTCGGAATGTTAATACAACCGATCGATCATCTATAAGGAATCTAACTGTCTTCATTTGACTGCTAACAAAAGACACAACCTATAATGCAATGAAAGTTGATATTGTATGTTTGTTTGTTTGTTTTGTTATCCACAACTAAACGCTTATAATAATTGACTTCTCTTGATTTGTTTGAAGGGAGTCAAGACGCATCCAATGGCAGTCGGCATTTGAACCGGCTGTTAGCCAATTGTTCGAAATGAATCCTCTGTTTTCCACTGAAAAGCGCCGTTAGCCTGGCCCTTAATCAGCGAATCTTTCCACACAGAAGAAGGCCGAGAGAGGTCACCATCGCAACCATTCAATGAGGGTCAATGGCGGACAATCTCAGGGGTGGACGCTTGACAATTGACGCTAGCGGTACTTAACCCTTCGGACTTAACCTCGCCGATCGTTCGCCGTTTTGCGCTGCTGAACGGTGCCACCGGTCGACGGAGCGTGTCGCGGGCTGAGGGCGGGCTGCTTTTCTGCTAACTGCCACCATTTCCACGATCGTTAGCCGTTAGACAATCCGCGCGTGTCTCGGGGTGCTCCTCCCCCTTCCCAGCCAGAAGGCCGGTGAAACGGTTTCATGTTTTCAATTGCACTAATTGTGGCCCATGTGCATTATCTGAAGCCTGCCGGAGTCGGAGTCGACGTTTGTCCTTTCTGAGCCGCTTCTGGTGAAGTTTCTATTAGCCATTTTTTTGTTTTCTTTTTTCAACGAGAGCCTCTCTCTTTCTCTCTCTCTCTCTCAAAACGAGGGCGTACGGGGTCAGGAAAAACGGAAAGCACCAATCAAAGGCAACTCCGTTGTCACGCGTTCTAACGGTTAATGTTCCAAATGGGCGGATAATTAGTCCCGCAGCTCGTTCTGGGCGCCGTTTGAAGCGTTTGAGGTGCCTCAAATTGAACCCCCGGTTGGTTACATCTGATCGGGCGCGAAAGTGGTTTTAATAGCACCCCCGGTGGAGATTGCAATCTTGCCCGGCTCCGTACAAACTCGTGGGAGCTTCGGGGCTCGCAGAAACTTGACATTGATTGAATAAATTACTCTGGCCAGTTCTACCCGACCGGGGTTACTTTCTTGCCAAACACAGTAATTAGCGATTGAACTTTAGACGCTGAGTTGATTACATTGTTTATGCCACGATGTATTGGAACGATAATGGATGGTTTTCAAATCAACCTAGTCAAAAACACGTTTTCAATCTTAACGATCTTTAAATATAAATAGAAGTTTTCTTAGAAGTTAATTGGCTGGCGGCGAATGTCATAATATGCTATATGTTGTTTGAACGGATTAAACACAGCATCCAAGCTTCTGCTTCTCCCAAAGAACGGTGCGTTTTGTGATAGAAAAATGTTGTGTGGTTAACTTTATAGCCACACCACAAAATCATGTTCACTCATCGTCCGAGTGGTCGTGTTGCCTTGGGTTGATATGCCATGGATGGAAGCATGAATTTCAATCGGTACAACATCCGATTGGATGCTACTCGGCTAAAGCCAGCGGGGGCAATCTTGTGAGCCAACCTTTCCGATCTCATCTGTGCTTCTCCGTATAGTGACGCGAGACGCATCTGTGACTCTCGAAGAGGGTTTCCACAGGACTTGCCTCACCGGCAGGCGAATGCGAGAGGGCCTAGAGGAAGTGAAAAGAAAAACTAAACCGACATTTGCAAAACCCCCATTACACCACTCGGGTTGAGCACTCGATCGAGACGTTGGTTTTTTTTTTTTCGTTTCTATATCTCCGTCGAAGGGGTCGATCACATCGGTTGGAGTCGTCTATCGAGCTGCTGGAGCGCAATTCTGGTTTCGAGAAGTCCGCGCGGTTACCCTCCGAAGAGGTGAGGCAGGGATAGTCGCTTGGCGGATGTTGGAGTCATGTACTTTTCAAGGTTCACCGGTGCATTTGAACTGCGAACACACGCACGCACGCACGCCGACGACTGGAAGCACCACAAAATCCGAAAAGGTGCGCGCGCGCGCGTTACGATCCGAAGCTTGAAGAATCCGAAAGTTGGAAGATCACTCCGTCGTCCACCGCCTACTTAGGGGGCGAGTGAAGCTTCATCAGATTACGTCAGGTTTGCGAAGAACTGAGCACCCCCCTTTCAAGGTAAAACGAATGCCGAACGAGGACTAGGACCTTTCCGGATCAACCCGTTTCCATATGAACCACCGTTTGAATGTCGCCAAGAATATATCATTCCGGTTTCCCTTCGCGTTGGATTACCGATTGTCGATTTAGTGGCTGCGCACTGCCTTACCAGTGATGTACTCCCATGATTACATTTCAATGCAAATTGCGACCAAAGGTTGGCGTAATAAAAACTATTACCATTTTGAGAACAACGCCAACAATTTCTTAGCGAAAGTTAAACGTGGCCAAACCATGTACCATTGAAATATATTCACAATCCATTGTCTGAGTAGCTTCAAATCTTTGACGTTTGCAGCTTCAAATTCGCAATTCCGGTGCGAACCAGCAATCGGCTCTGTGATCGGATCGGATCTCCAATCGGATCTCTCGCCAATCGCCAGCATCTGCAGACGAAAGTCAGCCAAAGCCAGGTGGACGACTGCTGGGTAAGACCTTTCCAAAAGTAGCGCCACCGAAACGAAGTGCAACCGGTTTGTATATTTCTTTTTTCGCCGCCGACACTCCGCTTGGCTCCCGGCCTGTAACCGTCCTTTCTGCCGTCGGTTCAGTGTACGGAAAAAATCTAGGATTCCTGCTGCCATTTCTACTCCACAGGCTACACAGGTTTCTTTTGACACTTTCGGTGGAGATTGGGCCCACCGATGGCTGCGCGGATTGCATGCCTTTGCCATCGATAACACAGCCAAAAAAGATCGAGAGAGAGAGGGATACGGAGGAGTGTACGGCTTGGGAAAAGTGAGACAAAAGTCGCCCAACACCTGAGAGTGAGCTGATTGCGAGAGGGTTAGCCTTGAAAAATAGTTTGGCTCAGGTTTTGGGGCGAACCTCCGTTTCACTGTTTTCGACCATCGGTTCGCGTTATCGCTTTCCGACCGGACCGACGCTTCGCTTCTCCACAAACCCGCCTCCCTCTCAACCGGACCCTCTTTTCGTCGCGTCACGAAAATTATTCACGCTTCATCAGCACGTGGAGCTGCACGGTGCATGTGCATTCTTTTGTGGCCGACTTTTCGGGCCCTGCCGAATATCGATCGCCTTGAGAATGCAGTTTTTAGTGTCGTCGGCTGATCTTGAATTCCATTCGGTCGCTAGTACGATGTAACAATCTTTCCCACCCTCTCCCACCTTTGGAATAAGGTTGTCTAGTGGGGGAAAAAAAACCCCACCTTTGAGAGAGCAAGGGGACGATCGCCGTCTTGATGGAGACTGGGCAAGCCGCGGACGGGCCACAATGGATTTGGGGCCGCCGTAACGCCGGGGTGTTCGAACCGCTTCGAAACAGCGTTGGAGAAGGCCGATGCGTGCAGCGACATGAAACCGGCTTCGGTCGAACTATTTTTACTCCGGTGCTTCGGATGGTCCACCTATCGTTGGCTCGAGCACGTTTTTTGTCCACTAAAAGATGACAGATATTTAGGAAAGCATCTTCGTCACGGAGAATGACTGGCTTTTCTCTTTCACGAGCGAAAATCTGTATTGCAGCTGGCCTTCCGAGTTTCCGCTGTGTAGGGAAATGGCTTGGGAAAGAAAATGGCAGTAAATTTGGCGAGCTGTACTCTACCGAACGGATGGACAATGTGGTAAACTGAAAGCGGGTCAGGGAAGTTCTCTCTCGACGAACTTTGTACAAGTTGAATAATATCATCTCTTCAAAATCATGTTCGTTCCCGGCCCAACATGATTTTTCCAATTAGAGAGACGTTTACGATATTAATTTTGGTTCGACAATTTCGTTCGGAATCAATCGGAATGTAAAATGAAATTGCAACAAAAAGTTCTTCCAGCGAGAAACCATTCCCCTTCATTGCTGCTCATCTCCAGTTGCATGTCACGAGCACAACCGTCGGTGGCTGTACCGGGCGCAAGCATTCCGAAGCGTACGATCACTTTCAATCCATGAGCCACCTCGCGCCTCCACCGAGCAGCCGAAGCTGCGGGCGGGTAACGGTTTCACAACCTTTAAAGCGACCCTTTCGTACCGGCGCACACACGTGCATGCGAGGGGGGAACGTTGCCACCGAATGCCACACACAAACCGCAATCACTCATCGGCACCGGGGATCGATCAAATGGCGCGCAATGGATCGCGAAAATTCGCGCACCGGTTCGCCTTGGAACGCACCGAAACAGGTGCAGGTGCACTGTCGCCCGCCGGCCGAGGGTACAGCGCGTTGATGCAACCCGCCGTGCCAGTCCGTGTGCGCGCGCCGCATCACTCCTAACACCTAACCGGGGGGATGGTTACGTTAGCCGCAATCAGGCTGACACTAAATCTCACAAAACCGTGTGCCATCCGATCGTCAGCTCGATCGAGTGGGAAATCCCACCAAGTCGCTCTTACCTGCAGTTGGAACGGCGCGAATGACTTCTCAACTCTGCTCGACACGTGTAGCTCGGCACAATTATTCTACCTTTTCGGATCGCGTTGCACTTTGTTCAAAGGGACGGCGCGGAAAGAAAAAAAAAACCGAGCCACCGGATCGCGAAACCTGTACACACAAAACCACACAGGCACAAGACAACAACGAGGAACGGCTGAACCCAGGCCCGGGTCTAGGATTAGAGAGGGAAACTGGTAATCCACTGGGACGGACGCTGGACGAATATTCCGACCGCTTTCCTCAGCATTTGCATCGGATAAAGAATGAGGCCACTTTTCGGGGGGCGAGATAAAACCACAAAAAAAACCGAAACGCAAAACACCCTCTACGCGGGTGATCGAGCTCGCGCGTGCGATCGGCTCGGTGACGTTTTTGCAAGTGAACCGCCGAAACGGAACTGCGAGAATTTCAGAAGCCGACTGGATGGTGTAATCTTAAACATAAGTTTTATATACCGCGGCAAGGGCAGCCGGAGTTGGAGCGAAACAGCGCTACGGTCCGCCACGAACACCAGCGCAAGCCACAGGCCCGCCAGCAGCGCCCCGACGCGCGCACAACCCGACCACTACATCGACAGCGATCGACGGCCGATCGTCAAACCGCAGCCGCACCGGTGGCACCGGTTCGTGTCTTTGCGCGGCGTTGAAGTCTTTCGTATCGCGTTCGAGAACGAGCGCTCCGCCGATGGAAGGTCTCGGTGCCGCAAGCACTTGCCGCGCGGGGATGCTGTCGTGAGGCACGGCCGGCGGTGGAAACGCGCGCCGTCAGAAGGAAAAATTGCGAAGGAAACGGTGACACCAATCAACCGATGGTTGGGTGAGAATCATACGAATGAACGAACGAACGGCGACCGTTGCTCACGCTGCGGTACATTATTGCCTCTTCGTCGGTAGGTGGCATATTAATTCAACGAGACCCCTCGTCGGAAGCGCCCGGGTGCGCCAGCTCGTTCTCGTTCTGGGTTTAATGATGCAGGCGTGCTGGCGTCTAATTCCACCTGCTGGAGCCTCCGTCAGATGCGGAAGGATCGTGCCCGGCGGTTGGCATTCCGGTAGCTCGGCGGCTGGGGAGATGATCCTCCGATAAACGCTTGTGACTTGTGCACCTTTCGTACGTGACGAGGAAGCGAATGGCCTCGTTTGAATTTCTGATCCGTACCGGTTAGAATCCGCTCACAGCGAAGAAGGGTATTTTTTTCAGAGAACATTTTCTCAACAAGAATAAACGTGTGCTAGTTTGAAGTTGTGCACGAGTTTCGCTCGACTTTAAAACTGGCAGTGCCAACGAGATAAGGACAGAGTAATGAAATGCCTCTTTCGAGTTGTTAAACTTCCGAAAAATCGTATGAATTTACACAGGTAAAAATGCTGTGTCATTAATTTTCATTTCTTCTCAAATATTGACCACTTAGCACCAGACTTAGAAACCAACACTTGAGCTTCACACTTAACCCTTGCCATAAAGATTTCTGTTCCGTTCGTTCTCGGCTCATTTGCATACGAATCTACAATTAGTGGCGTTCAGAGATCAGACTGTCGGTTGGCTTGTCGGACGGAGCATCGCGTTCTTTCCACATTGTCAATAATTGGGGGCATTAGTTGGGGATGTAATCATTCAACGAGGGCATGAGCAGTGCCCCCGAAGAGCTGGCGCTTTGTGGAACTGAGCCAACATTGGTCAACAGGATGGGGATGTTTTTGTTTTCTTCTTTCCGTAACCTTGAGAATCTTCTAGGCTGAGACAAACGGAACGTCGGTGTGTGCAAACACGCGATTCGGCGAAGAACAATATTTGTTGGCGATGGAATAATTTTGGTCTCGGGCCTGAGTCTGCGGTGCAAGCGATTGGGCGCTTCTTCTTCGACAGACGACGGGTCTGTTTTCGGGGAGAGGCGAAAATAAAAAGGTTCGTAAATCACTTACCGCTGCTCGCAGAGCGCAACGGGTGGAGTGTTTATTTGCTTTTTAAAGTTTCCAGCAGGTTCCCATTGACGTCAAAAAAGGATTGCTCTGCTTAGAATAATTGATTCCGGCCTGGCTCCGGCAGACTGACCGCGGGCTGACCGCGGGCTCGCCAAAGAGGGATGCGCAAAAGTGAGTGTTGACCTTCGACGGCGAAGGTCGCCCGGAGGCACGATGAAAGTCAGCACCGTGATCAATCAGGTGCCCGCGGTTGGGCCGAGATTAGGCAAATCAGTCAATCAGCGGCGCAATACGTTCACCGGGTGGGCTGGAAGTGAGCAAACGAAAAGCAAAAAAAAAAACCCGTTTGGGAAAACGATCGACACTGGGGGTTGGGATGGGACCGGTTGCGACCGGTTGGGAGTTTGCATGTTTATGCATCGATTCGATGGCTGATTGATTTCTTCTCCGCGCATTTTCGTTTGGAAACGATTAACGATTGCATCGTAGGTGGTGGCGGCGGATTAACGATGCATTCTTTCATTTTGTTCGAGTTACATAAGTGGGAAAATTTTGCTATTAAAAACTCTTTTCTAAAGAAAAAAAAAACGAATTAAATGGTTGCTATTTGCAAGGGTACTGGATGATACTAGATCAGGTGGACACGGCGTTGTTTCATGTTCCTGCGGCGGACTCCCAACCGCTCGTACGTAAGCTGCTATCTACGAAGTAGAATTTCAATCTGGAAAAAAAATTCTTGAGTTAGTCACTTTCAACCTTTGCACAACAATATCCCCGTTCGCGCCACACATTCGCCCCCAATTAACCTCGGCCTGCCCCCGTGGAGCAGGTGACGATAAGTGAGTATAATTATTCCGCGTCAATCGCGCTTCACTGACTCATAGAGTCATCACCTCACTTTATATGCTCCAGCTCTAGGAACACCAAGTGAATTACTGCTAGTGGACGACAATAAAACCGGAATCGAGTCGGCGACGATAAAAGGGTCGAGCGAGTGATTGTTTCCACTTTTCCGATTGCGTTTCGTACAGAAAGGTGGCGCCATTCTTTCGTCATGGTTTTGTTTTTATTACTACAAATACAATAAATAGTAGCACGGGGCTGAACTCGAAGGCTCGAACGATCGGCTAGCACTAGTCCAGCCACTGCTCCACCGGAATGCGATCGAAGACCTGCTGCAGGAAGGAGTGCAGGTGCTCGGTCAGCTTCGTCCGCAACTGTGGCTTCATCTCCTTCAGCAGCTCCTGGGCGTTCGTGTTGATGAACAGATTCATTGCGGCGTCTAGGGAAAATAGGAAGCATAAAGAAATCACGAGGGAATGGAAAACACGACTGATGGCGACGATCCGGCGTCGGATCGGCACACTCACGGATGATGGCGTTCTGGTTGGTGATGTTCTCCACGCCCATCTTGATCTCCTTCACACTGAAGTCCATCTTGGTCTGATCGACCGTTAGATACGTCTGGCCGTCGTCTCCCTGGTACGGCGTCGCCTTGAAGTAGGTCTTCGCCTTGACACCCTCTGACCGGGTGGAGTGGAGAAAGTGAGCAAAAATCAATCAACCGGTTGCTGCTGGCGAAAAATGGCCACCACCACCACCTACCGTACTCGCCCCAGTACTCGCCGGCGCCGGACGCCTGTATCAGCAGCAGCACGCCGGACGACTGGTACTGGGCCTTGGCCTTGATTTTCGGGATCTCGATCGTCATCTGGAACTGCATGGAGTCGATGTCGGAGCGCACGTTCACGATGGACAGGTTGCTCACGCCGTACGCCTCGATGTTGCGGAAGCTGGCCCGATAGCCGTCCGGGCCGCTCCCAAGCGCGATGCTGATCTCATCCACCACGACGGGCTCCACCTGTGGGGCAGGAAACACACGCAACGCAGGGAAGGATAAAGAAAGTACCGCACTCCTGGTTTGCGTCGAAACTTCCTGAGCCCCCTTTTGACCTACTGACCAACAGAACTAACAGGGGAACCAGAACGCGTACCTTCATCATGCATTCAACTCACTCGCCGCCATTGGGCGGAGAAAAGGCGACCCTTCGCCGTGTATTGTTTCGGAACGCCACGCGGTCCACAAATGGGGTTTTGCGCTTGTGGTCAGCAGTTTCCTGAAGCATTAAACGATGATTTTCATGCGCACAACGTCTCTTCGGGCGCACAGCTGAAACTGTCTGAGGTGGGTTCCAGGAAACAGAAAAATGGGTTCATAAGTGGAAGCCATTTTACAGCCACTTTACCATGTGGGTATGAAAAAAAGGGACAATAAGGTCATCGGAATGCTTCCACTCGTTCCATCCAATTCCAATGAAACCGTTCTGGAAAAAATCTATCAACACACGTCACCGACACGTTAGACAACGACGCTGCTTACCGAGGTGACATGATTTCTTCAACTTGAATTCGATTACCATAATCAAGGGTTCGCTAGAAGTAAAGTGTTCTCCAGCTTTATCTCTCTCTCTCTTTCTCTCTCTCTCTCTTTATCTCTCTGTTTCTCTCTACCTCTTCCTGTACTCTCAATAGCAAGCCCACGATGATTCCCGTAATTTTCCTTCCAAACTCTCACGTTCGGAGATGAGATAATTCTAGAAACATTGCGCAACGGTTTGTCGTGAGAAAGTTCGTTTTGCTTCAACGCGGGATCCGGTTTGTACTCGTATTCCATGATTACGCTAACTTCTAATAATTAGACATTAAGTTGTGCGATTCTCCATCGTCCAGTAATCTAGTTGATTGACTCCCACATGTTGAGAAATGCGGCATCTTGCGTTAAAGTTGAACGTGGGAATCGTTTGCGTGTAGAGAATGGCAGGAACACACATGATTAAAGCAGAACAATTTTGTACGATCTCTAATCTTGCCAATCAGGAAGTATGGGCGGTCTTCAATGTTATTTCCTCTTTCGTTTCCCATGTTTAGATCGGAATCGATTGGAAAACGATTGAAAAAGTGTTTGGCGATGGTCCAAATTTTTTTAAGCTACCATCCGAAACATATTCCTATTTTTCCTTGCATCGTCGTTTATAAACACGTGATACTTACGTCGACGATACCAATCTCTGGAATACCCTGACGAATGTAGCCGGCCAGCTTGTTCGCAGCATAACGCAGACAATCGTTCACATCGGCAGCATCCCTTTCACATCGATGCATGTAGTAGGCTAGAGGGCGGATGGTGAAGTGGCAAACGGAGGGAAAGAAAACATTAAACTCTTTTCGCTTTTGTTTTTTAAGGAAATGGACTACGTAAGCAACACAACGCTTCATGCTCTCTTAGACAAGGAGACGAAAATCCGCGAAACGAAAAGTGCGCCATTCGCGAAATTTATTTGCCCCGACGAAGTGAATAAAACATTCGCCGTAACCATAACTCGCTGCACATCACTCATCGGGTCCGACGCTAGTCGTGGGGCGGCGGGTTCCGGATTCGATTTCGTAACACCTGTGCCCGAGAGTGCCGTTTCGAACGGCAACAGCTGAGCCGGCCCGAAGATGTAGCCGACAGGGCAACAATAATCGAAGCCACCCCATCGCACCGGACACAGCAATGACCGGGCCGCATGCTGTACTTACGTATGTCTTGGGAGCAGACCGCCTGAAGGAAGAGCATCGCCGTCAGAGTCAACGAACGCACCGTCGTGGTCGTGGCGGTCGTCATTTCGAACGGGAGGTGGAAAAACTGCCAACCAGCTGCCAGGGAGAGAACGCGTCGGGTTCTGCACGACCAGTAGTACCGGTTAGGGGTAGCGGATCACCCTCTGCTGCTGCTATGTCGATCCCGTTGGAGAACTTCTGTCTACCGTTGGCTGCGTCCGAGATTTGCAGTGACGCACGTTTGACGCGTTTGGCGCTGAAATGGAGTCACAACACAGGGGAGGCTATTAAATGAAGGGCCATTACATTGAAGATAATGGCAGAGGAAGCGAATGAGTTTCACAAAATGGCGAACAGGAGGAAAAAGATCTTATGATGTTCCGAAGAAGTCATGACACATCGACTAATGAATTGAAGAAACCTAAGAATATTGTATGTTATGTTTAGTAAACTATTCGATTTGCATCGCCACAAACAATGACCGCAGCTAATCACACAAACAAACAGACACACGTACAAACAAAACAAAAAGGTCCACATATTTGGAAAGTAAAAGTTTTGGCGACGCGTTCAATGTGACACTCTTGTCATATTTCACTTCCGGCGTTGAGGCGTCGAATTTCTAAACCGCCTATCACTCCGCCCTTTCAAGAGTGGGTTATTCCGAGTCATCGCCGGAAGAAAACACTACGCTGCTGCACCGGTACCAGCAATTGGTGCCCCCGTTTCCGTTAAGCCGCATCCGCGGAGAATAATAATTGACGTGCACGTTGCAGCATTGTCCACCAATCAACTCCCTATCGCCGCGGGTGACGCGAAAGGTGGATTCCTTTTTCCTTTTTTCGCACAAGAAAAACACTCAACACTTACTGTTGTTGACGGGGGGGCGGCTTTCGGACCTTCGGACCAACGTGCTGCTGGACTGCAAGAAGTTTGCTGCTCGTGCGGCTACGGTTCACTCGCGAATAACCTCCGCCACACTGGGATGTTTGTTTTATCTACTTTCTTTTCGCGAGAGTCATCCGAAGAAACCGCTTGGGGCTGGCTCTTGCACAAGAAGGAAGAGCGAAAGACAGGAAACGAGAGAACTGTGACGCACGGCAACTTTCTCCACTCGAAGCGATGCTGGTACCGGTTGTTGCGCCTAAAGGAGGGCTGAGTTTTTATATGATGTTGCCTGCGAAGAATCAGCTTGGCTTTGCTTGAAACAGCTTTTATGGCACAGAGCTTTCAATGCTTCGAGCAAAAGCTGATGGTTGTCAGTACTTCTCAACATGTGGTGGATCAAATATAGGCACGGATTGAGACAATGATGTTTCAACCGTTAGAAAACTTATAGATCCCCACGCATAGACCCCCAACATGGGGATTATGACGATTGTTGAATAGCGGGACGAAATACAGGATGCCAACAGGACAGGGAATAAAATATATTACCCAAAATATATCTCTGTATCTGCAACAGCAAACTACTAGATGCCAACGGGTAGTTTACAACAAATATTAGAACATTTCGTTTAACAAAAGGCTCGAAAAGAAAACGTCCAAAAGAACACAATAATATCTCATAGTTTCATAAAAGACACAAGTCTCGTCAATTAAATCCTAGCCCCCTTTCGGATGTAAAAAAAATACGATTGAATTTTATCTTTTGAAACAATTCTATATTTCGCAGTTTGATGACAATCTAGTATAAACAAACAAATTCAATTACTAGCGATTGGACTATTTATGTGATTTTTTATTCAATTTCTTTTTTTATTGTTTATTCCGTACAATTCACAAAAACACTTTATTTTGCGTATCGCATGATTATTTCATTATGCGCTTTGTTCGGTTTATTTGTACTGTAGAGTTTTTTTTTTCTTTTGCTGTTAAGAATCCACCCTATGGTGGAGCCGATGCTGCTTGAATTGTGACATTGAAAAGGGTGTTTTCCGAGTTCAAATCTTTCTTTTTCGTCGATAGCGGCTGACAGAGCTCGGACACTCGCTTGTCGCTTCATTTCGGGGTTTTCTAATACTCGGGCGTCTTAAAGCCCCACGTCAGAGCTTACAACTAAAACAACAGTATCACATGATGCCCGCCCCATAAAAGAAAAAAAAATATGTCGATTCCTCTACCCCCCGCCGGTGCGGACCGCCTAGTCGACGATGAAGAAGCGGATGGGGACATTATCCAGCAGCTGGTTGGCGATACCGGCGAACTCGGCCGACAGCTTCTTCTGCAGCTGGGGTTGCAGCGCACGCAGGACCTCGGCGCCGTTCTCCTTCAGGAAAAGGTTGGTGGCTTCCGCTGGATGAAAGAATAAGGGGCGTTAGTCCATTGGTTAGTCGGCCCTTCCCACAGTGGAGCTGCTAACGGGGAACTCACTCAGGATGCGGTTGTTGTTGAAGATCTTCGAGACGCTGAGCCGGGGCTTCTTGATCGACAGGTTGAGATCCAGCTTCTCCACGCGCAGATGCGTGCCGGTCGGTTTCTCGCTCGTCGACACCAGACCCTTGACGTCGGCGGTCACCCCATCGAACACGGCATCGAAGTCGCCCGATCCGCTCGCCGGGATGATGATCAGCACGCCGCTGCTGGTGTACTTGGCGTGAATCGTCAGCCTCGGAATGGTGAGGCGCGCCTCGAACGGCTTATTTCCGTCGGCGAGTCTAGAAAATGCAACAATCACAAACAGTTCGATTGGAAACGGCCCCCCGGGGGGTGCTCACGCCACGCTTACTTGATCGACCGGACGGTGAAATTGCTGGCTCCGTACACTTCCATGTTCTTCAGGTTGATCCGATATCCTTGGGGTCCGCCGGTGAGCTGCAGCGAGAGCTGATCCATCACGAACGGTTCGACCGAGGGCAGCTGTGGGGCGCCAGGCGGCGGAAGAAAGAGAGAAAAATGGAAGTCGGTTAGGCGAACATTAGAGGCACGCAACGCAGTAGGAAAACTACTGAACCATTCAACCGATGGCCACCGAAAAAGGGAAAGGAAGCCGGGCGTACGTAGCCGGACGCCACCTACCAACAATCGATTTAGATCGCCAAACGAGACATTGGGTTCATGGGTTTGCCGGCGTATAACCGTAACTGCCCTTCTAGCGCCCCGCCCGACACCGGACGCAAAAGGGTTGCACCGAACAATAAGGAAGACATAAAGCCACCTGCGCACGTCGTTGGGTCTTTTGGGAGGGGAGAGTTTATGTTTGCCGCTAATGTCCAGTCAAGCTACAGTTGATCGCGGAGAGCAGTTATTGTCTTGCGGCCGTTAATCGTAATTGAACATAAAATGTGACGGACAATCAGTGAACTTTATCGGGCGATACATTTATTACCGTCGTCCTTGACTAGGTGCTAGAGATAATATATTATGACAGTTCAGCTAGGTGTGCAAACATTTTCCTTTGGTAGAAACTGATGTATCGAAATGTGACACAATCTTGAACCCCCATTTAACATTGACGTTAAGTCGGTACAATTGATCGACATATCCTTAAAAAGACCGCCATTGCAATGGACATGCCATTGAAGGCTTACTCCAATTTGTTTCAACTCGAGAGGAAAAAGGATAAATTAAACGACTTGTTTTCGCAAACAGCCGACACGGATGTTGACGACCGTGTGCAGTCGGAAGACGTTGTTCGAAGACGGACGGCGTCCAAGCAGGCGTGCAACAACATCTGGGCCAAATCTCCGTGCACCTTGGCCGTCAACAATATGGCGTGACGGCGCCATTGACACTGAACTCTCCGCTGTAATGCAGGTCCCGTGGGCTGAGGGGGATGGGGGTGGTTTTTTTTACAAAAACTTTTTCGGCTTGTTTTCATTGTGCGCGGGTTGCGCGGCTTCGTTCACGCTCGATTGCGATTGCATAATGCCGGCTCGAACGGACGGATCGATCGCGTCAGCAGCGGCATTGCGGTGGCCATGAACGGCTCCGTCTTCGAGGGGATTCACACACACGCTAAAAAAAACCGTTTAACCAAATTAGGAAGCCGAGACGGGACGACTAAAACAAAAACGCACTCCTTTCGACGGCAGGTCCCAGCGAAAGTGTTCGCTGGCAAACCTGTTCCTTCATGTATTTTTCCTCCACGGATGAAAGATGAGGTTTCCGTGTTTTGTGTTCGTACCCGAGGTTTTCTTGAAAACTTTTCCATTCCACTCTCCGAGACTAGTTGACCTTTCCTCCGGACCGAAGTCAAGGGTACCAGACTTCGTCCCTTATCTTGCCCGTCCGAAGTTGAAGGACTCGTATGCTCACCTTTATCTCTGGGATGCCGCTGGACAGGTACGGGCGCAGATGCTGCAGCGACTCCTTCAGGCAATCGGGCAGGCCCGGGTCCGAGCGGCGGCACTGCTTGATATAGGGCGCTGTGGGAGTTTGGGGCGAAAGAAAGAAGGGTAGATTTAATTTCATGAATTAATGATTCTTCCTCTATGTTCTAGGAATGCGACTAGTATTCGACTAGGACATCGTATTTGTTGACAGATGGAAAGATTTTTTTTCGCAGCATAGGCAAGGTTCGGTTAAACATCAGCCAAAATGCAAGCACTTTGACTTATTTACTCTACGGTTGGTATTCCTTTCCGCGTTGTTTGAATACATTAAAAAGTTAAAAGCATTGTGTGGATTCTTACTGATGGTTTTACTGATCAAACAAACAACAACAGAAATCGCAATTTATTCACATCAACCCGTTGAGTAAACAACTTGAAACGAACGATTGCTGATTCTGGTTCCTTGTGCCTATTGTTCACTGTGTTTGATAAACCTTAAACCTCGGGACAAGTTTTTTTTTATATATTTAAACAGTCAACAAAGTCATGTGCAGAACACACACCGTTCCAAAATACGATGCAAATGGGAAGTTTTTTAAATGTCAGCATTTGATAAGACGATAAAAAAACAGATTTATTCTCGAGACGTTGCTATGAAAGGGGATCTGAAAGAGACATCAGACAGAGAAAGAGACTTCGACAGAATTTATGTCGATGATCTCGACAGCGTACATTATATATTCCAGCATCCATTCTCGAGAATAAAAAGTTGCCTCTGCGCAGGTGTTTAGCCCGAATAGAGACGGTGGAACAGTTCGATCACCCTCGAAAGACAAACCTGGTGCAGTTGCAGTGGCGTTTCCCAATCGTAATCGTGGGCTATCAAGGTCGCCACGCCAGGTTTAATAACCCCCACCGGGGGGAAACATTCGGTGAGGTTTGGCCAGCGTGAGGTTTGACCAGCGTGAAAAACATCGTCCCCGTAGGAGCTGTGTCATGTCTAGTGTGTCTTTTTGGACCACAAGTCGTGTTCTCTCGAGCAAACCGGTTGAGCTCTTTCGGTAAAAGCAAGTGCAGCAACTGACGAGTTTGGAAGAGGTTTTACGCATTCGGTTAAATGTGCCACCAGGTTCCAGCGCAATCTAAGAACTGTGTAGAATGGCATCACGCAACGCTGTAATCGTTTCATTAGTCAAAGGTGAACCGTAGATGTCAAAACCAGTAACCCAACCTCTTTTTTTTATGTCCCTTTTTCAAAATACTTCATTTCAGTTGCTGATGGTATCTTCGAAGTCCATCGAGACGTTCCTAAACACTTGCCCAAAGAATAACTCCACCTGTGGCATTGAGCTGACCACTTCTAGTTCGTTTTTTTTTTTTTAAATATAAATTACAAAGAAGGTCTCCGGTGTCAAGTACTTTGGACAAGTCGAAAAGATAGGAGAAAAAAAAACAGGCGAAAAACAAATCTTTAACGCGAAGGCAGATAGATCCATAGCCACGGCCGAGATGGGGCGGCGGCTGGACAGTTGCCTAACTTGCCATTAAGCCGCGAACTGCATGCGTCATTTTGCCATGAAGATGTTTCATGGACCACTCGAAGGACGCGCTCGAGCTGTTTAGCAGGTAAACACCATCTACTTAGGCCAGCATTAGCCCGCAGCCGCGTTCGGGGCAGTATACGGGCACTGTACGTCACTTGCTAGCACTGCTAGTGAGTCAGTTGGGTCTACCTAACGGGTCCACGGTAAGGCACGCACCGTGGTTCGTCGACCGTAGGACCACATGGTTTTACACGACGTACCAACGATAGCCGCAGGAATTTCGAGGTTGTTAAACTGTTCGGCCCGAACCGAACGTGATCGGTGGAACTAGTTTGGACGTTCTTGAACAGGTCTTCTCGATCTCAGAACTTCTTTGTTGCCCAGTAGTGTCCGCTGCTACGTGATACTAGGACCGTCGATCGGGTCCCGGTCTATACCTTTCGAGTCAATGTTGTTAGGTAAGGACTACTGGCAAGAACTTAATGGACCACGGCAGTATAATCTCGCCTAACTGCATTGTACTAGCGGGAAGAAAAAGCTCCATCCGCCTAGTAAATAACTCTTAGCAGGCAGGTGGCAGTAATTTACCACTTCTCGCGTTAGAGGGCGTACCAAATCAGGCTCCGCTGACGACTTCCTCACTTTCACTCGGCGGGGTGGGTTTTTTTTCTCTTCCTTTTCCAGCCCTATCTCGTCGGTAAACTTCTTTTCCTTCACACTCTGCACATTTTTCCCACTCGAGTGCGAACGTTAGGTACACATTGGCATAGCTCGCCCCACAACGCCCGGGCGATCTGTCGCCACCCCACGCCCTCCCAACACTACTGGAAGCCATTACGGACGGTTGCATAACTGTACGGGTGAGCAACAAAATAAAGGCCAGTACGCAGGGCAAAAAAATCCGTGTCACTTAACCGTCCGGTTTGTTTGCCGGCTCCGGGCCAGCGTTGACGCGAGGGGTGGTTTTGGTTGCGGCTAGCGTTAGCTTTGCAAATATGTCGCACCAGCCAGGCAGCAGGTACCTCTGAACTCTCGGGTCGTACTAAACGTGATGCCCTGCGGTTGAGGAGTCAACAGCAGCACGGAAAAATGGAGAATTAAATTCTAAAACTAAAGAACTCTATCTACAGGCTTTAGTACACGAGAACACCGGCGAGATCCGGTGATTTTATGCAGGTTACCCGCTTCGACCGAGTGTCACCTCCTGATGGCACTCGATTCCGGGTTCCACTTGATTCCGAAGCCCCATTCCCCGTGGGAGCCGTGATGGGACTTTCCACCACTACGGTCGGATTCTCGAGAATAACATTAAAGTCTGGATCGTATTCGATCGATTAACATCTTACGATTCACGCATTCTGACCCTATCCGTGCGCAATCTCAGCGAGAACGACCGGAAAGTACTCGCAGCCCTTCGGCGCAGACCGGGAACGGAAAACAACTGGGGAGGCTACTTAACAATAATGAGAAATTGTGCGAAAGTAATCACTGGGAGGCATTGATTGCGCAACTGGAGAAGCGCTGCGGATTGAGGGTATCGCTTTGTGCCAATGAAGCCCACCGGGCGGGTGGGCACCGTGGGGTCGGTTCGGTGTGTGACCTTCAAGATCGCACCGTTTGGTCATGGGCTGGCGCATCTGTGCGGCGCGTGGTGCCTCGACATTGACCCACTGACACTTCATTAAGCGAACTCAAAGTGAAATAATAAATTAAGTTCATCTGCTCTTGTGGCCGGCGGGGCTGGGGTGGTTTTGGCAGGGGTGGCACACAAAAAAGCCCCCCTCACGGAAGCCGGCGGTTATGAGTTGTCCATCATTCATGCTAAAAGCATTCATACGACGAATGTGTCCACTTACAAGTAAAAGCAGTCGACGTAGGGTCACGTTAATGTCTTTATTATCTTGTTTCCCATTTTCAGTTCGTCGCTACGAATGGGGTGACGTCTGGCAACGCTGATTGCAAAGATATAGAATTCTTTATTAACATAACTCATAAAAGGTAAACAGCATATATTTTAAAATGGAAGTTCAACTGAAATAAAATTGAAAGAAGAAAGTTGTAAAATATTCAAAGCCTTTAATCAAAATCTCACCCTCGGTGAATCACGGATCACGGATTACCTTAGGCCGTTGCCAGCTGATCTAACTCAGAATATCAATCAGTGGAAACACTCCCTGCGAGTGCACCTGTTTGCTGACAGCAAAGTCCCAAAGGCTAAGGTTATTTCCTGTGCTCGGCAGTTTTCTCACGCCCCTAATTATCGCATCAACGTGATCTACTCGAAGGCGCAATCAGGGAATGCCACCGTATTTTGTTTTTTTTTTGCTTCCTGCAGCACAAGAGTGAAACATGCTAGAAATGAGAGCTCCGTCTGGGTACCTTCCCCGACTCCACACCCTGATCAGAAGGAGAGACTTTGGCGCGCGGTTGCATTAGCCCGGTGCATTTGTGCAACCGCCACCGGTGGGATGTGCGTGCATTGCGTTCGGTCTGCTGCAATCGTAAGTGGAATTGTGTTCCGCTGGGCAAACTTTACAAGTTATCTGCGTTTTGCAACACCCTGGTGCAGCGGGTAGCAGGTGGCATCTGGAGAGGAATCTCGTCGGCTCGATGAAGCTTTGCAACAGTGACTAAGCGATGTGCGTTCGAGCATTAGAGAGAGAGAGGCGTTTCCAATAGTCAAAACGTTACGAAATCGGCCGATCGGCTTGACTGAAGCTTTTAAGAGGCCCCACAGTTCAGTGTTCCCATGGAGGCTTCTATCTGAACCTTGCAGCGTTGTGACCCTCAACGTTTAGCTAGATCATTCGATGGGTTCGATCGACTACACTGAAGAACACTCAGTGAACCAGAACTATAATATGATTAGGAGATTCCCAAACTGAACAATTGGCATCGTGACCCCCAGAAACCTAGAAGCGCCAGCTTAAGCTTAAACATTCAACCGTGGCGTGACACGTTTCACCATATATACATGCTACGATTACTCAATCCGGGTATGGCCAAGTCCCGAGCCCCGCTAATGGAAAGAAGATGCCCTCCATCGGGTGTCGAATTGGCCCGCATCTTGGCTCGCCCCGCCGCCCAGGGACGCCTTCCACCATGAAGGGCAAGTTCGCGTTTCAAGTGCGCCTTGAGATCGGGATTGCCCCATTCGGTGAAGCGCTTGCCTGCGTGCTGTCAAACCTTGCCGCGGAGCTCGAGTTAAAATCACTTTAAGGCAGGCGAATTAACACGTTCGCGCCAGGCCAGTAGTGGTCGAAGCATCGGCACGATGAACGCCCGAGTCGCAATTGTTTACTTACGAATTTCCTGTCCGACGGCCAGACCGGCGCAGGCCAGGGCGCAGAACACGGCGGCAAACTTCAGGCAACCCATCATGGTTAAGGGCTTTTGCGTACACGCACCACGGGAGAACGGGAGCGCACTCACGATCACGAACAAGACTGCCGGATGGAACTGATCGCCTGTCGAATGTCACCCGTGGTCAGTGTCCAGTCGGACTGCCGGTGGGATTGTTTTCAATTGAATTATGCTGACACTTCCTATTAGCTCGCCTGTGCCTACCGGACCCCTCGGTCACACTTCACTTTCGCACTGGAACGATCGAGCACTGCCACTTGCTGCACGCCAGAACGGTTTGCCGACCACCACCAACACACTTGGAGCAGACGGGGACCGTGGGGACGTGGGTTTTCCTGTGGCTCGAGACGGCTAAGGCTGGAGGGCTCGGGGCAGTTGTTGGGTTCTCGAGAATATGACGGACGTCCGCGATCGACTGGCTCGCTGTAACGTCTGCTGACCGTCGCGACGTGCCCGAGCTCTTTTATAATTTTGCGAGCCATCGTCGACCGGCGATCGCGACTCGCGCTGCGGCGTATGTTGCTTGCGCGTGCTCGACTGTGCTTGCGGCATTGACCGATGCGTCGCGCAACAACCACCCCGGCGGGGTGAGTATTTTGTGGGAGATTTCGCATCACATCGATCGGGGTGGTAGATCAAGACAAGAACTGCTTTAGAATTTAGTTTCGACAAATTCATTGATTTAGAGCGAGCAGTCCACACTCCGGAGCATACGACATTACTGGAAGATTCAGTTAATGCTAATCACAACAACTGCTCCATCAGCGCATGAAATAACTGGCTACTGTTGATGATGACTGGTTCACCTTGACAATGGATCCCGTGTGTGAAGAGTTTGTTTTCACGAGTCAGCATCCCCACTTTTCAATTAGCCCCCCTGACCACACATTTCCACTGTTCAACTGCCAGAATGAAAGTGTAGTGTATCGAATCTCCCTACTTCCGGTGCCTTAACCGCCAACTGGTGCTTCAAGGGCACAGTCGCTGTCGATCATTGTGGCTCAGTACTCCACGTCTTCGTCGGCAATTTGTATCGGTTTTGACGAAGCTAAGAACAAAGCGACCGCCGACGGGAGGAAGAAAACGTCAGAAAATGATGGCCCACGAAGGAAATATGGACGAAACAATAATCAACCGTAAAGGGCGTCTAAGGTGAAGAAAATCTGACGCAAGCAGAGCCCGCCGGCAGAGGACCGAGCGTGCCGAGTTAGAATATCGTTTTCTATACCTTTGAACCGGACGTGCGTACGTCCGCAGCTCGCATGTTTCCGCCGCCACGCGTGGCCGAAGGAGAGCAGATCGGACGATTGGGTGCGGGTTTACAATGGGCCGATGTAAAAAGGAAAGCCTCGTTTCAATGCTACCTGGCATTGTGGCTCTATTGCGACCGGAAGTGCAACCGTTCCTCATGCACGCGCGTTACGCTGTACTAACAACGTTACGCTGGGTGTGTGTGTGTGCGTGTTTTCGACCCACAAATCCTTCTATTTTCGATCGATAGCCTGACGGCGTATATCGATACGGCGTGATTTCGTTGGGGGGTTTCCCCCAAAAACCGGTCCGATGAGTTTTTGTTTGCTTCAGCACTGTTTTCTCATCTTCAAAGCTCTTTAGACTCATGTTTCCTCGATCGCATTGATGGTAATTAGTAGAATCTTAGGGGAATCATTTCGTTTTCTCAAATCAAATTACATTGTTGTTTCGGGCGGAATTCTAACTAACATCGTTGCTGATTCGGAATACTTTGTACAGCACGCGTTAGCCAAAAAACATGAGCCGGATCAACAACAACATCAGACTCAGATTCTGCCCATGGCCAAGAGATCAACAGTCCGTGCCGAACGCCGGTAGAAATGCATTCGAGCTTGCAGTGATGAATATATTTAATACGATTTCCACCGCCTCCCTCCCAACCGCCAGCTGGACGAGCCTTCCGAAGTGCCGAATATCTGACGGCATCTTAGCATTCTAATGGGCCCCAAAATCTCCTGGGCGTCAAGGTGACCACGGCAAGCACTCGAGCCGTATCTCGTGCCGTCGGAAACGCAACGTAAACTCTCGAGGGGGGTACTAATAGACATGAAACCGAAAAGCTCAAGTAGTCAACCATTCGCATGTTTCGGCAATCGGGTAACTGGTGGCAAAGATCAAGATCAATGGCGGGAAAAAGCGAACAAAAGATGAAGGAGGGTTTGTAAACCATTTGTCCCGTTGCCCTAAGATAATCATCCTTCGCCAAATTGTGCTAGACTTTTTCGTGTCGAGTGAAATGTGCTTCACGGTGTTGGACCAAGGACTCACCGAGGGGTTCCGTTAATCGAATGCCAACTGTAATTATTTATGTGATCATCTGATCAATTTTTTGAGTGATGAGATAAAAGAAAATCTTTTTTTTTTGCGGCTATGAAATTGGGGGAAAAATCAATATTGCAACAGTGTGAGCAATAGATATCTGCAACATGCAAAGATGTTAAAAAGTAATGGGAGCTTTAAAAAATATCCAGATTGACTTTCCTTGACAGTGTTTTAATTTTTATCGACATTTTACATAAAGACATCCTTTACCTGTATCAGCCATATAAACTAGATTCTAGCGATTATTAATTTAAATGAAAATCGTTGTAATAGGAATGCAGACATTTCCCTAGAAAAGCACGTTTAATGTTTTAGGAGCTTCAGAGATCAAGAAAGCGTCCTACCGTTCTGTCTCCGTGAGCTTTGAGCTTTGATTCCAAAGCACCCGAGTGGCCGTAACGCTTTTGTAACGCTAAACATAAAAACCCGAATTTCGTGTTTGCGAACATGCATGTTGCGTCCAAGCATTTTTGCCCGCCGGCGGCATTGCGGGTATCTGAAAGGGATTGCGTATATGTCCGCGATCGCGGGTTGCCCAAAGCTTCACGATCCGAGCGTTCAGTCGTCCGGTAGACTGTGAACGATAAACATCGCGCGCCTCGCCAGATTCCGCCAAATCGGAAACAAATCGTTCCTCCCCGGTGGTAGAGGCGTTTAGAAACCTCGCGTTCCTCCTCAGCCATATTATTGCGCTCAGTGTCAGTGACAAGTGGAGTGGCCATTCGAGAGAAGCGAAGGTAAACGAAGGGGAAGCAATAGGCAGCGGAATTCGGCCAAAGAACGGCCAAAGACTTCTAAACGTTGCAACATGTGCACGCGCCCCGTGAGGAATCGTGTTTGCGAATTTCGAAACCAAAGAAGAAAAAACCACCCCCCGTAGTGAAAAACGGAAAAGTATGCACGGTGCTGGCCGAGGCGTTCGGAGATTCAAACGCGTTCCGTTTAGAGCAGTGTGGGCACGAAACGTGTTTTCATTTTGCGGCGCGCGCGTCGCACGCCGAACTCTGGAAGGCCAATCAGTCGATGATCTTTTTCGAGAGATTCGTGCTCTGGTGTCCTTCGTGCGGCAGCTAGAGAAAAGTGTGTCAAGGACATTGGAACATTGGTCATTTGTTTAGTGGAGCGAGCGTGATGCTAAAAAGTGTGGCTTTCTTCGACGGAAATAAAAACATACTACCGACACCGTTAGGTTCAATCTTCTGCCTTTCAAAAAATATGACGGCATCCTTGCTGATCAAATGGTTGATTTATGTAGGCATAGGCAACAAGCTTTATTAAAGGGTCATCATCCAACCTGTAGTTAGAAAAATCCCACACAATGATGACGATGATTAATTAACTGTTTTCGTTGTGTCACGAGCGAAAGGTAAACAACGAGACGCTTTCGCTGCCATATTTCATTCCGTGGAACGCCGTTGCAATAAATGGCGGCAACACTAACGCAACATCTCGATCGCAACTATATATTGGCGCGCTTCGTCGATTAATGCATTGCGGAAAAACGCCATGGTGCATCGGTGCGATAAATGCTACTAAATTGATGGGTGTTTCGTTACTGTTTTACGATCGAACCCTGGTTGCATTCTTACTCCGAATTTCGATAATGATTCGTTTGATAATGAAATAATGAACCATCGGCGGAAGGCGTGAACGGTTCAACATAGGGTCGCATAAAAATGATAGCATCCTACTGTCAATATTTGTATTAGCTTCTTCAAAACAACAAAAGCGACACCCACGGAGACATCCTTAAATAACTGTTAACCGACATCGCCCAAACGATTGCCGAACTTGGTTTGATTTCTCACAGTTCTTTCAAACGCATTTGGGACGACTGTTCCCAATCTATCACAGTGAAAAGTAGCTTATCGTTGCGGCAATGCCAGCGTGCCAAATGTTATGCGATGCGCAAGCAAACATTACCAATCGCTCGTACCATTGCAGACATTGAAACTGGCCGTAGCAGCAAAGAAACATGTGATAGCGTCCTGCGGCATCTTGTAATGGTGTTCAGCGCCGAATCAACCGATTTTGTTCAAGTTGGACTTTTCGGTTTATGTTTTCTATTCAGGTCGATGCACACATTTGGGAACGGGTGAAATGTGATGTAAGTTTGGCAAACATTTCTTTTGCCGTTCTACCATGAAGGAGGTTTACAGAAAAATGTACAATATTGAAAGCGCTTGCTCAACTGTTTCAGTGGTGTTATGTTTAATGATGAAATTAACGCACCAAACTACGGGCCGCAGCCGAAATGGCCACAAATATGGGAAAACAGATCCATTCCCCTGCGGCCCTGTTTGACATTGGTGCCTCGGGGCAGCTGGCCGGCGCACACACGGCGTAACCGGTCGCATTTTGCTCCACGTCTCGGGGGTAAACGACACGTGAAAAACACTTGCACTTGAGCGATTCGCACCGGCGCATGGGCATGCTGCGCCAAGTCCGCACACACGCGGTTGTTGCCTCAGAGTACATTTGTTGCATAACGCCGGCCCAATCTCTCGCCAGTCGTGCGCTTGCGCCTACTTATGATACTTTGACGCGATTCGCTGGAGGAGGCTGCCGACCGGCTGCTTGTGAAGGTTGAGCCAAGCTTTTACTCTCTGCTTCCCGTTATGCTGTCCCGCGAGCGAGCAAACGCGACTGCCGAGTTCCTCAATGCAAATTTACGACAATTTATTTCCATCGATGAGAATATTTGGTCTCAGAAATGAATGCCAAGTGCATACGATACAGTGTGTACATTTGTTCGATGCGTGTTCCTACCGGTTTTTTTCTTTAAACACTTCACTTGCATAAGCATGACACCCTAATTGGTTATCGGATATCTGTATGCTAAACCCCCACCCGCAAAGCATATCTTTATCTTCTATCGTTCGGAACGGGATCGTTATGCAAAACCGAATGTGAACTGCATCTTCATGGCGTAAGTCTTCTGTGTGTTGAAGGTCTACTGCTTCGGTTTCTAGACGCCTTGCCGGAGACTAGTTTTTCCTAGATACCAGTGTCCAACATTGAAGCGCTGTAGGTGGTAATAAATGTCATTGCATGGCGGACAAACAGGTTGGCGTAAAATGGGACCGCAAATGTTGGTCTTGAGGTTGCAGTTGAAATAGAACCTCCGCAGACTTTTGGGTGACGCACGTGCGTTGCATGAAGAAACAATGTTGTAATTGCCTCGAGTTAACGGATTTTTAAGACACCACTCCGTATGTTAACGGACAACAAATAATAAAATTAGATTATTGGCATTGGCAGGTTGAAAGTCTAGTTTGAACTGTAAGAGGTTTTCCTTAAAAACAGGCGCTCTTCGCGCATCATCGTCACTGTTGTTTTGCTCATCAAATTGCACCACAAATTCGATCCAGTTTTTTGTCAATTACTTGATAGGGCTATTAATTAAACTATTAGCACCGGTTTGCGTCATTTCAGCCCGAGGATGTCTAGCACGGAGTGGAAATTGTTGATGCTGTTGCTAATTGTGGCGATCCAACAGAGCTTGGCGCAGCAGGAAGTGTTCCGCTTGTTCTCCAACTGTCGCTACGGAAAGCCCAACTTTGACCCCTGCATCAAGAAGGCTTTCAACGCCCTACGACCATGGTTCAAGACGGGTAGGTGTTAGAAAATGACAATTCCTTCCGATTTCCTTCCGCAAGATCTTTTTTATGATGACTGCTTTTTCCAAGGTCTTCCCGAGTTCAACGTGGCCCCGTTCGACCCCCACCGGGCACAGTTTGTGGAGCAGGTTCGCGGCGACCTGGGAGGCCTCGGAGGGTACCGGCTGCTGCTCTCGAACGTGTCCGAGTACGGCTGGGCCCAGTCGGAGGTGACGAAGTACCGCACGGAGCCGAAGCATGATCGGATCGTGTACTCGCAGTACTTCCCGGAGAAGTCGCTCGACGGAGTCTATGACTTCCAGGGGAAGATTCTCGGCCTCCCGCGGCACACGCGCGGCATCTGGAACCTGACACTATACGACTACAGCCAAACTACGACCGTCACCCGTATCGGTGGTCCTGGAGGACTACTCAAGGTTCGTGTAGCGATTGACAAAATCGGCGATATGAAGCTGCACATCTCGGACCTGTTCCATGGCTCTAAAATCGTTGGTAAGTTGCCGGGTGTCCAAACAAAAAAGTACCTCTGCCTAAATGTTCCTTCCTTCGCGTGCTCTAGAATCCATCGCCGACTTCTTCATCAACACGATGTGGCAGCCGACCTTCCCGTTCGTGAAGCCACTCATCAACGACCTAGTCAGTGTCGCCTTCACGGACATCTTCAACGAATCCTTCCGATACTTCCCGCTGGACCAAGTGATACGAAGCTAGAGAGGCAACCGGGAAGGTCTCCGGAACAAACTATCTCCTGTGCTTGTGATTAGTCATTACTATTACTATACTATTCTTTTTAATAAAAGGTTTAGGAAAACAGTACTCAAAATTAACGGAAAAGTCCAGCCGATTATTTTTCTGAGGTATATCCAACACATACACATACATATATTTATTTGTTTATTGTCCGGTATTTACAACACGCTCCATCTGCTACCTTCACAATCATTCTGACACGTGCTTAGAGGTTTTTTTTATCAGTTTTATATTGTTGATGAATGTTTTGTTTTTGATCAATCGTTAAGTTGCAAACGTTTGATAGCTAACTGTAGGCTGCGTACTGCGCCTGGAATTCGGGGTGGGGGCTACAGCTTCGGGGTGGGTTTAATTGAAATCCGTTTTGCTCCTGTTTATTGTCAATCGAACCTGATTTTGAGTTACTTCTGCTAACTCCACAGTGCCGCGTTTCAATGATCACCTACAATACAACTTGATACGATTATATTTGACAACCGCTTGCACCACATTCTGCGCCCGGAGCTCCTTCTCTCCCTCTTTTTAAATAGTAAAATTACGAACGATGATGATTCAACACAGTGCCACAACTTTGGTGGCGTTAGACTAGAACTATACCGAATAAATCACCGAGCACCCGCTATAGTGTGGTTGCGTGTACAAGTGTGTGCCTAAGAACGGAATAGAATATACAACAGAGCACTGGACTCAACAATCGTCTTCTGTAGTGCGAAGCGTTGCGGTTCCTCCATTTCGATGCATGATTAAGTTTTGTCTTTAAGTTGTTCCATTTCGTTTTTCGAATTTGGTAAAAATAAATAACTGTACAACGACGCTCCTCCGGAATCGTCGAAAGTACCAGCACCCTCAGAATACGATGAACAGTGTGTGTTTAGGGAAATGAACATCCGCCGTTGACGGCAGCCATGGACTACGAATGCACAACATGGAGAGTAGAACGTTGTGATTTTCCTGTAAACATTTTTAAATACGACACGAATACATTTGCACACCTTCATTCAGCGTTCTAGACACCGTTCAACACAGATACAGACAGACGAGTGCGAAGACGAGCTCCATTCCTACTGACATGTAGAAAACGAATTTGAAACGGTTCTTCTAGTAGTTGCCACCATTTGCCGATTTCCTCCCGAGAGTCATTAAAGCTTTCGTCGACCTAACGCAGAATGCTCGATCGGTGCCGCATTAAGTACATATGCTTGACAAGGGGCGAGTTTTCGGATGTATCTCACAGGGGAGTTGTGAAAGGGTGGCGTGCGCTACTAAGACCGGAACTACGGAGATGACGAAGGGCTATTCGTGGACGTGCTTGGTACGCATGCACGTGCAGCTCGAGTCGCCGGCCCAGCGGCTCTAGAGAATGTGGCAGGCGTTCGAGTGCACTTTGTGTCGGCCGTTCTGGTGGTGCGTGACGTACGCCGCCGGGCAGCACTTGTGCTCTTTCGGGTGCGAGAAGCTCATGCTCTGCGGAACCTTCCCGGGGGCGGGCCCGGGTGCCGGTTCGCAGCCGTGACAGTGCCGCGGGGCCAAATGGGCGTGCTGCTCGCAGACGGGCATGTTCGGTGGCCGCGCGAGTCCGGATGCCGACGGAGCTGCCCCGGACGGCACCGCAGCCGCAGCGGCAGCCGCCGACGACGCGTGCAAAGGAACCGCCTGCGACCGACTGGCGTCAGCAGAGGGCGCGCACGAACACACGGGTGGACATGAAACGGGAAAGTAAAGATTGAGGGTATAGAGTGCATGGCAGGTCGAGGTGTCGCCGGTGCGTTCGTCCACTACTACGGACCTACTGCTACCGAGGGTGCAATTGTTCGACTGGCAGATGTTGCCGTCCGAGCGCGAGGCCGGCGGATTGACGAAGCACATGCCGGGCAGGTCGGCATCGTAGATCTCCTGCACCATCTGGTCCAGCTTCTCGAGGGCCTTCGTTTGCTGCTGCTTGACCGCGTCCAGCTTCGCCTTGCGCACCTTAGCCTTTTGCTCGCACAAGGGGACGTTCTCCACGTTTTGTGCCTTCGTCAGGATGCCCTTGCTGAAATGCAGTGGATCACATTAATCGAAAAGCTCCTCTTATAGAAGTCTTTGAACTTACGGCTTCTTTTGCGCTTCTTGTAGCAACGCATTGCTAGCCCCGGACAGGAGTTCGTGGTCTCGTTCCATGAACTGAAAAGGTAGACCACAGATGAAACATGTTGACGATGTTGATTGGTTCAGCCGGTTACCTGTGCTGGATAGCAGGACTTGGATTTGGTGCGGAACTGTGGCGGAGGACTAAACGGGCAGGGCGAAGTCGTCGATGCCGTGTAGAGCGTATTGCTCAGCGAGCTACGATGCTGCAAATCCTCCAGGAAGTCCTCCGTATCGTTCACCAACGACCCAAAAACGTCCGAAACGCTGTGCATGAACGCGTGCCCGGTAGAGTTGGATCGATTCTCCCGCCCACGCGGTCCAAAGGCGTGGAGTTTGACCGGCGAGTTGGCTATACTGCGCCGCGCTACATCCTCGAACGTAACCGGAGAGTACACCCGCCGATCGTCCAGCCCGGCTGAGCTCAGCCCGCCGCTGGACTGTTTGTGCGGTTGCACGAGGTTGTACGGAATACTGACGCGGCGGTCCTTGCTCGCCTCGATGTACTCGATCGAGGGGCTCTTGATGTCTTCGGCGAGTAGCTGCAGCGGTGGCCTGTTCTCCCGGTAGTCCAGCCAGTAGGTCTTCATGTTGCCCTTTCCCTTGACGTCGATCTCGCCCCGCTCGCTGACGCGGTAGTTCGTGGAGAGCAGGTGCTTGGTGGACTCCGATATGTGTATTCGCATTGCTTGGCTCGTTGACTCCATGCGCGAGGCGGTGTTGACCGAGTCACCGAACAGGCAGTAGCGGGGCATCTTCAGACCGACAATACCGGCGACAACGGCACCGGAATGAACACCCACTCGTATCCTAAGATGGGACCCTATGAAAAAGAAGATGGGAACAGAAGAAAAATTCTCAAATCACGCCAAATGAACACGGGAGGGCATTCGAAAGCCACCCATCATACCTGTGGAAGGATCCTTCAAATCCGTTATTGCCTCGATCATATCCAAGGCCATATCACAGACTTTTTCAGCGTGGTTTTGCTCCTTGGCGGGAGCGCCAGAGACGACCATGTACGCATCTCCAATTGTTTCGACCTGCCAAGATGACACGATTATGTAATCATTTTTATCATTGACCCACCAGCTTCCAAACCTACCTTATACACATTGTTTCGTTCCGTCAGGGTATCGAAGATCGAATACATCGCGTTCAGCATAGACACCACCTCCATTGGCGTGATGCGAGAGCAGATCTCGGTGAACGTGACCACGTCGGAGAACAGGATCGACACGCTGTTGAACATTTCACAGGTATCGATCGGGTTCTCGCCTCGTCGCAGCCGATCGGCGACCTGCTTGGGAATCATTTGGTACAGCAGCTCATCGGTGCGGCGCATCTCTTCGTCGAGCTTGCGCATCGACTCCTCTAGCTTCTTGGACTTTTGCTGCTCTTGATCGAGGGCCAACTTCAGCTCGACCGATTGCTGCGTGCCAGCCAACATGAGATCACTGGAAGGAAAGATGCGCGTGAGACAAATGCACAAACTTCAAACTTCTCCAACGTACCGGCTGAAGTCGTGCATGGATAGATCGTTGATGTACAGGCCGGTGCTGATGAGAGACGTCAGCTTCGGCATCACTGGCGTTCCCAGGAACATTATCATGTACCAGTTCTCCATGTAGATCATTTGCCCTGTGGAAGGAGCAACGGTGAGTTCGTCGTTCACTTCAATCAAGCCATCCCTAACGTCATCCTATACCCTTTAAGCGTAGCCGCTTTTCGACTTCCTCCTCCGGTTCCTCCTCGGACAGGGCGAGTTCCGTTTTTCGCTGATTTTCGGGCCGCTTCCTCACCGCTTCCACCGTGATCAGCTCGAAAATGTTATTTGTGCGGTTGAGTATCTGGCGTGCGGGAAGGGCAAAGGAAAGTGTTTCACATGACCAGGGCGTTACGAAGGGCAGTAGGTAGATAAGGTTACCGTTTGAAATTTAAATGCTATCAGTGGGCGCCTTAGCTCGAACCAATCCGTAATCTTTTTCGAAAGCAAATCCGGCAGGATTACCATCAGCGAGTTGCCTATGCTTCGCACGACCATGTCGGAGCTGTGTGGCATACAGAAACACAACGGAAAATTACATTAAAATCAACAGCATTTGAATCCATTGATCGATGTCTACTATGTCGAGGGTTGAATTCATTGAGTAGTAGTGTTTATGTAATTTGTTTACAGTCAATCAAAGTAGCCAATCTTTTCAGTGGTCCGGAAAAAAACGTTTTGACGTAGTAACTTCTTTTACGGGGCCTTTTCGCAATATGGAGTGGCCCATAAACTCATTCAGGAGCTCCATTTTCGAAAACCCCTCTAACGAGCTGCACGCGACCACCGATACTCACCCGAAGACGATGCAGAAGGGGAATATTTCGAACAGCACCGAGGCGCTGATGGGCAGATGCTTCTCCTCCCTCGTCATGGCCATCGTGGCCAGCGAGAAGGCCCGATTGTCGAACGTCAGCTGGAACGTGTAGTGGTTCGTTTCGCCCAGCAGGTCCGACTTGACCAGCTCGATTTGCATATCCTTATGGTAGAAATGGCGCGCCACCTGTTGACAGCAGAAACAGTGCGGGAATTAGTGTAATGAGTGTTTGTACTGACCGGGTAGCCGGTGGCCGGAAGTGGAACACGATGTACGTGTCGCCGTTTATTGGTGGATCCGAAGACGGAGCGCGTACGTACGTACCTCCCTAATTTGTCCCATTGTGTAGTAGACGAATCCCTTGCGCTTGGTGCGATAGTGCAGCGTCAGCCCGTGGCGTGTTTCGTTCTCGCAGATAAAGCTCGGGGCACGCATCAGCGGGTAGGAGAACTTCAGGTATTCGTGCAAATTATCCAGCCCATTCAGAAAGTCGCGCATGTGACGGCCGAGCACCGACAGCACCCGATCGTAGCCGTACTGGCTGACAAAGTTGACGAAGTACACCCCCATCTGGTCCATGAAGTCACGCTCCGAGACGCCAAGAATCTGCCAAGAAGGAACAGACCGGAAGTAGGAGAAAAGAAACGGAGTAAGCGTAGTGAGTAAGATGCCACTAGATTTATGGTCAAGCTGCGAGGACTCTGAGAACTTCCGGCCGGTGGCGTACGTACTTCTTGCGCTTTCGTCGCCAAAATGTTGAGCAGGTTCTCGTCGTAGTCATCGTGGACGCCGAACGATGGCGACGAGATGCCCGTCTGCCGGCGGATGTCATCCCACTTGTCTTCTCCGTAGACGGTCTTCACGTACTCGGACAGGTTCTCCAGCAGCAGCCCGTACATAGTCGCTCCGAGGCACCGCAGTCGTCCGGACGCATCCGACGCTGAATTCCGGTGGTCACGTACACTACGCTAGCGCGGAGCTACGATACTCGCGCTCCTTAAGATTACTGCTCGGTGGGGGGCACGAGATCGCCCCGCGGGGGAGAGTTGTGGGAGTCCACCGAGCCCCTCCTGCGTTGGACCAAGGGTTCCGTCTCTGCAACAAAAACACGATTTGGAAAATGCATAAACCTGTCAATGGCAGTGCACTGACGTCAATTGATTTATTTATAGTTTTATTCTCGCCGTTAGCCGAACTGGGGAGTACACTAGAAGCGCTGGAAGCCATTCTAGCGATCGTTGGAGGCAAGGGTGGGGTGGGTGTTGTTGTTTCACTGTCCCATACCCATCCGAGTCTTCTTCTTCATTCCATTTTCGTCTCTTCTTCGTCCGTAGCCGCAGCCTGAAGCAAGAACATCGCATAAATCCGTCTAGCCGTTTAGACCCAACTTGACGTGCTGCTACTCGCTCGCTGTTTACTTTGCTTCCAGCACTTCTAGACCACAAGAACGTGCTGACAGAACGTGACAAAAACGGTCCGAATAACTTGCCGGGGGCCAATCCGATGCGATGCGCGGTTAGGATGGAACGATAAAATTTCATTACGCCTTCACTCCACCGCTTACACGTTGGAAGTAACACCAACACCACTATAAGTAATTGGAAAAGTTTTCCTTTCCTTCTTTTAAAATGGAGGCGAATTGTTAAATCTTTTTGTTTGCTCCCTCCGTCAGTCCGGCTTAGAATTAGCAGCCGGAGTTGACAGTAACGTACACTCGACTTCGAATTAAATCTCTATTAGGATTGATAATTGAGATAAATTTGCCGGAAGTTAAACCAGCGGTAAATTCGAATGACCATTGCTCCCACACAAGCTGCAGCCGAAAAGCTTGTATGTCGTTCTTTTCGCAAACTGCTCAGTAGACGTATCACACCACACAGAAAAACTTGAATGAAGTGCTTCAAAACCAACGACTCAGAACGCACCTGCGAAAACTCCAGACCTGATGAATAATAAACGAGCCCGAAAGAAAGGCACTCCTTCGCCAGGGTGGGAGCTTCACATTCCACCCCAAGATTCCAACAATTCCCCAAGTAACCATCCCCATGGGTATTCTGCCACCCACATCCCAGAGCACATTGCGGCAGGAAAAATGGCAATCAAGAAAAGCGCGGTCGTGGGCCATTTGTTGTTTTTCCAACTGCCTCCGAAAGTATGTATCAATCGTCGGATTGTTTTTTTCTTCCCTGTCTCTTTTGTTCGTTGAGAACATCGCATCGGGAGCTGTGGGTTTTCTTTTTCAATTTCAGTTTTCCCACTTCCCCAATGCAAAGTGATTGATACACTTTTCACATTGTTCAGAGTGGCGATTCATGCTGCGTGAAAATGTACACCATTTGAAAACGTCCCCGAAGAAGCTGTTATTTTCTACATTCCCAGGACAGTCCCCGTTGTCGACGGTTAGTTGGGCGGAAATGGCAATACAAGAGAGATTTTCTCTGTTCATTCCATCAACCCACGTGGATAGCTTGAGTGGAAGCCTTTGTGAATGTTTTTCGGACATGTTTCTCCTAATTGCTTGAAGTAATAAAAAAAAAGCTTCAATCCTGACAGCGCAAGAATCACAAAAGCTCCTCAAACTCGGTCGAAACCACATCGGTCTACGCAAAAGTGGATAACCATTGCGATTATTTAGCGATTTTGTGTTGTTCCGTTGAGATTCGGCGGAAGAAAACCAATGCTTTCGTCGACCGGAACAGGCTCGGATTCAGCTGCACGAGAACTTTTTCCCCCGGCTATCGTTCTGCAAACATCATCGCGCGGGAAAGCCACATAATTCGCACTGGCACCATTTGTGGCTCGATTGAAAGGAAACACGGATGAAAAAACACCCCCGGCCAAACTTTGTTCGAGTGGAAACACGCAGCGGAGAAACAAAAAAACTTGCGCCAAAGATTAATCGCGGATTTATCCGGAAAGAATCGCCGCCTGGCGTTCGGTTCGGATTTTTCTTTTTCGCTTCCTACCAGTACCACTTTGAAGTGCGAACCGTGGGCGACAATTTGTGTACATCTTCATTCATTATATTTTGTTGGTTTTTTTTTGTTCGCTTCACAGACCTTTTCAGGGACTGACAATATTCCGTTTTTTGTTCTGATTTCCCGCTATTTTTGTGGATGAGTGCAAATGAGTCGCGTTCGCCGGAAAAGTACCTTTTGATGTTTCGTTCATTTCAGTATTAAAAAAACTTTATTAATTTGCACGGATCCAATAACATTCTGCTAAATGGTGCATCATGGGCAGATTTCACGGGATGTTATTTTTTTGTTGGTTGTGGGAGGCAATTAAATGCATTTCGGAACAAGTTATAAATACGTTTTGTGTTGGCGATGCCTCGTTAGTATATTTGAAGCTAACGAAAGAAAAACTCCAAACCGATTCATTCAGCCTCAATTTATTCAGATGAACACAAACCTTTCGGCTATTGGCATTGAATCTGTTTGTTTTATTATGAAACACAGCATTAACAGATGCTGGCCCTAGCAGTGATAGAAGTTATCCTGCCAAAGTAGGTCAGCAACCTCACCACTCACACACACACACACACACACACACACACACACACACACACAACTGCCCAAATCTCCCCGGCCCCCCGACGAATGACACAAACTTTTCGGCAAGATAAACAGTTTCACACAAAGCGCACGGACAATTTAGCTTCCTGCGTTCGAGTGGCATCGGCTCCCCCGTTTCCCCATGGGACTGAGTTTTCCGCACGCGTCCGACCTATGCGGAAAGACAGGCAAATGATGACATTTTCTCCGGCACCGCCAGTGGCGCTCTGTTAGGGCCCTTCCTTTCGCTTCGACCTTCGCCACCTTCGGGGTAGGCCCTAGCAGGAAGCTAATTTTGATTACCGAGAATTGGGCAAAAAGCAGGGGTGTTGGGAGAAACGGTAAACTTTCAATTTCCCCTGGCGAGTCCCCCACTCAAGGCGAAGGAACGCTGGGTCGAAGGATTCTGGCGTGGTATGTTGTATCAGGACGACATCTTATCATTTTGATCACAATCCCGCAACCATTTTCATCGTTATCGTGTTCATTGGTGATATTGGTTGCTTCGGTGCCCACCCCCATCGTCCTATCCGAGCAAAGTCCTTCCTGTGTCCTTCCGTTCAACACGACCCTTCCTAGAATGTAGCCGCGTGGTCGCGAACGGCGTTAATTAATTTCAATTGAAGCTCCCTTGAAGTAGGCCACGAGAAGAAAGGAGACGAGCAAGAGAAGGGTACTCCTCCTTCGGCTACTCCCGGAAGGCGCACACAATAACGCCAAGAGAGCGTCTGCCGGGCGGCGAAATCCTTCCAAGGGCGCAAAAGCGGGGGCAGGAAATAATTAGCAATTGCGTAATTTAAACTTCCCACGAAAGGAGCAGTAGCTGGAGGGAACACATCGGTGCATCTGCTACCGCACACTAATGAACTATGTAGAAGACAAAGCAAATTATGGATAAAAAAAACACTCGGCTGTGGCATCGGGAGTTCACTTTTTCCAAGCCGAGACCACACAGCTCCTGGCAACAGTTTTTCTTATATTTTGGCAAAAGGTTCGTTAGCATTCGGCAGCATACGGACGCCTGGGGGGACGGTTATGCAAGGCGGGTGCAAACGGCGGGGGGGAATAATTCGATTTGGAGTAAAATTTATGAACGCATCGGAAGGAGGTCTCGCTTCGTTGGCTTCCCGCCTCGGGTGGCCAAAAATGACCAGGGCCAGCGCAAGTGTGGCAAGAAAGCTGCAGCAATTTAACCTGCCCTTTGCTAGAAACCATCCAGCGTACGAATTTATCGATTTTCTTACGGATAAGCGGTGGTAGATGGTTTCTTTTTTTCGCGTCCTCCAAGTTTTCGCCACGTGTCCCATTCACTGTTTCCCCCCTTTGCCTGCCATGTTCTCCGTCCAGAAAGTGAAGTGCGTCCACTAGTAGATAAAAACTCCCTCTCGACCAGTAACGAACAGGCTTCTCCGGACCGTTGGGAGTGGACGAATGGAAATGGGTACAATTTTCCGAAACGTGACGCCCGCGCGGTACACTACGGCGCAGAAGGATGATGAATGATCCGAACAGCGGTAAGTGAGGAAAATTTAATTTTGCCAATGGAAACAGATTGCTTATCGATAACACTGAGCAAGGTCATTAATTTGTTTGATCGTAATTGCTGCCCTTCTGAGTGTGTGAGTGAGTCCTGCCTCACTAGGAATGATGTTACGCGGTAGTTGAAGGCAAAGTGACGGATTGAGCTGCTACGCCCAAATGTATGCAATATATGTGCACGTCGTTCAAAATCACCAATTTTCGCATCCAATTTCCATTTCGCAACAAGAGCTCAAGAACAGAGCGTTCGTACGGAATTGAGGATTACATAAAATGTTGCGTGCTTTCCGAGGTCGGATTGATGAAATGCAGCCATAATAACATACGATAGATATCATCAGTTACCCATAATGAGATTAATGATACTTCTCGATTGTTCTGAGATTCCTAGAAGTGAGGATGAAACTAAATGCGTTACATATTTCGCTCTTTCCACCATCAATTACTCCCATCAATCTGTTTCATGGTGGGGGCAAACTAAATAGTGCTGTGAAGGGCGTATTGGATTGCTTTTTCTGAGAAGCACAAACTCAATTTCCAGTCAGATGAACCCGGGTCGAAATTTAATTTGGGCACACGCGAGCTTCTATTGTAGAAGGGTGGCCTGCAAAACTCCCCTTTTGTAACATCATTTGCGCCGGTAATTTCTCCATGCTCCGCTGGCTTCATTTTGTTGCAAAATGTCCAGGTGCACACTTGAGCGAACATTCCCAGAAATGAAACCAATGATCGACGGCCCGTGATGGCCCATGCTAAACACCGATCATTGGCATTGGACCAGGGTTTCGTGTGGAGCATCAGCAGCCCATAAAGACTGCCCAAACCTGGCACCAAATGAACCCCTTGCAGGCTCGCATAAAATTCAAGCATTCCGAGGTTTTCAAGGACTGTCACATACCGCAAATCTGCACACTCCGAATGGGGCCAAATGTGAGGCCGTTTCTCGTGTGCAGACTTTTGCGACCGTTTAACCATTTAATAGTGTCCATTTCGCGCATCTCGACCGCCCTCTGCGCGCCCGATCGTGGCCGGACGTTGGCAATAAAAATGGTTTTATATCGCTTTATGATCACACATTATCGCCATTTAGGAAGCGACGGGCCGGAGGAATGTGTTTTCGTGTGC
>JAOEFI010000003.1:11637611-11671225 GCA_034621735.1 Anopheles plumbeus
TGGTTTTATATCGCTTTATGATCACACATTATCGCCATTTAGGAAGCGACGGGCCGGAGGAATGTGTTTTCGTGTGCGTGACCATCTTTTCCGCCCCGGCGCTGGCAGGCAAACCAACCTGGAGGGCGACTCCCGGCGCAAGTCGTTTGGCATTGCAGTGCGCAACCGGACGGTAACCACGTCAACGAGTTGCCGTCGAGTTGGTCGCACGTTTCGCAGCTCTGCCACACCCTCCCCGAGCCGAGCGAACGTGACCCGTCGCGTCTGGTGGCCAATGGCCGTCGGGATCGATCTTAAAATAAATAAATAAACGTCAATAAAATAATAAACGCAGTGCCGACGTGCTCGCCGCGGGTCTGTGGTGGATCAGTGGACATTGCACGAATCCGTTGAGCTGCCACGCGGATGATGGGACAGTTTCTTTTACCCTTTATCCCCGCTGCTGCCGATAGCCAACTGCAACTGTTCCTTAGAGCGCCCTCGGTCTTGTCTATCTTTGCTAAGCCATGCAATTGCAACAATGATGCGAACTTTGTAGCACTCTGTTCATTTCCTTTACTTCAGAATGTTGAGCGAAACTCTACGTAAGACGTTTATGATTTAAATCATAGATAAAGAACATCTTTGTTTAATAACTCAGGACTATTTTTCGAAGATGTTGGCAGGGCTCTTCAATTAAGTACTTGAATGAAACATTATCATCCCTGGAATGCTATCGAATATCCGCTTGATTATGTCGTCAACCCCCAGGAACCCATCAATTAGGAAATCAATTGTGGCAACAGGATCTCTCTTGCAGCTCTCTAATGGAGCACTAGGGAAAATCGACTTAAAATATCTTTCATTCTGTACAGCTTTATGTAGCCATGATATCAACTTTTATTGTAGCCATTTCCTTCTTGCTACCACAAACCGTACTTTGCATTACATGACGGGAAACTGTGCCTTGACTGGCGTTTAAGCAACATATAAATCCTGCACAATGGTTGGTCCTGTTCTGGAATGTGACATAGTGACGCAGCACGGCAAAACAGTAAGCCTGAATGCTGCAAAGCCTCTGCCCTATTGGGTCCATAAAAATCACCACTTTATATGGAAATTGCAACCTGTATTAAAATTTAAATGAGGTAGCAATCGATAGGCAGTGTTGTCCCTGCGTACCGTACCGCCAACATTGCTTACCGTTGCATGAAATGGATTGGAATTCTCGTTTCACTGCAACCCACCGTGGGAAGGGCTTTCCTTGTGTAAGCATTAAATAATGCGATTTGGGTACGCTGTCTCTTTGCGACTCCATTGCAACGAGACACACACACACACACAGGTTCCGGTGGCACCTGTGGACCTGCACGTAATTCAATTCTTCTTCCCTCGACACCGGTCTTCGAATTGCAAAGACGTCCTTTCTCGGTGGGCCATAAATTATAGGAGCTCAATTGTCATTTATTCGCGTTTCCATTTTCGATCGTTTCGCTGCGTCCTAATGAAGCATGGGAACGAATTCATCAATTAAATGGATTCCGATTGTGCAATTAGGTAATTGCTTCATTGGTACGACAGTTCGACGAAAGACAAGGTATACCATTTTATAGTTTGGAATGAAGGTTCAATTTATAATGTTGGATGCACATTGCCAAAAGTTTGTTTAAATTTTTTTTTGGAAAGACTTTCAAAATTGGTCGTACGAATAGTTATGGTTTAATATTCTTCCGTTTATAAATGCCGTTTCATAAACATTGAATACTTTCCGAATCTTGGCATGAATTCAAAGAAGAATTTTTTACATTTCCTTTCCCCGTCATCTTGTTACTGTTATTTTCTTTGTGACTCGTGGCCGGTGGTAGTCGTAAATTACAGCCTGTGCGTGTCAGTGTCACTTTCGTTTGAGGGACCAACATGTCGCATGTACCGACGGTACGCTGCTTTCATTTTTCCGATCCCTCCGCCCTAGTGCCCTCGCGTGCAAAGGGACGCATCATCTTCGCCTTCATTGACACCAAGATGCGACATGCGACGGTGGCACGGCGCATCGTAGTGGCCGCTTAAGGACGAAGGGCCAGCTTGAACGCCATTGACCGCTGTCATCTGAGCAAATAGTTAATAGATAGTAGATGAAGAATATACCAACACCGGCCCTTTCCCCCCTTGGACCAAAGCAGGCGGGGCTGGCAGTGGAAATTGGGACAAACAGGACAAAGAGGAAATAGGACTCTTCCTCAGCGACCTCGATGGACCTTCGGCGAAGGTTCACATTTTGGGGGCGAAACCAGGCCCCAGGCCCCAGGCAGGATGACGAGGACAATCATGACAATGACAACGTCGATGCCGTCGATCACATCGGCACGAGAAAGCAGACCGAATGAGGGAAAAGACGATGACGGAACGGTCCCGGGAAATCGGTAATCGGAAAAGCGTACGACCGGGCACGAGAAAACTAAACCGGATAGATGAATGGTATCATACAAGGGATAAGCAGAGGCTTGCAGCAGGGAGCGAGAAAGTACGCTTGCGTTTCGATCGTTCCTCGGAAACAATAAAAATTAATGTCGATAGACTTTAACGGTAACACAATGAACATTTCCTTTCTTCAGTGGTTTTCCCAGCAATGCAAAAGAAGCATGGGAGGTTACTTTTGATTGCTTCGTTATCCTCGCGCTCCCATCATGAATCATCTTCGTGTCACGAAAAGGACAAAACCCTCCGCCTAACGATGGTGCATGATTGGAAAAGATCGGTTTGACCTTCGGGAAAACTACCGGCCCATATACCGGTGCTTGCTGATGGTATCGGCTACCGTTTTAATGTAACCTAAATTCTCCAATCCGTCGTAGAACAAACGAGTATAGCCTTGTAAGCACTTGTGTAACTTTACCTTCCGTTTATGCCGTCACCAAACGAGCAAGGAAAGCAAATAAATAGCACCAGTAGCCATTCTTCTCGACGACTCCCAAGGGACCTCAGAACACCAGGGGGAAAGAACCAACCAAACTACATGCAGTTTGTTTTTTACTCGTCCTCTGGCACAGGAGGTGCTATCTTAACGGCCTTGAAGCATCGGCGGCCGGCTTAGGACAACAGTTTGCACAAGTTTGCGCTGAAACTTCATCCTGTCATCGACGCCGAACAAGAACGAGACGACGTCAGTGAACTTCGGGAAAGATAGAAGGCATTCCCGCGAATGCCAACGACCAACGGATACGTTACACGCCACTAAACTTTTCCTCTAAGCATCCTGCTCCTGGAAATGGAAGGGATGGTACTATGGAGAACTGGGACGAACGGGGCCCTTTTTTTTCATTCCATCCCAACCGCCCACACCCACTGGAACCGCTGGATGTAAATGTGCTTTTGCGAAGGATTTAACTGCCCGCTTTTTTCCTCACATTTCTCTGGGCCCTTCAATGATAATTTTCTTTCCTTTTTATTCGAACTCATTTGGGTTTTTAGTCCCCACTGAATGTTGATTTCACCGCATACTGCAATGTAATCCCAATTCAACACTTGTTTTAAAGTGAGAGTTGTACGAAAACTGGTTTCAAGTGGAAACTCTTACGACGGCAAAACATAGATCACAATTTCTTTTCTCGTTCTATCTATCTGTGCTTATCTCTCTTTCGCTTCATCTCTACGAACACCTCTTCTTTAGATTCGCATCCTATTTTTCACTTTTCCTTTATCTGTCCCTCTTCTCTTTCTTTCAATCACTTTTTCCTGTTTTATTATACTTCTGCTACAAAACAGCAGATGAAAGAACGTTGAGCAATGGAATGGAGTAGAATGAAAATGATAAAAGAAACGCTCATTCCCGCAACAGGAATTGAACTTTACCTTTTGGGAATCGTTTGTTTGATGTCTGCATCCCCGCCAGCGTTTGATCCCGGGTCGAACGAGATACCGCTTGCCATGACACGCCAGGGTGGAAAGAAACCCACTTGAACGGCATTGAGTACACTTAGCGTACACCAGACGCGGCCCGATTGACGTCGGCATCTGAGGGGCCCTTTCTTGCTTGTGGCGGAGGAAAACGGCGAAATGGGAAAAGATTTTTCCTTCCCTTCCATCGTTCACCTGAAGCGGTAATTGTATGCGGGAGGGGAGAGGGGGGAGTATCAGTGTTTGTGACCATATTGCCAATGTCGAGTGTGCAATGGTAGCAATGGCCGCTTGATGGTTGCCTTCCACTCTCCTAGTCACTCCAATAAATAGCTTCATTCCAGTCAATGGAGGCGCCTGGTGCTTTTGGGGATTTGATTTGTTACTTCCAGTTTTGATGTGCCCGCACCCACCGGTGGGAATCCGAACCATCAAAGTAGACATCCGATGCATAATACAGGAGCTTGTGTGTTTCCGAAACGTTGGCAACAAATTTGCAAAACACCCACGACGCTCGAAAACCCGGTTGCAGGATCCTTCGGGGAAGCCGTATCATAAACAGGTGGTTATAATTGAAACATGACGGAGATCTGGTGCCGGGTCGGCCTTCAGTTCACTCATCCTGACACTGACGTCCGGGGTTTTGTAGCAGACAGTACCGAAATCACATTTGCGCCCAACCGATGGAAATTAAATCGGAATCATGTGTAATAAAGTTGCTACTCAATAGCTATTCTTTACGCGTACCCGACGTCGAATCAATATACCACTTGAAGGCATTATGACGTTTATATTACGGGGAGTATTCCACCCGTGTTTGGCGAAAAACACCTGCCTCAGCAAATAAGAGAATGTGGATCGAGCGGCTAGGCGTGAATGGTGCGGTTTCTTGAGGCGGCAGAGAATGTCTTTTGCTTCCGGTGGTTAATTGAAATCTTGTCGTGATAATGACACATGTTTGCGGGTGTGTGTAAGGACTTACGAGGCGTAGAAGACGATTGAATCCTAGTAGGAGCTTTACGGAACGGCTTTATTGTACACAATTCTAGCAGTTTGCACTGAGCCAGGCTTTTAGCGAAGGGGAATTTAATGGAAGTGTTATTATTGGTTGAACACGGTTTAACTGGGCCTGATTTTATGTTTGAGTTACAAAAGAATGTCACTGTCCCGTTTGGGTTTGATATTTTGCTCCCTATCGCAGAATTCAATTTTCTGTTTTCTCTTGATGGTTACACATTATGCAGACCGTAACGCGCCGATTGTCACCACAAGTGAAAAAGAGATTGGTTTTTCGAGGAAAATTTGCACATCGCACAAAATTTATTCTACATCACCAGCCAACCGTTCAACACCAACCGCAGGCATCGCTACGCATCACTCGCCAGATCCGATCAGAACTCTTCGCTTCACGCTCGCTTCGCTCTTCATCTATGGGCGGCGTTAGTTCAGAACATTGATTGATTTTCTTTCCCTAACCCGGCCAATATTCGACATTGGATCCGGACCGCAGCTTCGAACGAAAATATATTACCGCTAGCACTGATACTGTAGCTGTAAAGTTAATGTACGTTTTTGTGAATACTGTCTTTTAGAAATGATGAAGTTGCCTCTAGATTGTGCTAAAAATATCACCGACAAACATAAAAGAACCACCCTCTGCTGGTGTCCGGAGCTTCGAGAAAACTTCCCCACGCGAATCTTTCGTTGAAATTATGCATTAATATTTTGGTGTAAAAAATGTATGATCAATAAATTGGAAAGTTTTCCATCCTTGAAGGTTGTCTTGGAATTAATGCTCCGCTATTATGGACGATGGGCGTGATTTTTTGGCGTGCACAATTTTGGCACAGAAGGAGCCTATTCATGCTCCATGCTTTATGTGCCCTGATCCGCTGGCTGTTTGTCGGCAGCATATAATTCCCTTTTCGCGAAGCGGTAAGCCGATTGAAGCACAAAGAAACACAATTTACTGGGGCGCCATGTTTCTCCGCTTTCCAATGGTTGACCTTCACCGAGAGGTGGAAATTTGGCGGACGGGAGAGCGCCTTTATGCGAATCGCGATACCGCCGATTGCTAATATTGAATCTTTAAAAAATGCTCAATGTGCTAAGGAGGATTAGTTGTCATTATTGAATTCAAGCATTTTATAAAGAATCCCTAGAGGAGGAGCGCTTTGTGCAGAATTCGTCCGTCTACCTGCGGTACTATTTCCAAGGTCAATGCGACTTACAGTCTAGGCTGGGAGTACCTTAAAACACACTTAGAAATCTGGAGAGCACTCAAACTGATTTGAACAACATTTAATTCCACTTTCTGTTCTTCAGCATCCGTCAGCGAACAAGATTCATTTTCCATTGGCAAATTGACACATCAACTCAATATAACTAATGGATCGCTACCACATTGCTACATTCTTATACCCCATTACAGGGATGGGGAGAGAGAAAGAAAAATCGCAATGCCTTTCAGCGATTCACATTTACCGAATGCAATCATCATCAGCATCATTCAGCGTTTCCGAGATCACCTTTTGGTTGCGTTTAAAATGCGTGTTAACAAGGACAACTCATCACAGCAAGCCAACGAGAACAAGCGCATTTTCGATTTACGCCTTCTTCAAGACATAGGCGACAAAAAGCAAATCGTGCTTGGTCCCTATTTACGTAGGCTATTCTGCAGCAACAAGCGTTCCCTGTCGAGCGTTTACTTTCTCCAGCGCCAGCTCGAAATGGATTATAAATGAGCTCACATGATTAAGGATTCGAAAGAGTGGTGGTCCTGGATATATATTTGTTCGTTTCATTCCAGACGAGTTGCTCGTCCCCCGATAGGATAAGCGATTTGTACATGCGTTTCGGCGGGCTTTTTTCGCATCCTCGGCGAGTTCCTTCACTGAATCCGCTCACGTGTCAGCTTTGGCCGAGGAAAGGAAAATGTGTGACAACACGAGCGAGACAACAAATTCCAACCGACACGCTAACTTTGTCGAACTTTTCGCGCGAATGTGGTAGAACGTTCGTAACGCGGGGCGAAATAATATATTAAAACAGAAAAACAAACCTAACGAAGGATAGCAGTTCAGAACAACGCGAGCTGTCAACACACACACGCCTACAAAGGGACCATTTGCGGAAAGAGGATAAAGAATCGTCGTTGTTAACGTCATTTTGCGGCTGGTCAACATGAGCGAGTGGTATTTTTGTGGAAAGTAAATAAACCAAGGGACGCATAAATTTGTTCTGGCGTAAACTTTCTCCTGTCCTTCAGCGTTTTGCCACAAGTTTAACGAAATGTGCTGAGCAGTTTTCTGTTCCCTCCACGCAAAAGTGCGCGGTCCGCTTCGTTAGTTTGGTTCGGAAAGGTACGCAGGGTTGACGATAATTTAAAGTAACGAATTACAAATTGATTCGAATGATGAAATGTTTCAAAATGTACTTCTCATCTTTAATTGCCAGCCATGGATACATTTTGAAAATTGAATTTAACTCCCCACACAACGGACAATCAAAAGAGAAATCAAACCTGACGTAAATCCAATCCGTGGAAGGCCATAAAGTTGAACAGTTGCTTTCTCAAAGCGTATGGCATGATTTAATAACAAAAGTAAACCACCCAATTTAAAAAGTCCCCGAGGTGATCCTCCCGGACCGGTTTATACCGTTTTTCCTGGTACTTGGTTTACCGAAACGAATCACGTATGGGACAGGGCCGCTTCATAAAATAATTTCCGACCGTTTGGAAGACCTGGAAGGGAGAAGACACTGGAAGTACTCGCTCCAGCGGACTGTTTCTGGTGAACCATATACCGATACGCACCGCTTGACTACTGACGAAGCATTCGTGACGTAAAATAAATAATAATCCCCTAAAACAACTTTCTTGTACAAACTGAACCATCGGTTTTCAGGCGCTTTCCAGGCGCTTTCCTCGAATGTTGCTTTAAGGATTTTCACGTGCTTCACCAACCGTTGCCACCGATAAACCGATGCAAGGGAGGGCGAAAAAATTGAGTTTCTGATTTAATGGGAGAAGCTTTATCTAATCCATTAACATGACGATACGCGGCGGAAGTGAATGTCGGCTTTATTAATCAAATAAATCAACTTCAGTTTATTCTGCACCTTTGAACATGGTTCGGCATGCGATTGAATGCCATGGAACTTTTCATACATTTTATGTTCGTGCAGCTGTTTTCAACGAAAAGAAATCTTTCCCCGTGCAGCAAATTTATTTACGGCGCACAAACTTTTAGGCCAGTGTGTGTGTCGCCCTTGTAAATATTGAAACTTGTCGACTACTCGTAACCTAATACGTTTTTAAAATAAACCCACCCATACGGCTAAGACAACACATGATGAAACGAAGTGCCGGATATAACGCACCTAAAAGGATTACATGGATGGCCCAAAAACACATCTTGATCCTGGCCCAATTTTTGTGTTCTTGAACCAAAGGATCCCCACTTCAAGGGACTTGTGAATTTCGGGCAGGGGTTATCGTACATCGCGATACTGCGCCCCGGACCGAATGCAAAAATCCGGAACGTGTCGTACGTCGGAGGCCGCCCTTCCACCCCCACCCCCCGCGAGCGGTTTTCGCACTCCCCGCATCTTCCATCAGACAGTGAAACCGCGGCCGACTGTCGAGAGTTTCTTCGGCACCGGAACGCACCATAAAGCTCTGTGATGAACTCGACCTGAATGCGAAAGAAAAATCGTTTTCCCCGGAAGATTGCCGGCGGTAATGCGACAACGATGGAGAGCGTATCGTTTGCACATGCGGTCGAACTTTACATTTTCTTTTCTGTTTGCGCATAATAATATCTTTGTCAGCATGAATGATGAAATGCTGCATGATGGGTGGTTACGATGGGAGATGGTTTACACCCGCGTGACGCCCTGCTGACATAGGTGCGGTGTGTTAGAGTACACACATGTGGATATGAAATGTTGATCTCAACAAACTGTCCCATATTCACATTTTTCAAACATTTCTTTTGACGTGGATTTTGGAGGAGTATTTTTAACTATCTTCCGATTCGAAAATAGGAGACTCTCGCAAGAAAGGACGAAGATGGGGTTGCGTTCCGGCCAGAGCATGTTATGTTATGATATTATCAATCATTCTGGCTCAACATACGCACTGTTACCATCGTAACCTAGAGGCATTGTAATTTCGAAACTGCCCACTGCCGAAGTGCGTCATTTCTCGTCCAAACTCGAACGAGTGCTGCAAGATGCTTACAATTAGCTCCGCATGTAGCATCATGTAACATCGAGCAATTCGCCCCCGCTGCGTTGATCGATTTTTAATAAATCCTCGAACCTCCGATCGAAGGCTCTCCCCGGCCGAAAGTGTGTGCGCCCGAGCGCGTCGGATGATAATAAATTGCGTCCCAAGGATGATGATGTTTTCCGCTTCCAATCGCTAGCGCAAACGATGGCGACGACGTCGACGATGGCCACGTGTGGTCATTTCAACCGCAGAAGCTCATAAATTGAGGCCTATTACAGTATTCCTTGCTCCCGGTTGTCACTTTCCTTCCACCGCGGGACGAACCAGGAGCGGGACCTTTTCTTTTTTTATTATTTCCGACCGTTTCACCATAAACTTTTTCTAGCACTCAACTCTAGCAAACTGTTGCCCATATTCGGTGAAAGTATCCCGTGTGGTATTGTGGCACAGGAACAACGCAAACAAACGCCACCCACGCGGATGGAGACTTGTGATTTTGCATTTTAAACCACCGTTTGGATTGGTGGCTCCGCCGGAATACGGGAGCTCATACATAATTCACGAGATGATTTATCGTGCCCGTGTTCAGTGAAATGATAAAATTTTGACGGTAAACATAAACGTTTGAACGTGTATTCAATCGGCTCCTGTTTGATGCCCTGCCGTGATAGAAAATTGTTGCCACCAGTGTATCAATTTGATGACGGTATTATTAAGGGACATTCAGAAGCAATTTAAAGATCGAAAATCGCAATTCATTCCCAAAACGGACGTTTTGTTGCAGATTCATGTTGGGCGATTCATTTTTATCTATCAGAAACACGACAACGGATGTCCCCGGTCCGATCCACACGATTCTCGTGACAAACTGACTCCTTTTATCACTGCCACTATCGAATAACAAACTCCATTTTTCGTGTTGATGAAAAAACCATCCACAGTGCGGACTCTAGGAGAAGAACGACGCCAGCATTAATGGCCATGCGTGCAGAACATCCCGTGGTGTCTAACACTTTTGTATCATCTAGCATCATCTGTCAACCAGACGTGTTACACAGGCGGGAGTACATCATTCCGGAGAGAAAACACGCACCCCGCACCCGCCCACCTGGGGTAACAAATGACAACCTTTCGGCGCGCCATGCTACCCGTACATATGTTATCGTACGTTCCGAATCGAACGCCATTCCGTGGTGTTGTTTTTTTCCGAAAGGTATCACGGGAAGGTGGTCTTCGGCAGATTGGAACCGTGCTAGCTGCCAGCTCGTCAAGTCTCGTGAATATTTAAAAAGGAGAAAAATCCCAGAACTGACGATGGGAAAAACCGGAAGCACAATTTCGTTTTCAGGGTTTTTTTGTCTCATATTAGACGAAGCTGATGCAGGTGGAAAAGTTGCCTTCGATAAAAATCAGAAGGGCATGAAAGTTTCCTTTCTAGCAAGAGTTTGAAAACAACTTTTTTCAATCTCAATATTACCATGTTTTGATTTCCAATCTGTGTCCGGTATGAGGGAGAGCTTTAGCTCTAATCCATATTGCAACATCTGGCTTGACTGCTTCAATTTTGACTACTGATTTATGTCAAAGTTCCAGCACCTGCTCCCGAATTTCCCTGCAATGTTGACCTACTGTTGAGTACACTGTTGCATCTCGAGGTCGCCACCGTCTTTGAGCACGAACGTGTTCGGAAAGGGAAAGAAAATCCTTTTCCCCAAGGGCAAGAACATCATTGGATGGCCAAATCAATACGGAAAATGTCCCAGAAGGTTCCAACTAACAGGCTTTACGTTTCATCCCTCGTTTATCTTGGAAAATCAATCCATTCATTTGAGTATGTACGCCTGGAAATTAATCATCAACATTGGAGTCTCAGGTTCAGGTCAGATGCAAATGTCTGGGCGAAGTTAGAGAATAATCAAAAATTTAATAATAACCCTTTAGCCGAGAATCATTTCATTGCCAAATACTCTACTGAGACCTTCCCTGCAACCCTTAAATTATCCCTCTAATTGGCAACCGTGAACCCAACGGGTCGGTTCCCCAGCACACCCACGATGCCCGACCGTGTCTATCTCCCACGAATTGGATCTGCTCCAAAATCGAACCGAACTGCTTATCCATTCCGAAGCACCCCATCTATTTTGTTGATTGATCGATATGACTTTCGGCGTGTCGCCGGAACGTGTATCATTCCGACGAGCGAGTCTCAAACAAATGGGGTCTATGAAACCTCGGGGGACAACAGGATCCGTGGGAGGATCAAATTATGAGTAATGAGAGTGGCGGGTCGCCGTCCACACCCTATTCTGCTGAAAGCCAGACGCATCCTTTCCCGCTATCTACGGGGGATATTAATTTACCTACCTTCCTTGAGTTTCCGATCCGAACCGTGCGACACTCGATAGACTGCCGATCCAGTCAGCTGCAGGCGGCTCCAGCGAGGATCTCCTTTTTGCCACCGGATGAATTATGCCGTCATCAATCTCACTTCTTTCATGGGATCGTTTTCGCCGCGCCGGGGAAACTCCAGCTCAACCATCGTGGAACGGGGTGGAAGTTTGTCCGTGCACTACTCGAGCGAATAGAATCACTGAACTTTGTCGACTAGAGGTTTCTGTTTGTCGTACTGAACGTATCAAAATCGTATCTATTTGGACGGAAAATTTCAATCACTTCAGCAGACGGCAAGCACTTTACAAACTGCTCCAAATAGTAGATAATATTATAGGTTCTCTTCATCGAACCCTCCCGTTAGTTCAACTAATCCCTACACTAAGTACAATCGAACGGATGGGAACGATATTCACTTTTATTGTCTCCTTTCGCTTCTTCGAAAGCGGATCCGACTGCTTCTCGCGTGCCACGTGCTAATGGAGGGATATAACACTGATCGGGGTAATTTCACCCGTTTCTCCACCGGTCTTCAATCGCCCTCAGGGATCTTGTTATTCGTGCGCTTTAGTCCGATTTCATTGACGCATTCATAACATTTATATTGCTTCCCTTCCGAGGGGTGTATGATAATGGAAAAAAGTATTGAAAGTATCCAAACGCTTCTTCATTCGGTTGAAAATGGGAAGGGCAACAGCGAAAAACCCAAAACTAGGACACACAGCGTATTGCGGGATGTCGAAATTGAAGGAGAAATAAAGTGAAATTCCCGAAGCGCATTCCACTCCCTTGGCATGCCAAGATACAGTAGATAAAGCCATGCTTTACAACATAGATCAGCACGAACGGAAAAGATACGGCAACATTTCATCTCCCAGAAGGAGCACAGTGCGGTATTTTTTTAAGGGAAGTTGGGGTAAGTTGGGTTGAAAAAACACACATACAGACACAACAACAAAATCACTTGAACTCCAGGACGCGGAGGAAGGAGCGAAAGATCTTCCATTCCTTAAAATTCCCTCACGGCCGTACAGGAAGGCGGTTGCAATGGAAATAGAATTAGCGTGGAAACCCTCGGGAAAGTTTTAATATAGGATTAGGGAAAATATCCTCGGGGGGAGGGCACATTGCAGGAGGGCAGGATCAAATTAAGTTGCAAATTATGTCGCGCATAACTTGTCACGCTTTGAAGTGGTTAGTGTGTTGGTATACGAGTGGTTTATGAAAAAGACGGAGAAAAGCAAGTACATATTGTTGCCAACGAAGACTGTTAAGTTTTGCAACATTTGGAGAAGCTTTGAAGAGTAGATTGTGTCTATTCTATAACAGCCCCGATTTTGTGACTGTGTGGAGAACTCGATCAAGAATTCATAATACGAAAACTTGTTTTCACCATTCGTTTGTTTTCAACAACGGGAATACGAGACATACAAAAACCAACGAGTCCAACTAGCAGAGAAGAGAGGAAAAATCACATCTTATCACATTTTATCAAGCCATAAAGCAATTCGGGTTCTGACAAGAAAAGAAAAGCGAAACAACTGTATGAACATTCTTGGCGATAAATTTAGTTCACTTGCTGGCCATCATCGCTGGCTTTAGTCCATCTTCTTCTAACACTAATGAATAATAACGAAGATTGATAGTCGACGCACCCAGCAACCCACCAGCTCGATCTACCCAGTCTCTCTCAAGCCTGTCCAGCATCTTCGGTCGTTGCTTCCGATTGAATTGAAATCTTTCAGCGGATCCTTCGGCCACGGCCACAGTTTGTCGTTACACGCATAAGCTCCTATAAGCTGTCAAACCCTTGTCAAAATATAATACTGGCAGAGGAGGAGGGCGGAAGCGTTATAAGAATAGCCACCGTGGGAAGTGATGGTCCCATTTGCCTACGGGCGCATTGGCCGTTCGCCAATTATTGGGAAAGGTCAAACATTTCGTCACCTTTTTCCGCTCGATTGAGTTTGCGAATGAACCATGTTCGGCGACACTTTGTGCCGCGGGAACCGGGCGGAGGGGAAGGAATTCGATTATCATCAACGGCATCATTAGTCTCGTTTTAATTATTAGCACACTGACGGCACCGGGGAGGCAACGCTCTGCATAAATTTCGGTCACTAAGTCACTCGTTTTCGCCGATGGTCACGTGGTTGGGAATAACTGTCGAATAAATTCCGTGATACCGCCCGCCCGTCCAGTCCGTCGTTCGAGGGTTTTCTTATTCCACCCAAAACGCTATCAAATCCAGCAGGATTAAGCACTTTAGCAAGAGAGGTTTTCCGTCTATTTATTACCCACCCCCCCTAGGGCTGGGGGCAGGAGCACAATCTGGGTGGATTTTCTCATCTCCATAACACTGACTAAAGTGTCGTTTTCCGCACACACACACGTGCACACAAGCGTCCACAATCACTCGGGGTCAACTGGTGTGATTCTTGCGCCACTTGCCATATAAATACCGTTCCCGTTCTCCGCCATTCAAAACAAACCGCACGCAAACGGACCTAACCTAACCTAACCGAACGTCTTGCCCGCGAAATTGTTGATTGGACGGGCCCCGCTTGGGTATTTGAGGAAGTTTCACTGCGATGCAGAATATAAACAACCGCGCTTCCATTTCACTCCCTTCTCCCTCCACCTACCAGCGAGACAGCTCGAGCTTGAAGTGGGGAATTTTTGTTCGAACAGCGTAGTCCCGACACTCGGTGCCGTCGACGTGAGATATCCAACTGAAGTCTAACCACGGACCGACGGGAAGGATACACCGATAACGGTCCACACCCGACGCTGGCTGGCAGACAACTGAACCGACGCTTGGGTCCCGCCAAGGATCTCAGCAGCCGACGCTCGGTTCGTTCGATGGACACGCACTGTTATACTTGCAGGGAAGCTGCTGCGACCGACCCGTTGGGCCTCCTGGTGTCAACTGCGAGTCCACCACGCGGGGGATCCGTCCTGTGGGGCTTCCGCCGACCAGATGGTTCCACCCAGTCTGTGTGTGTGTGCGCGCGCTGTAGGGTTGCATGCAGATAACGCAGAGCAGGCGGGAGAGCATGAGCTCTTGGCCGCGAGAGCGAAGTGATGACACTCGGAACGATGACCAGTTGCTTGGGGCTATACCGTCTATGATGGGCCGTCCTGTGCAGCGTCTCCCAACCTACCCACCCATTGAACGCCCGAGGATATGGACCGTGGTTTCTAAATTTATCACTCCAATTTAGCCGCCACACCGAAACGCATGCCTTGGCTGCGGAAAATGTTGCTCACAACATTAGCGTCCGATCCGGTTTCATCGGATAGCGTTTGGCGGGCGGAACCTATGATGTTTTTTTTTTCCAATGCGAATGCGGGGAATTATGATGTTGTTTCTGTCCTTCTTTAAAGCTATTCAATGCAAAATGTGGTGATGTGAAAAATAGTACATCGAAAGCAAGTGATATTCGTCACCCTTCTTCTTATTTACATTGGCTGGTAATGAGACGATCAGTGACCCTGCAGATTTTCCTCAATCATACTTAATTATATGCAACGAATGTGAAAACAATCTCCCACAAGTCCTTTGTCTCGATGCTCCTCTTCATTCCTCTTCGGCTGTTCAAGAAACCCTCGAATGCTTATCGTTTACAGCAAAACATCACATCTACGGATCATGACCTGTATATCACGACCGCGACCTTCGGGCGAGTTTTCGAGTCAAGTGCCTTTGATTCTGTCACCCTCTCCCGACACCCTCCCACAAGGTGGTCTGTCTAAAGCACGAGTTTTCTTTTTTTATGCTCGTTATTTATAGCAGCAGGGCAAAAAACGGCCAAAAGAACACACATCGTTCCCGACCCGCATTTTTCACGATGCCGCAGAAAACAAACGAGTGTCTCGCCGGCTTCCCGACAGCTGTTCGAAGTGTCGTCGCCCAATTATTTGGACCACACATGCAGGGCTTCCTTGTATCAGCAGCTCCGAAACATATAAGCTTAAGCATGGTTTCCCGGAAAATCGAACGGTTACAAAAACAAACTGTGCCCTCACTATGATTTCTCCATCACTCTTTACACTTGGAAATCGGAAGGCGCCTCTTCATTTCTCTCACTCTATCTCTCTCTCTCTCTCTCTCTCTCTCACTCTGTCACTCTTTTAATTATCAGCATAAACGCATTTAAATGACTTCAATTTGTGCGTAGCGGAATCCCTTCCATGCTAAACAAAAATATCGTCAATTACCATCACTATCACCAACACCAAACCGTATGTTGCGAACGCGTTGCCGTTGACGATGCTGATCAGCATAGCGCCAACCCCAACCGATTCCATTAATGGAACCGCGTTTACCGGACGCTCTGGCGCTCGCACACAGTTCCGTGCGACGCTATCGATATCAATCCGCAGTGCCTGTGTTGGAGGAGAAACGGAGAACAAGGGACGGAAGGCGGTGTAGATAAACATGGGACGCTCACTGTTCCGAAAGGGGGCAACATATTCGATTGCGGTGCAACCGTCGAAGCCGACCGGGCCCACTTCTCTTCGTCGACGACATCGGCACATAAACTACTGTTCCGTTTAGCCTTCACCACTACTGGAACTAATGGCCACACGCGACCGGACCGGCATAGAGCTCCAGTGTGCGCCGAAGGGGCACACAATCAAAACAAACGCAGCCGAAAAAAACCCTTCCTTTACGATTCCGATAAAATGCACCGATCGTCGGACCGAGCGGCGCAGGCAGCGGAGAAGCCAATTGTCGTTGATTCGTCGCCGCACGAGATAGATCCCGCTTGGACGGGCGGAACACAGACGAAGGGATAATTGGCCAAGGAGCAGCGGCAGCATCGCATCGGAGACATGCCCCCGCATGGAGTGCGCTTTCGTGTCGGGGAGTTTCGTTCGCACATGCGTTTTGCAACCGCGTATTCGTTGCAGCGTGCTGTATTGTGCGTGGTTCGAGGAAATGCCCTTTTTTCACGATTCACTAGAAGAGACTTGTCCCTAGCTTAGCATTTTGATTTCGCTAGCTTCATCATTTGGTTAACTTTATTCAGTTTTCCTGACACAGCTAACAAGGAAAAAAAATTATAATAAACAAGAACGTATGCTCTTTTTGGGGAGCAATGTTTGACCTAGCTCAATGACGTCCTTTTCGTCCTTTTTTCCCGCTTTAACCTTGTGGTCGCACATTTTTCGCGCTCTTGGGGGAAAGTCATCGTCAGACACTTACATTTCCACTCTCTCAACTTTTCATAAAACTTTGAAACACCAATCATTTCAAATGGTGTATGGTTTTGTTTTGCTTTCTGCTTCGGCACGACTCCGTAATACCGAGCAGGTCTGCCAGATGTACATGGTTGCAAAAGGAGAACATTGTTGTATTTTAACAACTGTAGTGTTTAAAATCTGTACGGGAAAGAGGTTCTATTCAATTGCATCACTGTCTAGCACGTTTATTCATTACGTTGAGTACACAAAAATCGCTTTAAACTACGTTTACAGTCGAATGAACTACCACAATCAACGATCAGGTAAATCAATGGAGTTCAATTTTATGCAGAACATTGGAACTCTTTAGTCGTTCATAATAAAAAGTAATGGTTATGTTCATTGCCTCATATCACCAACAACTTCCATCATTGACACGACATCTTCCAAAAGGTTTGCACTGCTCGATGCGTTTGCATCGTCAATGCTGCATTCGGATAGGAAGTCGGGATGACCGAGCTATCACGCAATAGAATGAAGTCTCTCACTATCGTTGCACTCCATTTGAGGTTGTGAGACGCGATTCCAAGTGGTACCTTCGCATCAGTATTGATTGTGAAGCCAAAAGGATGCTCCATAGCTGCCCTATTTATTGACTATCTGACTACAGTGTGAGGTAGAAGTCTTATGAAGTGTAACTAACTATCATTTAAAGCATATAAAGCACAGTCGGGTGATGCCTTAAACACATTGTTTTTTATTGCACAGCTAGAAATTGCATTTCTAGAACCTTTTCAATGTATGATCCATACAAGAGGTATCCTTCTTCCATGAGAGGCACACAAAGGATATTTTCTTTAAAACGCAGTATTGTTCGATTCGGCAACATTATGTTTGAGTTTATGTTTGAAGTTTTAGCGACCTTACCACGTGCATAAATAGTTCTATGTTTTAGTTTTCAAATATCAACACGTACGCAGCCAACTGATTTGTGGACACCGATCCTCCATCCAATCTTTTATGACGTAGCATTCTTTGTATGAAAAAAATGTAAGAATGGTCCAAAATGTATGTGATAAGATTCCATTTTTATCTATGTACAAGATTATAAAATTTGTTAAATAATTATTCTATGTTTATTACGCAGCCATTAGGGCATCCGCAGCTCAATTTCAGAAATCATCGCTGTCGCCTCGCTCCACCGTTTGACATCCAGTGCTTGACAGCCAGCAGACGTCATAGCCGTCAGTTGATTTTTGGCAATCATCGTAACCAAAGGCATCGTAAACAACGGCGGCCACGGTGAAGGCATTATCGAAGGAGCATTTAAAGCTGCCTGCTCTAAGGTCGCTGCTCATCGGGAAGGGAATTGTGTGACATTGCTCTAGGAAACCGTGTTTCCTACTTACATCGCAAACGTATCCATCCACGCTGCGAATTGTTCATCGTATGTCGATAGTACTCTACTTACATAAGTCAGCGAATCGGTTTCTAACGTTTGAGAAAGTGTCCGGCCGTCGCACGGAACACACTGTACGTTAGTGAGAAAATAATCGCCTTTTTTGATACCCGAATTGGAAGCAAGGCAGAATGTCAAAAACAAATAAAATTGTGAGTATTCTTGGAGGTCGCGGCAACGCTTCCGACTTAGCTGTCCAGAAAGTGGCTTGTCATGTTTGTTTTCTAAATTCTTATGGAATGGTTAAGTGTGCATAAATAAAACGGTCCGTCGAATATTGTGAATCAGTTTCGTGCATAAGTAAAGTTAATCCGTATAGCATCGCTGCAGTGTTTGCGGAAACCGGCCAATGATTCGCGTACATCCTATTTTCTAACCTCAATTTTGCAAGCAGCTTTGACACAAACAGAACGTACCTCTTGACGTTTTGTTGGTGGTTGTTTCGATTCCGTTTTTCTCACCCGCTCTTTACTGTCCATTTTCGTAGGTGCTACGAATCCAATCAGCTGATGGCACAAAACGCATCGAAACAGAACCGTCTGCCACGGCACGAAATTTATATGATTTGGCCCGTGCAGCGTACGAGCTGGATCATAATGACTTTGCGCTGTGCAGAGAGCGAAACTTCACAAAGGAGGTAAACATTCACGAGCCCTGTTGTCACTGACGTGGTCGTTACTTTCTTAGAAAAAAAAACATCGCCCTCCATCGCATAATCTTACCAACCTTTGATTTTTCAGATAGTCTCGACAGGCTCACAGGATGTGAAAGATATTGGTCTCAAACATGGTGATATGCTATATTTACGTTTAGTGGAAGGTCCCTCGACATCGAAGGCTGCGGTAGGGATGCAGCAACTATATTGGTACATTGTAATATAGCCGATAATGTACAGGGATTTTCTTTTATACCCCAGGAACGAAGTGCATCGGTGAACTCGTTAGCTTCAAGCAACAGTTCATCAATCAGCAATGCGGGATCCAGCCGTGAGGCTACACCGTCGACCAGCGGGAAATTTTCGGAGGCATCGAAACACTTACCCAAGGAGGATGCAGTCGACCTGGAGTTGTACAACCAACATGGGCGCATCAAGCGTAATCGCGATGAAAAGCTGTATGTACTACTATTACAGATGGAATTTCTAGATGGCTTCTGTGATGATGAAATGCGTCCTACCCGTTCTGTCCTGTCTATTCTTTTCCAGTTGTCGTCACAACTCCAACGGTTGTTGCGTGCACTGTTCGCCGCTGGAACCGTGGGATGAAAACTACCTCAAGGAGCAGAAGATAAAGCATTTTAGCTTTCACTCCTACCTGAAGAAGCTAACATCCGGTGCTACTCGCGGGAAATTCGTTGCTTTGGAAGATTTGAACTGCAAAATCAAATTCGGCTGTCGGGATCATCCGCCATGGCCGAAGGGCATCTGCTCCAAGTGCCAACCGTCGGCGATCACGCTCAACCGACAGCCGTACCGGCACGTGGACAACGTTATGTTTGAAAACACCGGCATTGTCGAACGGTTCCTCAACTACTGGCGCACGACTGGCCATCAGAGAATCGGCTTCCTGTTCGGCACGTACGAGATTCATCCGGACGTTCCCCTCGGCATTCGAGCCAGGGTTGCCGCAATCTACGAACCGCCCCAGGAGAGCAACCGAGACTCGATCCGGCTGCTGGACGATGCAAATGATGCCGACGTGGACGCACTGGCAAAAGCACTGGGTTTGCAGCGGGTCGGCTGGATTTTCACGGATCTGCTGGGTGAAAACTTGGCCAGTGGGACGGTGAAACATGTGCGTAACATTAAGACGCACTTTTTGACCGCGCAGGAGTGCATACTGGCCGGCCACCTGCAGAACAAATACCCTAATAACTGCCAACATGCCTCAAGCGGCTACTTTGGTTCTAAGTTCGTAACGGTTTGTGTAACCGGTAAGTGTGCGCGCATAGTTGGTTGGCGTTTGTTACGTAAAAAGAACACTTTGTTTATGTTGCCAACTGTGTACTTCCGCCGATTTCAGGTGATGAAAAGAAACAAGTGCACATGGAAGGATACGCCGTATCGGCACAGTGCATGGCGTTGGTGCGAGATAACTGTCTCATCCCCACGAAGGATGCTCCGGAGCTAGGGTACATTCGTGAATCAACAGACAAGCAGTACGTTCCGGATGTGTATTACAAGGTAGGTGAAACTCTTTACCTAACATACGCATCCATCGTGTTCTAGGTGGAGAAGGTTTTCTTAAAAGCGCCTTACTACACAGATGCAATGAAAAGCTGGTTTCGTACATAAATAATTGGATTTTCGGATTTGATCGTTGAATGAAGTGAACTGTGTGAAGCTTAGTTTCACCGTTTATTTTAGCCGTTCTACCGTTGATGATCAAGAAATTATCCGGTTCTCGTTCGCTTCGGTTTCGCCGTTCCTTCCGATCGCTAGTTTCTGTTAACGTTGTGCCTCCAATTAACCGTAGGAGGCCACACTTAACTAAAAACCTCCTCAAGAGCACGTACGTTCGTCGATTGTACTGTTTTTTATCCTTGTTTCCCCTATAAAAATCGATTTATATCTTATGTTTCCTACCGACACCGGATGAATCATTCTTTTGCATATTTATGCGCGCGTCATTCCGCGATACTCCGTACATACATCGATCCTCATGCTGCCTCGCTTCTCGTTGCGAAAAGTTTCACTTTGCGTTCTCTTTGCTCGAGTGTTCCCGAGCCTTGTTTTCCCCGCATTTATGCATCGGTTATTTGATTTATTAAGTTGCAGTTTGTTACTGGTTTTATATTTTTCCGTTTCTTTTATGTTACATACTATCGTTTAACGAAAGCTGTTGTTTAATGCCGATTTTACAGAACTGCAATGTTTGCCTGGTTCTTATGTTCGCTGCCTGCTTAATGCAGTTCATTTCGAGCTATAGGAGTTTATTAAATACTGTTTTTTTTTGTAAACGACATGCACGATATTAATGCTTCTATTTTTCCCGCAAGTATGTGAAGAAGGACAATTTGTTTCGAAAGGTCGGGTTGATGGCATTTTTTCTTTACTGCACAACGTATTGTTATTGATCTTAATCATAAACGTTTCTTATCTTATCTTGTCCCGACCATTGATGACGACAGTTAGATTAAACCATTCCTATCAGAAATAGGTACTCACTCGACATGCCACATCACGACCGGCGCATTTTTTCGATTCGTCCGGGTTGTTGATGAATAAGAATAGAACTAAATGAATGTTTATTTTGTCGTGGAAAGGGGTTGTACTTGACTCTTGATTCTATTTGTTTCTATATTCCCAGTTCCTTTGATTACATCGTTTTTAAGAGAATTTTCGACATTTCATGCCAGCTGCTCCATTACACTTTACCATTCGTCATTCGACTTATTTTCCATTCCGATGATAATTCCTTGCTCTTCGAGTGCACGCGTGACCAGTTTACATATTAAAGCCGTAGTTTCATCTGAATTTTCGGATCAATGTAATTTGCTCTCTTGAATGAAATATTTTTCTTTCGTTCACTACACACATTTACGTTTGGTGAAACATTATTTTGCATCGCTAGTATTAAACATAGTTCGATAGTGTACATTTTCGATTCACAAACTTTCGTGCCAGAAAGGTACATCGGTCTCATAAATAGCGAGCTTTTCAAAGGTTCATAAAGCAAGACTTGTTTGATACAACAGTTACAGTTCCAGCATTTTCAATTGTAGTGAGTAGGTTCATTTATCGGATCGTTTATGTGATGGGAACTTATTGTGACGCTTCCTTAAATAATATGTGTGATGTGTAAAACAAAGAACAAGGTATTATTGGAATCACGATTCTACGGACAGTTCTACATCTCTAATTGAAACCAAACGGTTTTTCCGAAGTTTCCCCAATCGTTATTATATTCAGATCGTTTTTTTTTCAACACTGTGTTGCTGCAAGAAAAGGACTTGTCCTGATCCGCGGTTGTCCTATAGATGGAGAAGTGTAACATAAATCCTTCAACACCTTGTCATCCAATGTTTGTGAAATGCGCCTACCTTCTTAACTGAGCAACAACGTCCACTATGGTTGTGTGTCAGGTGTTTTATTTGTGTACAAATTGGGTACGTTGCAACGAATATACCGTGGATCTATTTCGCGCTCCACACATTTCCCTTGAATTGCCGTTTCCGTGTTTCCCGTTTTTGTACTGCTCTTGTTTACGTTTTGGTATTTTAAATAGCATACGCATCGAAGTTTGAATAGATAAATAACGTTGTTCTCTCAAATCGTGTCCACTACTTGTCTAGTTTAAGTCCCGCCACTTCCGCTACGTTCTCGAACCCGTCTCGCTTGTACGGAAGGATTTGTTTCGCTTGATTCTGTATAGAGGTGCAAGAGTGTACGTGTAGGTTACTAGGTACTTGTGTTTCCTTTATCAAGTTTTACTTTCTCCTGTTTGTGTTAGGTTTTTATGCTATCGATCCCCAGAACTATTTGTTTTTTTTTTCGTTTTTTGTTTGCATTATATACCACACAATTTCTGGTTAGTGTGCTGTGTGTGTTTGCTATACATGTTTTGCTTGCAATTTTGTTGTTTCACTTTTTTTATTTTTAGTAGGTTTGGTTTACGTTTCTTCCAAAACATTCAGTCTCTTCCATTTCCTTCTGACACATATCTCTAATGCAATAGGCTTGCAAAGGTCGAGGTCGCTCGTCAATCGGCTTTTTTCGTTTTTTTTTTCTCCATTACTTCCAACGTCAAGCTGTTTCGTGTAAATATTTCTCGCTCCTACATAAAGTCACACACACACGCATACATATATTCATTTGATAGAGATTGAATAGTTTTGATTGAGTTGTTCGCTCAACGGAAACTTGTATTTTTGCCATCGAAATGTATGCCCAGGGCCGCAGTCAAATGATGCGCTATGTTTCAACAAAACGAGTAGTAATTACGCTATTCCGCTGCTCATCATCTGTGTTTGCTTGTTCGTTCGAGTGTAAATGCTAGTAAGTGCATGCCAGCGCACCGATAATATACTCACTAGAATGAGCCGTTTAAGTTTCCGTTCAAGAATCCGCTTCTTAGTTTAGACGTAACTGATTTGCGTTTGATTTGCATACGTGAGGGCAATAATTTTCAACACATTCATTTGGATGTTCTACATCGTTTTGCGTTTAATGTTTCGTCCTACTGCACAACAAAAATATATTGTTATTGCACCTTTTTCACTTCTCCCGAGAGTTGCAAAGATTTGTTTGTTACATATTTGTAGTAATGCACGCACGACTATTGCAGTTGTTTTCCTTCCTCGTTTTTACACACAATTTCGCATTCGTTATACCTTGGTATGACACGCTAAGAGTTCACTAACATTTAACATTTATTACAATTCATTGTACTTTCTTTACGTTCATGATTTATTCCCTTCCTTCATGTTGCACTGTGTGTCAAACTTGTTTATTACTTTGTTCATACCCCGATCGGTATTTTGTCCCGTTTTGTGTTAGCGTGATTTGATCTGTTTTCTCTTATTGTTTAGCTTGTGTTTTGTATCGCGTATTTTGGGTGCATTTTCTATCATCTACTACAAGGTTAACACGTTTATATTTATTCGATTAAAATTGCTCGCTTTCCACGCTTCTTTGCTACCGGTTGCCGTACATGCTATATAGATCGATCGTGCCTAAAAGGATAATATGTGTTTGTTCCCAACCCGCGCTCGTCGTTCCCCGTCGCCACAAAACCAGTCCATGCATCTCTACCGACTAATGCTAGTGTGAATGGGTGTTCACTTGTCGCTCCGTTTGCTTTGCAAAAACTTGCGCCAAGAAATAAGACCCAAGTGTAGGTAGTGTGTCTCGTCTAGCGTGTTAAAGATAGTTGGTTTTTTTTTTTCGTTCAATTTCCTTCCCGCCAACGAATCGAACGGAAGATGACGGGTACAATCGTGTACGTTCCGCTTTCTCCAGTCCGTTTCTGCCATTCATTACGGAATCCCTGTCCATCGGTGGAATCGTTCTTTGTAATGGAATTCCGAAAATTCCTGTGACTCCCCCGTTTGCGTTAAGCAGCACCCCGCTTCTATAACGGAAGGAGGTACGTTGTATCATAGCCGAAATAGTTTATATTCATTTATATATGCTTAGTGTAACACAAGTCTACTGGCAAGAGTAACGTAGAACGGAAGTAATAGTTTTTGTATTGTTTTGCCGTGTGAGGCTCTCTACACTATAGGTCGCTTACGTTATATGTACCGTTTCGAAAACGTTAAACGTTCTTTGAAGGTGTGTTCCCCGTGTGTCATATTCATGATTCTCGTCTTGCAATAACCCGCTTTTCTATTTCCGCCCCCGTGTGCTAAACCGCGTGCCTTTCTGGTTGTGATCGGTTGATATACTTTTTTTGTGTGTGTGTATCATGGGTGCAGTGCAACGTTTTCCTAGGCCTAAAATGTGCCACTTTCATCCGATGCGGGTTGCACACTGTGCACGCTACGATCCGTTCCGCCGAAGTGCCAAATGTTCGAAAAGTTCATCGTTCTACTCTAATAGAAAGCAATCATTCATCTTCCCGAATATATATTGTTCATCACTAGCCTATCCTGTCCCGCGGTCCGGTATTTCACATCTAATCCAGCGACCTTCCTTGTACCTCCGGGTTACAAACTACTACCGGTACCGTTTTCCTCATATCTTACGATGCGGATTCGTTACATCCTCGCCGCTTATTCCTGCCGTGTAATAGTGGGTAAATTTGGTAGGAGGAACAAACGTATTAATCTACGAAACAATACGGGACACGTTCGACGCAAAGAGCTAACAGGACAAGAGGGGGAAAAGTATATAAAAAGCCGGCTCGTACCGCTTCTCGGCGGACGGCGTATAAATATGTCGTAACACCTAACCGAATATAATTAGAATTGCAACATTTTCGCTAACGACGACAAACGGAACAAACCCCATCAGTTTACGGTTGTAAGGCTCCCTCAAAACATCGATCTTTGGCCAGTCGCAACCGACCGTTTCCAATAATACAAGTAACAAAAGGATCAACAAATCACCTCAACGTCTATTATATTCGTCTATGCAGTCGCATGCAGAAGGTCCTTCATCGCAGGATCCATTTCAATCGCAGATGTTTGTCACTAACGATCGCTGAGGATCGCATTACCCGTTCGCCCTTTCGCCCGTGGACAAATCCTGCCTGTGGGGAAAGCTTTCCCATCACCACCCCCTCTATTGCCACTTGCCACAGTTAGCGATCAGCACCGTGCTCTGCGGTTTGCCGGCCGAATCGCCCGCCTGGCTGATCTTCTCCACCAGCTCCAGCCCCTCGACGACGAACGCAAAGATGCCGGTGAAGCCGCGCATCTCGCGCAGAATGATGCGAAACTGCGACCCGACCAGGCCCATATTGTCGTGGCGCTTCTGGCTGCGGCGCATCCCAACCGAGCCCCGAATCGCCAGAATCTTCGTGTCGTCCGGCATGAAGAAGCCCTCCTCGAACACGGACCGGCCGCCGCGCCCGTTGTTCAGCTCGAAGTCGCCCGTGATGATGCTCTCGTTCTCCCAGCACTGGAAGATGCTGCAGCCCTTGTACCCGAAGCCGAGCTCGCCCGTGCAGAGGGCGCCAAAGTTCTTCGCCATCTTCGGTGCGACGTCGTTGCGCACCTCGATCAGGACGCGCCCGAACGGCTGGCCGTTGATTTCGATGTTGAAGTAGTAGATCGGGTACACGTGCACGGAGGGATTGCAGAGGAGGGACGCGGCGACGGCAGCAGCGGCGGCCGCCGCGGCCGAGGATCCCTTCCCGCCCGCGGCGCCACCGGAGGACCCGGAGGCGGGCACGAGCGACACGACGCTCGAGCAGGAGGAGGACGACACGAGCCCGGGCGAAGTGAGCTGCGAGGAACCCGAGGCGCCGGTAACGGAGGAATGTTGCTGATGGAGGGCGTGCTGCAGGGCGGCGGCGCTTGAGCCACTGCCGTTCAGGATGTCGCTCAGGTAGCCCGAACCGGACCCGGAAGTGCGCGCCGAGTTGGTTCCGTCGCCCGTGGCCCGCCCGCTTCCCGGAGCGATCCGATCCTGCGGTGGAGCAATGATGATCGAGGCCGCCATGTCGTGCAGCTGGCTGGCGTACGTCGCCGCACTGCTATGCCCAAGTTGTTGCTGCTGCTGTTGGTGATGTGCCATCGCCTGCTGCTGCTGCTGGTGGTGGTGCAGCTGTTGCGCCACGTGGTGGTGCAGATGGTTGACACCGCCATGGTTCGGTGAGTGGTGCTGCTGGTGCACGTAACCCCCGAGCGCGCTGGACACTCCGTCCAGGGAGCCCAGCTGCTGATGCTGTTGGTGTTGCTGCTGCTGCTGCGAAAGATGCAGATGTTGATGATGATGCTGCTGCGACGGATGGTGGGGGTGCTTGGTTGTGAGAACGTGCCGCGAGTACAGCTGCGAGATGCAGTAGTTCGCCAGCAGCAGGATCGAGTTGTGGTGCCCATTGATCGTGGTGCCGCTGGCGGTCACGTTCCCGCCGAGCCCCATGCCGCTGACCCCTCCCGTCATCCCGTTGCCAAACGAGAGGGGGTCGATCGAGTTGAGATTGGAGAGCGCCTGCTTGATCAGGTCGAAGTCGAACAGGACGCCGTAGTGCTGGATGAGATCGTCCAGCTTGCACTGCAGGTACATCTCCTGGTACTTGGACTGCAGCCGCTGCTTCTCCATGTGCAGGTTCGCGTACAGCTTGTACGCCTCGGCGGGCGACTGCTGCTCGAGCATGCCGAGGAACAGCTTCGCCTTGGTGAGATTGCTGCGGATCTCGGCCACCTCGAACGTGGGCAGATGGTTGATCAGCTCCGTCTCGACCTGCGTCTTCAGCGCCGTGCAGGCCTCCAGGATCTTGAGCAGGAAGTCGCGCTGCTTGAACACAAAGTGCTGCAGCTCGGCGAGCGACTTCTGCATCTGCAGCAGGTCCGACGCGATGTCCGAGCGGATCTGGTCGCGACCCTCCGCCTGCGTCTTGACCGTGTGGTTCCGATGTTCGTCCGAGCTGGCGCACGCCCGGCACAGCGCCGCATTACACTTCAGGCACCAGAGCGCGTTCGGCATGGCGTGCGTGAGACAGTTCTCTCCCTTGCTACGATACTTGCCCGAACCGATCGCACTCACCACCGCGCCACCACCACCACAACCACCGATTGTAACACTACTACCACCGATACCTATCACCCCTGAACTCCCGGGCGCTCCCGCTCCGATTGCGGCCCCGTTTGATCCACCAACGCCGCTTCCGTTAGCGACCGAACTGCTGCTGGAACTGCTTCCCGCCGTTACCACTACCCCGCCCGCACTACTGCTACCCACACTTACACTCGATCCGGCACCATTGGCACTGCCCGCTGTCGACCCTCCGTTACTTGCACTCGTCCCGGACCCACCGCCACCACCACCACAACCCCCGCCACTTCCATTGTTAGACTTGTCCGGTGGCTTCTTGTTCAGCGTACACGTTGCCGCGCCACCCGCGGACCCGCTGGCACTCCCGCTCGAGATCATGCTCAGGTTCTGCGAGAGGTACAGGATGGCGTTGTGCGTCGGAAGGCTGTCCGGCTTCATGTCCGGCCCGGTCAGCTCGGTGCGCTTCCAGCAGTGCACGCAGTACAGCTCGTTGCCCTTCAGCAGTACCTGGTTGACGCACTTGAGGCAGAAGTAGTGCCGGCAGGAGAACAGCTTCGGCAGCGCGTCCGTCTCGTTGAACGGCAGGTGGCAGCAGCTGCACAGGATCAGCTCCTCCAGCTCCGATGGGAGCGGTGTGAAGTCCATGGTCTGGAAAGTAGGGGGAGAGTGGAAGACAATCAACAGAGCGTTGAAATATGTTGTAGGTCTCCGAGGAAATCAGAAGAGTATTGCGTTCAAGGATACAGCTCTTCGACCATGGGATGAAATTACTCCACAAGAACTAGTTTCTTGCAATGTCTTACACACCCTAGGGACTACCATTGGTTTGGTCGCTGAACTCGTTTTCGTCCATTTGCGTTTTCAGCTATGCTTGAAATGTGATTAGAATCTAGAAATTGTGAAGCATTGATGGATGAGTTTGCCCGTCACCCCGAACTGTAGCCCACCCTAAAAAGGGGGCCTATAATTTTCCCAACAGCAAAAAAATTGTAGGTCAAGCACATAATTCGATTGTCACTACTTCCCTTGGCGCTCCTTCGTCCTCTCTAATCATCAAATGCCTACACGCACACATTCACGCACTAGAAACGCTTCAAACTGAGCTTATTATTATGGCCCGAGGCTAATAACTTTCCATACGCCAACCCCGAACCGAAAATGGGGTCGACGGAATGGGCAAAAAAAGGAAGAAGAAGTGATAAATGACATCGGCTCCCCACTAGATTCTTCACACCTACTCTTTCGCACCCGTTTTCGTTTATAATTTGGGCTTTCCTTCATTGATTACATTTCACTTTCATTTCGGTGGCTGCCGCCGTGACCTGCTTCCGGCCGCAGTTAACGGAACACTTTTGTGATGGTCTGTCGTGGCCGCAGCGGGCGCTAGGTTGTGATGGTTGGAACTTTTCGTACGCTTCACCCCGGGTCCATGAGCTGCTCGGATTTTGTGGTAGAACAGCCCTCTTCAAAAAATCTTATACCGGTTATCGATTGAACGGAGCGCTGACACGAATTGGAGGGAAAACACATTCGAATGCGGGTTCGTTGTACGACATTGCGTCAGAAATGATTCCATTAAGGGCTTGTGTCCTTAAAACAGGGCCAAACACAGGCGTCATCACTCCTCCCGAAAAGCTCCTGAAGGTCACCGGGAAAGTCGCCATAATCCATCCCTGCTGCTGGCGCCGTGTCCAGACAGCAGCTGTGTGTATGTGAGGCGGCCGACTGGCGCGGTTTCAAGTAGTTTCCCAAACGGGCTGCCCACCATCGCGGGGCGCGTTTCATAGTCCCAATCGTTGCGCCACGATTAGATGGTCCGGTTGAAAGGCACCATAAACTATCGGAGCACATTCACCTTGGGTCCCACTGGGGCTGCCTGGACTCTGGCATGGTTCTCCTTTCGGTTCGGGTTGGTCAAACACCTTTCGAGCGTGATACACGGTGTCACGATGTAAACGCGCCACGACCAGGAGTAGCGTAGGTATATGCCCTACACAACCAAGGACACTCAAAGGCAGCCGATAGTGCGTAGTAAATAGTACCGGGCGTTCCGTGTAACTTACGTCGCACGCTGTCTACCGCAGCGGAGCCTCCGTTAAACCCGTCACACGCGGGGAGCAATGACTTGAAGTGTGTCGCACGCGCGGGCTTTTCTCCTCCCGAGGCACTCAAGGACACGGGAAAACGCAACTGCCACCGGACGGTACGCGTCGACTTTTGAACGCACCGCCCCGAACACTCGAAGACAGTCGAAGCGGGAAAATTTTTGTCGTTCTGCACGTCCCTCCTTCCTGTCTCGTCGCGTGCAGTGCTCTTCCGCTGGCGCTTTTTCCGGTGAACAACAAATGGGGAAAAACTCGTCCACTACCACCACCACCACCACCACCAGCATCATCACCATCTGGTGGGGCAGCAGGCCACCCGTAGTCCGTCAACTAGCGCCTCCACCGTCGTTAGACGAGTGAGACGACGTCTGAGAAAGAGCGAGAGCGCCCATCTGTTTGTCAGAAGACTTTTCACTACGTCTCACTTGCAAATGGGAGGACTACTTTCTGTGTTTGCCAGCATTACTGCTTCGAGCCAACAAAAAAACAAAAAAAAAGGAAACATATTGCCTGGGGGAAGATGGGAGGAGCGCGGACGAACTGGGGGGCCGAAAATGACAGTTGATCCAAGCGTTGCCCTGACACTCAATGACGCACGTACGTATCTGTTGATTTTGGTTTTTCTCCTACCGACTTGGGACACTCTGGCTGGCTGTTGGCGAAGCGAACCTCCGGCGGCCAGCCTCGTGTCTCTCCGCTTCTCTCACCACGGTTGACTTTCTCTTTCACCCATTCACCCACATTGCGTCATGCTCTCGCATTTAGGGCGCACATCATACGGCCTGCCCACCGTCTCGCTCACTCGCTCCGGCTCGGTGTAATTATCCGTGTGCGTTCGTATGTATTTAGTCGATTTTCACGACTTCATTTTCCCATGTTTTCCTTCTCTCTCGCTTTTCATCACGCATCAGGCCTTCCGTGAGGTTCAAACACTCGGTCAACCAGCTGTGTCGAACTCCCCGCAGGGCCGTCCCTTGTTTTTCCACGACCCCACCGTCAGCCTTCGTTCGCAGACCAGCCGCTAGCCTGCTAGACGTTGAATCTTTCGGTTGGAGGAAAAATCCGCTACCAAATTTAGAATACGTGTGTCGGTTACACTTTCCTCCCCTTTCCACTTCGCTCGGCTTCCAGCTTTCCTCGATAGTCGCGGATGTGTACACTTTACACTCTACAGCAGATTGTATGTAGAGAGGCGTCGAAGACGAACAACATAATGTAACAGAAAGAAGATAAAATGAATACTCCTAAGGATCACGTAGGAAAGTAGGACCACAAGATATTGCGTATTATCTTGCCGTATTGTTGGCACGACACAGAGGAACGAGATGGTTGCCAAGGAAGGAGATGGTGATGAAACATACATATCCTTGAATTGAACTTCGGCTAAACATTCGCGACCCGAACTCGTTTCTGGGTGTTTCAATTGATTGAATCATAACGATACACACAAACGAAAGTACGTCAATAAAGGGGTTTTAAGTTTTCTTTGCACTGGGCGGTCTGTTGGTAAGGCCGTGCCTCGGAACCCTGCTTTCACAAGGACACTTGCCACCCGGGGGCAAAAAATTCCGTACCTTTTTCGGGAGATCTAGGCGACGTAATATACGCACATTTCACGGATTTTCGATTTTCGCTTTTCACAGCGGATGCTGTACCTCGCTACAGCTCGCCCGTTAGTTTAGTGTTTGTTTCTACGGCGAAGTAAACACCGCGACGTTGTGATTTTTCCTTCCGATGTCGATGACTTTTCCCGTTTTTCGGCGCTTTCGTGTCAGTTACCACTCGGTTACGCTCACCGCCAGCACTTCTGTCCGGTTGTGTAAGAGCGTTTAGGGGCTGCTGCCGCTCGGTGGCGTTGGGAAAACATTTTCACTTCACACTCGTCCGTCCGCCCGTCCTGCCCGCGTCGTGACGTCTTGGAGTGGAGTACAATATTTTTTTGACAGGTGCTGCCAGTGGCCGTCAGCCACCGCAACAACAGCACGGCCGCCAGGAGCCACTGATCATCCGGGTGTTTTCAATTTTTCCTGCCCGTCCGTGGTGGTCGTCGTCGTCGTCGCCGTCGACGTGTTCGTCCTTGCCGCTGTGGACATGCTGTTCGACTGACCCACACACGCAGCACGCAGCAGCGTAGCGTTGGAGATGACGCGTGTCGAACAACCCGAACGGGCCAGGCCAGGCTCTGAGCACTCGGTGGTCCTCGCTTCCGAAGAGTAAAGTGCCCGAACCCGTGAGAGCGATAGAGAGAGGAAGAGTGCAAATAGGTATCTCCGAAGGTTCCCTATCGATTCTCCATGGAGTGAGTGTTGTTACTGTTGGTTCCACTGTGTCCCGCACTAATATCCCACTATCGAAAGGGAGATTCCCCTCCGGAGTCACCTTCGTTGACGTACGAACGGGAAATGACGTTTCACGCGGGCGATCCTAAAGGGAAGATAAGGGAAAACAGCGCGTTCGCACTAACGTCGTCACTCACGGCTAGTAACTTATTAGTCCACACAGCTTCATCGACAGGTGGGGGGATCTCAGCAATCGAGCAGTCCAGTCCAGAAAGGAAGAAAGTGCGCGAATGGAGACGCAAAAAGTGGGGCACGTTGATATTTTTGGCGACACCAGATTCTTTTTTTAAATCGTCCACATGCTACGCAGTTGTCTTCCGCGGTTTTCCCATTCCCCCACTCCGTGATAGCGCAGTAACATACGGTTTATGTTTGTAGATTGCGACACTCGTATTTTTAAAACAGATTGTTTACAGTGCTGCAGTGTTGATTATGTCCGGTACTACTCGCAACAACGCGCCTCAGTTCGCCTGCGTTTTAGTGTAACTTGTTTCCGCCCGTCCGTTGCTAACTCCGTCCGATATCATAATATTGATAATTGATCCACACGGGGCGGCGGTGTTGGCGCACTGCTGCACAACAACTGCCAACGTAGCACACTTACGAAATAGCTGTTGGCTCTGTGGGGGGATGAGCTGATAGGCTCGTGTTTTGATTATTGGGTTCTCGCAGAAAGCGTAAATGCAATAACATCCCCTAGCCAGCCCTAAGCCCACGATGGAAAAGCACCGGAACTCACGATGTAAAACGTGCCGAAGAGAAGAACGCTCGTGGCGCTCGGCCACCCTCCCTCCCCAAAAAGGGCTCTCTTAGTCTCTCCCCAAAAAAACAACTGCGTGGCGTGTGGTGCGCTCACTCTCTCCCCGACCACTCCGTTGACCGTGACCTTGTGATCCGGTGTGACTACTACTACTGGTGTGCGGCATGAGGCAATAATCTTGCACTGGGAATCGTCGCCCCATTCTCCTGTCCCCCCATGTCCGATGCGTCCCCGTTTGTCTCTTTTGACGGTGGGAAACAAACACCACTGGCTACTATGACACACACACACGCCGGGAGGGGGCCGCGTTGGCTGTAGCACTGTCTGTCGGTCTGTCTGTCAGCGTTTTGGGTTGCGATGCGAGATAGTTGCTGCCGCTGATTGTATATCTGATGTGTACCATCAGATGTTCGCTCGGCAAGGCAAAAACAATCCACATTTCGTTCCGGTGTTTGTGTGTGTTTTTCGTCCGGCGTTGCAGCTAGTTTGTAAGCGGTGGGCTTCGAAGAATCAACATGATTGAAATGGAAACGCATCAACACAAACATCAAACCCCCGCTACTCTGTGGGCTGCCATGTTAACGCACTGAAGCGGTTCAACTGTAGACCATGTTCCCCACGGCTACACTGGCACTAAATCGGCGGTATTATCGGATCACCACTAAAGTAATCCGCCTGTTATACCGTCGAAAAGGATACCTGTGAAGTGCACCCCAAATACAAGCTCGTTTCATTCGGTGCAACTTTATGTACAGTAAATTCAATTTTGTCAACTTTGAGGCGTAACAACCCGACGACAACATGCCCTCTATTAGTTCGACGCAATCGCGGGTTGCTATGTTGAAGGAATTGGGAAAGAATGTGAAGATGCTGCATAAAAATTATCGAAGGCCAGATATGGGGTTGTTTTTGGAACGTACCGTTCACTTTTATTCACGCTCTTTGTGGAGCCTTGCCGATTCGTTTTCTATTTTGTTTGCGGCAACACAGCTACCGGCTTCTGTTTTTAGTAGATCATTCAAATTCAATCTGACGCTACCTTCCTAGGGCCGCTCGATGGAGGCGCATGGTGCGCATGGTGACAACAGTATGGAAGGA
>JAOEFI010000003.1:11698169-11709779 GCA_034621735.1 Anopheles plumbeus
TCTTTTTTCCCTCTCCTTCCGTTTTACTTTACAAGCATCTCGTAGTGATAGTGTTTTTCAGTAGAGGGTATCAGTAATGGTGGGTAGAGTTGTGGTGATCGTTAGGAGGCAGGTGTGGAGAGAGAAAACGAGAGAGAAGAGAGTGGAAATTTATACATACATTCCCATGCCGTACAGCGAGCCCCAGTCGACGCCCTGGAAGCTCGACATGTCGACATTGGCCAGACTGTAGCCCTGGTAGGGGTTGGCCATCTGGGCGGCGGCCATCTGGGCGGCGGCGGCGGCCTGCTGGCTCGCCTGCTGCGGGGCCGACTGCGTGCCGACCGTGCCGCCGGCCACCGACGTCGGGTGCGGCACCTGCTGCTGCTGCTGCTGGGCGGCCTGGTTGGCGACGCCCGTCATCGGGTTGACGCCGGCATTCGCGGCGGCGGCGGCGGCGGCGGCCGAAGGAATGGGATATGGCGAGTATCTGCACGGCGGGAGGAGAAGAAACGCAATTGGAGAGTCGGTTAGCGAAGGGGCCCACGAAATCTGACCTGTTCCACACGAATCAGGCTAGCGGAAGACACTTACCTAAAGCTATGCAGCGTTGGTGGATATGTAGTGAAGACTTTACCGAAACCATTTTGTACTTGCATCGCGGCGGCGGCGGCGGCCGCCTGGGCAGCCTGGGCCTGGGCCTGCACCATCAGCGGGTTGGTGCCGGCCAGCGGGTTCACCAGGCCCGGGTTGCCACCGGCCTGCGCTGCGCCGACGAGACGGGCGGCCGCGGCCGACGTGGGCGTGGCAGCCGCCATCGGCACTCCGAGGTTGCCGAGAATCAGCCGCTTCTGCAGCAGCTGCGTGGCGGTCGGCGTGACCGCCTCCTTCGGCTGCGCCTTCTTGCACTCGACCTTCTTGTTCTTGATCGTGTGGAAGTGGATCTCGCACACCCGGTCGACGACGTCCTCGTTCTCGAACGTCACGAAGCCGAAGCCGCGGTGGCGCTTGGTCTGCTGGTCCATCAGCATGACCGTCTCCTCCACCTTGCCGAACTGGCTGAAGTACGCCTTCACCTCGTCGGCCGACGTGTCCTGGCTGACGCCGCCGACGAAGATCTTCTTCGTCTTGTTCGACTGCGTCTTCGGGCGGTTCTTGGGGGTGGCGTGCTTCGGGTCGATCTTCTTCCCGTCCAGCGTGTGGATCGGCACCTGCAGCACCTTGTCGACGCTGTTCGGTTCCTGGAATGTGATGAAACCAAAGCCTCTGCTTCGCTGTGGGTGGGTGGGTGGGGGAAAATGGGAAAACATTTCGTACGGGTTAGTAGAGCAGCAAGGCGCGCGCTTTGAGAACCTCCGGCGGACACACACCTGTGTAACTGGGTCCTTCATTATCAGCACGTCCGTGACGGTGCCGAACATGCCGAAGTACTCGCTCAGCTTTTCCGACGACGTCTGCCAGCTGAGTCCGCCGACGAACAGCTTGCCCGGAGCGGGATCGCTGCCGTTGTTCGGTGTCGAGCGTCCCGACGAGCTGCCATTGCTCGAGTTGCCTCCCTTGGGGCATCCGTTGCTGGGGGCTCCATTTAGCTGCTGCTGCTGCTGTACAACCACCTGCTGTTGCTGCACCACCTGCTGCTGCTGTTGCTGCTGCTGAACCACCACCTGCTGCTGCTGCTGCTGCTGCTGCTGGACCACGACCTGCTGCTGCTGGATCTGTTGCTGCTGAGCTCGGTTGGCCTGTGGTTGCTGCTGCGGTGACAGCACCTGCGGCACTTGCTGCTGTGCGGTTTGCGACTGTTCGCTGTAGAACGACCGGATCGGGGAGGAAGTGCAAACCATGGTATTAGTGTGACAGTTCGGCGCCAAATATGTCGCTGCTTCCATGAAACAACTGCCTCCCGGGAAGCAATCGAAGTCGGTTGCTAAGCGCATCGGAAACATGTTCCGAGTTGATAACATTCATTTGCATTAGGCTACTAAGACTAAGACTAATTTTTTTTAAATATGCTGCTTTAATGAGTTGCAAGCTTAATCAAGCAAGCCGATAGAACGAATCGATTGCATCGGAATGGAGACTAGAAAACCCGAATGCATCGGATTAACTAGCGCGATAGAAACTGGGTGAAGTTCAACTAAAAATAGCCGCCTGCAAGTACGCCGCCAACTCCCTTCGGAGGCAGCGTTCAATGCGAAGCATGCAAACATGCACCAATGCAGTATGCTAACTACAACTACGGCAACTGTAACCCACCTTTTAATCTGTTGCTGTTGGCTCGCTGCAACGGCGGCGGCCTGCGTTGCGAGGAGTGTTGGTTTGATTGGCACCAGGGCAGTATGAATCTCGTGGGTATCCAACAGTCCGTTCGGGTCAAGTGTTCCAGTGCTGGTGTGGTTGGTAGAAAGTAAACGAAAGAAGCGAAATAATGTATCCATCAATAATCATATCCAATTGCGAGGAAAAGAAAAACATGCCAGCAGACGCGAAATAGAACTGAATAATAAACAATTTCCCGCCGTCTTCGTCCTTTCTCTCGCCGCGCTTCAACAGGTTCTGCCGCTGGTCATCATCATAGCGACGGCCGTGGTTGGCTGCTCCGGGTTCATAGTCTACTGTGGCCGCACCCGTACCGACGTCAGGTGAGTTCGGTGTTAGCGTGCGCTTCCACTTCTGGCTAGCGCGGGGATTGATACCAAAACCTTTCGTTGCCTTTCAGCCTGAACAAGAAGGTCTTCGAACACGACACGATGGACGTCATGAACCCGAAGCTGAGGAAGGTGAGTGAAAAGAAAATCGCCTCCTTTTGCTATGAAATATTCATCACACATTACGGGAAACGTTTGACTAACTATATCCTTGATCAATCGCTCCGGCGAACTACTTCAAACCACTCTTTGGCGACGCTTGCTTTAACAACGTCGACAGGCTCGGCTACCCAAGGTCTCGGGAATGGCGAAGAGGGTAGCAAATTACCATTAATTATCACCATCAGTCAACAACGGGTTTCCAATGCGAGAAACGGCCCCCTGAATTCCGACCAACACGTGTCGTTTAACGTTGACCAACACAAGCGCGGCGACGGGTCATGGCTCTTTAGCGAACTCCTGCGATTCGGGAAAATCCGTTTGCTACAGGTGGGATGGTGGGAGTTTTCACCACCCCACCTCCTGTCGACCGACCTCAATCCTGGCGAAACGAAGTTCGTTTGCTTGAAGAGTAAAAACGTTATGCTTTCCTTCGACCAACCCTGCCCGGAAAAGCAGGGCCGGAAAAGGATTAATAGCTTGCGTGTCTCAAATGACTGGCTTTCTAAATAACAACTCCGCCCTCATCAACCAACCCACCCAAACAGCAAAAGGGTCTTCAAAACTACTCCGGTGGCAAAATTCACCCCGGCATAGAGTACTCGCTCGGAAAATTGAGGTCAAAGCAGACGTACTATTTTTCTCAACCAAGGCGGCATATCATTCCGGTGGAATTAGGATGTCAAACGACTCGTCCTGAGCAGGGCAGGAGTCACATGACAGGTGCAAATGAATTTTCACCCCCCGAACGCTGCTCGGAACCCGGCTGTGCAAGGCGGTAGTGGGGCCGTGTGTGTCAGTCTAGGTTCGTCGGGGTGTGTATTCGTTCGGGGATATCGCCCGACCGAACCTACACACCGACACGCCGTCGGTCCAGGGCCAAGAAAACAACAGGTTACAACAAGCACACTCGGGCGAATCGGCGCACGTTGTTGTGTTGCTCCGTGTCCGCCCCACTCCCCCAGGGGAGTGCTTTTCCTCCCCTTCTGCCGAACAGGTCCAATCCATAATTCTTTCTTGTAACACATTTGCTCTCCTCCGCCGAACCACACTACGACTCGCTCCGACCCCCACAGCAAGTCCTTTTTCCTCCAGTTCGTCCATCGCAGCAAAAATCATGCGGCAGGCAACCCAAGCACCCAAAATAGGGCATTGAACTCTCGGTGCGATTATGTGTGTTCGCAGTTGTATGTGTTCGTGGAAACTTGGCTGGAAGGGCTGTGAAAGGAAACCACAGAGAGAAAAAAACAACACCCAAACGGAAGTAAAGGCGACCTAGAATTCTAGACTCTCGACAAAATGGGTTCCCGAATCAGAAATCAGATCATCCCCATCAGGAGCAAGGGTTACAACAAGACTATTTGTGGCCAGTTTGGCCAGCTTGAAAGCGTGCCTACCCCGTTCCGGAAAAGCCCGTTCGTAGTGTAGATAGAACTGCCGTAACTAATCGCCCATTGGACGATCAACTTTCACTCCTGCACACACCTTTTTCAGCACTATTTGAACGGGAGAACATTATCCGTGTTGACTTGGTGGTCCGAGCGGAATTCCGAGCGAGAACTTCCTCCACAATGCGGCGGGGTTTGTGTTAGTGGCGAATAAAAGAGACGGCGGTTAGGGATGGTCCCTGCTTCGTCCTCGGAGTCGGACGCAATTCTGACGCAACAACTACACCGGCAGCATTCCGCCGTGTCCGGCAAACGGTGGGTGGGAGAGGGTGGGAAACTTCTATCTTAGTAGGCCATTCTCTAGCCGTTGTGACCCGGCAGAGGGCAAAAGAATCCCCTTCGCGATGGAACGGATATATATCTCTGCACAACCCTCCGTGTACAACTTGTACCGGAAAATCCTTGCAAAAGCCGTCTCTGTTCAGGACAAGTGGTTCGGAAGGAAAATCCAATCAAGGGTCCATTCGAGCGTGCACACAAACACACCGCAAATTGACGGCAGGGCATCGTATAGTATCGGACCCCCGGCGTCCGCGGCGGGTGTGCTATCTCACACGGGGTTTATAAATTCTACCATTCTCGCGTTCCTGCGCGTGGCACTGTGGGCACAGGAGTTCTGACGGACGGAGCCTGGCGTACCGGCGGCGGCAGATACAACACAAACCCCCTGGAAAAGTGGTATTGATTTTCGTCCTTTCCCAGCTCGTCCCGTCTCCATCTAACGCTTTCCCGTACGCGTACGGGACGGCACGCGTGTATTGCGTGCTGGTGTTGGAAGAGACGGCACGGGAAGGGCACAACCCCTGGTGAGGTGGGAGAGAGAGTCCGCGAATTGGGACAACAATGGGTGTTAGCAGGGATGCTAGAGGGGTTGAAAAGCAAACAGGGCTCGGAAATGGGGTGACCATCGGATCGGCACGGATTTGACGTCACGGGTACGCACCAGAACGAACCAACACCAACAACCAACCGAGTACCTGTTCTCGCGCGGTCCTTTCGTTCTGCTTTCTTTCTTTTTTTGTGTGTGTGTGTCGAGAAACTGCCATTAGCTGTTCTGCGCATGTCCGGGGAGAAGATCAGCCATAAGTTGGACACGGTCGGCACCACGGAATGTATCTTGATCGAAAGTATCCCTTCGTAAAACTCACACGATGCATATAGCAAGGAGTAGAGGAAATTCTTGGCGGATGCTCTCCAACTTCCGAACTGCTCCTCGAAGGTGTCGCTAAATTCAAATTTTTCACACGCTTTCCCAGAAAATTTTCTCAGAACATTTGAGACACAAGAGAGGATTTTACACCCATCTTCTCGGGTAAGAGGCAGAGCGAAAGAGAGAGAGAGAGTGTGTGTTATTTCATACGCCAGTCAGGACTAACCTAAAAAGGACAATAGGTAACATCAACCTCGAGAAATCTCAAAAGTAACAAAGCAAGCAGTGGAAGCATTTTCCGGAGCACCGAAACGAACTGTGACGTGGCTCCCTTGCCCAGGAGAGATTACACAATTCTCTTTGATCCTAATTCCCTGTCGCGATGGCGAAGGAATAGAACGAGCGTACACAATTACCATGGAGAATTCAGCAGAGAAACTCGATCTAGTGCTGCCTGCACTGTGGCTGTGTGGAAGGGTGGTTTTCCACGCTTTTCCCCCTTATTTGCGCTCGCACCTACACAGACGCACCCTCGAGGCAGACAAGCGTCACGACCAACACATACACACAGACACAGAAGTGAGTGTGGACAGCAAGCAAGTCCTGTCGGAGAAGGAAAAGCGAACATGATGGGAGGAAAATTCGCCGAACAATCGCGTCGGGTCCAGTTTCGCCAGTTCTGGTGAGCGCGCGTGCGTGCGCTGTTCGACTGTCTGTCGGTGTGTGCGCGTATGTGTCTAATGTATGCTGGAGCCCGTGCCCGTGTGTCTGGTGTTGTCATGACACCACCGGGGAACCGGAGCCGGATAAAGGGACCGCCATCCCTTCAGTCGTTAGAGTTGGCTCGAGCAGTGCATACGTGTGCGCGCAATACTCGAGAAGCGAAGAGGTCCTGCCTGGTCCTTCCTTGCGCCCTTTTTTTCCGTTTCCCCTTCCTTTCCTGTCCCTACTTCGGGATCAATCAGCGAGAAGAGTTTATATCCTTGTGTGTTTTTTTTTCTGTCATCTCACTTACTAGTAATGATTCGTTGGATCAATTTCAATCACAATTTAATGGCCAAGCAGAGGAAAAGCAAGCGTTCGAAAGGAACAGAAAGAGAGAGTGTGTGATGAGAGAGAGAGAGAGAGAGAGAGAGAGAGAGAGAGAAAGAGACAGAGAAGGAGAGATTGTGGGGTGGCTCGGTAAAAGGTGATCCTGCTCGGTTGCCCCAAGGATAACAGAGATGGCGCAACCATTTCCACACGGCGAATTTTCCACTTTACCAAGACACTTGCGGACGCGACGGAAGGTCCTGTGGAAGGAAAAGCGTGCTGGCGTGGCTGCTTCAAAGCTTTCTTCAAAACGAGGCGAGCCTTCTCTTGAGGCGCCATGCCGCGCACCTTATCTGTCCTGACGATCGCCTGCCCGTTGTCCTTACGCTCTCCTTGTCTCTCGCCAGTGCGTCTCTCTCTCCTCTGTCGTCATCGTCGTCGTCGTCGTGCCCTCCACACGCCAGCAGGCAGGGGCAGGAGGGCGGTGGCGGCAACCCACACTAGAGGTGGGCAGGAGTAGCGCATTGGCATCGCAATCGAACCGTTCCGCGCGAGCCACACACACATACACTCCAAGCTACGAGGTGCCGAACACGAATACTACCCCGACAAAAGGGAGCACAATTTTGATGGTGCGCGCGTTTCATCGACGCCGTCGTGGTCGTGGTCTCCGGGAACGGCACAATGCGAAGTACTCGTCGAGCAAATCGAGTTCTCTGCTCGCGTGTAGTACTGCTGGCAGAGCCCACGAGCCGCGCACCGGAGTGTCGTGCCTGCCGGTTGGACTTTTTCCGAACTGAACCAAACGTCCTTCCACCGCAAGGAAGGTTGGCCCATCAATCCCAGTGTGCAAGGTGGGAAAACGGTTTTCCGCAAGCTAAAAACTAGTCGACCCGCCCGCCCCTGCTAAGTGATAAAAGTGGCCCCGCGAGCCTGTTACAGAAGGACTACTAACTGTCTGAAGTGAAAACGATTTCCCGATTGAAGAAGCGAAAAGTGACCTAGTGCTATGGAACGTAGGAGGAGGAGGCGGAGAGGGTGTGGGGACCACATGCCTGTGGTCTACGGGCAACATTTCTCCACTGCGTCAGAGGATTTTCCTGGGTGCTCCCCCTAACCGCACCACCTGCCGCCCCCTGGCTGTCGGTGATATTGTCCTGTCACAGCAGTACTATTTGCCTAGCTTACTGTTGTTTCGGGACATTTCCACCGACGCTAGGGCTTTCATCAACATCCACATATACGGTGTTCGCCATAATGTCATTTCGCACGTTGGGGACACTTTTCCGGCGATGAAAAAATGAGGCCGTTCTTCGGCCCCAATGAACCTGAAGGATTACTGCAAGTGTGCGGGACACCGACTGCACCCACTTCCGAACCGTGCAGCGGCGGGGGGAAAAGGGAGGGAGGTGTGTGTTCCGGTCACTCCCTTCCTTCCCGACCATAAGAACCCTCAGCTAGAACCGAGCAACCGAGAAAACAGACAAGTCGTTTTGTTCGAATTGGGGATTACTAATTGGATTACAGGACGAAGTCAAAGCGAGACAGACACAGTGCGATCAAGTGGCCGGAGTAGAAGATTATCGACAAAATTGGCCGCCGCCACCGCCGCTGATTAACGGGCATTCGGGCAATGCCATGCCACGTACGGAGTTTTCTTCCGTTTCCTCGGGCGAAAAAAGCCACTCTCCCACAGACCAACCCTATTATTCAAGATGGCGGCTGTGGGTGCGTTTCGCTCTTTAGCGCCCCCGGTGTGCCATCCGCACCACACGAAATGGTCACACCGTCAAACCGGTTCGGCGAGCAAAAATATGACAAGCCCTCCCTGGCGGTGATATGAACATATCTGGGGAAAAAGAGGGACACGCTAGTTGCCCTACTACACCCTCCGCAAAACGTAGCGACGAAAAACGCCGAATAAAAAGAACCGACCAAAGAAAGTGGTTCCGCGAGTCAATGGGACTGGCGCGGCTCTTGTTGGGTGGGCAGGCATGCAGGAGCAGAGAATGAAGCAACCCTCGAGTATCGATTTTTTCATTTTCCCCAGCAGCCCGGATCCGGAACGCGCCATCATCATCGCCGGGGTGCGTTTCCGCAATCTTTACTGCGAGGTTTAAGTGCTCGGATATTCGCAAGGATGTGCTATGTGCGGGCGGATATGTTTGAGTCGTACACATTTTATGCGGCTTTTCCAGCAGCCTTTCGATTTCACTCCCCAACGGGTGGAACTTTATTGGGGGTAGTAATGATGTCCTAGGACATTTCGACGACTTTTACTGGCGGCAACATTCAAACACGCCTTATACTAACTAGGCTTGGTTGCCGTACATTAAACAAATTTGTTCTAGAAATGCCCTTTGCACAAGAGCGAAAAGGAGAAATATAGCATACGATTGCAGGGCGTGCGAAGAGCAACAGCGAGAGTGAACAAGAGAAAACGACAGAGAGAGAGAGAGAGAGAGTGCGAACGGGAAGACGTTATCGATTTCCTCGAGTCACGAGGTACGGATGGTCGCATTCGCTGGTTTTCACCCGACGACCAGTCCAAACCCCGGCAAAGAAACCTAATTTAAATACCCTCAAGGCGCAGATCGGATGTCCTGTCCGGCGGGCCGTGCAGGAACTCCCACAAAATCCCTTATTCCCGTCCGTATCATTTGAAGTATTCACTTTCAGGCAAATGTGTTGTATGTCCTTTTTTCCCGATTTGTTGCCCCACCGCTCTTGTCCAGGGAACGCAAGTGATCTCCTCCTGAGTGCTATTATTCTTGGCTTTCGTAGTCCACCCATCCCCTCGTGTCCTCTCCCTCGTGTCCTTTTAATGGAACAAATCGCGAGGCCGGGGCGGGGGCGAAAAAGGGAGCGAGGCGACGATGATGGAAAACAAATGCCTTATGACAGCTTCGCGAGCCCAATCCGGTGGGGAATGGGATGCTGAATAAAAACAGCCATACTCCCTTTTTCCCAGGAATTTCACCATCCGCCTAAGCCCAACACGCTTACCAATACGCATCCACACCGACTACAGTGACGACCGGCAAGGGACAAACCGGAGGGAAACACAAAAAAAAATGCTTCAATCCGTCCAACCCATGCGCGCGTGTCCCTTTAATTGAATATTAAAGATAAAGCACAAACACACTAACACAAACTAATGCACACCAACGTACACCCGGGAACCACGGTACGGTCACATCAAAGAACCCTCCTGCCGTCGATGCGCACACAAACAAAAATACGCGAACGAACGCGCAGAGGAACGGCAGCCTTTTCATCCTCGCACGACCCTACGGAGGGTGTGCGAAAAGGATAATACAATTTCACCACCTCCGGGGACATTTATCCCCGCACCCCCTGCCCACGGAATGTCCCCGTGCCACTTTGCCTCTATGGGGTTCGACAGGGTGGGCATCTGTTGTTTCTAGCGATGAACTCGCGACGGAAAAGGGAAAGCCTAACTTTCGGACGGATCGGTGCCCACCCGGGGGGAACATTTGCATGATTCCCGTCATTCATCATCGGTCCAATCACCCACACACACACACACACACTACAGACGTTCGAATTAAAATGATCCCCCGGATCCGGTGGGAGACGATTCGGACATCCCGCCTGCGGTCGGTGCCATCGACACGACATGGAAAATGTTGTCCATTCGAAAGTAGTTTATTTTTAGATGAAAACCACAGACAAATGGACGAGAGACGAGGGGCGTTGAGGGGCTTACTAGGACAAGTATTGATAAACGTAAAAGAACAGGACCATAAGAACGACATTACCTTATGACCATGCGCATTTCCGACCGCTAACTTCGATGATCATTTTCCAAAAGAAATGGAAAGCGTCATCGACCCCAGACAGGGTCGTTTGGTACAATGGGTATACGACTTTCGACGACGACGACACGACGCAAATGCACACGCGAAAGTGTCTTCGGCATTCGTCCTGCGGGTGGTTCGTGTCCGGAATAAGGATATTCAACCTTCCTTTCAATGTCCTTTTTCGAGAGCTTTATGGATCTCAACAGTCACATAATCAACCCGCTAGATGGCGACAGTACCCGCGTGCAGAAGCTGGCCGAGCTTCCACTAGTCACCACATAGTGGCGCTTTCGGAAGCATCCTGGGTGCAGCTTTTCCAACCCTCGCAGGACATCATGTGTTGAAGGCTTTTTCTCGATACACGCCCCGCGTTCGGGTGGTGCCTGCTGCCACGAGTCCCTTCGGGAATCAATCGGCATGTACTGCACAGAAAATGCTTACGCTTCGCTGGGCAGGTCCACTCTTGCGTAACACGTCCCCCACAATGGATTGAATGTGTTCAACGAGCACATTGAAGATTAGCGGACGACAGGACGAAAAAGACGAGGCTTCCGATGCCGGAAACGCGCAACTTTGCTCCCATTTTCGGATGCTCCCTAATGAGCTCATTCCGACTGTCGAAGGATACAAAGTTTATGCTGGCCGCACACTTTCGCTTCACGACAAGACAACCCCCCGAGACAACCACCCCCCGAAAGGCAAGCGAACAAACAAATAAATCAAAGTATTTAGAACACTCTCCGTCGTTTGATCGATACAATATTCGGCAATGAAGCAATAAACACAAACTCTCTCGCTCTCTCTCTCTCTCTCTCTCTACCATTATCTCTCTGTTTATTCCGTGCGTTTTGATGGGCTGTTGGTTGCTAACGACGGATAAAGTGGGGGCTTTCCCGCGAAAGGTAAATGGGAAAACCAGACCCTTCCAGTGTACGTTTTGTTTGGTTAATTGCTGGAAGGTCTCGGCATGCTTCCGCTTCCTCCAGTGTCTCGCTGTCACGTGATGTAAGCATGCATGTGTGTGTGTGTTTGTTTGCGGAGCAACCGATCCTGCTATCCTCGTTCATAGGTGGGCGGCAGGCAGGGCGCCTCCATCGGCCAGGGGCAAACTTTTGGCCCATCCTACAGCCAATGTGACATAAATAATCCATTCGATTGCTCTCTCCCCCTCTTTGCGCCAAAACCCGTCCTCCCTTCTTCTCCCCCACCACCCGCAAAACATTATATTTTGATCCACTTTTCCGCTCCCGTAGACAACAAACAAAGCGGAAGTGGGAATGAAAAGAAGAAAAAAGCGGTAGTCGTGTGGGCAGGGTCGGTGGGGAAAGCAATGTGAACTTTGATGAGAATTTATTGTCACACTCTCTCTCTCT
>JAOEFI010000003.1:11714136-11725357 GCA_034621735.1 Anopheles plumbeus
GGGTGTTAAGCAATGTAGCATTTAAAAAATATAGGGGGAGAACAGTTTCACGCCACGGACAAATAGAATAGAGGAAGAAAAACAAATCATAAGCTTGATTGCAGCAAGGTGCGGGGTCGATTGAGGGTCGTCCGGTGCGGATCAATGTTTAAGGTGGAGAAACAAAAATCAACGCAATTGATCAACTGACGAATTTTGGGAATGCTAATAATAAGGTGCGAAGGAAAACGACAAAAAGAAGTAAAGTTCCCGCACAGTAGACGAAAGGTCCTGAACATAAAGAAGTCGATCAAACGTTTTACTCTCTCTCTCTCTCTCCCTGTCTGTCACCGAGAGAGAGTTTGGCGAGGCGCACATTCCTCAGTATGCCAATCCCTGTAATGCTACCCACCTTTTCAGCGCTACCTATTGTTACACTCACCGTGTGGTTGCATGGCGGAGAGAATCGTTACCATTTTTTGGCGTATTTACATTTTATGTAAATTCCCCATACAGTTACAAAACTTCGCCGTCTTCATTTCGCCCGGGCGCGCTACGGCTGGCTGGCAGGCTGGGTGGGGTGGCCCAATTTGGTTTCATTTTCCTCCCGTCTCCCTCCCGGTCCCGCCCAGCCCAGCCCGCCCTCCTTCTGGCAAACAATGTGCCAATCGACAACGAACTGTCCTATCGATGGCTGACAGGCTGAGGCCTGACGCAGGGGCGGGGGTGGAAAGACGGGGGGACAAAATCATGGTGGAAAGCTTGCCATCCTTTCTCCGGTGGTGTCGAAAGAGGTTCTACTATTGGCACGAACGACATCGCCTGAATGTTCGCAAATCGCAATATGGATATCCGAATACAAAACGAACCATGTTATGCCGGAGATGTCTCTGCCGCGGCCATGGCTTGTGAGCGTGTGAGTGGGAGCCTTCAGACGTCCGCTGACGCAGGGAGAAGGGAAGCAAATTATAACCATCTCCACAGCCAGACCTGCCACAGACCTGCCAGGCAGCCCACGCACGGACCTTTTCAAATTGCCAGCAATGTTGTTGGCTTCGGGTGGAGCTGGGTCGAGCTTTTCCCAAGGATGGCGGCGGCTGGCGACGCTGAGAGGGACCGGGGGGTGGGCTGGATGTAATAACGGAAGCGAACATCCGAACGAGAGGAGGAGTGTTCTCTTTCGATCGAACGGACGGAAAGCATACCCCATTGCCTGCCCATTCCGGATACTTCGCCAGGGAGAGGCCGGCTTGCAGACGGCTTTATTCAGAGGTTATTTTAAAGCAAAATACTTCAGCGAGCGAAGAGCTGAGGGGCACGGAAAGGGAAAGTGCTGGCCTGGGAGGGTGTTGCATAAAACTGGCGAAAATATATTCCAAGATATCCAGGAGTCGGCAGGCAAACGGAGCCCGAGTAGGCCGAGGGAGGTGTTTTTAGGGCTGGGCAGAGAACGCCAATGCTGTTGCACACAACGAACGCCTGTTTGGGAGGAGTCGGGACGCAGCCGGTTCGGGGGAGAGTTCAAGAGAGGTGTTATTATTTCTTTTCGAATAAGACCAATTTGTTTATGGCGTCGAGACGCTCGCTCGCTGCCTTCACCGAACGGTGGGGGTTTTTTAGTTAGCAAAAAACGTTTCTATGTCGACGACTAAATAGAGAGAGTATGGAGCTGAACGAAAGGTACAGACTCATAAAAAAGAGTGAATCATGTTCACCATAAATCCCATTTATTGACCTACACGATTTTTTCTTTTTCTCCACACTAATCCTTGAACCATATTTCAATGTGCAATATTTGCTCCTGAAAGTGATTTCAACACACAAATTAGTTTGATTACAACAATCCCATACACTCCGTTCCAGGGACGTAACCACAATCGGGCGACCGGAACAGAGACGCCTCCAACCGAGCGCTACAAAATGGCCCAGCATGCAGTACACAAGGGCTGGAGCATGGAAAGATCGGACGAGACTGAACGGATCGACTGGGCCAAGGGGGTTGCAAGGCTCGGAGAAGGGCCGCGGCCTTTATGTGAAAAGCTAGCTTTTTCTTCCTCCTCTCGCCAATCAACTGGGTGACTAGCTCGGTTGGCTTTTTATTTCCTTAATCATTCGATTTGTGATTTCGATTTTCTCCAGTCCACCCGGAGTTGGCTCCGGGAGTTTCACTGCGGGAAAATGAACACTGGGAAAAAAGACATCACCGCCGCCCGCCACACTAGCGACCAAATGAGATACGAAAAAACAGCATAAAAATCTCATAGCCCGCACACCAACACTAACACGAGCAGCCGAATGCAAACATAAGTTCTCGTGCTTCTCAGAATCAATTTAGATATGCTCGTGTCCGTTTGAGGTACTTTTTCCGGTTTAAAATTTTACATGCAATTAAATACTTCAATAAGTTGACTCTGACGAATGTTGAATCATAACTAACGATTTCATAAAGAGATTCCATATATACTTCACCCATTCTAGTTTTACTAAATGGTAAGCAATACATCATGATTCAATCAGCCTTGGGAAACTGTCTGAAACATTTTAAAATGTAATAAAACATAAACTGTTTAAAAAACAAAATCAAAAGCAAGGTTCAAGCAACCAAAAGATGCTAAAATCGCTCGTTTTAATGGCTCCATTGTCGTGGAGTCGCAGAACAACAGGCCGGTTGAGAGTTCGAATAAAGTATCGTATCCTCTTCAACCACTGCATACACGATTCCGACCGAAACACATAACATGCCACACACACACACACACGGAAGAACTCGAACCGGAATCGCACCTATCGGAGCGTGACCGGTGTCTTCTTTCAGCGTTTCGTTTGCCGGGGACGTCTCGAGACGGTGTTCTGACGAGGTTCGAGGTTCGTGTCTTGAAAGCGTACCAGCAAGTCGCCACCGTTCGCCGACTTCTTCCGCTTGCCGCTTCGCCTTTGCTGTTCTTTTTCTTAAGGCTTCCTCCCAGCCGGGGGGAAGGTTCTTTCCTTCGCGCACCTCCCATCGGGCCGTGGTGGAACGAACCAGTCAATTAGACCTTCAACCGAAGAGAGACTTCAACACGCCACACCACCACCACCGCCGGAGCCAAGACGGGCCCAAGAGACAACAACCTTCTCCATCCTGGCCGCAGCAGCGCCGTGTGTCTTCTGTTGCTCTTGGTCACACACGGTGCGTTCAGCGTTCAGTTTAGCCGTACGAGCACTGAGCGGAGAGGGAAGCGGAAAAGACGAATCAAGTTTACTCACCCCCCAACCCAAGCCCACCCGTGGTACTCATTGTTCCTGCGACCGGTGAAGACACTTGAACCGAAGCCCAAGACACACCATCCGGTGGATCTTCTAGCTACCCCCATGGACGAATACCATTGCACGATCATTTACCCTTTAATCTTTCGGGGGGTTTTCTTTTCGCTGCAACAATCATTACCTCCTCCTTAAAAACCATTTTCTTCGTTCAGAAAATGTTGCTTCCTTCATTTTTTTTATCGGTTTCGTACGTCACTTTCGATTATTGTTTGCAAGCTTCTCGTTCTTCGACGGTGTGACGAAACTGAGAAAAAAGAAAACCAACCAGGAACCGGGTGGAAATGGCGTGGGACCCTCTGGATGGCTATGAAAACAGTATGCGAACAACTAAAATGTGAGTTCAAGCACTTCTGTTGAGTGTAATGCCGATTGCAACATCCGTGCCTAGGGAGAAGTCTCAAAACCTGCCACGGGTCGTACAGTACATATTCATAACAGAACACGCTATCTAAATGATCCATAATTCGCACACCTCACACTACTATAACAGCGCTACAGAAGCGACCACCGCAGAATATGCACCGCGGTACAACAGCGAACCCACCCGGTCTCTGACGGCGTGATTCACGTGGCCGTTCTGCTAATAGCTGGACATTTCCGAGAGTGCTTCCAGCGGAATATACAAAAACAAAAAACGCACACTCTCTTCAGATTGGTTTTTCTGCCAACAGCAACAACGACAACAGCAACAACGAGCAAAAGGGTTCAGCGAACGACAAAACCACACGAACGAAGCCAGCCACCACACAGCTGGACAACCATCCATTCCCTGCGTTACCGCGTCCGTCAAGGGCTGGGGGAACTGAAAAGTAACTTTGGGCGGGAGAGTGCAGCCCGCATTCAGGGAAGGGGCGGGGGCACACAATTGCACATCCCTCGGAGGGAGGCAGGAGAGAAACATTGCAAGCCGTCCTCGCCGTTCGGTCGCCTGGCCATTTGGTGTTCGTTGGTCAGTAAAATGATTTGCTAGCAGCGCAGAAGGGTTGACTCTGGATGCTGGCAACGATCGATCCACCCCCATCCCACTCTACGCTTCAACGGGAAACAGCCGACAGAGCGAAAAGGAGACCCTGAGCGAGCGAAAGAGAGCGACCAGTTTGGAGGCTCTTTTATGTTTCACTATTTCCAGCATGCTGCACAATATTTTTGCGTCACAAAGCAGACTCGTTGGTGGTTTCTGGGGGGTGGGGGTGGGGGGGGGTGGTTGAGGGCTGGAAGGGAGAGTAGACTGGGTGCAAGGGGAACGTAGCACTGAACTTTGCAGAACTGGTCCGTCGCAAGAAAACGCCAGCCCGGCCAGGCCAAGCCTTTCGGACGTAGTTAGTATATTTTAGTTTGAGGTCCCACCATTCCATTATGATGATGGTGATGACGGTTGAAGTGGACCGTGAAGAATGACCCCGTCTGGACCACCTTCTCTCTGGTCCGGACAAGCACACACACCACACAGGACACAGCCATACAGCCTTACTACGATTGGACGGTGGTGGTGGTATGAGAACGATTCCGCCACATGCGCGCCGGACTTTTGCGGCCGCGTGTTGTGTTTGAACGCGTTCTTTATTCTTTTCTTCTCCCCCATTGCTGCCATTTTTACCTTTACCTTCTTCCCTGATTCTACCTCAACCCTTGGGCTCCAATTCTACCCCTCTCGCTCGAGTGGGCGCGCTCTAATTTCACCTGAAAAACTCGCTCTCCGCGTGATGGAGAGTTGTGTGGTGTTTTGTGTTCTGAACACATTTTGTGGACCGTTCGGTGGCGGGCGGGGGCGGCGGGACGTTATGGGGGTTATTTTCTTCTCGCGGCATCCATCTTCAACCGTTCTCCTCCCTGTCCTGTCGCGACTTCCCCCCTGGTTGGAAGGCCAAAAATAAAACAAAAAAAGAACTCGTCCGCCAGAACCACAGGCTGCCTTCGGTTTCCATTTGCTATATTGTTTTGTTTTACTCCTCCCCCCCGTCCAAGCTCGCTGGTCCAACTTTTCCATTCTACGAAAACAATCGTCCCTTACTCACACCACACCAGCACCACTGGCGCGCATGGAGCCCCTTCCGCATTTTCCTCTCCGGATAATTTATACCCACCGAGGGCTTTGGGCTCTGGATGGGGTGGAATTCATTAGTTTGTTCGGTCAGTCGAATTTGTCTCCCGTAACTGTGTGTGAGTGTGTCTATTGCTTACTACTTGGTGCTTGGTTCTACTCCACTGTCCGAAGCGGGTGGAGGCTCGTACAAAACAGCCACCTATTGCAGCTTCCAGCCTTCCCCCGTCGTGCAAAGGGTGACGTTTTGTTTTTGATGCATTTTTCCATTTCCATTCCCAGCTTTTCTTTCGCTTGAACGGAATTTAAATATGAATGCAAAACGAGATACCGCAAACAAAGCCCAATAATTACCACTACCAAACTGACACCGACACATTCGGTGGGCATTAGTAGTGGTCGGTGGGCTGGTCCATTGTCTAGCTTCTTCCATGCCAACAAGTTCATCGCCCGGGGACAAACCAATGTTTTCCGAAGTGGTCGGAAAAGTGCGACACTGATGAGGTGTAGTACAGAGATACTACCCTGTGAGATGGAATTATTATCTGCAATACCGTTGAATGTTATCGAAACGAACAAAACAGCCCAAAGAGTAATTGAAACCGGAAACCAAAAAAAAAACCCCGCTGGAAAAACGATCTCACATAAAGGTTTTCCTCCTCCCTCCGGGCGTGAACAGTAACAAACCCCACTTGAAATGTTAAACCAACCCTAGAAAACAAACAAAAACACACACACTTCATACCGTCCGGCGACTTCAATCGCATCAACTTTCCATCACCTCTTAATCGGCGATAAAGTGCGCCACCAGAAAACCCTCCCTATGGCCGATCCCTATCCCTATCGCATAACATAATAACAGGGTAGCTGCAGTGGGTGCGCGTTTTGCAATTTCACCGAACGAAAACAAAGACTAACCTCCTCCACGCTGAAGAAAGGGGGTGGTGAGTTTTGTTTTTCATACCTCTCTCTCTCTCTCTCTCTATCTCTCTAGTTTTTTTGTGATGCAATCCACAGAAGAGGAGTCTCTCCAGTACGCGAGATCTATGGTTTGTTTGGAAACATTGCTTCACCGAGTGTGAGGGTGAAATTCACAACATGAAACAAAGCTCTACCGCTCCTGGAGCTCCATTTCTTCAGCATCAACCGCACAAGCGTTGTCGATCGATCGCGCGTCTATCTATCTCTCTCTCTCTCTCTCTTTTTTTTTTCTCTTGAGACCTCTCCACGATGATCTTTTCGCGCGTTCTGCACTTTTGTTGCCATAGTTCATACCCCATTTCCATCAATCTCTCATCGCGGCGAAGCGGAGTAGAGAGAGAGAGAGAGAGAGAGAGAGAGAGGGAGAAAAAAAACACCCCGCCGTTGGCCAATTTCGTACGGTGAAGAAAAACCGCCAACAAAATGGAGGTCACTTGTGAATATCGCAATAATGAATGTCTTTGCGTCCTAGTGAATAAAAATGCATCTTGTAGCGAAACAAAAAGAAAAAAGTCAAGCGTCTATCGAGAGTGTAGTGATGGTGAGAAAACGTGGTGAATTATGCTCATGTATTGAAAAAGGCGGACATTCGATCCGTTTTCCTGTCTGTTGATAAACTTTTTTATTCTTTTTTTTTGCACTCATTCTGTTATGTTTTGCCTAACTGTTTACCTTATTGGTCCATAACAAAAATGAAAACTGTCCCAGAAACTTGAACTTTTCATCGCACCACACGTCGCTACAAATCGATGTGTTTGAGTCAAATGAATTTCAGAACCAGACCGTCGAAGCGCCCCCGGGGAGGGTAGGCACAACGCAATCAATAATAATAACACCGTTTATTCAAACACAACTTCTCTCCGCTGCTGTGCTGCTGGGCTTGCAGAGACAGGCAACAGTGGCAAAATCACCACCCCAGTCAGTCAGGGCCATTTGGATCCCCCCCCACCCCCTCGAGTCATTGCAAGTTTCCGTCGTTTTCCTGCGAGACAAAGTTCGCCACGGCAGCTTCGACTCCAACGGCCACAACTATCCACGTGACAGGCTACCTCCCTCTCCGCGCCGTTGGTGGAACAGAACGACTCGACCCGACCAGAAACCCCTTCAAGGACTGGCAACAACTTCTGCTGCGGCAACGAAACCCTAGACCGACCCGCCAAGGGCAGGCAACGGGTGTTGTTGGAAGCGCGCCCGCGACCTAAAACAAGAGCAGGGCGAAATTTTCGGCACACATTTTTCGGGGGTCTCCCTCCTCCAGCGAAAGAGAGAGAGAGAGAGAGAGAGAATGTTCGCACGCAGTAGCAATGGAGGGAGGGAACCACGCCAAAGCAATATAATTACATTCGAAAAACTTTACGACTAGACCCCGAACAATTGGAGAACTCTTGGCACGTGTTGTTTGGTGGGGGACGGAGTGACACTACGGAGGGGGGGGTGGAGTGTTTGTGGGTGCTAATTTCGAGATGAGAATCGGCCCAGGGGCAGCCAGTGGCAGCAGCAGCTATGCGGCATCTAGGAGGGTGTGGGATCTGAAGAAAACTTACCATTGAGCGGTTTCTGAGTGGCTCAAGAAAGAGAAATAATGTGGAGCAAGGCAAGGCAGCCCCCGCACTCGCCCCCGGCTAAGGGTCGACCACCCCCCGTCACATAGCACAGACCGATCAATATTAAACCACGCGCTTACGAAGTCGAAGTAAAGTCGACTCAAATCGTCACCAAAGAACAGTTCCTTCGAGCTGCGAGTGAAACGTGAAACGCTTCTTCCTGCGGAGAGAAACACTTTTGGTGGGCAACGCCTAACGACGACAACTACTAAGCCGCGTTGTTGATTCAATAGCTTCCGGGCAGCATGTTGGGGTGGAACGAAATCCGAATCCAATAGATACGCGCGCAGGCCAATTTCCCATCACAGTTAAGAAAACAAAACACGATGGAGACATAATCTAAGCAAGCAAACACCAGTAGAATAAGGGATGGGACTTGGCGAAAAAAATGCTGGCCCATGGGCAAGGAAGGATTGGCATCGTGACCGGTCCTAGCGAACGTTGACGCAATGGGCCATCGTGCAAAGGTTAACAAACCCTTCGCCGGCGACTGTACGAAGCGAACGTCCGGCAAGGGAACGAGTTTCGGCGGGGGACGTGGACGGGGACGTGAGGAAAGTCTATAAAATTCAAGCAACAAATGGCCGGCAGGGCAAGTACACAATCGTAGTAAAAGTATTGATCGTAATAGTAGTGGTATTAGCATACCAACGACCTTATGCTACTACTTTGTACTCCCCCAGTCTCGAGGAACCTCGAACATCGACACCTTTCGTTCTCCTTTTCTCTCTCAGCCTCTCTCTCTCTCTCTCTCTCTCTGTCTATCCTTCTGTCTCACGACCATGGTCCCGTGTTGTAGGGGGGTTGTGGGAGTCTTTCGCAGATGTGAGTCTGAGGAGGATTTTGCAGGGATTTGTAAAAACTGGTTTATCGTGGAGGGGAATTAGCATAAGCCTCGGTGTGCCGGACCTGAGACAACGTGCGCGAAGGAGTCACAGCGGGACGCGTCTCCCTGCGGTTGCTAGTAAACAAAACGTCCTTCCCGAGACCCTGTGTCCCGAGTCGCGCTCGTCGTCGTCATCGTCGTGTGTGGTGGATATTAAGTTTGCAAACCTTGGAACCGTTCCGTGCCGACCGGTATCATTCGTTTGGGCGCTGCCGGACGTCGCTGTTCCGTTCCGGTGGACCGTCAGCGTCTTCTCCCGCACCCGCATGAAACTCAAACTCCGAAGCCCGACTCCGACAGCAACCACAGCCGCACCGCACAGAGAGCGCCAACGTTGTCGTGTTGGTTTGCGGCAGCAGTAACTAGTACGCAGGCGAGCATTGGGCTCTGGATTGGGTTCCGGGGCAGTGGCCCTCACCATCAACTAACTCGGGTGTTGCGTTTTCCACCCATTTGCCAAGCGTGTACAGTGAGCAATCAACAAGTTTCATTTCATAAACTGCCACCTACTACTACTTGAAGGGAAAAAACATTTGACGCAATTGCACCAAAAAAACATTGTTAATGAAATTATAATAATTACTTCGCTTCGGTAAAAAGTATTCAAAGTTGTAGTCACCACTACTATAGTGCATACTATAACCACACTACATTCCGTCACATGACGCAGCTGGAAAGCGTGATTTTCCTAGGCTACAAAACCACCACCGCAGAATGCGCGACCTCCTCTCCCTCCCTCTCTCTTTCTGTCTCTTTCTCTCGCTCTCTCTCTTTCTCTCGCTCTCGCTCTCTCTCTCTCTCTCTCTATCTCTCTCTGTCTCACTAAAAGCCTTTTTTAAAACCCACCAACACCAAGAACCCCCCAACCGTACAATGGAACGGGGGCTGGGGAAAAAGGAGTTGCGGACGGAGGCACCGATCATGTTACCGACGGTGTCCCACCGCGTCCACTGTTCCAACGTCGTCGTGCTATAATATCCATCCCCCTAATAGTGCCAACCGTTGACTTCGCGCGTGAACGGAGCGCGATTCCGTTGATTATCTCCCCGCCACCCAGCAGAACCAACCCCAACGCCCCAGCCAGAGGGGGAGGTTAGTGTTCGCGAACACAACTCTCAGCTCTTAATCTGAATCTGTATGCAAAAGTGGGGGAGACGCAGCGTTTACCGTGGCTCCACCAAGTCGTCGTTGGATCGATGCGGTTGGGTACAGGAAATACTCGAGGGCTAACATTACCCGGTGCGGGACAGGACCCAGCCATCATAGACAGCCGACCTCCCAAGCCAGGGAGGAAGAAGCAACCACGGAATGACCCGACGGAAATCGCGTAAGCGTTATGTTACTCCAGGGGCTCTTCTCTGGGCCTTTGGAGCTTCGGCCAGTATTTATAGGTCCATGGTCTTTTGGGCCGCTCTGTGGTTGCCTATTCTTACACCTTTCAACCTTCACATACCCCACAGACACACACACACACACCGAATGTGGAATGAATTGTCTCCCATGCCCTCGGATGGTCTCCTTCGGATCTCCTTTCGGACATTCTTTCTCCAACTCCAGCTCGCACCCTGCTATTGATTGAGAAATCTTGCCGCATCGTAACCATGGCCGAGCCAAGTCCGCCGGCCCAATTATCATAGCCTTTCTTCATCCGCTCGTTTTGCAGGTCCCGCGGAGCTTGGCAGTATCCACAGGTAGTGCGTTGTTCCAACAGGTAGTACCCAAAAGGAAACATAAAGATACTGCCCGGCAGGTAACCTGTATACGTTCACCCGGACCCGTAGCGATTCACGAATGTTGTCCTTGACCGAAAAGGTTTCCCCCGATGTCGTGTACCCACAACAGTCTCTCAGTGGAACCGACGGTCAGGGGCATGGTGGTCTTTTCAAGGTACACGATCTCTACTCCTCATCGTGGTGGTTATCCTGCGTCATTAAATTCACGAGCGTTGCCTGCTTCAAAGGCTTCTTGTTAAGTTGATTATGCACCGAGCCTTCAAAGGAAGAGTTTTCAGCACCTGCCAAAATGACGCCCACCGTAGAACCGCTCGGGAAAAGTATTCCTGGAAATGTCATTATTCACCTCTCCTTTGCATAATTATAATTGTTTTCAAAGGAGTTAAGCAAGGAAGATGGCAATCTTTTTTTTTGCATGAACCCCAGAAGAAGACACCGTAACTTGGCTTAATCATGTCTTTATTCTTGAAAATAAATCCGCCCCGTTGCCGGTCGCGGAAAAACTGCCGTCCTATCGTTCCACCCACAGGCAAGCGCGCGTGAGTCAAGCTTCTCATAAGAGGCGATGGTAATTCGATCGGAAAATATAATTATCGAAAATTGAGCGATCCATGGCCCGTTGCGATACACTTTACGTTGGAGGAGGATTATATGCTGAAAAGAATCTCCGAGGCGAAGAGTTTCGCTTCGC
>JAOEFI010000003.1:11733036-11745514 GCA_034621735.1 Anopheles plumbeus
CGGAGGGTTGCATCTGTTTCCTTTCAAATTTCTAACCAGTCCAAGGTTGGCGTTTAAACACACTGGCATTCTGTTACTTCTTCGCAGGCAAACAATTATCATCTGAGGCTGGTAAAATTGTTCTCTTTCAAGGGCAAACCCATCTCGCAACAATTGAACGTGAGTAGATGCAAAAAAAAAAAACAACCAATTCAAGAGTGAAGTTTTTATTTAATGATGTTGAAACAAACCATCGGCAAGTATTTCCATGAGTTGAAAACCAGAAACAGGTTGAGATTGAAGGAAGTGAATTCAAACATCACACGAAAAAGATTTCTGCTCAACGGTTATGAGTTTATACTCGAAATCTGCTCGCAGGACACGGCCGCAGAAACCACCGACTGCAGGACGACCGCTTCAAAGGAAGAACCTGCACAACAAGCAAGCGCGGCTGCTTCCCGTTACCATCGGCAACCCCGTAAAGGGTCCGGGGTTCCTCGGTGCACGATCACGCAACGGTGCCGAGGGAAAGAGAGGGAGAGAGAGAGAGTGATGAAGCTTTCAAACAAATCCAATTAGCAACGGGCAGAAAGGGAGTAATATTCATTTCCCTGCCCGGCTTATTAACATGCACCAAACAACACGCCGGCGCTTCCTTGTGGCACTTCCTCCCGGACCCGGTGTGTTGGTGTGTGCAGTCGGATTTTCTTCACCCACTTGCATTTCGGCTTGGGCGAGATGTTGGTTCGTTGTTAGTTTCAGCAACCTCTCAACAGAGAGAGACGAAGCTAAGAGAGAGAGAGAGAGAGAGAGAGAGCCAATAACATCCTGTTCGAGTGCACATTGAAAGAACTTCCTTCTGCCAGCAATGCGAAAAACGACATTTTTAAGGACCACCAGTACGAACAAAAAAAAAATTTCCCCGCGAAGCTAATTGGAAATGGTGAGAAAAGTGGTGACGTGGTGCGCCCATGGGCAAATTAATTTCTCCGGTTAGACATTTCGAGCTAGGGAAACCACGAACTGCTGCCAGTGGGGCGCATTTGCATACCGAAAAGAACCCGGGGGTTGCAAACGAAGTTACGAAGCTGAAACTTTGCGCACGACTTTGGTGAAAATGATGCTCCAATTCCTCCCCTTGTTGGGACCGCACAGTACGGTAGGAAATTAAAGTTAGCTATGACGCTACTAAGTAATGTGTGCCAACATCGTATTTTGTCAGCTTGTGAGCACGTCTAGGGCAGATACAGCAAAGGATTCCCCTTGCAAGGACGATAAATTTAAGCATCAGCATTAGTTAGAGATTTTACTTCGTAGAATAGACGGACTTGAACCTGTATTTTTATGGAATTTCAATATAAGTAGCATAAAGGAAAGCATATGACGGAGAGCACACACAAATTCATCCTTGGTGGACGGCTGTAGTATTGGAAACGTGTTACAACAGCTCAACAACCGCAACATAAACCCAACGGCAACGGAAACACACATACTGCGGCGAATTCGCTTCCCACTCGTCGGCCTTCCTTCATCCTTTCATCCGTCAATGCTCATGCTATAAAATAAATGGGCACAAACCGCTACTAGTGCACAAGCCCCGAGTCCTTTCCCTCCATTGCAGCAAGCCCGGTTCCGCCCCCGCGCGGCACCAGTTGGAAACACCTACAGATTGTACATGCTGTGGAAGCGAAACGACCGTTTTTTTTTTTTTGTTTCGGCACCCTCTACCAGCAGCTGGGAGTTTACAACAATACGAGTAGTAGTACTATACAGTGAGCATTTCCGGCAGCATTTCATACGGAACTACGGAACAGCCAGCAGCCGCGCGGCAGGGTAATGTAATGTATGGAAAAACCAGCCAAACAAACACAATCTCGCTCGGATACAAATACGGGATGAATAAGTGGGCGGCAGTTTTATATTAAAAAGCATTCGAAATGTAGTATCACCGATGAAGTATACACGAATACAAGGGGGAGAACATATCCGGGACGATAAACTGCCAGCAAAATGAAGTAGAAACGAAGTGATCAAACGACATAATTAGTAACAGTAAACAAGCAGCGGGGTTAGTTGAATAGTTTGATGAAAGTGAAGGAAGTTAGAAGTGTAGACCACGAAATGCAATCCAAAATCAGGTGATGTAAAACCAAAGTCAGTACGAACATGTTATGCAGAGAACGAAACAACAGTGTGGGAGAAAGAGGGAGGGTAAACAAATGGGGGCACGGAAAAATACGGATGGTACAAAAAGATAAAAAAAAGTTAGCACAAACCTTATGTTCTGTACGGGAACCGCCGTTGCGCCCTGTATCGGTGGAGGCACATTGTACGGATACATTTTAGCTGACATAGTATGACTTTCAAACAGCATTTTTTATCCTCTCTTCTTCTCTGCACGCCGACTTCCTGCTGCACCTGCTCGCTGCCCCAGTCGCGATCGCTCCTTCTCGCTCGGCGGTCTGTCTCGTTCTCTCACAACACACTACTAATGTAAGCGGAACTGGGTTTTAGTAGTACTCTACCAAGTACTCCGGTGGTTCTGATTTTGGTTTTCAATGGCCGCCGCAGAATACTCTAGTTAGGATACTTCTACGTTGATGTGATGGGGTTGTTGTTTTTATATTGTTTAGTTTTCCGCTAATATGATAGCACACACTACTTTCAATTGTTGTTATATTACTTTCTCTTTTTTTTTTCTCTCTCTTTTGTTCGCTTACTTGCTCCAAAATGCACACTACAGAGTGGTTTACTAACTTTTCTCTTTCGAGAGCACACAACCAAAAACGTATGTTTAGATTCGGGTAATATACAATAGATATATATAATTGATATATATATATGCAGAGCTATGTAAAGAACGCCGTTCTCAACTACACACTAAATCATATATGCATATTACATTTACACATGTAAACGACTCGCGTTAATTTGAAAGTTTGATGCATTTGTTCCGGGTACGGTATTCTCTCTTCGCTAGTGCGGTGGTGGTTTTTCAGGTATCTTTTCCACTATGGAATATACGCTTTTTTGTCACTAAGGATACAGAAAGAATCAAAAACCATTAGGTAAAGTGGTGGTGGTGGTGGTGGTAGTGGTAGCTAAAAACAGATAATAGTAATAATAATAGTAGTAGAACGAGTTGTGGTGGTACAAAAAGGTGAGGAGAGAGAGAGAGAGAGAGGGAGAGAGAATCACTGGTAAGAACAAATGGCGATTACAGTGACGACGACAACATGGGTGGCATACACAACCCCTCCCTCCCCTCCCCTCCCCTCCCCCCACCTATCTACGATGCAACCAACCGAGGTTTTCACTGCACTCCCGCGCGCCCGGTTGGTGTGGCGCCCCCCCCCGGGGGTGTAGGCTTTTCTACGTTCGTTTATACACACTAGAAACACACACACACACACACACTTGCAGACACGACAGTAAACAATAGCGACGTACGGTCAGTGGCACCGGCGGGAGGAGAGGTGTGAAGAGAGAATGAGAATGAATGAGAGGGGGAGGAGGAAGTTGTGTACGCACTTTACTGCTACTACTGTCAGTAGGCGACCTAACCCTAAGTACCTTTCGCTAACATATTATGCGCCTAAAGTTGGGTGGTATGTAATGTACAGGATAAGTTTGGAAAACTAAAAATATCGAGACAGTAGTTCCGTTCCTAATATATAGAAGCATTGAACTGAACGAGATAAAAAAATGAGAGAAGTGTTCAATAAATCAATCAACACAAGTAAAGATATTATTTTGTATTAAAAGGACCCAAAGCAGTAACCGAATCAAACAATTAAGACGAACGAATAGAACAATAACGCAATGAAGCAGCATTTAGTAACAAAAATGAGTTGAACCAAAGAAGAATATACCAATAGCAAAAAAAAAAATGAGAGTTGCGATAGAAAAGGGCTTATCTTGGGCTGGTGTTGAATACAATTACATCAAAATGCTATACACTTGCACTAGTACCATTTGGCATTATTATCGCGCTTCACATGTTACCAATACTAACTATAGGTACGCACTAACTGAAGAGAGACACCGTGTTGGTGAAGAAGGACATAGAACACAATTCAAACAGTTTTCATATAGTGACTAACTTTGCAGGTTTTTGTTCCCTCTAACTCTAAGTCGCGACATTTTCTATTACGTTCAAACGTCTGCCCCAGCTAGGAACTAATTTGCAGGTCAGTTACACGATTAACTATCATTCCACTAAATTCCCATACGTTTCAGGCATATTTATAGAGACAGGGTACCGAGTACGGTGGTATGTATGTGGTAGGGTTTGTTTAAACACGAAAAACGAAAGAAAACGTTAGGCATACTGAACAGAAAAAGACAAACATGGCATTATGGCTACCATTTCCGCGAGAAGAGAGGGATGCGCTAGAGAGTCGACGACTAGTATACTAATGATGAAACAGTAGAATAGTTTGTAGATAAATACTTGCTTTTACAACACTTAATTAACGGAGATGTTTCGTTTCGGAATTGCTGCAATGCTGCCCTGTGCAAGTTGCCCTACTAAGAACGATTTCTCTACCAAACGCAATAACAACACAGATGGTTTAATAAGAAGCACTACGCCGCATTCTGCCTAAGCGTAGCAAAAAGTATGATTTATTCTTCCATAGTTTAGATCGGCTTTACAGGAACAATGTTTTTTTTTTTCATACTTCTATGTAATTTTTATACTCGTATCCTACTCTTAATGCCTTTTGTTAAAAAAAAGGAACAGGTTTCCCGTTCAAAAGGAACAGGAAGTGTTTAGTTAACGGTATCACAGTTGAGCTAAGTTCGTTTTTTAATTGCCTACGAAACAAATGAAGCGCGACCGTGAAGGGAAAAGGTGAGTTGTAACTGTAAGGTCATAGGCCAACGGCAGCATTTAGTGATGATGCAAGTCACGCGCCTCTACTCTAGCATCCTGGTTCTATTTTACCCACCTTTCGCTGCGGAAACAGGACGCCAGCGGACACCGGTCTCCTGGCAGGATTCTTGAACGTTTTCATTCGCCTGCATTTCACTCTAACGCTCTCTCATATCGAAGGAGGCTTGGTACTGTGCGTTTTTTCGTTTGCTTTTTAGTGGTATTGAAAAGTTTAACATCTCTGATTTCATTGCCAAAGGAAGAGGGAACGCCCTTCTATCGCGCTCTCTCGGTCGGTTCACCACATTCGGAGAAGATCCCTGTAAAAGGTGGATGGAAAGGGGAAATGCCGTGGGAGCCGTTAAGATAAATCCGTCCCGGTGCCCTCGAAGTGCCCTCGTAACGGGAACGAATCGAACTCGGGCCCTTTGTGCTTGGCCACGGTTCAACGGTTGGTCGATAATCGGGCATTTGGCGTGGATGTTTTCCCGATTCGCCAGCGATGAGGCTCGATTTCCCGGAATCGAATCGCAGCAGAGAGTGGGAACGAACGGCACTAACTAACCCGCTTTTTCCGAGACCGACAACGATACCAAGTGGGAACGAACGAATTACGAGGAAATGTCATGATGATGGGGAATGAATATAATTTCATATCCACGCGATAACTCTGCGGCTCACGGATCGGATCGAACCCTTGAACCTTGCGCTCTCGGTGGCCATCGTTATTATCAACTGGCAGGGAGGAGATTTTACCCGATTGAGGTAAAAGTTTAATGGAATTCCGCTTCACTGACCACGCAAAGGATCCCATCCAGGTAGGACGAATTAATTCGCTGCCGGACTCATTAAAAGTTGAATAAGCCTGGCCAAACTTCTTCAACACCTTCTCGACCCGGCCAAGGACAAGGGAGGCACGGTGGGGCCGGCCAGGAGGGAAACAAATAATCAACTACCTCCATCACGTCAAGGGCGTTGTCCGACAAACTGCCAACAGCGGGGGACAGAGCCTCACTCCGACCCGAGAGTCAGGGCAATGGATGTTAAACCAGTACACGTCAATTAGACATAATTCGAACGAAATTAACCACTCCGTTTCCATGGTGGAAAACTTTTCTTGCGAAGGGTCCACCATTGAAAGAAGAGGGGAAAAAAAACATTCCCAAGTACTTTTGCTTTCACAAACTTCGGGGTTTGAAAATATTGCAGTTTCAAGGATTTTCCGGCCCCAGCTCCTGAACCGGACGACCCAAAGTGTGAACCGGAATTGATGCAGTCGTAAAAACGGATTGCAGTGCACGAGTGGAATTAAAATTCTATTATTTCCTTCCATCTTCGCGGTCCGCCGGCCGGGGGGGAAGGGGGGGTGGGGGCAAGGAATCCGGAACGATGGGAACCATTTGCCACTTTTTACAGCCGGAGCAGCAAACGCTCTTTCAATAGACTGTGGAGAAGTAGAGCTCCTGGCTCCTGGCACAAAACCATTAGAATGGGGCTGCGAAGGAGCAGGAACTTTTTTCGATTGGAAAACTTTTTCCTTCGACCACCGACGCGGCCAAATGTGGTCCCGCGTTTTCCCTAGGCGGCGTTCTAGGGACAGCTTCCCGGTTTCCCGGAAGGGATATCGATTAAAATGGATGAAAATAGGGAGCGTGGGGACTGGTCGTAAAAAAATTGCCATACTTTCACGCATTAATTTATATTACTGGCCAACTTTTACAACGATTTCGGGATCCTAAAAACAGGATTTTTGTTTACCAGGGGAAAGTGGAAGCTTAAGATCACGTTTTTCATCTAATGCTTCAGGGCGCTCGTCCAACATCATCAATCCGAATCCGAATCGACAGAGTATCAGTAAATTTGAAATGGAGCGACTTACTGTTGTAAACTTCCAAAACCAAAATGGAATTTTGTTTATGGAAAATTTTACAATTAGGCAAATAAATGTGATGTAATTAAATTAAATCCTCATCTCCATTGAGGAATGAGGCCTTTTCCTAGGAGGACGATCACATTAAGATTGTGAAACGCAGTCTTCTGGAGGACGTATTTAGAACGACGAGAGTCCCTGACCTCTGGAACGGACAAGTCCGGGTCAGAAAACTTTGCGTCCCGAAGACTGCGTTATGCTCCCAGTTCGGGAGAGAGCGGGAGAGAGAGAAAACCGGGTAGAAGACAAACGAAAACATAAACAATGCGTTCGCGCGTCATTCCCTTCTCTGGAGGGTTGTTCCTCCATGCGCAGTCGGAATCTCCCCTTTGTGGACGCCATAGGGCGTGTGGTGGAGTCCAATGAGACCTTCATGGTAGCTGATGCGCTGGTGGCGTTGCTACTGCCGCTTCTATGCCTGCGTGCCCCGCTGTTTGTGTCTCAAGCTCTCCATTCCCTTTCATCCGCTCCCGTCTCCAGTCACGCACATTCCTTTCCAATCCCCCCACCCGGTTCCATCATCGGGGAGAAGATGATGTGTAATGTGGACGCCGTTTGCTCGTTGTTATGCGTGCGGTTATCGAATGTCGTCGTTCTTTGTTTGGGCCTCGCTCTTTGGTCCTTCCCCGGTCGGCAAGAAAAGGGGATGAGTTTCATCTTTCGCACGAAACTAACACCAGCGTAGTGAAAACGCGCTTTGGCCGCGTTCGTTGAACAGAACAGGAGACAGTTTAGCGTTCGTTTTGTGGCCGTGAGTTTTTCCAAGAGACAAGAAAACTGAGACAAAATATACCAATTCAAATGGACGAACTCAGTGGACGACTGAAAGACGACTTTACTGCAAGTCAGCTCAACCGCGGAATTCACCGTACGGGCGACGACGACGACGACGCCATGCCGGGTTGGCTAATAAGCGGTCTCTGTAGCCGCGGCGCGTTTGTGACCCGCAGCAAGCGCGCGCGTGACTGGCAGATGCGTGTGTGTGTGTGTGTGTGTGTGTGTGCCCGTAACCTTGGGGCAGCTGCAAAAGTTGTCCCTCCGCGCGCGCGAGAACGAACGAACGAACGAACGAACGAGTGTCAAACAACGCAGGGCCCCGGGGGGGATCGCGCCCAACACACACACACACACTCGGCGGCTCGAAGAACCGGACAATACGAACGAGCGAACGGACGCGCGTGCATGCATAGATCCATCACACAAAGGCACCATCACACACTGTCAACGTCGTCGTCGTCGCGTCGCGCTATCGGACCAACACACAACATGGACGCGCATATTGGGGGTAGCAGCCCGCCCAGGTTCCGCCCGTCGTTTGTGCAGCCTACAAAGCGCCCAGAAAAGTATGGGGTGGGAGGGTTTCTGGGAAAGTGGGGTGGCGGGGTAAGCGTGTGAACGCCGCGATCCAAGTCCAAGTAACGAACGCGCGGGCTTCATCGTTGCGTGCGCGCGTTGCCATGGTTTTGTTTACGCCGACTCGAGCGTGCACCGTGTGGAAGCGAGAGGGCGGATAGTGTATGCGTGAGCGAGCGAGCTAGCGAGGATGCAGATGTGACAGCTCGCAGCACATTCGGATGAATTGGGCTGGAAGAATACAGTTCCGTACCGACTTGTGTCGTCACAGGCGCTCCTCGGCAAACAATTTGTGTTGCTCCAAAATTGTTTCAAAATGAAGGCGGTGAATAAGATCCAATCTAGATCGACCATAAAACAGCATGGCAGTGTGAATGGCACAGCAAAAGTTAAGGCGCCTCGAAGCCTCAGCGAACATATCTTAATCTGTTCCCTCAGTTTTTGGCTCAACTCAACAACAAACAACCGCAGCATACGAAGCTAATAAACTTCCCCGTGGATTCATTTAACCCCCGCGGCAAGGGTTAACTGGCCGCTTGACACACACACACACACACGGAATATATGCGTTTCATGTTGCCACGATCATCGGTCGCCAAACGCGCCTAGTTGTAGAAGTGGAATGACCTCATGGCAAGGAAGGGAAAACCTCTTCTTAGTAAGGCGTCACTTGCGGGACGTCATTACTAATTAAATGCTTCTTCTCGACCGAAGTTTATGGTGCAACATGCAAAACGGTTTGGTTGTAAATTTGAAAACATTTGCGGCAATTTATGTTGAAAGCATCGGCCATGCGTTGCATGCAAAAATGAAGGTATTTAAAAAAAATACCAATTTGCAGACTACAGGCTACAGGCGATGTGATCCCTGCAGAACCTGGTTGTGAAAAAAGGCATTAAAAAGTGATTTACTACCAGCAGCAAGAAAATGCCCACGTCCTATCCCTAGTAGTGAAAGTGTTTACAAGCGAAATTCAAACACTAAACGGTCGAGAACACGCGAATGGCGGCCCGGGTCCGCTTCCGGAAATGGTCCAATTGGCCACCACCCCGTGGGGCGCGTCGTGGCGTCTCTAATTAAAATTCTTTTCACACATTTTGCATGTGCCACCGTGCTGCAGTTGTGTTGTACACGCAAAGCGCGCTAAGAATTTATAATTCAATTTTTTTCCCCTCTACACACACCAAGCCGCCCCCCTTCTTTCGTCCTCCGCGTATGTGCATCAATTGTTTCGCCCCTCCCCGGTGGGTATTCTTCTCTTCTGGCGGAAAAAGAGGGGTTATGAAGCAGAACATTACCAAGAAACTTTAATGGGGAAATAGACCTATTGATGACGAAATTTAAAAATGTGTTTTTCATTTGATGATCGAATTCGACACGAGCATTTTCCGAATCCGAAAATCGAAGTCAACCATTTAATTTTCCCCACAAAGCCGGGAGGAGCCTGGCCACGACGGGTCGAGAGCTTCATTCCTGTCCATTGGTGAGGCATCTGGGGAAAACGATGAGGTCGCATTATTAATGCCGTCGACTCACAGAACTCCCCCCCCCTCCCCCCCCCCCCTGCCTTTTGAGGCGGGACTGTCGGGTTTTTCTTCGTCATTCCAACATGGCCCACTGGACAATCTTCCTTCATTGAACGACGACGTGTTGGGGGCTACCCATCAAACGGGACAGTTTGCAGCCATACATTCTCGCCAATCATCGTCCTATTGGTTCGCTGAGAAGATGGCCGTTCGTCCGGCATCCTTTGTCCAGCCTGGCTTCCATTCTCGTGCAAAAGCAACGGGAAATGGTGTGGCAGTGTGGAAGAGACATGCTTTTAATCGAAAGAACCCTTTCTACCCCCGGAACGTGGTGCGTCCGGGTCCGGGAGGCTGCCATATTTACGCCCCGTTCGCTTGTATTAATTTTGATGATGATACCATCAATGAGAGAGCGGGTCCCTTTTTTCCGACGCCATCATCCGAACGCGTTGCGAGCAGCGAAGGGAAGGTGGGTATTACACTTCCGGCTCTGGCAGAGCCACAGGCAGCAGCGACACAAAGCGACGGGCACAAAACAATGCCAAAGCTTTTGCCAGCCGTGCGCTGCGCTCCGTTAATGTTTTGTTTTGTTCCTTCTTGTTTGGCTTCGCTTTAGTTTTGATCTGTATTCTGGTTTTCATGCCGTGTTTTTCCCGATTTAATTTTTTCGCATCGTTGGCAAACTTTCCGCACTCCCGTGTTTTACCATTCATTCCGCGGCCAGTTGAAGCAGTTCTGTTCTGAATTTCAATTTATTGTTATTGTTTCTACCTTTCTGGCCTTCTTTTTACCTATTTACCCTAGTCTAGCAGAACTTTGGGAGCTTTGCGGAAAACCCACCAAAAAGAAAAAGCCCAAACTAACCGTGCCCGTCAGACGAGGCAGGAAAAGAAGGTTACATAAAATGGTTACATAAAACGTACATCCGCCCGGTGTGGGGCGTTAAATGTAACCGAGAACGGTGTAGAACCCGTGGCAGAACTTGCACGGATTGTTCGGCGTGCAGCGCAATCGTTGTAAGACACTGGAGAGAGCTGGCTTGAGGGGAACTGGTTTTAATTGCACCATTTTCCAAACTCGAACTATAGGGAGGAATGGAAAAAATAGTGCACCAACACATCCACCAACCCTCAACAACACAACCAACACATTCTATCCGGTACCATGTGATGGGAACAGGATGATGTTCTTCCCCCCCCTCCCCCCCCGCCACCCACAATCCCACACACAACAATCGTCCCCCTCCCACCCGGCAAAATATGGCGATGCAAAAAACGCACCCTTTTGAAATTGAACGTAGAGTTTTCAACCGCTTCCAGTTTTTCGTTCCAATTTTGCTTCCACTTTTCCCGTTTTGCGTCAGCACTGCTCTGCACATTCTCGCTTCTTTTCAGAACATTTCCGGCCCTTTTCGCGCATACTCGGTGTCTCACTCGGTGTCTTGCTCGGCAGCAGTAGCGGGCCCCATGTTGTTGCGCGTGTAGGAAGAGACAACAACATGCAAAACAAACGCCAAAAGTGCGCTTCTTTGCTTTCATTCCACCGTTCTGGATTTTACAACCATTCTGCAGTTTTTACGAATATCCTGCGAAGATTGAGGAATCGAAATCTGGTATCTCCTCCGATAGGCGCAGACGTCAACACACACCGTTCGAATCGGACACGGACAACCAATGCCCCGAACTGTCAAAAAGGCTCGGTGGGTCGCATGCCTGTGCCTGGCATGTGTCATGGCGACGGACGCAAACAACAGGCCGCAGTACACATGCACCAAGAAAATAAAACACAATGTTCTGCAATGCCCGCCGTGTCTGAGACGAGACTGTTTGTACTGTTTCCTTCCTTAAAAGTTTAAATACTTCATTCAATAGAAGTCCATCTCTACGCATATACACACACTGGACGTGAAACGGCACACATGTCCGTGCAGCCATTCGTGTTTTTTTTTTTGTGTGTGCTATTCCAGACCGCATTGATGGCGATTCGTAGAACGATGTCTGCCCTTCCAGACGACGCAGAACTGGGCCGGACAAACAAAACGAACGCCGCCGCCATTCTTCCCGGGACGCTCGCTCGCCTGCCTTTAATGGTGTGCGTCCCTTTGCAGACCCGCCATGGGCCATGGGACTAAGGTGGCGGTTCGGCCGAGACATTTTTTCCTCCATTTCCTTTTGGCATCATTGTTCGGTTTCGGGATCGGCTTTTCTTTTTTTTTTTTTTTGTCGATTCCTGCATGTTTGGTCTTCTTTCCCACGACCTTCGTCGCTGCGGAGTTGAATGCTTGCTTGCTTTCCTGCTGGTAATATGCTTTTTATCTCTTCCTGCTACACATGCTTCTACGCTTGGGTTGTTTTATTCTATATTTTTCGCCGTACGTACACCACCTCCTGAAGCTGTCGTCCTTCCTTTTTTGCCTTTTCTTTTTGTTATCCTATTTTCCTTCGTTCTATTCTTTTCTCTCTCTCTCTCCCTCATTCTCATTGTGATCATTTTGGACGCACGGATTTGACAGTAAATAAGGATATAAGGCAGAGTATGACGTTTCGCTGCTCCTTGTTTTCGTCCTCGGAGAATTTTAGCACACACACACACACACACACACACACACATTCACTAAAATCGAACAGGATACACACACACAGCAGGGAGAGACCGCCACCGAACCAAGTCAAACGACGGAAGTTAGCAGCTGAGCAGCGTTAGCCATCTGCCAGCAGCATATCCTGCCGCTTGGCTACTGCTGCTTCTGCTGCTGCTGCTGCTGCTGCTGATGATGATGATGCAACGGGACTGCTGGCTTGGGGATATGATTGC
>JAOEFI010000003.1:11761539-11773172 GCA_034621735.1 Anopheles plumbeus
CTATTTTTCTAATGCTGTCTCCTGGAGTGTAGCGCTGCAAAGAGAATACCGTTACCAGCATTTAGCGGCGGATGAAGTTCAAAACATTCCCTCGGCGACTCGTGGCGGCGAAACGTGCGCTTATTACACCAAGAATTTCCTTTGTCGACACACAAGAAAAGTGCCATCACAAGCGCTTTCCTTGTTAACATCTGCTGTAACGTGTGTGCTGCTGTTTTTTGTCTCTGGTTTTTTGCTGGTTATTTATTCCTTTGGCTTTCGTATGGGAGGTGTTGGGAGGTGTGCGCATGAGTTGATAATGTTTTTCAGACTACCGAGGCCCTGAAATTCGAAGGCCCTTAAGCGTGGAACGCCCATCACCATCACACCCAGGGAGCTCATCACTTGGGCGCGTGTCAGGCCCATGCGACATGTGTCCGGTCGCGGTGTAGAGCATCGCGGTACAGCTAGGTGGACGGAATTTTCACCCTTCCGGTGGCGGAATGCCGTAACGATGAAGTTGAGGGGAAGGCCGTGTACGCCGGCTAGAAACGGTGCGTTCTTCCCACTTCAGCACGCGTCAAAAGCGATTCGAAAGCGAGCGGAAGAGGCGGCGGTATGGTGCGCTGGAGGACACGTGCTTGCGTAATTACGCGGTCACAATAATAGTACCCCTGGTAGGTGCTGCTAACAAAACTGGCAAAAGGTTGGCGGGTGATGGGACCGGCACGGATGCGCATGTCCGTATGGTTGGCTGATCTTCAATGAACGGACGTTTATGAATGGTTAATTGCTCTTGACCGGCCCCCTTAATACGCCAGCGAGGGAACGATGAGGGAGACGAAGCGGTGCAGTTACTGACTGAAATTTAAATATATTTTTAGGGCGCCGGAGGATGAGGGAAGAAATGAAGACCTCACATCAAAATGCTTTGTTCTGGTAGTGGACGCGGTTCGATAGTTGAATCATCGAGTCGCATAGGTGCACACGGATTGAAGTAGAGAATGGAAAAGCGTTCCAAACCCGCGGACGAGAGGAGAACACCGACTACCGAGACCCGGGAAAGCATTGGCTGGTGGCGCACGTGTGTCCGGAAGTCGTTCCGGAGTTTTAGGTAACAATATTGTCCTCCGGACGACGACGGAATGGATCACTCCTTCTCTAGAAAGGGCCTTGGTGCATGACCGTGACAACTTTGAAGGAAAATCTCCCCGTAGCCGGGACGTGAAGATGATGGCCGTAATGAATATATGGCTCGATTAGTCGTTGGTGGGCCGCTGCATATTTGCTTCGATGATGACAAACGTTGCGAAGGCCTTGATCATTGTTTCCGTCCGCACTTCGAGTGCATTCGGAGAGTCCCTCTGGAGAGGAAATGCATCGCGCGTCACGTGATACGGAGTGCGCTGACCTAAAACTGTCGAGAAGCAGAGAGGGAAGAGAAAAGCGTATGCGACACGGCGATGAGAAGCATATTGAAACGGATCCAAAATTAACCGATGGCACGCGTACGGACGGAAGTTCGTGCCAGCGTTCGCCGGCGCGCTTCCATCTGGTCGGTGTCTCATTTCCGATGCGCACGTCCTTTCAGGCGCTTTCCCTCCTCCCTGCTATTATAGACCGGTACACTCGCCGGTGGCGTGCTGCCGACCGTCGTTGCTGCAGGGCTAAGAAGGAAGCACAATGCAATTCGCCACGGTTTTCAGCCGAAAAGAGAATCCGTCGATCGCCGGCGGGAAGAAAGGAAGAAAGACGAGTGCCGATCGCCCGGCCCGTTTCATCTTCCGGAGGAGCAGCGTCAGCCACAGAAGCCACCGAGAAGAGGGCTTTGGTTGGGCGGCATGTTGAGCACGTTTGATTTTTTCTTATTCAGATGATTTTCGTTCCCTCTTCGCTCCCGTTTCGCTCACTGTTCGTCTTGTGGGCCTTCTTCTTGCAGCATAACACAGCGCACATCGGAAACGATCGTCCCGAGCGAGACGCCCGGCAACATTGTACGCGACATATGTACGCTTTGTCCTCCTTTAAGGTGTTTTTCCCAGTTTTCATTCCGTGCTGCGCTTTTGCTACCGAAAATATGCATCATGTGCGCGTGCTGTTGCCTCGTTCCGCGAGATTCCACTTCTGCCCTTCTTTCCTTGATCGGTTCGCACTTCGAGGGCCACTATATATGCTCCTACGATCGTGACATCGTTGATGATGCTGCCGCAAGTGAAGGACATAAATTTGATCCTGTGTCAGAATCGGTAACCAAGGGAATCGAAAGGTGGCGTAGGACATACAAGGAATACGGCGTGGAGGATAAACGGCGGCAACTGAGAATGTGTATTATTTTTTGTAGGCTCTGATAGAAAACGACTTAGTTTAGTATAAGTCTGTAAGTGTTAACCATGGAAGTTTTTTTTTGTAATTGATTCTAACGTTATATAGTATTTTCTAGAAGTATTAGGTCTGACATTTTCTTCTAAAAGAAACATAGAATTGAAGAAATTTATGTGTGACTGAATAGGACGCATTTCTTATTATTCTTCCGAAGACGTGCTGTCACGGAATCCTAGAACGCATCGGCATTCGCATCGGCAGGAGCAGATGATACGAACCTGGTGGGAAGGCCGGGAAAGCAGGAGAAAAACCGAAGAAACGGAATCCCAAACGTTGTACTCCGACACCTTCTGGCGTGCGCCAGGGTTTGTTCGTTCCTCGGGCCGCTTTTGCCCTACGGTCCTGCTTTTCCCTTTGGTGCCGAACAACTGCTGCGTTGAGGGTGCGCTGTCGCCGGTCGTATATCCCTCCAGGAGATCCGAGACGAAGATAGGATCTTTGCAAAGTAAATTGAGCTCGACGATTTGAGAAGAATGAAGAAAAAAAAACGCCACGTTTTCGTGAGTAAAACCGCAAATACTATTGATTGATCTTGATCTGCACGGGCCTGCTGCCATCACCGCCATACGTGCGCCACCGATGGGCACAAGGAAATGCGAAAATAACCTTTTTGGCATATGGCCGTGCCGGGAGCGGGAGGTGCCACGGTCGTCGTGTTGAGATGCTTGCGATGCTTACGTCAGGCTGTGAAGGGTATCATTTAGTTTTCATCTGGCGAAAAACGGGAACAGCCCACGCGGAAATGGACGCCAATATCCTGCGGCCTTCATCTTCAGAGGCACCCGTGATGAGGTGCAACATATGCAATTTTCTATCGTGACTGAATTCGACCGGGAGGAGTGTTTGAGTTTCAGGACATTTGGTCGGTGCATCTGTTGCGGGCACTGGAAGCAAAGACGAACGTTCAACGAGCGAGAAGAATGTGTAGGTTTTCTTCAACGCAAAGATGAGTTTTACCCTTTTGGGTTTTTTTTTGTATTTCAAAGCGGAAGTAATAGCATGAGCTAAACATTCAACTTGTGTTTTTTTTACTAAAGACTGTATTGTAAAATGGGCCGACAAAAAAGCGGTAGGGATTTTGAGAAAAGTGAGCTTAATTCAAATGTGAAACATATTCAAACAACTGCTCAGATTACACCAGTTGTTGTCTCATAGTTTAGAAAATAACTCACTTCGAATTCTGGATACTTACTCCTTGTTCTCTCTTCGTGGGATTGTCGCCTCAAACTGATGGCACAGCAGTGATCTATTTTAAACTTTATGCGATTCAAGCATAAATACTCCCATTAGTTTTTCATTTCTCGGAAATTCTCCCAGGAAAATTGGATGATGAACGCTTCTCGGAAGTGCTTTGGCGAGAGGTTGTGCACGCCTCCAGAAATAGATCGACCAGCTGCGCCCCCGGAAAACACAGTGCTTCTTAACATTTTTGTTTCCAATTTTCTTCTTTTAAGTTTTTCCTCCATTTTGCATATGGTTTATTGAGTTTCAATCATTGCTCAGGGATTCGTCTACGTCTAGCAAACGAAATTGTGATGATGATGATGATGAATTCCCACCTCGTACCCCAACATAGGTTTGAGAATGGCGAAATTATCTATTCGATATTAAATTTCAGTCTCTCTATACGAAGTGGTGGCCATAGAGTGTCTCCCGGGAACACCTCAAACGACTCTCTGCTCCTTTCTTACAACGGTATCCGACGAATTGTTCATTTCATCAGTCGCGCGCAGCTTTTGGGAAGCGCTGTAAAACCAACGTTTTAGAAAAGAAAAAAGTTAGTAGTCGCAGGAACGCAGAAACGACGCCAAAATAAATGCGACGGGTTTCGTTCGAATCGTCTCTAGAGAAGGGTGCCACGAGAATGGAGATTGGATTGAGTCTTCCATCACCCTCCGGAAGGGGGGAGTAAATATAAATACCCCACGCCATCGTGACGCCACGGGTTTGTCGTCGCGTTTAGTTTTCCACATTCCATCCAACTTTGTATGAGTTTGTGTTGCGTTCTAGCTCAAACCAACAAAATATAATAGTATGTTTTCCTGTTTGAATTGCGCAGAAGTATGACAACTTTCTCGGTCGTTTATTGATCATCAATTCGACTGAAAAAAGGAAAAACTCCAACGAAAAGGTGTCACGGTAAAAGTTCTTCACGACAGAGCAGGAAAAAACAGTACCAGCAGCAGGGTACTGCTGCAGTTGCTGCTTTGGGTCATGTTGATGTTGTTATGTATCCAACATATATGACGGTGCTCTGCCACCGGTCGCTTCTAGCGGAAGGAGACACCTTGTCACATCGTTATCAGCCCGGTGCAGAGTCCCGTGCCAGCCGGCTCCGCGATCGCGTTTGTGGTGATCGGCAGCAAAAAATTAAATGACGAAAAGAAAAACGGGGGAAAAATAAACGTTTGTGTGCAGTTCTCTGGGTGCGGAAAGATATGGCAGCATGCGCGAATGGCATATCACCAGCAGAGCCGCCCGGCCCGACCCGTCGCCGGGTGTTGTTTGTGGGGCTAATGTTTGCACACCCAATTCGGCAGATGTTTGGCAACGTGCCGGCAGAGTGAGCGATCGAGAGAGAAGGAAGGAATGAGCCCCCAGCAGAGCAGCAGGCGAACCCCCGGAGACCCACGCGACAACGACCCGCTTTTTTTTCATTTAGTTTTAATGTTGATGTTTACCAAAAGCGGATCCTTCTTCGAAGAGGGGAGTGGGAGGGGGTGAGTCGTACCCAAGATCGACAGAAGCGGGAGGAGAGGGTGGTGGTGTGGCTTACGAAATTGCACATGGCGCGTGTCGCCGGTGCCTTCAGAAGCCGGCGCGCGTCGTCAGAAGTCAGAAGGCGAAAGCGAGTGCGTCGGACGAGAAGAGCCAGAGGAAGGAAGGGGAACGAAGGAGGGAAAAGATGAAGGATAAAAAAAAAATCGTAATAAACTAGTCCGCAGAGGCGTGTGTGCGCGCGCGCCCATCTTCTGGGTCCCGTTAATGACCGCCGTATAAGAGGTTGATGTGTGCAGCCGTCTTCGTCGTCTCCGCGTCACGATCGGCAACATTGGCTTTCCGAGCGCAAGGTGCTTTTTCCACTCCCGCCTCCCCTTCTTCCCATATGATCCTTGCGAGCGTCCCAAAAGTGGCGCCCAGCTGTTTCTCCGGTTCAGATTCCTCTTCCTTTTCGCTCCTACAAGTCCGGTTCGATCCGTGCAGCAACTGCACTACGCGCTTCAGGTATCACCGTCCTTCGCGTCCATCAATCTACGTGGCGATGTCGCGCGTCCTATTTCGTCCTCGCTCGGGATCGACCGGGGTGTGTTTGTGCTGCTTTTTCTGTGCGTTGTTTTCCTCCTTTATCCGTTTCTCGTATTTCTTCCAGTGGAGAAGAATCGGGACGACTTGTGTTGTATGTAAAACATCTGCGCACGCACTCTGCTCCTCTTAAGCGTTTTCAGTCTGCGGTCCACTACCGCCGGCGTCCTCCTTCCGTCCCGACCCGGCCCCGTCGGAAGGTAAACGCCGACCCAGAGGAGCATAAGTGCGACCGGACCCAGAATGCTCGCTCGTGATTGGTCGACGGTCGCGTGGCTGCGGACGATGCCGGGCCAGCATAATTGTTTCGGCGTTTCTCGACCTGCTGCCGCCGGCTGCTGCTATCGGTTTTGCTTTTCGGGTTCGTCCTTTCCGCGGCGGGACTCCTCCGTCCACCTTCCGCGCTGGGAACTCTGCGCCCTGCTGGTGGAATCGAAGAAATCGTGGGCATATGCTCTCAGCCGAAGGAACTTATCTGGTCCTTCGTTCGAAAGGCTCGCACGCCGTTCTGCATCGAGGAATCCTTTGCCAGGGGATGGCAGGCTCGTCCTGGAAAGGAATTGATTGGCATCGGTCGCACGCCGCTTGCGTTCGGCTCCATCCGTGTGTGTTTGGTGCTGCGCGAAGGATTCCCATGCATCCTGCGAAGGACGAACCCTGCCTGCGTGAACACGGTGCATGCGATCTTGCCTCGGAAGAACGTTTTCATTAAAACGAAATCCCAAAAAACAGCTGTCCGTTCGCTCGCCCATCCCGGGTCGTGTTGTTGGTAAGGGTGGTTTCGGTTCGCCTCAAGAGAAGGTTGTACTTTTTCCCCTCTACTCTCGACTGCTTTTAGACAAACGAAATGTTCTTCCTTTATGTTTGCAATTTTATAAGACGCTCTTGGGTTTCTTGGGTTTGCTTGGGCGAGTTTTCTTTGCATTACGAAAATTGAAAATTGCACAATGCACATATGGTTTTAGGTTCGATCCTTGCTTTCTATGCTTTTTCTGGCCTCGAATGTATCTCTGGAAATGTAAGAATTCGTTTTTTACCATTGGGCACTACATTTTTGCACTACAATTGATTAAGAAAAAAAAGGGTAGACAGTTAAATACTTACTGATCGGTTCTATGATCACTGTGTGAACATTATTTTCTCTATATGCGTTTATTTTATATGGATTAGAAAGAAAATGGAGATCAGATTTGATCAGCTTTTTCGAAGATCCCCCTTTTTTCATTTAATATGTTTTTCTCTTTTTGTTGTGAATTCTGTCATATGTACCTATGATCCTTCCCATGGAATAAATGTGAAGTGACTCATGTTCATATTAATTTACTATAGTTAAATTTTGCTGAAACGAATTTAGATTGTCTGGATAAATCATCTACTGAAATAGAAAAAAAACTCCTGATAAAACCTAGCAAAGTTCCTTAGTAATAACAATGAATTAATGAATATGCAGGTGGCGTCCTTTATGTTGTGTTTGCTTCGGTCTGTGGACTACTTTTCGTTCGTTTCGAGTAATCCGATTTTCGTGACCGCACGTTTGCAGCCGAGTGAAACTTAATTGATGCACGCAAGTTTTCGAGTGAGGTAAATTAATTCCGACCGGTTTAATTAAGTCACGGATGGATGTTAACAAAATGCAATGAAACTAGCCCAAGCGGTCACATGGAGGGCGATTAGTTTCAAATTAATTCGTAAGCACGTAAATTATGCTACTTACTGCATTGTACTGTGTTTGTGGTGTGTTGTTTTTTTTTTAGTGTTAAACAGGATTTCGTCGGTGAGCTGTAGTTTGAATTTCATGTTTGAAACATAACTTTTACTTTTGTAGCGGTTTTTCATCGACACAGACTTTCTTTGGTTCGAATTTTTTTATCGCGACGCATTTCCGCTTTTTCGATCTTGAGAAAGCACGACTTTGTCTAAACCAGAGGTTCATTAACTTTTTTCAATTTCCTGTTAATATCTGCTTCCTGCTTTCGTCAAACCAACTTCGACGATGGGAAGGTTCCTTTTCCCATCTCTAATGGCTCTAAATCGGATTCATTCCCACGCCATCGTCGAATAGCAGCACAGCGAGACGATTCCTTGAATCCATCCTGCGTCGCATCGGGGGGAAAAAATCCTTCGGCCACCTTCTCTCCCTGGGATCGACATCTGGCGTACGCACACACCGACAGGACAGGAGCACGGCAAGGTCCCGAAGGACCTTACTCTCCGGCGCGTCTGCATTATGTTTTCCACCCTCAATCATGAGTCTGAGTTTCACGTTTCGTTTCGAGTCTCCTGTTTTTTTCTTTGCTTTTGCTTCACTCGGTTTGTCTCCAGTTCCACTTTTCTACGCGTCGTCTGTTGCTGAAAATCGTCCAAATTAATGCTCGGAACGGAAGAGGAAATTTCCGTTTTCATCGTTCCCTTTTCGATCAATCGCCTGCCGAAGGCGAGGCAGTGGGTGCACGCAGATGTAAAATAGATCCGCTTTTTTTTCTCTCTCGTGTGTGTGTGTCGACTCTTACTTCCTTCCGTCCCGTGCTTCCTTTCCACCGCGTGCAGCTTAATTCGTTTTCCTTCGTCGCTCCTTCGAAGGATTCGGATTGGGTAGCAGCGAAACGGGAAGCAACCGTGAAACGGATCTCTGCGTGCATCCGTGAAGAAGCGAATCGGAAAGAAAAGGCGATCCCCTCGGCGATCGCACAGATCGGAAGTAAAGGTCGATAGATCGGTGTTAGCATTTGCTCATTTTTTGTTCGCCCCTTTTCTCTCTTCCTTTTCCGCCGTTTTCTCCAGCTTCACCTTTTGCCTTAAACGTCCCGTGTTTCTTTCTTTTTCGTCTTAATATGCTGTGTTCTTCTGGATCGCGCTGAATCGATTCCGTACTTCCGCATCCTGCGGGCACACCTCCGAAACACGTCAATGGTCATTTTCTCATTCCGGTTTCCGGTCGTCCTTGTGCGCGCCCGGTCTATTGACCTCTGTTCCAAACGAAGATCGTATTCGCATCGGCACCACCAATCACCATTAGAGGTTTTTCCTGTAGGGCCGTTTCCATGGCCAGAAAGGACACGCAGAGCATACTGATTACACCTTCAATTACGAACAATTTTGGGAAACGGCGAAACAGGCAGAGGCTTTAAGAAAACATCTGGCACAGTGCATCCTAGAAGGCCCACTCTATGAAGGTTCCGCCGGCAAAGGTAAGATAATGATATGCACAAACATCTGGCGACGGTTGCTGGCTGGCCGTGCGGAAAGCGACCATCTCAGGTTGTCCTGTTCCTCCCGCGCCTGTTCGTTCGGAAAGAAAGCGATAATTAGAAGCAGGATAAACCGATGATCATCGCCGTGTCGGGATTGACGGGTTTCCTCACGTTCACTATCGATCGAGAACCGATCGATGGCAGCGCAGGATTTGTCGTGTTTTGTTGGTGCCGGGGTGTAATTTTCCTTTGTTTCAACTTTGCCGGGTTTCCCAGGGGCTGCCCTTTGGGTTTATTACACCCCTCGCCCCAGGGACTCAACGGTGCGCCGGAATGCAAAACGGTGTGCGAACGACGACGGAACGGAGCCGGGATATCAATCAACTGCCGGAAATGCACGGCCAAAGTCGCAGATGGAACCGACGCGCACACAGATGTGTTGAATTTGCATTTCCTCGACCTTTCGGTGCTTCGATCGCTTCGAAAACAAAAATAGAGGAGCATCTGGGAAGAAGCAATTCTTCTAATCAAGGGATTTTTGTGGGCGGAGAAAGGATGGGAAAGTTTGGTTAGTAAAACGCCGGCAATTTGTGAGAGCGGCATTATTTTCTTCTTTCCTATTTTACAACCCGAATGGGTCCGCCTATAGCGCCAGATGAGGGTCCCAAGCGGCGGAGTTTCCAAACAACATCGGGAAAGTCGCTCGGAAGGATGCGTTTTTGTCCTTTTTCCTCTGTTGCCTAGTTATGGTTCGTGTTTAGGTTTTGTTCTACATCAGGATACTCCCTACGACTTTCTTGATTTTGTAACGTGTTGTAGGCCATAAAAATGGAAATTTGCTGCTTCGCTTTTTTACGACTTTGAAGAATTTAGATTTTGGTTGCAGAACCCATATGATTTTGAGAAACATATATGCTTCTCGTAGTTCCTCCGGTTGGGGTTTAGTTTGACTACAATTTTCCTCGTTTTTCATTCTCCCGTCACGGCACGTACGGCCATAAATAATTCCACCACGACAATGTCCTCGAGTTCGTCCCCGTTTTCCAGCTAGAACGGTGTTTTTCTCTTCTTCGCATCCCGACACAAAAGGAAAAAACAGCGTTCGGGAGCAATCGGTCCTGTCACGGGTCCGTAAATAGGCCGTGGAATATTAACGACTTGCTCGGCGGAGGGTTGCTGATGGATACATTCTCCCACAATGCGGCGCTGGGACAAAAGTGCACGGAATCAAAACAGAAAAAGTAAACATTCTATTCATCGACAGGACTGAGTGAGCGGCACAAGGGCCAAACCGACCGAGCTGGCTTCGGGTGGGAAAAAAAGTGGATAGCCGACGAAGCGCGCACCACAGGAGCAGAGGTCCATGGGAAAATGGCAAAGGTGTTCGAGAGAAAACGAACTGAAACGGGACGATCTTCGACGATGCCAAAAAAGTAGCAGGAAGATCGATTCCGAAGCCGAAACCCCGTGTCAAGCCAAGGGAAGCCGAGGAAGAAAATCTGTTCGTCCATGAATAAATTGTTGGACGAATGGGTGAGCAAAAAGGAAAAACAGAACTGGAAAACCCCTGAACATTTCACAGTGAAGGAATGCACTGGAAAAAGGTTCCCATCTTCTTCAGCAAAAATAAGCAAAAAGAAGGACACCCCTATGCCATCCTCCGATGGAAAGTGAGGCTCTACACATCCCGAGAACAATTGCTTTTTTTCCCGTAGTGTTGTATGTTCGATCATGTTGTTGCTTTTCTCTGTCGTGTAGTTTTTTTTGTCTTTTACTTTTTAAAAATACATCTCTCTGCTTTAAGGGACGATCGTCGTCATGATCATCTAGGATGCATGCGCAGACGAAGGACGATCACGAACGGGAAGATGAACTTCTTTTGTCCGGCCCGTGGCATCAGGTCACCCGGCCTTTGGCCACACGACACTCTGTTGTCTTGAGGGCACAGGTCAACTAGCAGCCAGTGGAACCGGAGGCCCCGGTGCTATGTTGCGTCCCCGTGGCCATTGCGTTGCACAAGTTGATGAACCTGAAAAGGTGTCCAATCGATTTTCTGCTTGCGTCAGGTCTGGCCATTGTTGTTCGGCAGAATTCGTCTTGAAGTTCCGAACAGACCCACCGGTGGAAAAAAGTGTCCCCGATGTCGAGCTGGTGAGCCATTCGTCCTGGCGCGCCTTTGTCTGGAGCGGCAGAGTGTTCCAGTCCGAAATAATACAGGCTGCGTTCTTAGAATTAAGAAGATCGCTGAAGTTTCTGCAACCAAATATCTTTACATCGGGCATACCGCGGTCCTAGGGTATTCAAGACGTTCGATTATCTAGTGGCTATTAGCGTCTGAAATGTCCGAACGCAATCCGGACCTCCTCCGTGGTTGTTTAATTGCACACAAAAATGTCAAAACTTCGGCTCAAAAATGCTGTTCACTCTTGGGTTCGAGTAGCCAAAACGAGCGGACCCTCGAGGTGGCTATGATCGGCCATCGGTGGTTCGCTTCGAGAGTAAGCACATCGGCAAGCAGTCTGGTGGCATTCCGCGGAATACTTCAACCGTGTGGATACGTTTCTGCAGGAACGGCATTCCAATCAACTATCTAAGCATCCGTCCAGCTGGCACTTGCGCCGCGATTGGGGCATTCGTTCGAGAACACCAGCAGGAGGGGTGTAATGCAGCGGATTGGTTATTAATAATGCTACAGCACACTTCCAAACTCATTCACCCCGTTCGGAAGATATCAACACGTGCCAAAGGCTTAGGCTGGCTACGGTTCGCCGAGTGCTC
>JAOEFI010000003.1:11781308-11792236 GCA_034621735.1 Anopheles plumbeus
TATCAGTTCTCACCTGAACCTCATAGAGGCAGTATCAGTCGTCTTAATGCAAAGTTCTATTTTCTTAATGAAACCGATGGTAGTCCATGGAAGTCCAAGGAAACGATCCTTTAAACTCATTTACGTGTCGGCAGCTTGAGTACATGTACTCTCTGAGGGTTTTGGATTTTCCAAACATGATCTTTCAGGACCATTTGCATGTAAAAAGTTGAATAATATTGTGAATGGTGTATGGCGTGGAAAGAAAATTCGCATCGTCTCCGTTAGGGCTCCGTGCTGTGAGTACATTGTGGGATCCCCAGACCCGTTCGCAAACGCAGTTAGTTCGAGACAGATCATGCTCCGGCCGAGACTTCTGGGAAAAGGGGAAAACCAGACAGATTTACACAGAAAAACACACATACAAACCAACAGAGACACGCTGAGTGTTAGGAGAGTTAGTTTTTGGCGGACATCCCGCGGGAGTGTTGTGTGGTAAAAGGTGAAAGGGGTCGATCACGATCGCAATCACGAAAGCATTCGGTGGAGGTGTTGGATGGGTGGTGGGTGGTGGTCTTCCTCGCTGATGGAAGCTAGTTTGAGTGCGCGTGTGCTTTGGAGTTGCTGTTAGCATAAATAACTAAAGTCGCGTCGAGCCACCCCTGGGAAGCGAAGTCTAACGAGGGAATCCCCAGCCCCGCGTTGTTCTATTTCTATTTCTCGCTCTATCTCCAATGCAACACACCATATATTCTTCATTAGAACGGTGTGTATGAAGTAAAACAAAAAAGCTTCAAACAATTTTAGACAGACACGGCTAGACGAAGACGATGATAAAAAGAAAATGCAACAGCACACCTCTGCACAAGGGCACGGGAAGAGCGGGCACGGGGTTGGAAAGAAAGCGAAAGATCTTCTTCCGAGATACTGCAGCAAAAGGTACGCAAAGCATAATGAAAGCGAGCAGATGGAACGGTCCGCAGGCAGGCAGACCTGAACCCGAGGCGCATCGTCCTGCGGTGGCTGTGCGAGCCGAGCCGTGCGTATATGCAGGTCGAATTTATGCTGCCTGAGCATAACAGAGACACAACAACCAGTGGGACCAGCGGGTGCGAACGGTGCCACATGCGGCCGGGTGTTCGCTCGCCGTGTGTTCACCCAACCCAACCAGGTGCGAGAGGGAGAGAAAGCACGACGAAAGGCTGTGTGCAGTACGCGGCGCTTGGCACGCGTGCGAGCGAGAAGGTGTCCCGAAGGGAACGGTCGGCGAGGGTCGCCGGAAAGGGGGACGCGGTCTGTGTGTCTCTCCGCGCGGCTTCTCGAGCGAGTCGAAATACGCAAGTCGTGCTCATCGGAGCAGTCAGTTCAGCTCGAACCGTCCATCGGTGCAGACGTCGTCCCGAAAGCTTCCGCTCCGATCCGATCAGACTGAACAATCCGTCCCCGTCGATCGCGCAGTGTTTTGTCGGACCCGAGACCGGACATAACATTCGTATTGTAGTCAGAAAGCAAGCGTAACTTTTAGTCAAACTTTTCAAAAGTTCAAACTACTCGAACGTAAACAGTGACGTTTTGGGCAACATTAGCAAAGCTAACACCTTCTTACCTGCGCGCCCCCTCAGAGACCCAGTTAGCAGCAGCGAGAGAAACACTCTGTTCGAAAAAAAGTTGTATGGTGTTTTGGTGCTCGCTCTTCTCCTGTCCAGAGTAGGCGCAGCGCGAACGCAGTGTGTGTGTGTGTTTGTGTGTGTGCTTGTGTGCGAGTGAGTGTGTGTGGCACGCGGTGGCACGCGGAGTAAAAAGAGGTTCGGACCGTGGGAAAAATCAGTGACGATCGCGAAATTCCGGTCCCTCGCGGAAGAAGAAGCCGCGTCCACACAGACACACAGAGAGACAATAGAGCGAGGCGCAGGCCACGGGAGCGAGCAGGAACAGCAGCAGCGCCCGACGAACGGGGAAGAAGCTGGAAAAGGTTGAAGGAAGCCAAAGTTCGCGCATCGGCGTGCTTCGATCGCCAATTTCGCATTTTCGCGTCCGCGTATTCCTCCGCCGATCGCGTGGAATAAATTCGTAAACGGGCGAAACCTCGATAGAAGCTTTTCACCCTGTCTCTCTTTCTCTCTTTCGCGCCTTCTGCGCCCTTTGGTGGCGTTGGCCTGGTGCTAAGTGTGTGCTTCGCCTGCAGCGTTTTTTTATTGTTGTTTCCGCGCGAGCAACAAACAGCGGACGGCCGAACAAAAAAAAACAAACTTTCGCACAGAGAACGGAAACGCGCGAACGGAGAAAGTTTACGCGCTGTCATAACAACGGTTTACCAGACGCGTGTGTGTATGTTTTGACCGTTTGCTCGAGTCGAACAAATACCAAAGGATTATTATGTGCACCCAGCTGTTGGACTAAAGCAGCACAAACCGAATTCCTTCCGGAGCTCCTTCCGGGCAGGAAGTCAAAAGGACAGAGACAGAAACACTCTCCATTCGCCGCCTGTCGCGTTCCGCCTCGCCGGGTGGACGATCTAGGCCTCTATATGGGTGTACTGAACGTGATCAGTTCCGGTGCCGCAATCGTCGAGTGCCAGCAGCAGCAACAGCAGAGCAAGAAAAACGACACAATCTTCTCACCCATCAAGAACAAGATGAAGGTGCTGAAGAAGATCAAGAAACGGATGGGACTAGGTTAGTAGAAACCACGCACCGGGTTTTCCTCGCAAGGATCCTCTCGCGAAGAGGTGTTCCACGGGATCTTCCAAGGTTTTCCATTCGGACGAAGGTCGCAGTTCCCTTCCATCTCTCGCGCGCCACCAAGAGCTCTGTAGGGATTTCAGGTTCGTTGTTCGGGTTCTCGGGAAATACGGCAGCTGCGGCTGCGGCGTTTTCCATCATCATCCCCTATAAAGCTGACGCGCATCGTAGCGTAATGTTTGCCGCCGCGGCCAAGGCTAACCGTTTTTAACGAACTTTTCCCCCCTCCGAAACTGTGCGCCGGTTTCGTGCGTGCCCTGTTGAAGCGGTACCCTCGTCCCTTCGTTCCATCCTGTGTCACACTTGAGAGGGCACATGGAAAAAAGAAGGGAAGCGGTTTTTTGTTGTTGCTTTCGTTGGCACAGGGGGAAAAAGAGGATTATTTAATTCAGCTTGACTGCGCCGACGGATACTCGTTATAGTTAGCATTCGTGTTTTCCCCTTCCCAGGTTACGTGCAATTATTATGACGAGCAGCGTGCCGTAACGGAAAACACAAATATAAACTAAAAGTGTTCACAAAACGTAAAAAAATTCCTTCCTGCCGGCGGCCCCCTTTTCCGTTCTGGACTGGCTGGCCGCGTACCAACGTACCCGTGGTTCTCTGGTGTGTGGCCAGAAATATCATCCAACTGGAAAGCGGCCGGCGAATGTGTTTCCACTGGCCAGCGTTCAGGGTTGGCCGGCCGTTTTGGAGCCGGGCCGACCCGGAACAGTGGTTTGGTTCTATCTTGGCACAAATCTGCGTGCCAGCCGCGGCTGGTTGAACACGAATGAAATGAAAACCGGCCACCGTAACCCGACCGGCCGCACGCTACGTTATCCATCCATATGCAGCTGTGTCCCCAGTGGGGCCCTCTGCGCTTCCTATACAATGAAGACCACTTGTGTTCGGTCTTTCAACCGTGATTCCTGACCATCGCTTTCCTCGTTTCGGTCTGCTATTGAAATATGTGCTGGAGGTCGATTTTCCGCGTTCCCTCGCCGCCCACCGGCCGTCCCCGACTGTTGTAGTAATAATCAACCCGACAAATAATTAATTCCAACTTCACCTTGCGATGGGACAAACGGTGAACCGAAGATGATGATGCCCCGGCGGTCCACCGCTTCTCGCCGAGTGGCATCACAAAAATGTTCATTACTTCACTTAACGTTTTCCCACACCGAGCGCATCTTTTCTTATACGTTCTCTGACGAACGAAAAAAAAAAAACCAAAACCTCGCCGGCGACGATGGCGGCAACTCCACGGTTGGCGCCAGGGTTTGTGCCCGCGGTTTTGTCCGCTCCGGCCGTGTCAGCATCATCGTCGCTCGCATCAGTTTTCCCCGCCGCCGGTGGTGGTCAGCATAACAACACCGTTCAATTATTATTCCGTCTCCGATCTCATTTTTCACCGTCTCGTCATACCTTTCTTTCGATCGGCGCTACTACTGTCTGCTTCCCACCGTCGCGAGACGCGCGTCGCCAGGGAGACATCGGGTTTTTTTTCTCTATTCCCTCCCCGGTGTTAGATGTATTCCCCCTCGCCCCTTTGGGAAAATAGCATTTGTGCCGGAAAAGTAGTTTTTTCTTCTCTCTACCGCATACCGCTCTCTCTTTGCTCGTTATGTTACGCATGAATATGCGACGCATTCGTCGCAGGAGAAGCAAATTGAAGACAGAAGGACACTCTGGTCGTCTTGGGAATTTTGCGGCAGGGTAGATCCCAAAGTGATCGACCTTGTTCGTTGCATTTCCCCTTTCCCCCTGTTCGGGTTTTGGAATGGTTTATTTCTTTTTTTTTTTATTCACTCAACTTCTTCGCCCAGCTGTTCCCAAAACCACGCCGAACGAACCGACGATCCGGTTTCCTTCTTCGTCCGTGCGAGGAGCAAAGAAAAAGGACGAGAAAGGCCGGCCGAGGTGCATGGAAACGTGAGACGAATCGGATGTTCTGCATTTCAGTTTCCCATCCCGGTTTCTCGGTTCCGTCGACCACCAACCGTCTGTGGAGGAAATCCTCGTCGTACGCAATCTCCACCCCCGAAGCATTCATCCGTTGGCGTCGCTCCTTTGCCGCGTTCGCCTTCGACGACAGCAGGGGTGGTTTGCGTTTCCAATCAACATCTGTCCGGTTTCTCGCACTTCCTTCGGGGATTTCGCTCGGCTCAGCGTTTGATTACTGTTGCGATCGTTGTGGCGGCGCGAAATTGAAAAATATTTGCCATGACAGAAAAACAAGGGGGAACGAAAGCCGTCTCCGCCGCCGCCACCGCCGCGTCCGGACGTGGGTGTACTTCTTTTGTGACAAAAGGCGGCACATTTCCCGGCGCCGGACGAAATGAAATGGTCGATAAAATCGCACCGCGGATGATCATAGCCCGGTCGTGCCAGATGTGGTGGGCTTTAAGGGCGTACGGCGTATAATTAAAAGTAAATCTCTCTCTCTTTCTCTCTCTCTCTCTTTCTCTCTCTCTCTCACTTTTACTTTTGTGCCATCATTCTTCGCAAAAGGGAGCGGGTGGGCAAGCAGAAACACGGAGGGAGAATAATTCATTTCTATTGCATAGCTTTTCATTTGACTCCTCCCAAATCCGTCCCACTTCAGTCCTTTCCTGTCAATGGCTCGACGGTCTGGAAGATGGAAGGTAGCGTAACCTTCAAATTTACAACAGGAACAAGGGAGGGCCGAACACAGAAAACGGAAGAAACTCCTCAAGCAGGTCCTGCATCCGCTGCGAGCAACACACATATCTTGGTCGTCGGGACCTCTTGCCGGGCCATTACAATTTAATTGATCGAACGCACATGCGCACATTCATCGGCCAGGACGACACGACGACTCACGTCTGGCCGCGTCGACCGCGTGCCGGAATTTATTCTGCCCTCAAAGGGTTCTATGGCGGGCCGTGGTACACGAAATTATAATTTCAAGTGCACCGTACGAAGAGAGTACAAATTTGTTATGTGCGAGGGCTTGCTGGGTAAGAGGCGGGGGGTGGGCAGTAGTAATGATGATGTGCTCTGGTGGAGGGGACAAATGGTACGCGCATTGCACCGCCGCAGCACCGTTATGATCGAAATCGTCGGCACCGGATGTCGTCGGCACCGGTGACGGCCCATGGAGCGACGCGCCCTGGCGCGACCGAGCGCCACCGACGCCAGCATGGGCCGGGGGCCAGCCGAGAGGGCGCGAAATGGGAGCGCGCGCAACTCACAGGCCGGCTGCGCATCGACAGTTTGTGTCGCGCACGGGAAGCGGGCGAGGTGAGGAGCAAGGGGCCGCGAACGAGGAAAAAGGAAAGACGTGTATAAACAGGGCAGCGCGCAAAAGCGGTCGGAAGTACCATTTCCGATCGGGGTTTTTTTCTTTCTCTCCCTCTTTCGCCCGTTTTCTCCTGGCCTTCGCGCGCGTCGTTTTCGTCGTCGGCGCGTTAAACACCGGCACGATTTCGGATTTTTCTTCCGTTCCGATTTTTGAGGTTTTTTTCCTCGCTGTTGTGCGCCCGGTTAATGGACATCCGTCCTGCTGTGCGTGCGCGGTAGCGCACCGGAAGATCGATCACCTGCTTCTGCTGACATTCGATCTTTCGTTCCGATTCTCTCCTCCCCTTGCAGAAGCTCTCCCTAATTTGAGGGGGATCGTAGATTCGTTCTCTTGCTTGGGTTTTCCTTTGCTTTTGCAAGACGATCGTTACCAGCTGGTGGGTTGACGGAATCTTTTCTTTTCTTTTCGTTGCTCCCCCGTTTTTCACGCCCGATACTAATGGATGGATTTTTTTTTCTTTTTTTCTCCACACAGCAACACGAAGTGCATCGTCCTGCCCCGGCCCGAACAATCTGCCGCCGCTACAGTTCCACAGCGTGCACGGAGACAACATCCGGATCTCGCGCGAAGGCACGGTCGCCAAGCGGTACGAGTCGTTCTGCAAGGGCATCACCTTCAGCGCGCGGCCCGTGCGCGTCAACGAGCGCGTCTGCGTCAAGTTCCTCGACATCTCGAACAACTGGAGCGGCGTGATCCGGTTCGGGTTCACCTGCAACGACCCGTCGTCGCTGCGCGGCAACCTGCCCAAGTATGCCTGCCCGGACCTGACGAACAAGCCCGGCTTCTGGGCGAAGGCGCTGAACGAGCGCTACTGCTACCGCGGCAACGTGCTGTTCTACTACGTCACCCCGTCCGGCGATGTGCACTTCGGCATCAACGGCGAGGAGAAGGGCGTGTTCATCACCGACGTGGACGCCCGAGGGCCGCTCTGGGCCGTGATCGATGTGTACGGCAATTCGACCGCGATCGAGTTCCTGGACTCGCGCATCTACATGTTCCAGGCGCAGCAGCAGCAGCATCAGCACCATCACCAGCAGCAGGTGCAGGTGCAGCAGCAGCAACAGCACCACCATGCCCAGAGTCAGTCGCGTCGCTCGACGGACCAGGAGATCGTGCCGCAGCTGGAATCGCTTAGCATCAACCAGCACAACCACCAGCTGATGGAAGAGCGGCCGGCAGCGGTGGGCACGCACTGTGGAGCCCTCAGCCCGACGAGCTCGGTGCGGTATAACAGCCCCGCGCCGGGTCTGCTACCTCTGCCCTTTCATCCGGTGCGCGGACGGAACATCAAGTTCTCCGCCGATCGGTTCGTGGCAACGCGGGCCGACAACGAGTTCTGCCAGGGGTACGTGTTTTCGCCGCGCCCGGTCAAGATCGGCGAGCGGCTCATCATCCAGATCCTGAAGACGGACTCGATCTTCGTCGGCTCGCTGGCGCTCGGTCTGACCTCCTGCGACCCGGGCACGCTGCAGCTGAACGATCTCACGGAAGATTCCGACATGCTGCTCGACCGGCCCGAGTACTGGGTGGTGAGCAAGGACGTCGCCTCCACGCTGGTCCGTGGAGACGAGCTGTGCTTCAGCGTGAACGTCAACGGCGAAGTGCAGATCAGCAAGAACGGCGGACCGCCGTCGATTATCATGCACATCGACCAGTCGCTGCAGCTCTGGGCCTTCCTTGACGTGTACGGCTCGACGCAGAGCGTCCGGTTGTTCAGCCACGCGCTGTCGGTGCCCACCGGCGCTTCGTCGTGCGCCTCCAACATCTACGAGGCCCGCTCGCACTCGTCCCTAGCCGCCACCACTAGTCAATCGGTACGCAATCTCCAAGTACAAATGCAAAGCAACTCCTCCGTGATGGCTGAAGCGGCCTCGAGCTGCCGCACGCTCGCCGGCAGCTCCTCGACGAGCGCGCTGGCGACGACCACCACCGCGACGTCCACCGTGCGTCCGGATATGATCCAAATCAACCCGGGTGGCACGGTGCTGGTGGTCAACCTACCCCCGACCGATATCCTCTCGCAGCAGCAACAGCATACCGCCCAGGCTGCCATCGTGACGGCCCGTGGCATGACCGCGTCCGCCTCGACACTCTCCGTCCCCCTGTCGACCCTGTCGCTGTCCTCGCACACCGGCTCGACCGGAACGGTGGGCGATCTTATGGCCACCAACAACAACAATAACAACAACTACGCCGCCAGCAATGGCTATCCTGAGGTAGGTTTCGATTGTTTCCTGCTGCTGGAGCTGTTGCCCTTCTCAACGTTGTTGCACCGGATCACTAACGGAATGTTTTCCCTTTTCTTTCCTTCCAACAGTCACTCCCTTCGTACAACAATGCAGCAAACTATTCGACGGCGGCGTTAGCTACCGGCTGCCCAACGACGACCGCCGGCGGCATCTACAGCTCCACCAACTGCGTCGACTGCACGATCTGCTTCGAGAAACCGATCGACTCGGTGCTGTACATGTGCGGCCACATGTGCATGTGCTACGACTGTGCGATCAAGCAGTGGCGTGGCATCGGCGGTGGACACTGTCCGCTCTGCCGGGCCGTCATCCGCGACGTCATCCGCACGTACAAGTCGTAAGCGCGCAGCGAACCGAGAGCAGCAAACCGCCGTCGGTTTGAGGCATAGCCAAAGAAGAAGTACCTCCGGTTGTTGATGTCCTGCCCCCACCCCACACGGGTATGGCAACAGCAACATCCGGTAGAACAACCACACAGACATGTGATTTGCAGTTGCGAATTTGTGATTCAGCGATTTAAAAACGAGGATAGAAAGGGGACGAGTTCAACTCCGAGAATAGGGGCGAATGCGTCGAGTGTTGTAGTTATAATTGTTGAAAGGTTACGGTGTTACTAAGTCCGTGCCGCCCTCTGGAAGCGTTCTGGTCAAGCGAAAGCAAATGCAAACCACACGAAATTGTGGCAAACACTAAATTAACACTGATAGTTTATTGGTAGAAGGATAAATTATCGAGTAGTCAAAATTTATAGTGATGACAGGCATTTTCAATATTGTTTGGCAATGGAAGGAGCGAGAGCTCCTGGAACCCTTTAGGCGCTTGTTAGGTGATCGGCCGTGTGTACGGATAGAGCGTTAAAGAGTGGCGACGGTTTCGAAAGCGAAACGCAAACGAGACAAGTTTAGCAGTGTTGATGGTAGCCAAAACCAGGTAGCGCGCTAGAAAACCCCCCTTTTTTCATATTTCATAGCAACAAACACACTCAAACACAATTGATTAGTTTGTAAGAGAAACGTGTATAGGGGAAATGAGGTGGATAAACTAATTCGAGAGCAAAACCAAAACCGAAACAGCGTAACGACGACGCGCGTGCGATGGCGGCTAAGAGTTGAATGCATTTACTCAACCCACGATGAAGGGTATCTATACGATATTTCACACGCCAGTCAATCAGCGAGCGAGGCCAGTTTCTATGTTTTATTTTGTACCTTTTTTATCCATTTCTTTTTTGTAAACCAATTTATCAAGGTGGGATTTTCGATGGGCATTTTCTAATGAGCTTTGGTTTAAGGCTGGCCGACCGGGCACGGTTGTTGCAGGCTGTCAACTGTTAAGGCAATTGCAGAGAGAGAGACGAAACATTTTTGCCAAATAAGTCACTTCCAAATAGAGAGAGAGATAGAGCGCGGGCTTCGTGTGAGGTAGAATTGTTTAGGAGTAGTAAAACCGCAGAAAGTATTGGACAGGATGAACAAAATCGAAAGCAAACGATGACAGCTGATCCGCTTCGAAACGTTAGAAAGTTTTGCTACGTAACTTCCTGTACGGTTTATAGCTTATAGTCTTTCTGCAGTTTTATAATAATTTCAGTTTCAAACACTAAACCGAAGCGATGCTGATGAATGCACTCACGCGCAAACGAAAACCTTCGTCCATTCGATATTTCGTCTTAGTTTAGGCACACAGCAAACCAATTGTTTGATTAATTTATTGTCTAGTCAAATAGTCAAAGCAACAAATTTTAGTTATGGAAGAAATGAGTTGAATTATGAAATGAAAATTAAACAAAATCATTAAAACACCTACAAATGGACCTTTTTGTTCTACTTTTTTTTATCTGGGCGGCTGAAGCTTTTAGGGCTTATGCGCAAGGCAATCATTAGTTGCACCGTATTTAATAATTTTTGAAGTTTTTGTTGTGAGTGAGCGAATTCGAGCAGGTATTGAATAGTTGTTAAGTATTGTGGCGGTGGATATTTGCAGCTGCAGCTTCTCCTTTTGATGGCGAATGGGTTGGCAATGGATAAGGACGTTGGCCAGTCAGTAAATGCGAACGAAGGTAGGCGTGCGTTTGTGAGAGAGAAAGGGCGAGAGTGTGTTATGGAAAGCCCGATCATGTCAGATCAGACGAGAGGGGTAGCGTAATCACCAAACAGTTACTGGCTAAGATGTAGAGCAAATGTAAGATTTATTTGTAGTCGATCTTTGATGATAATTTATTTTTATAGGTATGAAGTAACGAATGAGGAATTATACATCTTGTTTTTTTTGTGACAATACTATTAAACAATTTCAAAGCATTATAAACCGATCAACTATTAAATACAAAACAAATTCGAAGCAAAAGTTGGTGTTTTGAATGGGACCGGGTCGGGGGAGGTTATCGATGCAGTTGTTCGGAAATTCGTGAAGATTATGAATGATACATCAGTTGTTTTCAATTGCGTAAACACTTATTGATAATCAGTTTCATTTATTAAACAGCGGTGCCGGAATGGAATGTTATCCTCACTCACAATGTTCATCATTCGCAGCAGGAGTAGATTTTGACTCGATGCCATAGTGGATCCTAATCATTACACTCCCTCTTTGAATCATACGCTGTTCGGCGGAGCAGCATAACAAGGACTTTCTGTGCTAAAAATGAAGTAA
>JAOEFI010000003.1:11792336-11812345 GCA_034621735.1 Anopheles plumbeus
ACCTCACTAGATCCAGTTCAACGAAGTATTTGATGCATGTCCCCTAAAACACGCTACCAATCATTTAAATTGTTTAACGCATTACTAGTGCTCTTGTTTTCTCTGTCTATGTATATGTATGTATATATGATTTTTTAATTATACATAAGTTCGTCTGTTGGGACGCCCGTTAATCATCATCACTGTGTTTTCTTCCCCATCTCGTCTAGTCGATCAATACTTGTAGTTTTAGTTTACTAATACTTTGGTGGGAGAGAATGTTTTTCCATATCTTTGAATTTTTGGCGCACTTCACACGCGATTTGCATTACGCACTTCTGCTGCCGCACACAGGTTGTTGATTTTTTGTTTTGTCTATTTAAGCATTCAATCAATTCTCTTTAAACTCTACTTTATACACAGGTACATTAAAACGATTTTCGATTCACGATGAAGTGGTTTATCAAAGGATCAGACTCGCACCGACGGGATGCTGTTTAGTCTGACCGATTTTTGCCTGTCTTTTCCAAAGGGTATGGGTGCCGTTTTGCTTTTCCTTCTCCAATGTATAGCTGCATGGAAGGCGAACAATCGTAAGGATGAAGAATTAGAGAACCAACCAACAACCACATGATAGTAAGGGGTGCAATGTATTTCTTGTTGAAGCAAGACAAAATGCGACGATCGGAACGAGCGATTAAATGTCGTGTGTTTGATTGTAATTGACGGAATTTTATTTGACTATACATGCTAGGGCGCCAGTCGATGGCTTACGCTTGAGAACTGCACATCGTCGTTTTCGTGTCGTTTCTTAAGAGCTTTTCCATAGGAATCTGGTTCAGAGAAAACGTATCAATATTTTCAATTCAGTACAATGTATAACAGTTAAGGTTACTTTAGAAAAATAGAGCTCATTTGAGGTGTTGGTTTTACAGGCAATACTGGCTTCGTTTTTATTTCCCGAAAAGCAATATTCCGTACGTTTGGTAGTGCTGCGTGGTTCGATTTCGCTGTGAGTAGTACATTCAACCCACCAGGACGTGTTGTGCATCGTATCTCCGATGTTTGGGAATTGTTTAGGTTTAACAACACGCACAATTTGTACATTCGACAAGTGATGCACTCACAGTGCGATACAGCAGATGAACTGATTCGGAATGTTTAAATGACTTAGTACAATTCCAGTGTGGTTTCCAATAAAACAATACCAGTGAGTAAACCCTGTTGCAGAGCAGTAAAGCAATACAGGAGCAACGGATCTGATTCTACACCGCAAACGGAAAACTCTAGAACAATTTTATCAATCTCGTAAGTTTAAGGCTTGCGTATAAGCGGCAGAAAACTGTTACTCTTGAAGATCATTACGGTTTCCTACAGGCTATTTCACCAATGATTAAATTCTTCATTTCATTGCATCAACCTGATGGCAGAAATATAGCAAAACTTTGCGGATGGTGCACAACATTGGCTCGTCGATGAAGGGGAATGAGTTTAATTGGTAGATCGTATGTTTCTTTTAAAATGTAGACACTTATATAGCGCTATGTGACTATAGCTGTATTGATAGGTACATTCACCAGTATCGGCAAGCAGTAGAGGAGTGTAGTGTTTTGTTGATTCGATCTCAACTACCTGTTTTCGCTTACTAGTAGCTGTTTAAGGTAGTTTACATATTTTCTTCAAACTACTAGCTTTTGAACGATAAAAATCGCCTCCCTTCACTAAACTTGGAACAATTAGTTACCACCAGTTCAGTAACTTTGTCGTTGCTTTGTCTCTATACAGATTGGTTGAATCTCACATGAGCTGTTTGATGAGTAAGGATGGTTTTACTAGTTCTTACTCTGTCCTATGACAACGCTGATATAATTAAGTGACAGTTTCAGCATTACTAGAAATTCCTATCTTTATTGTTTTTGAGTGAGATCCTTTTGTCTCACGCTATCTAACCTTTACCTCTCTTCATAGTTTCTGTTCCTTACTCCTTTTATTTTATTTTATACGCAAACACATCCATACAAGTAGACATACAAACAGATTCAAGATACTTCTCCATGTCCCAACACGCGGGACCTCGTCAACAACTATTGAAAACAGTGAGAGATTTTATATGTTCTGCCATTAAAAATGTCCATTCTGTTGCTCTCCTGACGCTCGAATTTGCCATCCATTCGGATTGATTTAAAATGTGGCTGAAAAATGCGTTTTGTGCAACCATTTTCCTAATTTGTCGGATTTCTTCGCTCCGTTTAGCTGTCCATTCCATTCTTGATCCTTTTGCCCTTTGTCTGCTGTCCACACAGCTCTGTTTCATTCGTTCTGCGCTTATCTACTTATGAACGAACTTTTGTTTTCTACTGATTTACTTATTGGTAGTTTTGGTGTTATGTTAGTTACCTTCCTTACATTAGCTATGCGTAATGTGTTTCCCTTTCTGCGCTTTCGTGTACCTACCGGTTCTAGTCTAAGTAGTCGTTATGTACTATTTTTCCCCTGTCTTCTACAATTCTTATCAACTCTCCCCTTAATTCGACCTAAATATAGGGCGACAAAATAAATACTAGAATTTTAATACTGATAACTTTCCGGATCGTTTTGTAATGCTCTGACGTTTAGTAATGCTCTGTACATGACTGATTTGGTTTACACAGGGACAACAAGATTTTTTGTTTGGTAAATATCTGACTACTGCTCACTGGCCGTCGTCCAGTTCTGCTAATGCCGTAATTCGAAATCCTCTCCCTTCAGACACCTGCATCATCATCTCGCAACATCCCAAAATGGCAAATGTAAACTGATTTGTGCATTCATGGCCTGCTTGTTCCGGTTCGAACCTAGAAGCTGGTAAACGATTGTCTATTGTCAACTAATTCGTATATTTTTTTTTCACGCGCTAGATAGAGCTAGGATGTGTCTTCTATTCCACATGATTTTATTGTTAGTTTTTCTCAATCAGAATGGAACATCTTGACGAGTTACGACTAGTCTCATGGCGATGTTCAATGTTTTCAACACCTACTCCTACCAACTGCATGGTTTGATTATTATTATTGGTTTTTATTTCAAACTGGTTCCAGCTTGTCCAAGACTTCGAGCTGAGAATGATAGTGCGTCGGCCATAGTGTTACTGTATCCTTGTAAATATTGCCACGTGTCGCAGCCCTTGAGCCCCCACTGTCGCTCCAACGATGGACGAATGTAGTCTAAGACCGGGATCCGTTCTTGCGCCACTCCAAGAAACAACGAAACATAATTGTACAACCCGAACGGAACGGTTTAAAATGTATTCAATAACCTCTATTTGTCTCGGTGCTCGCGGTTCGTTCGATTTGTTCTCTTGCGTCTTATCAACATAATGTATTGCTTTCGTAGATGTACTGGAACGTGATATGAAGCGGGGCAGCGTGTGACTGTCCGACCTGAGCGGACCTGCTCCTGCAGCCGGTGCCGCTCATTTTTTATTTCCTTTCCCTCTAGGACATAACTTGGGGTCAAATGCAAGCTGGAAGAATTGGATTATATACTCCTGTGTGTTTTTTTTCTCCTTTCAACCTGTAAGTATTTGCTTCTTATCCTTGCAGTGTCTGTGTGTTTGTTGTAAACTTAACCTCGTGCATGAGCAAACCGTTAACAGATGTACGCGCGCTAGAATTCGGTGGAGGACTCTGGCGTTCCGGGAGAGCCAGCGAGGGCACGCTGGCGCTCCTTTAGACCAGATCCTCCTTCCTGTCTTAGAGGTGGATCAACGCGAAGCGGTCTAGGTCGGGCTTGCGCGTACCCGCGTAGACACTGTCGGTCGACGGTCATCAAAGGCAGTCGAACATCTGCAGCGATCGCGTGACGACCTCGTCCTTGAGGCAGGCCTCCAGGAACTCCTCGATCGTGATGATTCCGTCCTGGTTGAGATCCAGCTTGGCAAAGACTTGATCGACCTACGGGGGGGACAAAAGAAGTCTTAAAACATCCGCCTTATAAAATTGCGACGAGAGTCCTCTCTTCATACCTGTTCTCGTGCTTTTCGATCGTCGTCGGGTTGATGTGGTCGGCGCCCCATTAGCTCGTGTACGGCAGTTATGATCTCGCCCAGCTCGCCCCGGCTGATGCAGCCATCGCCATTGATGTCGTACAACCGGAATGTCCACCTTAGCCGTTCGTAGACTGAGCCGCGCAATAGAGTTGATAGTGTGACAAGAAGATCCTGCCGGCAAAGTTGTTCGTCTTGAGTCATGCATATTCATTCAAATTAACTTCATTCAACGCTAGAAGAATGAATGAATGAGCTTCCATCGAAAGTTCTCAACAGTTTCCGTAGGAAAAGACTCCAAATGGAGTCGGGCAAAACCAAATCCACGAAAAGAACCCCAAAATTGGCAATAATTTTACGGGCCTATTTTTATGATACCAATTCCGAGCTAATCTCAGCTTGTTATTAACCTCAATCACGCCCGCCATTCAATGATTGTTGGCCAGAGCGACACACAGCGCATAAAGCAAGTGGTAATGAAACGGAACACGAATTGCAATTAAGCATGCAAATTGATTGCCATCGTTTAAGCGGGAAGGAAGACGGGGGCGCTCCCTGGCGGACACGTTATTGTTTGTTTCCCCGGGCGAACGGCAGCCGCCGATAGCGGAAGTGACTTAAGTGGCGCTAATGATATTCTTCGGCAAATAAATAATAAAACCGGTAGAAGGGCGACACGGGAGAAACTGGAGAGGAATGGAGACAAGAAAAAAAAACAGAGAATGTCGAAGGCGGTGGGACTATAATCGGCAGCGGACAAAAAACAAAAACTAATTACGCTTATAATTATGCTTGCCGAGTACGAGAAAACTAGCTAGTCATATACCCGACACCTTTCCCACGCCTCCATCTGACAACGTTTTGGCAGCCTTGAATGGCGTCCTCCCTACAGCTGGAAGGACCGACGGAAGGAAGTGAATGTTTGATCGTGTGACTCAGCCTCGGTCCCGCCAAACAACCCCCGACGGGGTTCCTTAGCTATCGGAGCTCGGACCTGCTAATACGCCACAATAATTTAATTTTCAACCCGTCCTCACGCCATCCGCGAGCTGGGTCGTCTCGGGCCCATCTCGGTCCAAGGCGGGACGAATCTTCCCCACAAACGCAAACAGAACGTGCGACTAAACGTACGGTTGAATAATTAATTGGCGTTAATAGCCGAGTCACTTAAATCGAACTTTACGTTCATCCGTTCTGGCTCCGACGACGACGCGGCGAACATCCAGCGCGTGACGCACCGACGGCGGAAGCGACACGCAGTTCCGGTGAAGGTGACCGAAGGATCGAAGCACCCGTCGACACGAAATGAATCTTCCCACACCACGGTCGTTCATTGGGCGGACCGTTTGAAGGTCCCGTTCATTCATTCCCTTTTTCAACCCCGAGGCCCGTTGCGTGTTGGGGCGCAATTTGGGAACAAGTTTGAGCTCATCTCCCCCCCCCCCCCCCCGGCTCGCACCACCTCCCCTCGCCTCTTTGGTGGTGCGTGAGCGTTGAGCGGGCCTGGCGTGACTGAATGCGCAAGCAGACTATAGGCGTACACGACTTGCGGCAACGAGACTGCGGACACGATTCGCTGGGCCGTCAGAATGTTCGTTGACGGAAATCGATAGGAACGCGGTCCTGGTGGCAGGGGGCGGGGGTTGTGCTAACAGTACACCTCGTGATGGCCACTCACCCGGAAGGTAATGTTGCCGTTACAGTTGACATCGAACGCTTTGAACACATAGTGCGCATAAAGGCTGGAGTCTGGCAGGGGCGGCAGTAGAGGTGGATGGAGAGCAAAACGAGAGATTGGAAGAGAGAGAAAGATGTGAGAAAATTATGGTAATTTAATACTGACCCAGCCCACCCCCCGGGCAGCGAGTAGTCGTGGGGGCAGCCAGGGCAGTGGCTAATGCACTTCGGTTTGACTTACTTCCGTGTGGGAAGAATTTCGCATAGATATCCTTGAAGCTGTCCTCGTGCACGACCCCATCTGGGCACTCCTGTCGGGGAAGATTGAAAGAAGATTGAGCACATACTATATGCACGCACGAGTGCGACCGTATTTTTTCATTCATTCGATTTCGTCGGGCATTGCAGGAAGAGCTGAGCAGTGAAATCAATCTAACTTGACATTCAAAAAACTGCTGCTCAGTCAGCAAAACCGTTTCGAAGGACCTGGCAATATCATGACTAAGGGTGGGTTTCTGAATTATCTATGCGAATTATGATCCATTTAAAGCAGCTCATCAAAGCACTATGATTCTCAATGAAAGATTGTTGAAAGTGTTTAGTTGGGCTTTTGCTAAACAATTCCAATGCCACGGTTGATTACGTATTCTAGCTTCTTTGAAGTGACATTTCTTCCAGAAGCGCAACCCGTTTATCGGTCCAAAAAGCAGCTTACTACCTAAAAAGTTCCCCACTTACCGTTTTGAAGCCCCGGTACATGACCCGTATCTCCTGGCGAGTGAACTTCGTCAACCGGCAGAGGTCCTCGAGGGCCACCGGGATCGGCTTCGGCGCCCGGGCGGGCTCTAGCTCGTACACCACCTCCTCGATGGGACTGTCCGGTGGGGTAGCCATATTTTCATCGGCCTACACCGGCCAAACCGCAAGGGCGAAAGTTCCGTTCCGGCGGGGCCACCTTTTGATGGAACTTTCGTGGTCGATGAATGCACAGCGAAGGAATTTCTGCTTAAGCTCCTTCTCTCTCTTTTTCTCTCTCACTCGTTTATGATTTTACTATGCATCAAGCGGCAGCCGGTGGTCGAAAATATGATGAAAAATGGAGTTGAAAGTCAGTCACCTTTGGCCACAAAGGGCGACTTTAATTAACTTTGATCCACCGCTAAATTCACTGGCCCACTTCCGGTTCACGAGCTAGAGGTGAATGCTGGACTACAACTACTACTACTCCGTCGATGTTAACTAATTCTCGCTACAACACACTGTCGAAAGTTTCACCGTCGGAAACTGCTTGCAACGGTGTGTGCGGTGGTTTAACTGCGGAAAGTCAAAGTTTGCCAGAACATTGGAAACGTGGTCGCCGGTCCGCAGTTTGCTGGAGTTTCTCGATTCCACTTTTCGATCGCGCTGACGTTGGTGGATGTTTGAATTGCAATTTTCTTTGGTGCAAACTTTCCCCCCGACGTGGCCCGATTGTGATTGATTGGTTATTTTATGATATGACCTTTTCCCTCACAGAGAAGTATTTGCTAGTGTTGCATTGGGTGTCGAAACTTCGCTGTGCAGTCGACGGTTCAGTACTGGAAGAGGTGGAAAAGTGATGAAGTGTGTTAGATTGGTAGCAATGGTTCTAATGTTATAGGGTAATGAAAATGGTAAATCGCAAGCAGTACTAGTTTTAAACTGATTTGAAATGCAGATTCGTTTTTAGAACAAAACGATGAAGACCACTGTTGGTGGATCAAGAAGAATCAATAGAAAAGTCGAACCGAAGGAAAACCGGTTCACCGGTAGGGGATGAAAACTGGATCGGAGCCCTAAATAATAGGCCATTCTCGATGGATGGCTGCGTCTTGTCGCTTCGAGTGAGATGTTTAAGCCGAGATGAGTTTAAAGGAAATGTAGCACGCCGAGAGAATCATGTTGCATAACGCTCCTCTTGATGCGAAGAGGAACGTGTTCAAGAAGCACGAACAAGTCAAACTTTGCGTAACAGGATCCTTGCCGACATCAGCCCTTCTTTTACTGTATTTTGATCAACGTCGTACCAGAGCGCCTAGGAAACGGTTGCCAAAAAAGGGAAATGGAAAAATAAAGGGGGGAGAAAAATGACTGAAAGTCAAACGGTGTGGAAATGTTCTCATATTCGTTCCCGGAGGAAGTTTCGAGTTTACGAGCGTTTTACAAAACTGTCTAACGAGACCGTTCGGCTGTTCGGTGCTCGGTGGGAAATTTTTGGAAACTTTCCAACCCCCTCCTCCATGACCAGCCATCTCCCCGTTCATTCCCCACGCAGTTGCATCAAACACGAACAAGCTCTGGTGTGCATGTGAGTCGTGAAGCGTGCTGGCAGCGTGTTTCAACTTCAGCAGCAGACATCGGCTCGATGGCGCACGAAATTCGCAGAAGGAAGGTCCTTGGGCTCGCTGAAGCGTACACGCATTCGATCACGGTCTACTGGCGGGTGAGGCCGCTGTCGAAAGCCGACCTCAAATCTACCACCGACGGCGGTGCCAGAGTTCTGCCCCCCCAAAATTCATTATCGATCGTCCTCAGAACAAAGCTGGAACGCAGACCGCGATACAAAGTACCGCCCTCGTCGCCGACGGTTGGTTCCACGTTCCGGCGTTGTGTGAGGCCATGATTTTAATTGCCAACATCGGCATGCTGTTGAGCCCAACTGGCAGGCGGTTTCTCCTGCAGCTCCGGCCCACGCCGACGTGCTTGTGTCGGGTGCAACCGTTTGACGAGGGTTGGCCTCGGTGTTGTGCTGCCCCCCATGGGACCGACACAGCAGACTCCACGTCTCCGGGGGGGGGGGGTTTCGGCACCCAAACAGTTTCCCGGAACGAGTCCCTGCTGGTTATCCCGGGTTGCGAAGCGTGTGAGTGTGATAACAACATACCACGGAACAAACAGATTTAGCCATTTATCATGGCCGGATGAATGTCATCGTTCGGGATGACCGATGGTGGACTCCATGCGTCCGAAGGACTCCGGCGATCCTGGCATGCGGGCGTGGGAGTGCTCACTCAGCCGCACTCAATTCAAATGACCATAATCGTTACCGGAGATGGCAACATGATACTAAAGGGGGAGGCTTTGCGGCCAGACCAGCAAGCAGTGGTACATGTCGGCGTGATTTGAATCCAATTGCGTGTTACGGAGTTCGATTGGAATCTTGGCAGGATGCAATGGGAACGTGTTTCGGCTTTGAGGATCTTCCGTGCTAATGAGTGAACCGTAAAGACTACAATAAACGACCGCAAGATAAAGCTGGCCATGAATTAGGGCGTTCGATTAAATTCAGCTAAACAATGCGATTGCCATTCCGTTTACCAGTTTACGAGCTTTCGTAATCCGATCGTAATGAGATTTTAGTGCCACTTTTCGTCGTACTTTGAGGGTGGTTGATCTTGCACAAACATAAACAGTGACACAAACCAAGATATGGTTGGATTAGAGTTGACCAAGGAAATGCTTTTATAGTGGGAAAATGTAGTAGCACAAAGCTTAACGGAATCGAAATGTTTCTCTGAATTTGACACCACATTAAAATGAAGGTTTGATAACACAATTAGACGAGCGCTTCGAAATCCGTTGTGAATGATGTTGGCTAACGCTTCCAATTTATACTACGGACTATAAGCTTTGGCAACGCTACGAAGAGAAGGGCATTAAATGAACAAGCATTCAATTACAGGGCTTTCGGGAATAAATCCTCGAAAAAAAACATTCTCTTTGAAAGAAAACCCTCAATACTGAATGCAGTGAAAAGCGCGCTGTTTCGAAACACGTCCGGCGCGGAAATTGCAAATGGAGTTAAGCGAACATTTCGTTCGATTATCGCGACACGTTCGCGCCATATTCCGTCCCGTTTTGCGTTCACTTTACGGTTGTGTTTTAATTTTCATTAGTCGGGAGCGTTGGAAGTGGGGAAAGCGTGAATCTCACGAATACGCCCTGAAACCTCCGTCCGAAAACGTGCAAAATCGATAATCCAATAAAACGCACCGGGAAGGTGGCCATTTCCCAAAAGGTGGGTAGCGATCAAAATCGAAAACCAATTGCACCATCCCGGGGAGGAAATGGAGAGAAGCGTTTTCCGGGCGTGGTGCTGTAAATGGTGGCAACTGGTCATAATGTTTGTCTGTCGAAGTAGCCTAGGCCTTGATTGAATGTGAGAGGATTAGTGGCGCGTGAAATGTGCAGAAAAAAATTGTTAAACCATTGGTTATAAATACGTTTTCATTTTCCATCTTTTTGCAGTTGATTCAGTACCGTTCAGTTTACAAACAAGAGGAGGTAAAAACAAAAGCATCATACTATTTTCAGCAATCTCCACTACATTTCAATAGCGCCGGAAACTGCACCAATTGTGCACTTGAGTGTGCATAGTTCCCATTCACAGTGCATTCGTTGATGATTTTTGAATCACCCATGTGAAGACCATTTCCCGAGTGGACATATCGTCACCGAATCGAACATCAGGCCTGTTCCTCTGCGACACACTGCACTGGCACGGCCTCTCTCCCGTGTTCCCGGTTGTTAATGCTTCGCAATCGTGTCCAACCGGGGGTCGGGTGTGGAAATGGAGAGACGATGCGATGAATGTTTGTCGTGCGCATCATGTGATTTGTGTTCTGGGACAGGCAAACATAACACGACAGCACTCGGCGGCCCTCGACGGCTCGTCCTGGATGGGGCTCAGAATGGGCTTGAGTGTGTCGCTCGGACTCGGACGTTCCCGGATGTGCTCCGTTGTCGGTCCCATTTCCACGTCACATCCTGGCGCGTCTGCCGCCACCGTGCAGCCTAAGTGGACCGACAAAAACTGTGCACCCATTTCGGCAATGGGACACGCAAATGCATCGTGTGCGCATCGGAGCATGTGGCACTTTATTTAAGACGAGGCCGAGGCCGGTTGGCACGGGAGAGCCGCCAGAGCCGAGCCTAGAAGAGTCTTAATGCTTTTTTGGCAGCAGATGGGCGACAGCTTACTTCCGTTCGAATAACAATCCCACCCCACCGTAAAAAGGGGGAGCAGATTTGTTGGAACGATGTCGTAATCACTCTGCTGACAGTGATGTATGAGATTTGTACATTAGGGCATGTAGGCACCCTTTTTGTTGATGGTGGCGATAGGCCACCTGGACGAGCAGGTAACCGGGGTAACGTCCATCGTGCGTAGCATATTTCATAGTATGAAAGGAGTGTGAAATATGGGGACAGTAATGCAAGCACGAAATTTAGAAGTGAAATCCTTCACTCCAGTCTAGCCTGGAGGAAACATACAGTCAAACATGTGCTTGAAAGGATCTCTACTTTTGAAGGAGTAGAACCATTTCAAACTGAGAAACCGAATCTTGTTTCGTTGCGAGGTTGTTTTAGTTCAACTGTTTTCGTGTTTGTGGGGAAACATATGACTGGCCACCTCCCAATTAGGCATTTAATGAATGCTATCACATTATATTTCCATATAAGTTTGTTCTCAATCAAATAACGTACAATGAAATGTGTTTGTTTGAATAATTATAACAAGATTAATGTTCTTTATCTAAAGGTTGGTGTAAAATATGGGCCTACAAATGCGCATTGGACATGATTAACATAATTTTAATTAGCCAAAAATTTCCATTTTCCCCATTTTCCGACTGACACTTTCGTATGGCCAAATGCTACGGCTGGAGTTTGCGGTGTGCTCCCGTTTCATTATGCATTCAGTGCAGCAGTTCGTTTCGCGATTGGGCTAGAGTAGATAACACGAAGTCCGGTGCTCTTAGCGATGGGTTGACCTTGACCGAGCGGCGTATATGAGTCAGCCCGTGCATTGGAAAGGGGTTGAAACCGGTTGCGTGAGGACACACTTCATTATGCATCCGAAACAGTTCGCCCCATTCCGCAAGGGCAGTGGCCAGGAATACCGGAGACAGATGGAATGATGGCAAAGAAGATGGGAGAAATAAAAAAGATGGGAGATGGGAGAGAAAAAAGTAAAATGTCAACAGAACTTATCCCTGGCCGCTTAGCATAGATATAGAGACATTACACCGGTTCAGCGGGCGATTGTGGCGTGCGAAAACAAAGGCGGAGAAAATAAAACCTCCCTAGGAGCACATTATGCAAAACATAAGAAAACCCTCGACCCGGGGCGATCACCGGGTTCGGATGAAGCGATACTACTTTATTGTTCACACTCCCCTCTTTCTTTTGCCTTTCCCTGCCAGTGGGAAAATTATCCTTTTCCTATCATGGCCTCCCTCCCTTCCTCCTCCCTCCCACCCCCACCATAGTCCGTTCCGGTTGCATCGGTGTCACAAAAGCTAACTCTTTTTCGTTCGCTTTTTTTCAATCACCGGATCACAGGTCCCGGGAAAACTTCGCTTGAGGACACTCCGGTTGCAGAAGATCCAATCGATTCGGTGGTCCGGAGTGCTCGGAATGAGATGCAAATCGAGTTCCGGATGACTATCGCCGGTTCGCTGTCCCCACGCGCCACTTGCCCGACCTTCACCCGGAGTTCACGATGTGCGTGCGAAAAGGGGCAAGGCTGGGCAGATAATGGCCGCCTCGTGGTGTGACCCAGAAAGAAAAGGATTCAAATTAGAACAAGTGGTATGAAAAAGGAAAACGCGGCTTCAAAGCCAACTCTATTGGCACATAACGATAAGATCTGCGGCCAAGGGCTCGTTGGTAAAAGAGAGCTAATTCACGGTGGCCTTTGTGTGTGTGGATGGGTGTGTGTCATCCTCACCCTCACTTTCCTTCTCTTTCCTCGCAACTGGTCGAACAACGTAACATGCTTCGGTGGTGAACAAAAAACGGACCCCGGGCACGTCGGCGATTCTGTTTTTTGTCCAGCTTCGCCGGCCAACATTATCGCACCGGGAACACCATTTCTCGCGTTCGGTCAGGCGCACGCTATCTGGCAGGCGTGACCTATCGATAGCGGGTGGACGACGCTGTCAGTGCATTAAATTGGCAATAAATAAAGGTGTGCGGTACAATAAGTTCAAAGAAAAGTGACCGGCTGGGGCGGGCGAAGGGCCGACGACGAAGGGCAGAATCGAGCAAGAAAAGCATAATGTGGGTTGGCTGGTAGGGGGAAGACGGTGGGGGGTGGCGGTTGGCTGGTAACGCGTGGATCATAATGCTGACAGTGCTAGGCGTGACCGTGATGGTCCGATGGTGATCCGAGGCTGAGACTATTGTTTCTTTTTTGTCGTTCCACCCTTCCACATTTTCTCATGTTGCAGTATCCTTCGCCCTTTATCGATGCTGCCTTTGTGTATGTGTGTGCGGTGGAGATCGGCTTTTTACCTTTTCCGTCACTTTTCATTTGCTTCTGTTTTGATGTTCCGACGGAGCCGTCGGATCCTGTTTGAGCGATACCCATACACCCGAAGCATCTGCCCTTCCGAAGCTCGTTTTTGCTTTCCGATTTATGGGCGAAAATATTTTCCGCTTGACTTTTAAAATATTGGTTTCGGATCAGTTTTCCGGTGGCTGCGTTTCGCCTGTTTTCGATCTATCTGCCATCTAGGTTGTTGGCGTCCATGAATAATTCGGCCACAACTTTTTACCCCGGAAAATACGGCGCAGGGTTTCCTTTGTCTGTCCATGAATGGCCGAAGCATCGCTATGCTACAAAACAATGTTATCGCCCTTTCAAAAAATGGGGAAAAACGATAGTTGGGCGCCAGCAAAATTTTAGAAATATTTGCGAAACCCAAAATGATGGATAAGAAAAGGCCGTGATGGAAAATGTATTGTATATAGACCCCCGGCATGAATAAGGTAACGGCTTCGGGTCGTCCGCGATGACATGTTCACAAAAACTTGTCTGTTATTCGCGCACCGATAAGGGCTACTGAGGGAGCCGTAGGGGATCGCCTTCGTGACATTCCAATAATAGTCACCGGGGAATTAGGGATGATATGGATTCGAGGTAGATTGGAACCTTTTTTTCTGTCTGCTTCTTAGTGAAAAAATAAATGCCATATTTTTCCTGTCATTCCCGCTGTGCGTTGTGTGGGTTGCAAAATGTATTCATGCCATCCTCAATCATCGGCAGGTGGTTGATTCAGTCGGGTGGTTGTGACTCGAGACGGGAAACACACGCAGCTTTTCGCCCGTGCCCCAGCATGTATTAGCAATGGAAGTCATTTATGCGTCCACCGGATTAAGAATCAGCTCCATGACGCGAGTTTTGACATGGCATTCGCGTTCGATTCTGCTGAGGCCTGTGACTCAGCAGATGTCTATCGCGTTTGCTATCCGAAGGTTGTTTTTCTGCGAAAAGGCCCCTTTTTGAAGTATTCTTGTCCCTTCCAAAAAATTGTCAGATATTAAGAAAACGAAGCACAATAATACCACATAAAAAAACGCCCGAGAAGCATGAAATGAGAAATGAACGAAAGGAAAAAATATAGAGCCCCAAAACAGATCCCAAACATATAACAAAGAAGGCGACGTTTAGTCGCTTTGATGATTTATGAACGCCATCAGGCACCGGGCGTCTCCATCGAGATGTTTCTACCACTTATCTTTGTTTTTCGGCGCGCCAAACGATATAACCGCTCAATTGTCTCTTCGCCCGCTCGTGCACAACACATTTTCGTAGCCAAGTACGAGGCGAGCCAGCAAGGCAAGAAGAAAAGTACCAAAATGAATGTCAAAAAGTCAGTGCAATTTATTTATGCTTCACATTTGGATTGGAGACGTTTCTCTAGTGGAACAAAAAACCGGAAATTTATCTCCAAAAATTGTATGAAAAAAATTGTGGTTGACATTAATTCTCTTACATGCTTGACACTCTTAGAATAATCATAAATACGAATCGTGTTGAAACCGTAATTGAGTTGAGATTTAAGACAATGAGTCTCTATCGACTTATTCTTTGTTTGTTTCAAGAGTATATGCATAAGTAATTGTTTTGTCACATATCATTTCCGGGAAAATGGTAGCCAAAAGGCCACTCTCACCGTGCGGCTGAATTCCCGTCCCGAAAGCGCTTGAGCCGGTAGATAAAAATAAAAGAAAATTGTGACTCATGTCAGGGGCAGTGGAAATGGAACTTCCGGAATATCCCTGCCGAATACGGTGAGACGAGGCAAACCGAGGGGAGGCAAGAGGTAGTTGAGCATAATGTAACGGGCCACCGTTCCGATGTACTCCCAGTTGGCACATCGTAAATGCTCATTAAAGCTTTGCAGAGCACTTAGTCGCGGGCCGGACGGACGAAAGGACGACGCGAGCGGAACGATTTCGGGCGGCGGCCGCCTGTCGAAAGGACGACATATATGAGCGGACCGACGATGAGAAGCGATGCTTATTGCCCCCGAGAGACCACCGGAGATTTGTTCGGAAGTGGCGAAGTGGCCGAGCGTCAGACTCCGGGCCGCACCGAGCATCAAGGACGAGAGGACCAAGTACACTCGTTTGGCAAATCCTGATATAATTAAAAGTTGGTCGCCTTCGGATGTGCAGGACAGACCATCGGGAGCCTATAATGGAAGGTGGCTAGGACGAAAACGAAAGGTTTAGCTTATGGTTCGATCGATGCCCCGGGCGAAGACAGGACAGGATCCGCCGCTTAGTATCGCGCAACCCACCAGTCGTCTTGAGTGTAATCTTTTCTGACGTCAGCTAATGATACCCAGGGAAAGATTGCTCATTATAATTTAAACCGCTGGTAATGGAGTCGCTTCTTTTTGGCGGAAAGAATTTCTCAGATTTTCGGAATCTGAGGATTAGAGTTACGGTTTCGAGAATTAGATCATCGAGAAGAAAGTAAGTTTAATGTCTTGAAATTGAGATAAGATACTCTAGTATGAACGTTTCTTTAGGATGCTTGCCAGAAGAGTATCAAATGAATGTTTAATGTGTGCAAGTAACATTAGTTGAAATATATTTCGTTTTTGTTGTCGAACAAACAAATAATTGGTTCATTAAGAACGTGTATGAACTTGTTTTACAGACTCTGCTATCGACCGCGAAAAAGCGAATCATGAAGTTAGTTTTATGTTGCTTATCATTAAAACTTTATGTCGTTGCTACAGGGTTGAATAGTGTTCCTTTCATAGTCAGTCCACCACGCGTCACGAGGATTGTGGGAGGAAAACTATGCCAAAGTTAGTAGAAGCAGCGAGGAAAGAAACGTGAGGCAACTAGTGAAAGTTTGGCCCAGCAAGTTAGCGAGTTGTGACTTTTTCCCGTTTTGGCTTATTACCGCGCGGGGTTTTCCTTTTAATTCGCCATCTGGTGCCTCATCAAAAGACAGTTTTTTTTTCATTCCAGTGCTGATTGTTAATTGCGCACGTTGCTGCTAGCGTGGAACGGCTCGATGGACGGAAGCTACACGAAAAGGTAGCGAGAAGCGGCGCGAGAGAAAGCGGTTGTGAATGTTCTTTCCTTCTGCACCGCTGAACCGTGAAATTTGGCCACTTTCCACCGGTTGTTTGCTAATTTTTGTTGGCTGCAACACAGCACCGGAGGGACAGGTGGTTTCGAGGTGGATGGGAAGAGGTTGGACGTAAAATTAATTTTCAACCTTCAGCCCGCTGGAAGCCGTTGATGATGTTCTGCTGAGCTGCGAGACGCTGAGCATGAAATTTCAATCCATGCTTTATTATCCTGCCCCGGCAGCCCCAGCCGGCACGGGACACGAATGAGAGAACGTCTCTCTCGAGAGAGAATGTGCATTCTGTACAAACGTGTGGGTTGTGGCTGAGCTCAGGTTAATGTTTGTTGATCTGTTTCTGTTTTTCGTGATGGACATATAACATCGTTATTATGTGATAATACAAATGAAGCCGTCATTGGTAATGTTGGAATTTGTTACAAAATTATGTAAATTTGTTTTATTTATACTAAATATTCAAACTGCGCAACAATCTGTCCATCGCGAATATTTGAACCACATGTAATGTAATATTTTAGGGAGGTTCTACTACGCACCATTGGACCATTTTCCATTGGAATCCATAACATTCCCACGCAACAATTACTTCGACATTCTATTACCGATACAACAATACCAGCCCCCCCCCCCCGCCCCCCCCCATCACACAGGAATGCTTCCGGAGTCGGAAAAATATCTAATTGACCGGAAGCAAGTGTAGCGATTTGAATCGCGTGAAGGCAGCGAGCCACTTTCGAGCCCGGGGAGTGGGAGCCGTCGGTTTCCGGTGGCGATTGATCCGATGTCCTGAACAAGCGTTTTCCATTACTGGGGTTTTCCAGAGGTGACGGATGGTGGTTTGTATTTTTTTATGTGAATTTCCTCCACGCAGCAGCGATACGAGTGAGCGACGGGGCCTTAGTTCCGTCCACTAGGCGCAGAACCTCACACCGTGCCTATGGGTGGAAATGAGAACTGTGACGTGCGGCTTTCGATTGTTGGTTCAATGTTTAATGGCACGAAATTGAGTTCACGTTTCTGAGTCCGTTTGAAAATCTAGAATTCCCGCTGACAGACTAAAAGCTTATCAGGCATAATTCGAGTCGGAATTCAGCGAGTCCTTAAACCATTTGAACGAAATGCACTGTTGTGATTTTAAAAGTCTTTCAAATTATGAGCTTTTCCATAATTCGAACTGGGGAAAACCTATGAGTAAAACTTCGTCCAATTAGTCCTCTTTCCCTAAAACTCCTTCTCAGTTTTAGCATGATTAGTGTAGATTTCTTCTCCCTTCCACTCACACCGTGAAACCAATCGGTGCCATTCCTCGTCGAGTGGTTGGATTTTCCAACCGGAGAAGTTCATCTGGTTTCGATCGGGAAATTCAGCCAATGGGAATAAAAACACTTCCGTGGCTGAAATTTGTTCGATTGGGGCTTTCCTCGTTTTTTTTCATCTTTTATCTTTTACAGATCGAACGGGATGAACAAACGTTTTTTTCTTCTCGTATTTATTCCCTTTTGCAGAGAAACACTTCAGCCCAGCTGCGACTATTCAAAGCCTTGGCGTTCGTTTTTCGTGAGCTTTGTCTTTATTGGCCAGAAGAAAAATGTTTTCTGCGGCTCGTCTTCGGTCGTTCGATATCGTTCCTCTTCACTTCTGTGTTTTTTTTTTGCATTTTGAGAAGAGTAAACATCATTTCCATTTCCCTCGGCGTATTCTCGAACAACAGGCTGTGTCAATTTTACCATTTGCCACACACCGGGCCAAGGTTCAACGGCACGGATCGGCCCATTGGAAGGCAAACGAAAACACTTAGCAAATGGAGGGCGTGCGGTTGGAAAAAGTCGGACCTGGTGTATGCCGGCGCCAATGAAGCGAAATGAAGCCGAGATCGCAAGAAGAGGAAAAACGGCAAACAGCCCGAATCGGAGCGAGCGCTAAGCACGGTTCAGATTTCGTTGCTGACGGAGAGAAAAACCATTTTCCATTCCATTTTTTTTTCCGGTGGAAAGTTTTCCCGGTTGTGTCGTGCTTCGCCGAGTCCCGTCGTTGCCGTCGCGAAATCGTAGTTTGTAGATTCAGAAGCTTCATCAATTTGTCAATCCGCTGGTCGTGATTTTACCGACAGTTGCAGAAACGAATCCGTGCTGAGCTCCGCTGGGAACTGCCGGCTTGTTGGAGTCGTCGAAAGGAAGCAAAAAAAAAAATTCACAAACCGGTTCGAGTGGATTGAACATCTGAAGCAGAAAAAAAATGGCATGAGTTGTCATTGGACTCTTTTCCCTCGGACACGGAGGAGCACGAGGTTTGTAGAGGTTTTCCGGAGACTATTGATTATGTATTCGGCACGGGTTGTACAATTTAGACATTTGTTTCCCGAGTGGGCCGCAGCCGCACGTCACTCGACCTACGATGCTGCGACGGGCGATGCTTCGGGCGCTCTAAATAGGACTGGACACATTTGGCCTGTGCAGTGACCCGGAATGAGACGCACTTTTCGGTGAGTGTGGAACCCCCGGCCAGCCGGGAAAACCCGGGCCTGATGGAAGTGGTGTAAGTTACTTCATTAAAGGCAGCGAACAGACCCCGGAGGCGCACTCCGTCGTCAGGGGAAAACTGTTTGCTTAGGATGCGAGGGGGCCTTTTGGATCTGGATCTGGATCTGGAGCCCGGCGTCCTTACCTTGATGGATGGAGCGTTCCGTGTAGGCAACCACCGGCCGTGCGGTGTAGTGTAGCCGTAAATATTTGATCGGCCCGCGTTTTCCCACACACTATCATTCTCTTATTTCTTCTCTCTCTTCTCTTGCGCTCTCTCTTTCTCTCTCTCTCTACTTGAGAAGCGAGCCCTTCTAGGTAGGGAGGTTTTCTTTCCTTCGGATGAAGGAAACTTCCACTCGCGAAACTTTTGTTCCATGTGAATAAGTTACAGATTCATTCTCGCTTCTCAGGAGGCCCATTTTGAAGTCTGCCCAATGTGTGCCATCAGCCGGGAGCTCCCGGGGGCAATCCCAGCTGTCTACGGGGCACATCTTGAGCTGGTCTTGGTAGAAAAATGGCAAATTAATGGTTTCCTCGCCGGAGCACGGACGATCGTTGTTTCCCTTGCTCGAAATATCATTTTTCAAAACCTTTCAAGCGGTAAGTTATTCACAAGGGAGTCCGAACGTTGATTGATTGCCTATTGGTAATTAGATTAAACAGAGTGAAATAAAAGAGGGATCCTTTTCCCAACGATCAAGGAGTGAAATGTTAGCTTTAAAATTTATCAATCCACTGGACGAGAAAGAAACGGAGTGCCACTTCGAGGGAGATCGGAATACAAGTGTTTTTTTTTTCGAGTTTGTGATGATGCGCAATTATTTCACCGTCAGTTTCTCGATTCATTTCAATCGATCCTTTTTTCAGCCCACCGGAGTATTCTTCGACTGGGTAAAATGTAATTGATTTTCTTTCTAACCGACAAAAGTTCCGACGAGCTGTTGAATTTATTACCGCATCATTGTCAAGTGGCCCAAAACTCAATCGCTATTTCATGACGATACTTTTACGACCGAGCAGTTGCATGTTGCGCAAACGAGCTGAAAGCATCGATTGAATGCGGGCGTCATTTTGATGGCGAAAGTGTTTTAAGGCTGTTTAAGAATATTCGGGTGGGATGTTTTTTGGCCACACCTCACATGATTAAAGCGCGTTCAAGATAAAGCCGAAAAATATAACTTTTCCTTGTAATGTTGAATTTCAACATAAACAGCCGACCATTTCGTTGGAGTATATCTTTCCCATCCCCAACCTGAGGCAATCTTGGAGCGCATTGAGAGCGCAAAGAAAAGGTCAAACGTTGTGAATACAATTCCTGCCCTAAGGGCTCATGTGATATGGACAGACGCTAACTATGCCGAACGAATTATGTTCACTGTGCACCAGA
>JAOEFI010000003.1:11825038-11838835 GCA_034621735.1 Anopheles plumbeus
TGGGGGGGCATCCTCTAGGAGAGCAGGATGTTTTGCTTCTGTATCTAAATTAACGCTTTGTTACGTTGAGACATTCTGTAAAAGCGTAATACTTCCACCTTGTGGTGTTTTGCCATTGCTGAATATCGTTCGGATGCTGCTAGTGAAGTGTTTGCTATCCTCATTTCCAGTATTTGAACTGTTTTCAACGAAAGGATGATTTCCTCGACACTCCACCGAGCTTTATCGCTTCATTCGCCATGAACAGCCCGCGGATGACGCACACCTGCTGGTGGGATCCGTGGGAATTTTCCATGCACCTCGGCCCACTTTAAGCTTCAACGATCATTATTTGCCATCACTCGGGGGAGGTTTTTTTTTGAAGCTACAAAAAGGACACTCACTCACTAACAGCGCTTTCCTTCCACTGCTCACGCTTGGACAGCTGGATTGCCCACGGGTGCCACCGTTTCGCGCCACGCCTGTTGTTTTCGGGGGAAATCTGGCCCGATGAGTGTGAGAGCGGAGTGTTGCACTAACGATGCAACAGCCCACTACAATGTTTAGCGTCAATTCTCGGCGAGTGAATTATATATATTCAATGTACCCCACGCGCTTCCACTCTTTGTCAGCTCACAAGGGCTAAACAAAGTCCAGTTGACCTTTTTCCCTTTTCCACACATCGTGCCGCCCTAGGAAGGGGTGGTGTGAAAACCCGTCTCACGTTCGCACGTCACAACGCCTACCTCACACCCGCGAGTCGACAAACACGGAGCGATCCGAATGTGCAACGGCCTAGCTATGGACCAGCCAGCGTCGAGCCTGAAACTGAACCCGACCGTGGCAGGCGGACCACCACTTGATGGAGCTTGCGAAAAGTGGCGAACGCTTCCGAAATCGGTGAGAAAAACACCCACCCGAGAGAGAGAGAGAGAGTGGAGAAACTTTTCCTGCCCGAAGTCAAGCGCGGTTTGCTCAGTTTTCCCGAGAGGTGCAATCACGTTTTCCACGTGATAAGAGCGTCGGCGAGTGGAGAGCGGAGAATCGCAAACTTACACAAGCTGCCCCAGGACGCCAGAGAGAGGAAGAGAAAGAGGGATTTAGAGAGAGCGAGTGTATGTGTGAATAATCTCTCGCCATTTATCTTTGTTCTCCTCGCCCCCAAAGTCAATCGCTTCACCTGTTTCGGGAAAGCGTTATCATAATGGAGACCTTTTATCAGATAAAGTCCTCGTGCACACCAACACACCGAAGTAGACAGCAAACGCACACTCACACTTGCCATGCAGCGACTGGCTGGCAAAGTTTGAATGAAACCTTTTTTTGTTGATAATATTACATTGAGACTTTGTGCGTCTTGGCGTCATTCGTCTCTCAAGCCCAGCATCGTCTTAACGTGATGCGGTCGTCGGAGGAGGAATAAAAGAGGACCATATAGAGCCGGATGTGGAACCGGGGCGAATGGTATGTCCCAAGGAAGGTGAGTTATTTATGAAGTTATTTCTGCTGACTTTCCACTTGCCCAGTGGCTCGCAGTTATACCGTTTTCCTTTTGACCAGCGGGTGAGAAGATAAGGTGTAAAAAGGACCACTGCTCACTGTCTCAACGCACACACGGACATTCGCTCCACTTCCGGTGAACGAATTGACAATTTGTTAAATTGGAGATTGTATTGCACTGCTATGTTATACGACTCCTTACGGAAGAAGCGCCCGGTCGAAGTGGATCACATATCCCGTCGGTGGGTTTTCCGAGGGTTGTTTTCTTGCCTTTCTTACGTCACAATAAGCGTATCCTTTCGCTACAGCTGGGTGGCCTTTTTTGCTTTCCGAGCTGGCGGTTAGTGGCACTCGACGAGCGTCGCTCGTTTGATTAATGATGCTGGCTGGCACTTGCAGTTGGCTGCTGGGTGTCATCCGCGGGAAATATATGAAAATTGCTCGGGATGGTCAGGACCTGTCTTCCGGTGGGAGCATTCTTCTGGGTGGTACGTTTTTCCATTGACAGTTGTTTCCACGTGTTATGGCTAGCAGTGTAACAATGGATGATGGATTGACGATGTGCACCTTAACTTTCCTTATATCTTGAGCTGAATAACAAGCCAAGGTGCAACTTTAACATCATCTTATGTTTTGGGAATTTATTTCAGGGTAGTTGGAGTTCCGCAAAACCCTGACTATGTAAATTAACATTTATTTGATGGTTTTCCCCCAAAGGGCAAGTGCTGTTGTTGGCGGATTAGAAATCTTCGATGCTATCTGAGTCATGACGTTACTGACCGTAAAATTTGATGTCTACAGCTTCGATCTTTGAAAACTTTCTTTTTAAAGCATGTTAGACACTTTATTTGCGCTCGTCTGGTCAGCAGTCGTCCACAAACCATAATCTCTGCAGCACGGTCGGGCGAATCAACATGATCGTAAACCTGGACACTAACTTCTTCCACTTGGACCAAACGAATGAACGTAAAGTGGCGGCATTCGAACTGTTTTTTTTGTCTCTTGCGTGAAGCAATCCAAAACACTTCCGGGCTGCTTCGAATTGAACTCCCGGCGTTGCGCTTTCCTGGGCATAGAGATGGGGTAATGAAAAATTTACACCAAATGTAGCACAATCAGCAGTAGTGTACGTTCGAGCCGTAAAATAATCGTTACAATTTACAGCACGCTGGGTCTGTTGTCTTTCGGGGGGTGGGCGTAAGGAACTTTTCCCGACTGTTGTGCGCCTTCGTACAAATGCTAGCGGTGGAGGGGCACAGAGGTTGGTGGCGGGATGTTGTGGCAGTTTGAAGGGCAATTTTCTTTTGCGGAGCCATTTTTCGCTTCACGCTTCGGTGTGCGAAAAGAGCACCACCCACCTTTTTCCGTAGAACTTTTTTATTCTTGGTAGACTTGGACTTGGTAGTCTTTCTTCGTCGAAATGGCGAATTCGTCGTTCGTATCAACTGAATGTGTAGTGTAGCCGTACGGACGTAAGGATGGCCGAGAAAAAAATAAACAAACCTTCAGCAGCATGTGAAGGGCTGGAAATATCAAAATAAAAAAAAATAGAGAAAACAAAATAAACCGGAACTGACCGAAAGAATAAAACCCAGACAGACATTGAATGTCAAAGAATGGATTTCCGATTGGTGGCAGCGGCCATGGTGCACGGAAACGAAATTTTCCGTGGCTATAATAACGACCAGCGGAGAACTACGAAGCATGGAACGAAATGTCCAAACAACCACGCAAGGTTGTAACGGAGTGTGAGGAGCTTTTCGGCCCACCAAGGTCAGGTCGTTTTGGAAAGGTGCCCGATTGGCTGGGAGTGACTCATTTGCAGGAATAGGCACCCTCAGATGGCTAAAAAAAGAAGTTAATGCGTAGATTCATTGAAGAAGGTATGCCGGGAAATGAGAATAACTGGCACTGGATGGAAAAGAACATCTCGGGACTGAAATTCACCAACCTTGACTGACGGAGCGACACTTCCACATAATCAATGGTCGTTTAAAACGAATGAAATGGGTTGTAACCTAATAACTGTACTGTGAACGCATTGATTTCAGACACCAAGAATGGACCCCTCCCCATCGTGGCTTTGAAGGTAAAGGGTTTATAAATTCCATCCGCACAAATCCCTCCAGTGTATTGCATGACATGTCCAGTCCTATGGAGCTGGACGACTCTGATGCACTCGCACGTACTACTGCTGGATGTGCTGAGAGCATGATGAGTACACTCGAGTCTCTTATGTTTCGAACCAACGGGTGAAGCGATGCGACTTGGAAAGGATCCCCTTTTTGTGAACAATATTCATCACAGTCTGTGCGCCGTGAGGCTGGAGCGGGAAAATGTTGGATGCGGGTGCGGGCGTACCGGAAGCGGTGGTGTTGTAGTTCAAGGGCAGCAAAAGCTTGCAGTGTTGTGAATGGAGCGCGTCCACAACCCGCCCCACAGACACAAACCATGCAGGCCATGCGAAGCGGAGCAGCTGGACTTGGCCTGGACTAACGAACTCACACACGGTTCAGTTCTCTAAGGACTTCCTACGGAAAGTAGAGCAGTAGAAGGATTGCAATCGTGTGCCGGGGCGAGCCCTTGGCCACAAGGAGGTTGCATCCGTCGACGACAGAAAGAGAGAGAGAGAGTCGAACGGCAGCCTAATCCGAGAGTACGAGTGAATAATAAAAATATAACATGTTGAACACCGGAAGGAGCGTGTAGAAAATTCATCGTTAGCTGCAGGACGTCGACAGCCCAACGCTACCTGGATTTTTCGAGGGGCTCGTGGCTCCGAGCGGGAGCCAGTATAACGATGCAGTGTGGGACGAAAGGTGGCGTTAGAATTAGATTACGTTTCACCAGGTCGGTATGCTAGCACGCAGCAGCACAGCAGGTGTGCTGGGACGGAAGAAACCTTCCTTTACAGCTATAGTATCCCGACTCCGGCACCCACCCCAAGCGATTAGGAGTGACATGCAAAACTGACATCATAACTCCTTCTGTAAGCTGATTCCAAGCTTTCGGCTTTGATTTCGCCCCGCGGGGTGCACGGGTCAGAGTCAGAGTCAGAGTCAGAGAGTTCACACGGCAACAGGGCCCACACGCTGGCGCTGGTCGTGCCGTATTCGCGCCGTCCGGGGCTATAGGGTTCCGCTGAATGGGCCTGTCATTTGCATTCAAAGTCGGCTATAATGCGGCAAAGCATGAATGCGCTGCTGCTGATGATGGCGTGGTTAGGAATGGTTTGAAGTTTTCGTATCTCCATGTTTCGAGCAGCCCTGGGCTGTTTTCAGTGCCTCAATTCACTCGATACATTCTGCTCGTTCTGCTTTGGACTCGATAGAACGTCGGCAACTCCAACACCCAGGACGAGAGAGGAGGGCGAGTAGGCACGTGCGTGGTGTTGCATGGTGGTGGGCCTTTTATCCCTATATCTATCCCCCCCATTCTATATCTTCAGCTTATCACTTGCAGAAGTTATTAGATTTTGTCTCAGAAGAAGGGGATTACTCTTGCTCGAAGATAAGTCTCGATGCTTACTCCATGTTTGCCACGACAGCTACAATATAAGTTTAGTACTATTGACCCTATTAGTATTGTAGTCGCCATACGCCTATAGTTATCAGAACAGCGAGATCGCATAACTTTCATAAAATACGGTTACCTAAGTGGTCTTTAATGCTGTCCCCTGAACAATCCTAAGGGTGTACCTTGCTGCCATGTTGTTCTATGTGCTGCGTTCAGCTTTTGTTAGAACAAAACTATCCTAACTTCCATTAGAATTTTTCCTTACTTGTTTTTTTTTATGTATTTCAAATTCCCCCAACTACAAAATCCCATTTCCAACCACCAACCTACTATTAACTCCATTGTGAACAAAATGTATATATGGAAATATTATACAATTTTCTTAGCTCTAAGACTAAAATCGTATGTTCTCTAGGATTGTACGATTATTGCCATGCTTTCTTTTTCCTTCCCCTCCCAAACTGGACAGGAACCATATTTCAGTGGCAAAGCACCATTCGCCGGGACTAGCTCGATTATGTTCGAGGGTTTTGCGGCCACCCTAGCCCTATCAGTTTGCCGCGCAGTAGTGGGTGAATACACTCTCAGCAGTTTTCCTTCGCATCTATAACCGCCGCTTTTCCGGTTCGCTTTTTGTTCCGCCAGTAGTTCGCCATAATGGGTTCCGCAGATATGAACCGGTTTCCTTTTCGGGGAACCTGTTTTTTTTATGTGTTCCACTAGCATTTCCTCCGCATCGGTTGAAAGCTTTCCAGAGAGCTAGTTCCGTTCCGGCGTGGCGTCGCTGGCCGAGCGATAAAGAAGGGGGTGGAATTAATTTGGACAACGTGTTGCACCCATTTCTGTGTCCTGCACGTCGCCGCACGGCCGTGGCGTTACAGTTGGCAGTCGATGGGATTTAAGGCGGCAATAAAAATGTTTCTTATTGGCATTTTAACCAACTGGCTCTTCGTAGCAGACGGAAGCATCGTTGTTGCAGCATATCTGTTGAGCGTAACTTGAACTGTTGCTTTTTAAGACGAATTGCGTTTGCCTTTCCTTTGGTTTCTTGTTAATTCATTTCTTCCTGTTGACTGGAATTTGGGTCTATATTTTCGATGGGTGTATTTTTGTAAGTTTGCTCGCACATTACTGAACATGACACGGCTATAGATGCGCTGATCGATTCAAACAGCATGAGTCGTTCAGTACTGGATGACCCAATTACGATAGCCTAGAACAGTCCAGCGCTCTACTTTTCCATTTATGCAACGAAAAAAGCCTTATCAATCTTATGATGACCGAGTCCGCAGTCAGTTTGAGCGCAAACCGTCTCGAAGATGCACAGCACGAGACTCTTCGCAATCGTCTTGGGATTGGTTCTTATTACGTTGGCACTTGCCACCCGTAAGACCGCTGTATTCCGAACTAAACAGTGTTTAAATTAGTTGTATTGTGTAAAATTTCTTTCCGATTTTACACACTACAGCACCAACCCGTGACGAGGGCGAGGGCCACCGACGACAGCGGCGTACGATGGGCACCGGCGATAGCTTCATCAACTGTCTTGCCATCGGAGAATCAGCACAGCGGATCTGCTCCCACGACCTTGCCCTGCTGGATGCAATCGAGCGACAGCAGAAGGGCGGAAATCAGTCGTGCGCGGAAGGAAACGCTTTCCACCGTCAGTGCAACGTATGTAAATGCCGCCGGAACGGTGCCTTCGAGTGTACAACCGATTTGTGCGGGGAGGATTTCTTCGACGCCTCCGGACGTCCGCGGTACTGGTGAATGGGGACGGCAGGCAACCCCGAAACGCAGCCGAAACGGTTAAATTGCAGGGACTTTTGCGTTGTTTCAACAGAATCGAAAGCGTCACGCGACAATCGTTTGTAAGTTTTCTTCGGGGCTCGGGTTGATGTTGCAGTTCCCTCAAGCACATTATTAGCTTTTTCTGCATTTTGATTATTATTAACATAAATGGCACAAACAACACGGGCGAGCCATATTGCATAAAATCAAAGTTGTAAGCATACTAATTAAACTAAATATGGCTATGAAGATAATAAGCTTCGAAACAATTAGAGTATTTGGGATAGTTTTACCATGGAGTGAGGTGTTTTATTTATTGCGTGATGGAAGGTAATAATTGGACTACGTATACATTATTCAATCGGATAGTTTGATTTAAAATAATGAGATGATTTGTTTTCCATCTTAACGCTTTTTTAGTTATCATCATCACTTTGGAAATTGATTCTTACACATTCTGCTAGATTAAATATTGATTTCACAGTTTCGCTTTAAGTAAATGCCCGTCTTAATAAAGCATTCGATGCGGCAAGGATGAAACTTTACTGTTCTCTTAGGCTCTTATCACCAAAGGTGAAACTGTCCGCCCAGGACATCTTCCGTAACACTAGGGACCCGTTCGTTTCCACGTGTAGGGTATTTTCTGTGTCCGGTTTACCGAGCTTCAAACAATCGCCGTCACGCTGGTGTTCCTTATCGTCGATGCTGCTGTCGAGCTCCAGCTTCGGCGAGGTCACAGTAATCGAAGCGGTTTCATATACGGTTTCGGCAAGATTTAGCTGCATAGTCTGGCTCGATGATGCTTTAATGCTATTTTTCCCCACCATTTCGGATAGTTGTAGGGTCACGTTCTTGCTGCCCACATTTGCGTCCAGTGTACCGTAGAAGCCAGCTGAGAAATATGAATATACGAATGGATATATTAAAGCAGTGTGCATAGGTTCTGGAGCTAAGCATTTTTTTTAAGTAGAACGTACTCATCACCAAGCTTTTGCCACTGAAAGATCGAACGGTGCAGTGCTTGTGAATGCTCTTCAGCTCCAAATCTCCTTCTGTCGTTTGGAACGAGCTCTTGCTGGAGTAGCTTGCATTTACCGTAATTTTTCCAGCTTCACTTGTCGCGCTAACCGAGCCGCCCTGCAGTTTATCGAGAAAAATGTTCCCCTGGCCGGTGGTCGTTGCAACTACACTCTCGGCCAGTGTGATCCCACGGCAGGCGATGTTTCCGGCCGTGCTGCAGAGTTTTATGTCCGTGGATCGGAGACTTTTTGTTTCGATGTTTCCCGTGCTGGTCACCTCTATTTCGTCGCTGTACATATCAACTATGGAGGTACTTCCGTGATTTCGGATCTGCAGGTCAGCCTTGATTGGGACTTCTAGCAGACACTCAAGGTCCCTAGTGTTTGGATCGCCAGTGATGTTCACCAGGTCTTCGGACACATTCACAGAAATGCCATTCTCACTTTCGCCCTGGTTAACTGACACTCTTAGTAAATTAGAGTCTGGACAGTCGAGCATATCGTAGGGTACGATTTTCAAGTTGTAAGCACAGTTGATATGAATTTTCGTGTAGGGGCTTACTTTCTCCTGCACAATTTTCTTGGCTGCCCAGCTGTAGCCTGATGTGGATAAACTGCGTACACCAGTACATTTCGTTAAAACGAGGCCCCATGCTTTAAGAAAGACCATTCTTTGCTGGGAATAAGAGTTCTGTTGAAGATTTGTTATCAAAATGCGCACTGTTTACGTTCTGCCGGTATTGATCGAATGACAATCAAAACAAAAACACGGAGCACGTACACAAAGCACGAATGCTTGTTTATGCTGACGGATTCAGTTCTATTACAAAATGATGTTCATCAAATTTGTAATACTCTGAATAATATTCTATTAAAAATTAAATTATTCAGAAAAAAACGTCCCTGTGACACTCATAAATACCAACAATAACGGATCTTGTGGGAATGTTACAATAAAAAAGAAGAAGAAGGAGTGTTTGTGCTGGTTTTACTTTGCCTGGATTCTTCATTCGTCTTAACGAGAGGGAGCTGTCAACTTCACTGCTTCATTAATTCTACCGGCATGGAACATTGAAGAAGTGCTTCGTGAAATATGGAACCAGAAAACAGAGTTGGCGTGAAGCAGGAGCCACTGTCCGATAACTCTTTCGTTGATGATAGGCCACACGATGTACGCGAAATATTAGATGCCACGGATCAGGAGGAAGGAGGAGGCAGCGAAAGTCGCTCTGTTGCAGACCAGCCCATTACGGAGCACGACGAGGAATCATTTTACAATGTGGACAGTTGCACAAAACAAACGCTCTATATGCGCACCGGGGAGGCCAATATTGTAATCGAGCCGAAGTTGGCGAATCGGGTGAACAACGCATCCAACATGACCTTCGATCGCACCGTGCTTAACCGGGTCGACGTGTGGCACCAAGTGATGGTGCACCATGGCAGCGATGTATCGAAGGAAAAGATCCTGGAGATGTTTTTCGTCATCTTTCCGCTGATAGACTTTTTCCCCGTGGCCTATCGGCGACACCGGAACGTCGACTTCTTCATGATTCGTATGTGCAGCCAAGCGCTTAACAAACTTTTCGAAGATGGTCTGAAGTTGAAGTCTGGTCAGATTGGGATACCGTTAAGCATTCGTTTGGCCGCGGCCAAGTTTCAGAAGGATCAAATCTTCCCTCGCACGGCTATAGCAGAGGCCGTAAAGGAGCGGTGCGACAATGCGGAGCTGTACGGTATGTCGAATGTGCTGAATCTGGACAACTTTGCCGCCCATCCCCGCCTGGAGGAACTATGCATTTCCCTTGGCAATCGATCCCAGTTCGAGGCCGTGTGTTCGGAAATCTCTCAAACAATGATTCATGCTCCGCACATCAACACCTTGCGGATTTCCAACAATGGCATTTGCCATGCTACTCCGTTATCCGCCCTGAAGGGTTTACAACTGGTGAGCCTCGATTTCACTCATAACCGTATCAGACATCCGAGCTCACTTCGTACACTGAAAGAAATACCATTGCTCGAGCTGTATGTGAATGGGAACAGTATGACGGACGTTCCGAATTACGAAGGGATTCTTCGTGGCTTTTTCCGCACGTTGGTGAAACTGGTAAGACGCCCTCTGTCCGCAGATTTGTTGTTATATTCCTTTTTAAAAATTTGAACTGCCTTTTCAGGACCAATCGATGCCGAAATTAATCACGACAACGCCTGTTGCTACCCGTGACTGCGACGAAGAGGTGGAAATGAGCTCGCCGGGAGTTGTCCTGAACGAAGCGGACTTAAACCCGGCTGCATTTAAGAAGTATCAGCTGACGCCGCATTGGCATTTGATAACGGTACCCCATAATGGTGTTTGCGACAAGCAGGAGATCTTGGATGCCCTGTTCAATCAGTTGGGCAAGCTCACATTTTTCCCTTGCTACTACAAAACGTTCTCCAAAAAAGATGAATTTCTAGTGAGAGATTGCTTCGAAGCGTTGCTGTTTCTAGTGCAGCAAAAACTCAAGCTGCCCGTACCGTCCGCGAATACCGTGCTGAAGCTAGGGTTGGCAATGAATGTGGCCGAACCAGCGGAGAATCATGTGGTTCCGTTGCGCAAGCTGGAGAATTTCGTAACGAAACGATTCGCCCAGAGCTGTTTGAACCTCAACTCGATGCAAGAGGGGCTGAATGAGTGCAAGTTCGTGGACTTCAGTGCCAAAAGTCCGATGATATTGGCATACATTTTAGAGTATGCTGCTCGAAAGTTTAACAATGTCTGCTTTATTATACGTCTTCGGAACAACGGGCTGCAAAATTGCCAGGCACTGGAATACATTTCCCGCTTTAGCAGGCTTGTATCTTTGGACTTGCGGTACAATTCGGTGAGTATTTAGTATAAATTGGAAATACGCTCCTGCAGATAATTTTTTTCCAACATTTGTTCTGAACGGATAAAACTAATTTCGATTGAATTTCGAATGTTTTAGTACAATTGAAAGCTAGCAAGGGCACATCCTAGCTAGCAACGGCACACCAATGAAATGTTGCTTCTAGTGAAATACTTCAAACATTTAGTTTCTGCGGCATGATGTTGAGCTTTGTTACGATGTTACCAATCTCTTCTCTGGTGCGCTTCCAGTTGTCTACACTTGCAGACTTGCGAGGAATACCGTTCAACTTTATTGAGGAAGTTTTCCTGGATCATAATCCAGTCTGCAGTTCCGTGCCTTCAGCCGTTGAGTATGTTCGAAAGGTCAAGCGATACTTCCACAATCTCAAGCGGCTCGACGGACACCCGTTGGTGGGCGACAAATGTTTCTCGTTCTGCCAGAACTATATCTGCACTTCGGAAGCGCACAAGTTTGCCGAATCATTCGTGAAGCATTACTTCTCGCTTTATGATTCGTTTCAACGGGCCGACATGCAGGAGTTGTATCACCCGATGGCTCAGTTTTCCATGACGTGCAGTTTCGACATAGATCTGTCGGACGCACTCAACTCACACCAGCAGCGTAAAGCCGCTTACAGCGGGCACAGCCGTAATCTGCTACTGTTTAAAGGTTCACTCGAGCAGGCCATGGCCGCGTTGATCGTCGGCAATGAACGTATCGCGTACGTATTGTCGTCGTTTCCAAAGACGGAACTGGATTTCCTTTCGTTCCGTATCGACGTGCCCATTTTTACTCCGGACCGGGTACTAATCACGATCCACGGTCGCTTGAAGGAAGAGACGGAAGTGCTGTTGAGCGAAAGCTGTTACCTCGGGTTCACACGCACCTTCTACATCCAACCATGCGGGAAGGGTACGGGCCTGTTCAACGATGCGATCGAGTACAAGATCTGCAATGATATGCTCCATTTGTTCAACCTAACTGACGAAGGTCAAGAATTCTTGGACAACCGGAGTGAGGAAGCAAGGCTGAAAGAGCAGCAAACGGTGAGAAGCGAATAGAATTTTCCGAATCGGTTTTTTATTAGACATTTTTACATTCATTCCTCTCTTCAGGAACACACCCAGTCGGAAGACGGCAATGATCGTGAAAATGCGCTGATTGTGTTCCAGGAACTGACGCAGCTGAATCGAGAGTGGTGTGTCCGCTGCTTGGAGGAGTCTTCCTGGCATCTAAAGGTGGCGCTCAACGTATTTCTGAAGCTGTATGAATCTCGACACATCCCGAATGCTGCTTTTGTAGATACCACATAGGAAAGCGGAATACATATAAGGCCAAGATGCATGGCAAACTTGAAAAATGCGTGACAAAGGCAATCAAAGCATATTGTTAGAAATCAAACTATAGCGAAAACGCTATCGCCAGAACTTAATCGAAAATTTCCTTGTTTCATGTTCTTTGTGTCTAATTTGAAGACTAATCCATTTCAAACATTGAAGTTTACCAATGAATGCCATTTTTTTCCTTCATTCAGTTCAGTAAAAAACCGTGAAATTAATGTGAATGCAAGTTTAGATACAAATATTTTTGAATGTGTACACTAATACAGTATTAAATAAACTCTCAAACGGAACTGAATGTTTTCGTTCTATTCCAAGAAGCTGCATTGTTGCGTTTGGCGAAGGGCCTTCGGTGTTGATGCTGACCCATCATCTGGCTAGCAAACACAAATAATTAGCTCAAGTAGTTCATCAAGTGGCTGTCATAATGTGTTGCACTCGAAACAATGTAAAACTACCGCCCACCCACTGAAACCCGTGGTGCTGTAGTTGAACGAAACTGCCCAACTGAAGTGCTGCGAGTGCCCCGACAAGCATCATCGTGTGCTGCCCCCGTGCTGTTGCTGTATCTGACTTTGATGGAGCCTCGAGTGGATCATGGCCGCATTACGCGCGTAAACCACTTCCGGCGGTGGCAGAACGCGGCCAGGGAAATGAGCAGAAAGCCGCCCGGTTTTGTGTGTGCACACACATTAATAATCGAACGGGGTTGCCACGTTTGATGAGCGAAATGTGTCGATCACGGATTCTGTGCCCGGTCCCGCGGAGTGCCGCGAAGTGGCATTTAGCAAACGCACACAAACGAAAACAAACACACCAATTTAAAGCCAGTTGTCAGCCTTTGATTCCACCGGCCGGGGTCGGTGGTTTTGAAAATTTAATTTCCGTTTTCGAGAGTAGCTGGGCCGGGGCCGATCGGTCCCAGATTGGCAGATCGAGCGACACACGAGTGTTGGTCGGATTTAGCAACGAATCAGGCGTTCAGTGTTGTGTGTATTCGTTGGGTTTTTTTTCAATTTGCCGTTATCCCGTAGGACGGGGGCGTTCCATATTGTGCTCTAGTTGACATTTACGGCAGGCTATCCTCCCGATTTCTAGTCGCTTTGATTGGCGGCTTGTCCCGCGCGCGCTGCGGCAACCGAACGTAAAACAAATGTTTTCCCTGCGGTCATGTGCTCGAATCGTACCAAACGGTGAACTAGGACACATCTACACGGTACATTGCACCGCCGAGGACCACGAACCGATGGGTCGACGGGAGAGGAAGAGCATAATAATAATTATCGTAAAATTGACCACTCGCATTACAATAACAGCCCCCCGGGTGCATCGTTTCGAATGGTTCCGGTCGTCCGGCCACACGACACTCGCGTCTCGCATCAACCAATCAACCCGCGGGCATGTTCGTCGGCCAGCATAATGACACCCGTCAGGCGGCAATGGAACAGGATGGATGGCCCGCTGGATGGAAGGATACTGACGGTGCGACCCTAGCGGACGGACCATATTGTTGTCACTTCTAATCATACGCACTTTATCTTAACGACATTCGAGCGCATATCATCCTCCGCTCCGGCGTGGATTGATCGGAATCTGACCGTTCGCAGCAGCGTGCGGTGATTGTTGGTTTTTCTTTTCCGTTTCGAAATTGAGAAGTCCGCGACGGGGACCCCAAAGGGTCACCGCAAGCTGCCCGAGGGGTGTATGTATGCGAACCGTGCGAGTGGGAAATGGGTTAGAAAAATAAAGCTGACGGCACGAACGAACCGTTGTCGG
>JAOEFI010000003.1:11838935-11849219 GCA_034621735.1 Anopheles plumbeus
GGTGTATGTATGCGAACCGTGCGAGTGGGAAATGGGTTAGAAAAATAAAGCTGACGGCACGAACGAACCGTTGTCGGTGCGGCGATTGCTTCCGGCTGTGTTCGAGACGCGCGGCGGGGACGTTGCGTGGGAGGAAGAATGTGATAACATGGCCGACAAAGCATATGTTTGTTTTCCATTCTATCGGTCACACGTGGATTGCCGGCAGACGAACGAACGGGGCGGGAGGCCGCCATTTCAGAATCAAATTAAAATTGGTTTTCGTCCTGATATTGTCTAACAGATAAAACTGTTTCAGATAAGTTAGTGGAGTCTGCATTTCAATGTTCTCAGTTTTTATTGAAAAAGACGGCATAGTTTACTGAATGATTTACGCTAAAACTTGCTCTTGAGTTCGTATTGCAGTGCAACATGTTTGATGTGCACCACAAACTCATTGAGCGTGGAAAAGATGGAAGAGAAAATTAATCAACACATATAAATGTAGTGCGAAAACCTTCCCACCAGTAATGAACGGAGGTCAGAAGGCGATGATCAAAGGGCCGATAGTGTCAGCTTTTGGGAAAACTCATTTCGACCAAAACTAATGGCAGCAGTGTGTGGCCACGAACTTTATCAAACATTGTGTTTCTTTTTTGTGCCGGTTCCATTCAAAGCCCCCACAACTACTCTGCTGCTGCTGCTGGGGCTTTTGTTGCTTTGACATTCCGACGGACTTTGCAACGGCGCTGATTTACTTTGATTTTCCACCGCAAGTTACCGCCACTGGAGTTCGCCGTATTGCGGAGCGTCTCCTGCATTAGGAGCGAACGTTTTTCATCTAAATATGCTGGACCAGGGGCCTTTCAGTGTTTTAGGTTCACGGTTGTGTGGGGAAGTAGCAACAAGCGCTGCCTGTATTCGCAAACGCTGGGAACGTGATTCATGGACCCACCCCGTTCGAGCGGCGCTGGCGGTGGTGTTTTGTGTTTTTGATGCTATTTCTTAATCATCGCTTTTCATTTGCGATCCGACTTGCCGGCTTTTTGTGTGTCTAGGGCAATGGGAGGCTGGCGGTGATGGGGGCAGCAGGTTGCATCATCACAAACCGTGCGTCATTAGCTAATTGCCGGCCGGTATGCCGGGACGGGGGTTTTCTCCACGGGGTCTCTCGGAATTAGCAAACAAGGTAGCAAAAAGGAGTCAGTGTTATCATTTAGCCGCACGTTGACCTAATTGCAGCGTGCTGCATCGGGAAAGTTCGTTAGCCACCGACTGACGGCGCCGGCGAAGGAAGGAAGGAGAACCCAATAAACCTCGGCAGTCTTGAGAAGGCGAAACGTTTCCTCATCAAAGGTTCACCCCTGCAAATGTTTGACCGAGGGATTTCCACTTGGGCGCACATGTTTTCCCACCCCATATTTCTAATAATTCCTTCAAGAACAGCGATCCCTCATCGTGGGTGTGTGTGTGTGGTTTATTTCCGTTCCACCTGTTGCACGATATCACAATTTTATTACACACTTTTCCACACAATCCCAAACCCACGATCCATCGACCCCGGTGTCAATGGCTTCCCGCGGACGTGCGACTGGCGTGGTGCATTCGATCATCGTTCGCTGCATGCACGGAACGTCCTGCCGCACAGATTCGCAACGCAAGGAAACGCTACCTTTTTCCAGCGGAAAGGATAAACCGAGGACTGTGCTTTCTCCAGTCAGTTGAGTGCTTTTATTCCATTCCGGCCGGTGTGTACCTTATGGCTTGTGTTAGTCAAGCAAGCGTGGAAGGAAACGTTCAACAAGTTTGAGACACATTTGTTTGCCTCCTCCTGGCGGCACACCTGACGGTTCCTTCTGCCCCCTCCCGTTTCCACGGGATGGGTTTGATTGTTGGGGCGAACGAAAAAATCAGAACCACTGTTTAGTGTGCATACGTTTTCCGAGGAGTTTATTTGTCCGTTCGCTTTACCGTTCGCTCTGTTGGCCTGAAGAAACGTTCGACTTTCGCTGGAAGTCGTGCTGAAGCCGTGTAGGAAGCAATCTTTCGCATCTAAAGTTACCGGAAGGTTCTAGCTAGTTCGGTGACTTTCACAAGTTGTATATACGTGCTAATCCAGAGTGTCTCAATGTGACAGGATGTGACTTCTCAAAAGTGTTAGAAAGTACCGTTTACTTTTTCTATCAAAGATGAAGTCAAGAAACATATCGTTCGACTTGTATAGTATTACTAACATTATTATGTTTAGAGCATTTCTTCCTTCAGTTAATATAAATATTTTATGCTTCACAGACGCATTTTTAATTGCAAACGTTTTCAGAACCGCTGACCCAATCAGTTCTCCAAATCAGTTTCAGTTCGAAATAGAACGAAACAAGCTGCGCAATGAAGTCCTTCGGTAAATCCCTTGCGTGGATTTCTCTGGCTTTTCGGTTACATGAGCTCCTGCTGCTTACCGACTTTCGCTAACCGGGACACTGCTACCTTGGAGGAACGAAATGAAAATTTAACGAAACAAAAACCATTCCTTGACAAACCTCCGGCAAAACTCCGGGTGAATCTTGTAATTCGACAACGGCATGAAATAGCAACTGTACGGAACAATGGCCCGGGTAGACATGGCTTGATTTTCTCCGATTTTATCCGTACCTTTTCATATGTACAATTTCCATTCCAGGTTGAGTCGTTTTCTCGGGTTGGTATTTTTTTTTCTAACTTGTTTCTTCCCCTCTGCTCTGTGCAGCTTTACTTCAGGGTGGCTGCGTAGGTTTTCTTTCTTGCAGCTGGAATGCAATTTGAAAGCAAATCCCTGCCCGGTAAAAGGATGGAGTGAGCAACAAAGAGTCCCGGCATACGAGAGTCCCGGCGAGTGGAGAAGGCACCGCGCTAAGGTTTCTGGTAGTTGCGGAAAGAAAAGCGCCCCGAAAATGCGCTTCCCCCATATTAACGAACGAACGGGGGTTCCTGGGGCTCAGGGTGGCCACGGTGGGGGTGGCCATCGAACGAGCATCGAGCCGGAGGGGGGTTGCGCTTTGAAGCTCAACGGATGAAGCCGAACCGTGCGAGCGGCCAAGCTCAGGCTCAGAAATGGACTGTAAAGACCCTTTCTAATTACTTACCGGGCTGACTCTACCGGTAACGGCAGTCCACACAAAAACCCCAATACGAGCGAGAGTGTTTGCGGTGCGGCGCAGGTTGCGGTGCAGACGATTTGTTTCCTTTTTTTTTTTTTGAGGTTCGCTTTTTCTTTTTCGCCATTGCGTGCGATGTTGGGTGGCTTTTGGTTTCGACAGCCGGCCAAACGAAGTTTTTGTGGAAATGATGTAAAACACAGAAACGAAAAATAAAAAAGTCGCACCGAAAACCAACTCACACAAACAGAATTACTGTGCGCAAACTTTGGCCGTCGTGTCCCGTTCGCTGGCGACGGAAACGCGGCCCTGAAACAAAGGGCAGAAAACAAGCTCATAAAAGAAGGCCAAGTATGTTTGCGCGCACACACACAGAGAGTGGCCAACATAAAGTCCGGGGGAAAAGTTCTCCGCTTGTTGATACATTTCATCCACCGCAAAACCCCGAACCGGGTTTCTGGCGACATTCGAACGGCAAAAGGCGAGCAAATAATTGCGTTCGGTTATTATTCAGTCGCTTGCGCGTGCCGTGGTGGTGGTGCCCTCCGTAGTTCAATTGCTATTTTGTGTGAAGTTGGGGAGCGGAAAGTTTCGCAGTAAAGCGGCGACCCACGGGTTCGTTCCAAATGTCACCGCGCACAAGCGTTGATTTAGTTTTTCCTGCCGCCTCTCTCCATGATGGCTGCATTTTTAATGACGTGAACACAATGCGTGTTTTTGCAAGCAGTGCTCTCTTTGGCCGTCTTCCCTCTACGCTTGTCTCAAGCAAGACTCGCTTGCTTCGAAAGTCGAAGAAAAACAGGCTGGACAATAAAAGATAAAGAAATACTTCACAACGTTCCGTTCGCTCTGGGACAATCGCACTGTTTGAGATAACTTAACCTGCCCTAGCTGGCGCTTGGCGCAGGATGAAAAGCAAGCAATGTTAATGTGCGGTTCTATTGTGACAACCGCCTTGTTGTTTTTTTGTTCGTTCCGTATGCATGTATGGGAGAGCCCCATTCTGTTTTCTCTAACCGCCAACAACCGCGGCAATAACAACAACTACCACCATCCGCTGCACATTCGCCAACGGTACGACGAACGGCAACTGCATCTCATTAAGGTTTACTGGCTTTCCCGCAGGACACGCTTTCACAGCGTTTTGCGTGAGCCGGAAGTGGACGGGGTCGGGTGGGATGGGAGGCTTCTTCAGTTTGTCAAAAAAATTATCCAATTTATGCGGTAAAGTTGAATGCTCACGCTCATTCCAGGACCCCTGCCGCACTTCCCTTTCACCGCGGTCCGGTTCTACCTTTCTCTCTCTCTATACCCCTCTGAGGACTATGAATCTGCGGCCGGGTGGAAAGGACAAAAGGGGGGGATCGTACAACGTGGTTACTGCTGCACGTCCTTTTCACTGTCCGTTCGTCTCGCGGTTTGCGAATGGATGTGGCTGCGGCTGCGGCTTCGAGTACGCGAAAGTCAACTGCAATCGCGCGTTTCCACGGGCGCATCATGCCACTGGAGCGCTGGAAAGAAAGGGAGAAAAGATGAGACGAGAGGACCGACCGGAGTGAGTAAGAAACATGGACGAAATAAAACATTTACGATCGACCCGAAGCGGCCGAATTTCTCGAAACCTGAACCAGCAGCAGCAGCAGGAGTAGCAGTCCATTCGATATTATCCTTTTGATTCCGTCTGTGCCAGACCGGGGTGGATGGTTGGGATGGCTGATCTTCCACTCCATTTCCAGTGCGCTCTCGAATGTCCGACCGAATGAAGCATGCGGCCCTGCTGACTGCAGGGACGAGTGCTGCGGTCGACTGATTGCTGGTTTTGTTGCATTTATAATTTGGTGGATTTTATTTCGAAACTCCCACCCATTGCAATTTGCCGGATTCGTTTGTGCTGCAGCGCTCAAGCGGTGGGACTGTTCGGGACAGGAGAGAAAGAGGTGGAAAGTGAAGAGAGAAAGACAGGCAGTGGAAGTTACAGCAGTCAAATGGTTTGATCCCGACCCGATCCAGCACGAACGAACTGAACCGAAAATGTAGCGAATGTAAAACTCGCCGCCCAGATTTGGTTTACGTTTTTCCAGCGCTTCTTGTTTTTCGTTGGAGTTGGGGGTTTCACCCATCCATTCCCCCTCGGAGTAATTCGCAATAGCGTTGTCAATTGGGATGCACTTTTCCGGGCGCAACCATCCCCATTTCTTGCCGCGCGGCGCGTGCCAACGAAATGGGTGTAGTTGGGCGGGAGGGGTGGAAAACAATTTCCGGCACAGCGTCGTTCCCCTTCCGGCGTGTCATCGGGTTGATGTAAATCTTCGCTATTTGCCTGGTTTGGCAATTGGGCTAGTTCGGCGAACGCTGCCAAAGAAGAAATGTAAGACGCCGCAGCAAGAAGGATGTGAATGGAAAGCAATCTTTCAACGGAATGCTTTTCTGTGGCGTTTTTGTCTTAGCCGTTTTCTTCTGTTCGGTAGTTCGGTACCAGGAAATGAGTTCCCAACTTGGGTAGAATAAACGAAAAAAAGAAAACCCCCGCCTCATTCCGTGAAGCTTTCGCCGAAGCTACTGATTGAATCTCGCGAAGACAAGACTAATTTTTGGCTGCAACCCCCCGCAATGGCGGCTGATGAGGGCGGGTGTGGGGCGGTTCGGTTTCGGGGTTGATTTAAATAAGCCCCGGCAAGATACGGGAGAAGAAGAATGGGAGTTCAAAACTGTCTATTGAAACAGTTGCCGGGTTTCGCGTCGTGTACATTTATCTTTTTATGCAGTACGCAGCCACATCCGAGTTTCTTCCAACGTCAGCCACCGGGCGGTTCCATTTCAGGCTCGGCTTGTCAAAACTGTTCCTCCGTAGTCCGCACTTTATCCCTGTTTGCCTCCATAATCATCCCGTTCATCAACTTCCATATCCGGGGCGACATCTTGTGGCACAATATCCATCACTGGCGCACAGTCGCCTTTCCGCCTTGTCAATTGGAGGAAGAAAATCTTTCCGAGGTTTATCTTGTCCTTCAGTGTTCACAATTCATCCATCCATCCGGCCACGGTGACGATGGGGGTGCGACGGGGTGTGGCGGGGGAAGACTAATGCAAAAGAATGCAAGTCATCAGAATGCATGCGTTCAGGGCCGGAAGCGGGCTGGGAATTCAATTAGTTACATTCGCGTTTCATTCTTCAAAGCTGAAGGAATGGAGAAATAAAGAAAACTAGCGCGCGCCGGGGAAAACATGAAACTGTGGATAAAGCGAGCCCATCCTGCAAGCTGCAGTGTCTCTTAATCCGCAAGAAAATCGCACACCCAGCCGCGAAGCCAGCCAGCCAGCCAGTGTGGAAAGAAATGTCGGGAAATGAGATGAAATAGATGAAAGTTTTCATTTCATTAAGAACACTCAGTCGCGTCCTGTCGCCGTCGTGCTTGTGTACATGGTGCAAGTTCCTTTACACTGTCTGCGTCTGTCTGCGAGTTTGCTTTTTTTTGTTCCCCTTTTCCCTTGGTGTGTCTGTGAGGGTGTGAGGAAAAAAAAGGCGGCAATTGGCAAGGAATGGATACAACTTTTCCACCGGGAGAAAGCTACCCGGTATCTAGTGCTGTAATTACGGATATTTCATTACCGAGGGTGTGGTTGTGTGTTTTCCCCGGGATGTGTTTTATCGTTTGTTTGTATTTTCATATGTTCATCTGTTTTGCTGGGTCGCTTTTCCCCCCCTCTGAAGCAATTACCTGCCGGCAGGTAGCCATCCTGCCCGTTGGAGGTATCCCTCACGTGTGCTACATCCCTTTGCCGACTTTGCGCGAGTTCTTTGAGTGTGAACCGCCAACCCCACCCTCCTCCCTTTGTAACAAATGGTTACGTGAACCACCGACTGTAATTGCCATAGTTTTGATCCCGCCGCCCCCACCTTCCACCCCTCCGATCGTGTGGGAACTTTAAACCCATGTAAGGGTCGAAGGGAAGCAATTGAAAGAAGCGACACCGAGCTTTAGCAAAGTTTCGTCGAGCGATGCCACTTCTCCGGACGGTCGTATGGGTGGATGGACGAGTTTAAATAGTTTTCTTTAGTTACTGGCGGCGGCTTTGCCGATGCGATGTTTGCTTATTTAATTTTACTCGAGTACAAACGCTGTAGACTCTCGAGGTGCGAGTGTTGGTTCGAGAAGCGAAACACCTTCAAACGACATGAGATGGAGGCGCCAAATGTCGTCGCCTTAAAGACACACTTAAGCGGGCATTCAAGGAGTGATAATTTATGAATGAATTCTCAATTACGATTCGCATTTTGAAACAGATTCTAATGCTGCAAATGTTGCCGTAGAGGAATGGTTCCTTGTAGCGGAAAATCGTTTTGCTTAATAAAGTGTAATATCTGTTTAAGTTAGAGCTATTTATTTAACAACATTCGGTACGCTTTATGGAGCAAAGAATGTTGCCTTTGCAGACTGCTGGAAGAATTTTGAGGGTCTTTCACGTTACTTGAACACTGACTGACACGGACAGTGTTGTGTTTGGACGTTGAGAAAGAAAACGCGGGGAAAGCGCCGGGCCGTCGAGCGGTAGTATATAAAGAACCCAAGGGGATGGGTATTTTTTGTCCCACACTTTCACAAACTGAACCTCGTATTTCGCCATTGCACCTCGCTTTCCACTTGAGCGTGTGGAATGCTTTCCGCTGCCATAGCAGCATCCCCCCAGCATCTTCAACTTGTTGACGCCGATCCGGTGTCGCGCAGCGTATGCACTCAATTTTCCTTCTTGCACTTGGCTGGGGCGAAGTTCCGCGCCTTTATTATGCCGATAGCGAAACTTCAAAGAGCGAATGGAGCCCGTTCGGTGCACTCGGGCGCCGGGGAGAACAAAAGTGTCGACCGGAACCGGACCGTGTGGAATTTTCGTATTAGTTTCGCCGCTGTCAAATAAGTGCTCCACATTCGCGTCCACGGTGGGGGGTTTTTCAATCGCACGGACATTTGAGGGGTTTGTGTAAGGTGAATCCTGACCACAGTCGTCGAGTGCTGCCTCCATGGCACGAAAAGGGATGAAAGAAAATGAGAACGATCCACATGTATTGAAGCAACCCAGGAGATCAAAACGTTTGCTAAAACATGTTGGAAGTTGTGTTCGATTTTGTAAAATAAATTGTTTAATGCAACCACAATAACATTCTTGAATCTTTAATGTTGGTTTAATTGCATTGTTTTTTGGAGCGTTTGCTTCCGGGCGAACTTTAAAATTTGCCTCCTTTCATAAATTGCAAAACATTTCTAATTGCCACGACCAGCGGCCCTTTTCCGGGGGGTGGGCTTTTCCCAATGCTTTGGGTGTTTAAATATTGACGCCATCAATTCTGCAGGTGTGTGGCTGTGCGTGTGTGCGCCGAACCCGCTGAACCATGCGTGCAAATAGTGTCAATTGAACATCATCGATTTCGGTTTCGGAAAAGTTTTGGGTGGACTATTTTTGGCCGAAACTGTTTGCTTTGCAGTTTCGGTGCACTGTATGCGTTGCCGTATCAGCATAATTGAATCAAATTTATGTGTTGCTACCCCACCCCCTCCGCCTACTTTCGAATTATGGGGGGGGGATTTGGTGCGAAACATATGTACTGGCTGGAGTTGATGAACTCGGCCTCGGGGTCCTCGGGGTCCTCTGGGTGCGCGAGGATCGTTAGCACTGCCAGCGTTTGAGCTAACTAGCCTCGTGCGTGTGTGTGTGTGTGTTGTTTGTGACCGGCTGGCCGTGCCTGCATTCGAACACGCAGCAACCATCCGGGGTACAGTTCAAATACTTTATTGATCGAACTAACAAGCGACCTCCATTTGTGCGCCCCTGGCTTAGTTTCCGTTCCGATGGCGGGGGAGTCCTTTATTAGGCGCAAAGTAAAAAATTGCACCCCCACCCACCTTCATTGACTGATAAAAAGCGTCCCGGAAATCCCGGTTGGCTCGGACGTGCCCGTTTTTCGTGTTTTATTTTTGTTTAACAACAAATCAACCCGGCCACAGGAAATGAGCAAACACTCCTCGAATCGGGGACGGAAAAAAATGGGAACGAAACTCGCACCAGAAAAGGTATCGTGTGGTGCGCCACGGTGAAACCGTAAAACCAGCCGCCATGCTGCATACGCTGTTTGCTGGGGTAAAACAGTAGAGCTGCTCACCGGCTGTCGATTGAAGAGTTTGCATTTCGTTCCGTTTTTTCGACTTTATTGTGCGTGAAATTTTCCCATCAAACTCAACTATCCTCCCAACTAACAGTCGGCTAAAAGTGCACCAACCGCAGACCTCACCACCCCTTCCCGTCCACGTTAGAAGTAGCACTTGTTGGTAGAAACAAAATCCAAACCCCTCGGCAGCCCTTTTCGTTTAGCGGACGGCCGCGATCGTGATCCTGACAAGTGATGACCCCCCTCCGATCGATGTCCTTTTTCGCGTGGTTCAAATACTGTTTCACGAGCGCGCCGGAAAGTGCTGTGAGTTGAGTGGCTTCGGAGGGATGAAGCACCATGAAGTAGTACCTCCGAGGTTCGAGGACGGGGGCATAATTATTTGTTGCCCAGGGTCCGAACAAAACTCACCAATTACAATTACCCAACAGCATGCTGTCTGCTGCTTCCGCCATTCTGTCAGACTGACATATGGCGGGAGCGCTGGAGAGCGATCCGGCGTCGCCCTAGCAACCGAACCGCGTTGTTAGCGAGGTCGTTCTAAGCAAAAGGTAAACTTCGGGTTCCGTGTCCACCGCTGGAAAATGAGGCTGGCCGCTTTTTATTCTTCCATTCCTCTCCACCGTTCGGACAGGGGGGAAAACTGTTGACAGTGCAATAAATAAGCGGCCGCTCCCGAGTGGCAGTGGGTGGAAAACTAGCTTTCCACAAAGCAGTGGTAGTTCGCGTGTGTGTGTGTGTTTGTGTGACCGCTTCAAATGTTTGACCCTCGCCCGAACCGGAATGAGTTTCTGAGCGCCAGTCCAGCGAGAAGCGGTCGGCGAAAAGTTTTCGCATTCCACCCGTTTCGCACCCCCTGTTTTCGCCTTCTCCTCCCCTGTCAACCCTGTTTGGCGCGCAAGGGTGGAAATGTTAGGAACGAGAAGGGCTAGGACGGCCGAGCTTGGAGGCATTTTTTTGTCAAAACCCCTCTAACCTTCGACATCCTCCCCACCACCCCCTCCCCCCCCCCCC
>JAOEFI010000003.1:11862984-11884106 GCA_034621735.1 Anopheles plumbeus
AAGCGCATTAATTCGCCACGAGGACAATTATAATCGTTCACAGTCGGTCGAGCGGAGCAATCGAGCGCGCCGGTATTCACGATTGTCGCAAATCTCGCGCAGACAATGTACGTCACGTACAGTAGGGCGCGCCACACCCCCACAGTTTCCACGAACGGACGAAGGGAAACAAAGCAGAGGGAAGTTGATGTTGTAAGACACCGTTCGCTTACCTTCGTCGACTCGTGTTCGACGCCATGTTGTGCTGCTGGTAACTCCACTGCCCGCGGGGTTCTATTTGTTGAGTTTTAATGGTGCGTATATGTGTGCCGCAGCTGCCGTGCCCTCCGAGGAACCTGGATCATCGATGTTGGCCAAAGGTGAGACAACGGAGAACAGAGAGCGATGTAGTTTGATGCTTCTGTGCGAACTTCGAGGTGACGGAGAACGGATGTAGTTTCGTATGATGCCTTGTCCGTAGGAAGGATTCCTCCGGGGGGGTTGCTTGCGTCATTCAGTGGCGAACGGATCGGATGTGGTAGCCTTACATCTTTGCCTTATCGACCCCGGACAGCCGGCGCTAGTGCGCGAGACAATATCCTTTTGATGCGGACGTTAAATACTCGCCCCCTGTCGGTGAGTCGGTCGGATGGCGTGTTTCCCCGTTGGCAAGCTGTCGATGCCCCGACATCTACGTGTAGTGATGCGGGTCGCTATTTTTCCGACCTTAGCACCGCACTATAGGAAGCAGCTCACAAACGGCAACACGCAACAGTCCCCACCCAAACACCGCTCCCACGCGAAGGAGTTCGAAGAAGGAGAACCAGCGGCCGCGACTGAGGAACTGGAGCATCGAGCAACTTGCTCCTTTCGACAATCGGTCGGTCCGCTTCTTCGGTTCGTTTCGCTATTCAAATTAATTAGCACTAATTAATGGACGATTGTAATCGCATGCCGAGTGCCAGCATTGCCCGGACATTAATCCGTTTCGCACCGGTGGCAGGGGTCGGGGAAATCTTGGGAAATGCGATTTTGCGGGAAACTTTGTCATCGGGTTCCCCGGAGATCCGGTTCGGACGTGGACTCCTCGAAGGAAGAGTGAAGGATAACAAACTAATCGATGGCTCTACAAATACAGTATCTTTGCAATGGAACCAGCATTCATTCGTGAGTCGATGAGCATTGCGATCGCGAAGGATCGGGTGTAGTAGTTGTGTACCTTCGTTGGCTACATCGCGATTCAATAGGATTTGCTGAAAGCTTCCCCGGTTACATCCGGGCGCTCGTTTCGCTTGCCCTTCCCGATTCGATTCGATGGACTTTCCCGAGCCAGCAGCCAGCGGGAATCGGGAATATGATTTAATCGCGGCACTGTTTGCATTGCTCCGCGCAAACACTCGTTACCGAAACAGCAGCCACTGAGGTTCGGAGTGTTCCGTCGAATCCTGAAGACGACGAATGCTGCGTGGGCCATGAGACGTTCATGAACTCGGCCCACTCGGTATTTATAGGACGATTTGTTTCGAATCGCAAGCGCAACTGAATGTGCTCCCGCTGGGAATTTATGAATAGTTGAACATGCGGCTCTTGGGCACTCTGTTGAATTGCTTTCGGGTAGGACCGCGGGGAGCGGTGGAAGAAGTTCATGGGAAATATTGAAATATATACAGCGAGACAGATTCGAATGATGACGTACCGTGGGGTCCTCAGAGAATTGTTCGTCGACAACCCTGATTCTTAAAAGGCTACTTTTGATTGCAATAGTTTTAGCGACATACTTCTCGCATTGGCTATGGAGATCCTAGAGGAAAAGCTTTCCGCAGAACGTATTGACAATTCTCAATTAGATCAAATGGATTTTCCAGGTGTGATTGTTTCGCTCACTAACAGCCTATTGTTTCGTTCAATGCAGTCATGGGGAAGCTCTATAATCCCTACCTTGAGTATCGCTGCATCGATGCAGATTAGTGCTGGTGCAAGTGCTAGTGCTTTGTCGAAAAGCACTACGGTTTTTGAAAGGAAACTGTAATGGCTGTGCAGTGAAGCGATGAATCGTATCATTCGTGTAGTCGCATCATTCGGCGGCTGCCGAAAACTGATGCAATGGCAATTTAAATGTTTAATTAACCCCCCGCGATGGGGGATGAAGTTTACTGTTTACTTTTCCACTTTCCCGCAGTCGAAAGGCCCGCAGCCGTCGCAGCCGTGGTGCATCAAAGTGAGCGGCGAAGACAAATAGTGCCTCCTTTCGTTATGACAAGCACATCAATAAGCGGCTCAGCGCGATGCCGTCCACCAGACAAGCAAACAAAAGGCTTGCAAAAATAATGATGCTCGTCGCAAAGTCTCGGTGCAGTCGGTGCATCGCCGCCATGCTGTTTATTGAAGTCCGCACGGTCTGCACCGTACAGCGGGATTAGTGTTATTAAATTAGTAATTTTATTGACGCTGACAGGCGGGATCAGGCGCGTACGCTGGAAACTGCGGACTGGACCGGCAGCAACCGGCGGCTTATCGATACAATTTGTTTAAATAATCATGCCTGACGTGGTTGGGACCACGTTTGTGCAGTCGGTTGACCAATCCGTTCCAGGTAGAGTAGGTAAATGACGTTTGCGTGGTACGCTCGCTTTAAGCCTTCCACCTGCAGTTGCACTTTAAGCACGGAGGCTGACGGACAAAGTCCCAAGAAAATACGTACAATCTTAGCAGCAACGGTAGGGTAAAGGGCACCGTAACAGCGTACTCCAGTTAAAGCTTGCACGGCGGCCCTTTATTTAAGGATTTTCTCGTTATCTCTGGCCCGTAAACAGAAATGCAAATCATGTAAATAGAACGCAAATAGCTTGTGGCATGCAGAAAGCCATCCAGTTGCGCCCGCTTCCGCCTAGTTTATGTTTTCGTTTCTTCGCCGGTCGTGGCATTTTCTTTACGGTTTATTTATTTTGATTAGTTTTACAGTTTGTCTTGCGTTTTGTGTTTGTTTTGCCTTTCTGTGCGAAGCAGCTCTTGGAAAAACGTTGCAGCAGCGGCAGCAGCAGTAGCGTTCAGTTCTCGGTTTCAAGTTTTATTTAGTCCGCGGTACTAGTTGTTTATTATGCCACTTGTTTTTGCGGCCATTCGCTTCAAGCAGGAATGCGGAATAAAATGAACCGTTTTGAAGATTTAAACTCCCATCTGCAAATGCACTTTTGCCTCGCGTAAAGTGAATGTTTTATGTTTTTTTTTTGTTCCTTACTCGGGAAAACTCCGAAAGATAGATGATGGCTGCGGAAGTGGCGCTGCCTGTGTGCCCGTAGTGTGTTTCTTTTTCGGAATCCTCCGGGAGGACGCAGGACGTTCGGTCCGGTGGCTTACAGGAACTGCGTGCTCGTGGAAGGAGGGAGTGTTGGAAGACCAGGAGGAAGGGTGCGGAGGTTGAGGTAAATAAATTGCATCTAATAAATTTGGAAACATAATTCTATTGTGTGCATAAACAATCGTCTTCCAGCACGTTCGCATCCGTTCGCTTTCACATCCGTCGTGACACAGCCATCCCTGACTCTCCATCCCCTGTGGCCTCCCTCCTCCTCCTCCCAATCGCCGAGACTGCCCTCTCAGATTACCGTTAGTGCACCCGCTGGCCCCTTCCGTCGGAATTCTGCGGGACGGGTGCATATGCACATTCTACAATTCGCTAGAATGGAGCTGTGTACACACACACACACATACCACACTTTTTGGCGTGTTCCGTTCCGGGCGGGGTTTTGGTACTGGCACTCGAGCGCCATCGGTTTCGGGCCTTTGGACTTCCGCCTTCCGGAATCAACAGTGTGCCATTGTCTTCCTGACAGCGGCATCCGGCCATGCTGGCAGGGCTTCGTTCGGCTGCCGGGGACTGTGACTTCCACAAAACAATCGCCGGAGTCGTTTGTTGATGTCTCTGTTGTTGTTTGCTCCGCCGATTGCGGGGCTTTTGTAACAGTGCTTGACGGAATTATAGGTGCTGGTGATAATTCTAATTCTCGCTTTGATCTACTAGAAAACCTAAGAACGAAAAATCTATTATAAAAAGGATCCAACAGTTTTCGCTCCGTTCAACCAACATTCTTGGAGGAAAAAGAAACGGAACGGGACGAGGCGAGAAGATAGATAGTATTTTATGTTGAGCGATATGTTTGATCTAACCTGAAATCCTTTTTCGCCTGCTGCCTGGGGTAGCAGCCCCTGCAGACGTCGTCAACAGGAAGGCCACAACAAGCGTTATTCATGAGAACCTTTCCGATTTCGAATGCAGACATACATTTTCTATGCATTAAGTCGCACCAATTTATTCATCACTGTCGTACCTGGAGCCCCGCCGGAGGCTGCACGGTGGCGAAACCTTTTTCCCCGCCTCCTCGCCGCTCGCGGAACCACCCCGAAGTGACTCCGTTCTCCGGCTGCTAATGCGTACAATTTGGCGAAAATGTCCTAGCACTCTCGCGCGCGCGCGCGCGACTCGGCCCGATTTATTTGATTTCCAACCGAGCCACCCAGGAGCCGGGGTTGCGTTTGGCTTGGTGAGCCGGAACCAGCACACACGTGCGGAAGTCCTGGACCCGGTCCTGGAGACCCGAGGACTCGCTGCGACTAATAATCAGGACGCTGTGGTTTGGCATGTTGATCGGTAGCCGGTCGTTACGATCGTCCCGCCTCGAAGGCGCATTCCCGGGGCGCCACGGGGGGAAATTTCGCACGGGAAATTCAAATTAGCTGCCACTTCTTCTAACGACACCCCAGACGCAGAAATGTCGTGCAAGCGGCGCCTTGTGGCAAGCGTGTGTATTTGTATACGTTGCGACCAGCTCGAATGCGCATCCGAAGCACCGGGACATATTTTGTTGGAAAGTGCAAATCGAACGCAATTCACTGCACTACTGCAGCTGGCAGGGCAGAAATTCTTTCCTACTGGCCTCGTCCTTCGTGCGGATCGTTTAAAACATCCCCATCCCGGATCGATTCGAGTTCGTTCGAGGCGTGGTGTAATTTGCGGTCGCCGTGACATGATTGATGATAAACATGAGAATTAGCCGAGAGTTGCCTGCGATGCAACTAAACACGTGTGTGTGTGTGTGTGTGGGTTTGTTTATTTTTCTATTCCACTTTGTATACTTTTCACCATCGAATGGTGAGCCCTCCAGGAATGGAGAGAAGAAAAAAAAAGCGAAAACCAAATAAATAACATCGGATAACGCGAGTTTTCGCGGTTACGAATGGATTTCAAATCCTCCAAACATGATGCATTAGTGCGCCGCGTTACCCTGCTACATTACGGTGAAAAATGGGGCCACAAATGGCACTTCCGCCGAGGTCCCGTCCATCCCCCGTCCATTAGGGTTGGATTCTGTTGAGGGCACCTTTTTGGGGCGGGCTCCAGACATGAACGAGCCTGGGTCAGGTTTGTTAACTGCCGGCGGTTACAAATGATGCACTTGTCGGGTTTGAATATTCGGTAGGATAACCGATGCTTTTAGGGACTCTCTGGGAGAGCACTCGGGAGGGTTGTTTTTTTCTGCCGGTAGAAAATATTACGCGATCAATGTGACAAATATCCTGAATAGCTGAAAATATCACTTCTGCAGGTGTGTTTATTCATGCTGCTTCGAATGGATAGAATATTCTCTAAAATAGGAGTGTTATATTATTGCCATTTCATTTACAGAAAAAGGACATTTTCAAGGAAAATGCTATGATTTTTTTGTGGTTGAAATCAAAAGAATTAATCAGCACCGGTTTCAAATTGTCACAGAAAAAATAAACATCCTGCTGCAACAATCAACCGCGCACGAGAGAGCAACAATTTAATTGAAATCTGTAGCGTTTTTTAAATGTCACCCTTCCCCGTCACTGTCCCTTCGGAGGCCCCGCCGCAGTGCAATTGTACCCCCCGGTTTTTCGGAATTAAATTGCCACAAATGGAAATGTTGTGTCTGATCGCCAGTTATCGCTCCAATCAATGTTAATTAAGAAATAAAACAAAACACTTTGCACGGTTAATGAAGTCGGGCGCGCTATAAAAACGCAGCTGCTGCTCAAAACATATCCTTGGAGTCATTATCGTCGCCATCAGTAGCACGCCGTCCGTGCGGGCGTGCGTGCGCTGTGTCCGTGTCCTTGCGCCACTGTGGCGTGTCGAAAGTGCACGAAATTGCATGTTTAATTTTCCTTGCAACAATTGTGGGCCTCATTTCGTGCGTTTAAATAGGAAAACGGGAACCGGGGCCCGATTGCAGGCCACCACGCTGCCTTGCGGAAGAACGAGGCCGTCTGGCGTCAGCTGCGGGTGTTGAACAGGACGTGGGAAAGGGAGAGAACTTCCGCGGATGATCATTGACTTCGCATAATTGATTCACATTACCGAAAGGCAGCGGAAATGTCATGAAAATGTTACCCATCGGGTGTGCAACTGTGTGCGCTCGGAATGCACCGGGCGGGGGTCTCAAGTTGTGGCGACAACTAGGGGAGGGAAGGAAACGTTGCCGAAATACACGCAGGAGGGTCTCGAGCTCCCTATGGAATTGTACAATGTTTCACTTACTGTTTGGCGCACAACTCAATTGCATTGGACAACTGCGATAGAATTGTTTCTGCTTTTCCTATACGCTAAGGGCCACTTGGAACTCTTGGAAAGTTCCAAACTCAGTGCCAACGTCGAACAATGTTTTACTAAACGGAAATGAAAAGCCCTCCCTAACGATGGTAATTGGGATTATTGGTGCTGCAAAAAAAAAATAGGGCGTGCTAGAGAAAGGATTTCCGTAGCGAAGCTTTTCCGCGCCATGTTACAATGATTATCCTGCGCCGTCGTGCACGAGGGGCGTAGGGGGGACGAACGATGACGCAGATAAACAAGCAAACCGGTCCATTCGGCCGGATACGGCGCACTCGGCTCACGATGCTATTTGCAAACAATTTAATTCGATAATGGATCGAATAAATTATTTGTCTGCGCTGCGAATTCCACATTCTTGCGTTTGAAAAGCGTTCCACCGGCCATATCCCGATCTATTCAGATCTCCTCTGCTGCTCTGCTTCTCTCTCTCTCTCTCTCTCTCCCTCGCATCTCCTTTTCGACCTCGAGTGCATGTGCATTGCTTAGTGCATTCCCGGCGACGCCGAAAACAGCGATGGTCAGTCGGTGCACTTTGTGCCGGCGTACGTGTGTGCATTTAACATATGCACTGTTACAACGAAGGCTGGGAAATTCCATTGGCGGGTCCGCGCATTGCCCGCCACCCTCCCGACGGATCGCGAAAACAGGATTATGTGTGAAAATTGCTATCCAACTGTGAGATTTATTTTTGATTAATAATTGAAAAGCATCATCATCGAACCGTGCCGACGATAGTGTGGTCCTTCCGGCGACGGGGGAAGGTCCTTGGCTATCTTGGCGCACTCATTGCGTTCCGATTGTGCTAGCAAACCGACCGTTTACCTGAGTGCCGCGCCAGTTGTCCCCCCGTTTTCTCTCACCCACACCACCGGTTTCTATCCAGAGTGCGCGAGCTTATCGTCCTGCTGGAATGGAAAGCTGTTTGTGGTGTAAGCCGCCGTCGTCGGAAGAGTAAATCAAAAAAAGAGAAAAACGAAGCGAACCAGAGTGTCGCTGCGACCCACCAAATGTGCGGTTTGGTCGGGACGGTGTCGGGAGGTGGAGGGAAAAAGGATATCACCATGGTTTTAATTCTTGATATCAGATTGTTTTACGTGTGTGTTGGTTGTCGTCGCAGCGATGGCGACGTGGCGGTGCCCGCCACGACCAGCCAGCTAGCCTTGCGCACGACATCCGACACACACAGACACACACACACACACACGACGATGATAGGATATAGCGATGATGGCTGGTCGTAAATATATTAAATACGGCGAATGAAAAGGAAATTGAAAGCATTCCCGATATGGATATATTCCATAGCGCTACCGCGAGTGCCGCCTGCCTGGAAAATGGTGGTTAGAGATTTTTATTTTCGCTCGAAAGATTTTCATTTCATTTTCTATGGAAGCTGGTAATTTTTTGTTTGTTTCGCTTTTGTGAACATGCCGGAGAAAGCTGACACGCTACCGTAGGTTGGTTGGTAATTTGAGCAATATTTTCGGTTGGTGGATCGGGGATCGTAAAAGAGAATGGAGAGGAAAAACAGAGGAACAAAATTATCTCTACCTGGCGGATCGCAATTTCCGGACACCTGAGCTAGTTTCGCAGCCATTTGTGGTTCGTAAATCTTGTGCAGTTCGATGAGTGGGACTAAAGCTGATATCTAATCGGAAATCGGTTCGAATCCTAAATGATTTAAAACAAAGTTAACATTTGATATTTTACTGAAGATATAACGATACACAGCGAACGAAATACATTTTTGTTTCGTTAAATTTCGGCCAATGAATTCTGTTAAAAGAATAGGTGGCTGTTTGCAGTTTCTTTCATTTTTTAACTTCCCTGAAGGACATCCTTCTCCTTCCTGCTTTCTCTGACAAGTGTCGAGCAACGACTTGGGATCTATAATTTATTAGGTTGAATGTTTCCCCGCACGGCGACACATCTATAACTGTCATCCTTCACCGGGCGACATCCTTCCGGTCCCGGTGACGCTGCATCATTCAATAGCGAGACAACTATCGCCACTTGACCGAAACCGCCGGCCGATCTTCGACGGGGTGGATACGCGATGGATTGCGTATAATCCATTACAATACATCAAAAAGTATCGCCGCACCGGGCGGTACCGGACGTGGCCTATTCCGTGTGGCCAAAGCGAGCGACCGGGACGACCGGCGGAGTCCTTTCCCGTCCGTCAGTGTCCTACCCTTATCAAGCTTAGAGGCAGTGACGGGCCGCCGACAACCGGTGCCCTATCGTAAGAAGATATCAATCATAATAAGCACGTAGCGGCAACCGCCGGTGTCCTTCCGGTTCGCTCCATTGGCCACGGTGGTTCTTTTCTTCGGGGGTCAGCATCTTTTTGCACCTTTCTCCGATGCTCCGGTGCGACGCGACCTGGCGGAAGAAGCCACCCCCCTCCCCCCCCCCCCCCCAAATAGATCACTTCTCGTGGTGGCCTCCGTTCGCCACGTTCCGTCCCCACTCTGCACGGGACTTCTACGAAGGCCCAACGGTTTGTTTGCGCCTCGTGAGTCCTTCTTCGGTCGTTCATCTTTTATCCCGCAGTCCAACGCCTACTTAAATCTGATTAAAAATTCTCGAAACCGAGCTCGAGTCGAGCATCATCGAGCGACAGTCGCCATTTTTGGCGTCTTTGTTCCCGCCATCGACGAACTCCGACTCCAACTCCGCCGGTGGGGCTACTCGAAGGGAAAATCAAATGCCACTCGAAGTATACAAACAACATTTCGGAAGACCGGATACCGGAAGTGGGATGACAGGCGGTGAACGGAAGTGGAAAAAATAGGCCCCAAACTCTCCCCCACCGGGCAGACTTCAGCATCTTGAGGGTGCTATTTTTAATCTATGCAAAGTAAATTTTAATTTATTCATCCTTCTCATCATCCACTTCCTATGCGGGGATGAAAAGTTTGCGAAAAATCAAGTGAGTGGGTTAAAAAGGCCTTAGTGAGCAAATTCTTCTTCCCAAGTCACCCCGATTTATTATAGTTTTTCTGTTTGCCTGGCCTTCCACTTCTGTGCAAAAAAAAAATTTCCGCTAACTTTGACATTTTTTCCCGCACGCACTCATTGTGTGATTATCCTTTCGAGATTAAAAATCGGCCCCAACCGCATCGGAAGGACCGATGGAGCGAATAAGGACTAAGGGGGACGCTCAGAAGGATCAACTGTTTCGGGTGCGATTTTGCTAATTGTGTTTAAATTGGCGTCCGATGGCGATGCGTTAGAATTTTTGGTTTATTGCTTTTGTCCTGTCCACAGGCTTTTCTTTTTCATGCGCCTGACCAATAATCGGCCATCGCCATGGGAAAGAGGACACCAGCGTCCGCGTCGCTCGATGCTAATCGATTTGACCCGCTTTTGATGAACTGCCCATTTGGGCGCCCTACGGCCGAACCCCGGGTGGGTGGGGGCATTTCATTTGAATGACATTTGTCAGTGCGATCCAAAACCGGGTCCGAGTCGCGCAAATCCGATTGCTGACGAAACGGTTGAATGTTTCAAGGGTGGTCAGGGGTGCAGGTCGCCTTCCGTCACATAATTGCAACGGGAAATGAGCACTCTACTCGTTGGAACTTGCTCGTTGCATGATTTAAAATTTAGATGAACCCGACGAGAACGAGGGGGAGGAGGTAAAAAATAAAGAAGGAGTAGTTTGTCGAACCGAAATGGAACGAAAGTTTCGATACCGATAGTCTCCTCCGGCCGGGTCCCATTAGAATGATTCCCGTGCGGTCCACTTTCCATGCAGACCATGGAGAGGGTTTTTTATTCCGCTCTTTTCCGGAAAACCTCAAAACCTGAATGATCCATGCCCTGCGTACGGGTAAATGCGAGCAGCGGCTTACCCCGGTGGCGGTTTTCTCGATGGAGCACCGCCCCTTACCCGCTTGCCATCCTCCCCGGAACCTGTTGAGGCCACTGGCGAGTAGTTTCTCTTGAGCCCGAGCATCATTTTTTTCCCCGGCGTCCGAATTTTGAAGCACCTTCGAGTGGCAAAGGATATCGAGGATATCGGTTCTTCGGCTCCATTATTTTCGTGCCCAACTTTTCGACGGGAAATGTCACCTTATCCCCATCGACGCTGTAACGCTGCCGTCCCTGGGTTGTGTGGCTGCGGAAAAGTGGCAACAGCAAAAGGGGAAAAAATGTCCTGTTCAGTGGCGGTGGGGCAACTTTCTCTGTGGTTCGCCCTTCTACTTCTTCTTCTGCTTCTTCCGCAGCCCTTCGATTTAGCATCAACGTCAAACTTTAACTCATTGTTTACCGATCTCATTCCTATCGGGAGCTGGTGCTGCAAAACTTTTATCATCATTGTCATATCGATATCCGCATTATGCTCTCTTCCGGCCGGCTTGTGTGTCGGATTGGGTTCTGCTGTGTCCGTGAAAAACCATCGTTTGTGTTCCGGCTGTGTGTGTGTGTGTGTGTGTATGTGAGCAGGAGTGGGACTTTATATGAGCCCGATGAATTCGATCCCATACTTCACATTTTTGTTCGTTTATTCCTTTTCATTGCCTTGGCCAATCATTTTTCTCCATCGTCATGTTGCCTTCCTTCCTCCAACTCTCGCTCGTCCTCTATCTCTTTCGCTCTATCTTCATCTCAGTTCCGCCCAACCCGATATGGGTAATATTTGAATGACGGGGAAGGAAAACTTCCCTGTTGTATCTTGTGTGGCCCCGCAGTCAGCCATTGCAGATCGAAGAGAGGGAAAAAAATGGAAAACTTATGCTTCATATCTGCCAAGTAGCGACCAAACGAGCATCACCGCCCAGCTTCACCCTCTCGTTGAGTGGGGCCATCGGAAGACGAGAAGCTGGCAGTCGAATGGATGCGTCGAGACGGGGACGGGGACTGGAGGGAGATTGTGCGTGCCCGAGGGTGAACAGGAAATTGATTCAGTGGCTTTCAGGCAAAACTTTCCTATTTTCCATTCCAGCAGGGCAAGGAAATTTTCTTCCAGGTGGAAGGTGGATTGTTTTTCCGTCCTTTGTTTTTTTCTCCTCTCGTTTCTCTCCTGTCCGTTCGAATTGTGTTGCTCCTGCGCTAGTTTCCACAAATAACTAGCCCTGGTTCTTGTTGGCCAGGCGAAGGCTAAACAAATTTATCCTGGCCCGGGAAAGTCGTGCACTCGACTACCACCCTTTCCCTCTTTTCCTAGCCCTTGTTTAAATAAAGTAAACACACCAACCAATAATCAATTTTGTTTTCAGAGAAAAAAAGAAAGAAAGGAAAACTGTTATGCCATCGAGTGCAAGCAATTGCCGGGCAAATCGGTGCAAGTGATGCTCTCGGTCCGTGGGAAATGAAAAATGTTTCGCTTCCATTTCTTTCGAATCGTTTGCTCCAATCCCACAACGGAAAGGGGGGCAGGGCTGGCGAATGGTATGAGTTTTTCCGGTGCGCTACAATATTCATCCACCATTTGATCGGTTATGGGATTTGTGGCAAGGTGTTCATTGCATCTCGAATCTGTTTACTCCGATCTGTTTGTGTGTGTGCGTGTGTTTGCAAAGCAATTCGAAGAACTTTTTTGCTGATGAATTACTTCTACCATTTGATTCAATACGAGTTTCCTAATCGTTGCAAACAAATGGGTTATTTAGACGATAAAATCATTGTTTGGAACAATAAAAATGAGACGAAGAGGGAGATTGATGTATGTCCTTACGATGAGTTAAGTTGAAAGTCGTGAAAAGCCGTCGAGTTGCGGAAAAGTGTGCAGCTAATGTAGTGCACTGTAAAAGATTAATAGACACCATTTTCTTCTAGCTTCCGATGGCCAACTTTGATGAGCTTTTCTACTTTGTTCGCAAATCGCGAACATCGTATCATGTGCACATGGTTGCGTGGATGCTAATGCGAGTCCCGTGCCGATTGGGAGCGACTGCGTCAATGTTAGCTTAGAGGCCACTTTCAAATCCTTCCACGTACACTTGCGAAAGTATTCTCAGCGTGTCCATCCCCCAATGGCTTTCCCCACTCGCTCTAACCGAGCTCATCATGTTGAGGGGTCTTTTTTTCTTCTCCCCCTTTCCGGGGGCCACTTTTTTATTTGCCAGTTCAGTTTTTTCACCAATCGACAGAAAGACGCGGCTGGTTTTATCTGACTTTTTATTTGGCGCATGACATGACCCCCCCCCCCCCCCAACCCTCCGTAGGGTGCGGGTTCGGAAGCGGGAGCGAGAACGGGATGGAAATAATAAAACCGAGCGAGAGAAAAAGGCGAAAAATAACATTTATCATAAAGTTTCGCGTGGCACTCTTGGAATCGTTCCCAGGCGAAAGATAAAGGCTTCCCCGTTGGCCCCGCACGGTCCGGTCAAAAGTTTGTTTTTCTCCCGGATAGTTGCTCCGGATTGAAATTGATGGCGCTGATGGCGTTGATGGCGATGATCGTGTAGAGTCGCCGTAGTTAAGTCGCTCCAGTGTCCTGGGGGGACGGCGCTGGTAAGGGGTTGGGTGACGGGTTGGGGAAGGGAGAGCTTTCCCGAGTGTACGGAACCGTCCGGAAGGAACGGACAGCAGCACGGGGAACAGAGAGCGCATCCGGAAGACAAACGTACTTCCTGCCGGGTTTTCCCAGCCGGAAATGGGAAGAAAGCTGCTGAAGCAGCTTTCCATTGAGATGTGGACGCACGAGAGGTGGGGCGGAAGGAGTGGCTGTGGCGGTAGGGGGCCGACGATCCGGCGGGTTTCGGCTGTTTGAGGGAAAGTTTGCGCGGGATTTGCTGACGAGTGTTTGTCCCGAAGGAAAACCGGTGCCGGCGGCCCAGAGGGTGGAAGGGGTTGGCAGTGCTCCGGCAGCTTCCGGCAACCGGCTCTTCCGCCGAAGTTGCAGACTAAGAATTTCAAAATGCTACTTTCTGGAAATTAACTTTCTGCTAAAGCATCATTACATGGAAGATTGACAGAATTTAGCGTTTGTTGGGCGCGAGTTTTTCATTCTGTTTATTTTTCTTCCCCGACAACGCCGTCTTCGCAGGAAGGGAAGGGGCAGCGCGAGGGTGGACTGGCAGGAAGAAGTTTCCAACCGGCGTGCCATCGCCAACTAGCAAACGGACGGCCGAAAGGTCCGACAGTCGCAATGACAGTTTTGATTATTTGCTGTGGTTGTCGAATGGATTTGGTCAGCATGTGGCGTGGGTGTGGGGCGGAGGAGGAGAGGGAGGGGTCGCTGGTGGGCTGAGGGGGAAAGCAGTTCGAGTTTATCTGTAAAATTGGAAAAGTTTTGCCCTCTCCGGTGGGCGTCCGGCGAGAACGGGCGTTCCATTTCGGGGTTCGTCTTCGCTACGGCCTTCTGTGCGGGAAACTTTAACGCATCTTTAAGCCCATCTATGGAGTGACAATCCCGCCCGGGTGGGAGGGAAAATATTCAGTCCATCGTGTAAATGATCTCTCCTCGGCTGCTGCTGCTGCTGCTGGCGCTCATCAACGGAGTCATCAGTGCAGTGTTTCACGGGCAGAACGCGGGAGTCATCGGACGACGCGCAAGCGTCGGAAGTCTCGCCGTCAAATGAGGACGTCGCCATCGTCGTCGTCGTCGTCGTCGTCGGGGTCTGTCTTAAAATGTAAATTTTATTAGCAGATTTTCATGTCACCGGAGTGCACCTTCGGCGCTGCAGCGAGTCCGTTCGACAAGCGGCCCGTCTCGGCGGTGTGGGTGTATGGCGGGCGGGTCCCCGAGAACATCGTCCATGTCAACAGCGCGCGGCCATGTCAGGGCTGCCTCTGTTCCGAGGTGGATTGCCTGAGGAGAATTTCATTACCTGTAAGTACCTTATTGGCAACCGAGCTGCCGGATTCGTTGTTGTTGTTTTCCCCCGCTCCCGGGTTTGTTTCTTTCTTCACTCACATTACCATGTGTTTGCGCACGTTCACCGATAGGGCATGGTGTTGCTTTTCCGACGAGCAGCTACATTTTTCCCATGAACACGGACGTAGCCGCCCACGTTCCACCCTCCTTGCGGCAGTTCGCCGGCCTGGCAACTGATGCTGATTTGTTTCCCTGGCGCTTCCCTACACGACGGATCATCAAAGGTCGGCGACGCTGTTGCGCGTCCGGGAAAAGCAGCCAAAGGGAAAGAGTTCTTTTTGTCGAACAAGACTCTCTGCCGTGTTGCCCTCGCCGGCGACAAACAGGACAGGTGCCATGGCACCGATTTCCATGCCACGTCGCACCGGAGTGGTGGGTTCGTTGTTTTTCAATTTTCCCTTTTCTCTCTCTCTCTCTCTCTCTCTCTCGTAGTTTTAGTTTTATATTGTTATGTTCCAACAACTATTTGTCTGATCATCTAACGAGTGCACGACCAGAAACTCGAGAAAGTTGTTGATAGTGGGAGAAACCGTGCGAGTGAAAGAGGGCGGAGGAGAAAGCTGCAGCATGCAGAAATAAATCTCCCAGAGGTCATGAAACAAATTACTACAGCTTTACGGGGGAGAAGCCAGATCGATTTGGGTGTTAGAAACAGTGTTTGAACAGTGTTATAATCCGTTTAGTTTATGTAGAAACTGCTTTTATAATGATTGTCTTCCGGAGCTTGTGTACGGAAGAAACTGTTGTCGACATTTTGTTTGTTATTTAAGGATACATCATGGTGGAGTCAAATAAACCCTTTTCTGAAACTTATAAAGAGAGAGAATATTCTCTGACTCATTTTGTACACTCCGACAGAGTGTAACGCTTTTAGGAAATTGCAAGTTTTCAAATTATCATCTAGTGTATTGCTCGCCACGGGAAGTTTCTTTTATTAATATCAAACGTCAAGCGGCAAATGTAAATTCAAATGGCTGAGCAAACATCGACGGCAGAGGGCTCGGTTGGCCCCCTCTCGTCTCGGCTGCTAATTTTCGACATCTTGTACATTTCACACACGATGTCGAAAAATTTCCATAACTTTTCCCGTCACGATCCTTGGGAACCGCACAGCACAGCATCCGCCATGGCGCACCCAGTCTGATGGAAGCGTACAATAATGAAAAAATGCTACACCATCTCTCCCCCTCGGTGGGTGGAGTAAGGGGAGACGCAGGGTGGAGTCAGAATGTTCCGAGCGTGGACCGACCGGAGCCACGGGTCACCACCTCGCTGCCCAACCCCCCGGTGGGCGGGAGAAAGCGTTTGTTTGTGTTTCTCATCTGTGCGCATTATTTCCGGAGCCCAGCAGCAGCTCATATCAAATTGCTGGTGTGATTTTCCTACACCCTGGTACGGCTTTGCCATGACACCACGCTGAAGTTGGCCGGGCGGCTGTGGTGGTGGCGGGTGGTGGTGTTGTTTGTGGAGGACAGGCTGGCACCGGGAGCCGGGATGTGTCGGAGTAGGATGACTTACGTCGGTTGCATTCTAATATCGGTGGAAATTATTCATGACCAACCGACAAGGCGAACCGTCAAACCGGAACAAGTTGTTACTAGTCGGTAGTGTTGAAGGTTTCCTGGTTTTTCTTTTCCCTGCCGTTTTTACTAATACTAGCCGGGCGAAAGTGGAGCCCCACTCGAAGCGTCTGCCGAAGACGCCAGGACCGGGGACGAGGAACATGCTGGCATGCTGATATCGAACGTATCGCCGCTGCTTAACGGATGTTGGCGTCGTGTTTTCTTTTGAAGTGCCGAATCGGATTTGGTCCGGTGGGTGGGAAAGCCAGAACCAAAAGCCGAGCAGCTGAAGGGGTTTTTTGATGTGGTTCCGGTCGGGGGGGCAAACGGGGAGGTGGAAAATTCAATCAAAAATCTTGTAGACTAACTGCAGGGACTGGAACTGCACACACTCGCACACTTATCGAAAAATGTAAGCCCGTCGAACCCGATCGGAAGGAAACTTGCGAAGGGCCATCAGTTTAATTACTTTTTCCCAACCCGACCTCCGACTCGGGGCGAGGGAAGTTCCGTTCTGAAAAATGATGTCTTTTTTATCGTGTTGCCGTATGTTGCGTTTTTGGTATTGACTTTGTCAAACAATCTTCCTTCACAATCCTGCAAGTGATAGGATTTTCCTTCCGATTAACGGAAGGGTTATTTCTGCTGCGGAAAACTGCTGCATCCCTACATGGTTACTAGAAACGGCAATGGAAAGCAATCTTTCCCAGCATCGCATATGGGAGAGACAGATTGAACATGAGATGCAATATAGTTATAGGATTTATATTATAATACTCGCAATTGTATAATTTTCCACGGTGACATATTTTGTCTCAATTAAAAGCTATTGGGAAGTTTTCACGAGAAATACCGGCATGCCGGAGTTGATGCACGGAGTTGATAAATAATTAAAATAGTGTTGGTTGTTCACCGAGAAATAGGCGTGTATTTCCCTGCTGCTGGTGGTGGGAAATATTTGTGCATCTCATTGATGGATTCGAGTGTGTGTATTATAAAGGCAAACTTTATTATCCGACTCAGCTCCCCGCTGCATCCAATTTCGTCCCCCAATCTCTGCTTGCATAAAATCGACACCCCCACCCCACCCCCCGCCGGTCGTCCACTCGTTTCCGGCCCCACCGATTGATTGATGCAGTTAAACGCGTTTAGAAATGACCGCCGCCTGTTTACCGAGCCATTGTAGGCCGTAAAACGATTTGCAAGTAGTTCAATTATTTCCACATTTTCCACGACTGGCGCAACCGTGCGCAGCGTGCACACCGGGCCTTGTGTTTGCGTGTTTATTGCGCGCCCGTGTGCGCATCATCTGTAGGAGGGGGAGTGCATGTGTACTTTAGATCGCGTACGTGTCTATTTTCGAGCCCGGCCAGGATGCCGGACCGCTTTGCCGCTGCGGCGCACGGCTAATTATGGATGCATGCATTAGATTCATTACTGTCGATAATTATAAATTCGTCGCCAGTGCCCGAGACGTGCTAACGTGTCACGTGAGTTGGGCTGCGTGAGTGGCCGACAGACAGACAGACACACACACACACACACACACACACTCCGGGGAATGCCGGTGCGGCGCAGGAGGTTCGTGTTTGACAGTGGTTCGATATATTCAGCATAATTTAACCGACTGAATATGACTGTCAATCGGGTCGCGGCCACTTCGAGTCGTCCGGCGAACTGAACTGCAGGTGTTTACTGGGTTGAGTAGTGGCGTGAGCTACTGCTACTGTACTGCTGCTACTGCTGACAGACCAACACCCTGTCGCGACTGTGCGTCCTTCCGACGCGACGTCCATCCTGTCAAGCTGCTTCCGTCGGTGACTGCTTCCGTTGGCCATATCGCTGGCGAATTCCTCGCAAATGCATCGACGGTGCATTAAGTAATCATGCCACTCTCTCACACACTTACGAACGAGTCCCCTTTCTCTTCCAACCACCATTCGATGGGGATGCCTTCATGCGCGGTCTCGAGCATCTAGGACTCCGGTCCGGTTTCGATGATTATTGGCACCAAAACCGATACCATGCATGAAGAGGACACCATCGTCTTGCTTTCCCGCTCTGAAGGTCCGATCCAATACACTAATGACCGCCCCGGGGGGCGGATTAGGGTGTTGGGAAATTATAAACCCCACGGCACAATAAATAATTCCGCTGCCGCCGCTGCAAGGAAGGTTGTTAAAATGTAGTGTTTAAAGCAGAGGGATGGTGACACGGAGTTGCATACTTGCAGGGGTTTAAGTCGAGAAGGCAAAGTTGCTTCAATCTTGTAGTTCCACAAAACCGACATGGACGTAGACGGGCAATAAATTTGCACGATTAACTAAATTAAATTTAAGCTTATGAAACTTTGCGAATGTTGAATGAAGCTGCGTCGTAAACATGCATTATATGAGATGCAAAGTTTGGGTTCTTAAAATCGGCTGTCGAGACAAGAAGTTCATCGACCATTGGAATTAGAGGAAGGAACACATTCAGGAGTCCTCTTGCCACTGACAAAGTATGCGTGGTTAAATAATAATAGAAAACATCGAGAGAAACAAAAATCAATGTTAAATAAACAAACGTGCCCCGGGAAAAAACCTTAAACTTTCTCCCACCTGGGGGAGGGTGACGAAACATTTGTCGACACCGATACGACATACGACCCGGCGTTTGATTTATTCTGTATCGCTTGGCAAACAAACGGACAAACTTTTGCCTCGTGCTGCTGCTTCCCGTGGGACACGCCGTCTTAATCAACGTACGCCAGCTAGTAGTTCGTGGCATCGCGGCGCTGGTGAAAAACTTTCCCACCCTCGCCCGTGGGGAAAGTACCACCGAATACATCGAACCCGTTCGATCTCTCGATTCGCCCGGGTGGTCGGAACGATGAAACACAGAACGGCGAAACCGAGGCGATAGGCGAAGCCGTGGAAATAAATGGAATTCCTAAAAATCATTTATTTGCTCGTTCCGTATTCCGAGCCGGTGTTCGCGACACGAGCAAAGTGGATGGACATGATTCGGAAACATAATTCCATATCTAAATTCAACACCAAATGGCGACGGCGGGCTCGTGTGGGTTGTTTATTTTCGACCTGGAAGGATGTCGGGTAGGGTGTCTCCGGTGAGTTTTTGGGAGGTTTGTTTTTTTTCTTCTTCTAACTTTCGATCCTCGCACGCGACTCGTTGTTCGCACACAGTTGAAGGTATTCACTGCAATCGTCAATTGCGCCGTTTTCCACGCTGCTACACCCTCCCACGTTTCGGTTTCAGGTTTTCCACTTTCAATCGTACGCTCTCTCTCTCACTCTTCCTCTCTTAAAATTTTCGTTATAGAAACGACGGGATGGCTTCGCCGGTGTTCGCAAAACGTACGCTCGCCGCCAGGAGGAAAAGCGATCGTTGATGCTGGGACCGAAATAAATTTCTATTCAATTTCAAGTGATACACTCATCGTGAATGTTTTATGCCACCTGGCGGGGTTTGCTCCTTTATTTTGTTTTCTTTTCTCCTGCGTTCGCTCGCGGGGTTGCCCTTTTCCGGTGCGGCATCCGGTGAAATTTGGCACAAAAGGATGTTTTTCCGACACGGCGTGTTTAGCGTGAGTGGCTCTGCTCGTGTTCGCATTACATTGTTGAGCGGTTTATATTTCTCCGGGCGGAGGGGCTGGGCTAGGAACAATTTCCAATTAATTCGCAGCTTCTTATTTAGCTAAAGGAAGAAATGGAAGGTGTTGCTTTTTTCCCCTCATAACAAGCACGAAGGCTCTGTGAATTTCGATGCAATTGGCTGCATAAATAGACGATGATTATTCATCGATCTAGATTTTTTTTGCAGTTTTTTAGAAACTTTCAAAAGCACTTTCAACAAAAAAAATGAGCAATGAATATTTCATCAAATGATAGCGAGTTATTTTATTTGAAGTTCAATTCCCTTGTCTCATAATTATCTGTTCCGGAAATGTGGTTCCATTTCAATAGAAAATAAGGATTATTTTGTTGGAGTTTAGTTGGTCGAACTGGGTAGCGAAAAAGGAAACCCGAAACCGAATTGAATACGCTGCGTCCCGGCAGAAACTTTCCAGCCACTCCAAACAAAGTGACACTCTTCGTTCCGAGCGCCATTCGCCGTGTTTGTCGCTTGGCCACAGATCCTCCGCGAACTCGGAGGGTTGCTGGAACTAATTTACTTTTAATCACATTATAATGTATGCAAATGGAAGCAACATCAACAAAACGCTTGAGCTCTCCGAGGTTGCGAAGCGGCGGCGGCGGGAAAACTAAACTCCCGAGCCCGATCCGGATCCTTTTTCGACCGCCCGCAAACCCCTTCCCGCTGGACCGTCCGTGTGTGTGTGTGTGTATGGTGTGGATTGGGTGCTAATTTTTCGGCCACTTTTCCACGCATATGCTTATGCGATGGCCGGCATCATCCTACCCCGCTACCTGGGACAACTTTCCTCCCCCCTCCCTCCTCTCGGCATGTGGAAACCAAAGGCAAATAATAAGTCAGCAAAACTACGGTCGGTACTACGACGATGAATTTTATTATGAATCAAACCATCCGTACGAAGAGCATGGAGCGTACGAAGTTGTACCGCTCGCCGGAAAGTATGTATCACCGTGGGCGGGATTCACATATGACGCTGGTCCGATTTGTCGATGCGACCCTTTTCCGAAACCCTTTGTCGAGCGTCTTCGTGCCCGCGTCGACGGCGAGGGTTAGTTTTGTGGACGGCGGGGAAATAAGCTGCCGAAGGTAATGAGAGCGACTGCACGGACCATCGGTGGTGGCGTCGTCGCCGGTGGAAAACTGGCTACATTCTCATCCAACAGGTTGGGCTATTGCTTGGGGCGACGGGCTCGGTGGGGAAGTGTGCCCGGAACGCACTCCGGCATGCGGAAGCTCAAAATCCGAACGAAATGTGATGATGCGGTTGAAAAGTTCTGGCCGGAAAACTGTACTCAATCGCTAGGCTAGTGTCGGGACGCTCCAGATTTGTCACCCGCCTTCCGGGGAGAATTCCCCTCCCGCGGGGAACGCGGGGAATGGAATGAAACAGAAATTATAAACATGCCCGAGCGGCGCATGTCCTTCACCACGCTCCCCCGTGGCCAAACCCCCAGATCGG
>JAOEFI010000003.1:11905008-11917114 GCA_034621735.1 Anopheles plumbeus
ATTGTGCACCACGCGTCGAAGAGCATAAACAGTTTTGATCAGACAGAGGCTTCGCAGCGCGGAAAACCCCACAAAAATGGATCCATTACATGGGGCTGGTGGGTCAGCCGGGGTTAGCCTGCTATTAAATAGAACGCACCTCGCCCCAAACCCCCTTCCCCTCCATCTCGCCCAGGCGTCGGATTGTGCCAAATGGACTCGAAAGGATCATTCATTATTTTTCACCTAACACCCCCTCGCCGGGTGGTGGTCGTCTTCTCCTCCTCGTCCTCCTGACTGCTGAGGGAACGCTTTCTCTTATCTAGCGGCATCAACAATGCAGCCACGGTTCGGCCGTTTCCCTTTGGCTCGCCTGAGTGGTGGTTCTGTGAAATTTATGCTTGCAAATGAGTTTTCGTAGTTCCACACGGTTCCGCCCGTCCGGAATTACATCCGATGCTGATGATGCTGCGGGAGAGGGAGAGAGAAAAAGGAAGCGTAGGAATTGAGGATTAACCTTCCGGTTTTTTTTGCTTGCTTGCCGGCACATTTTTATAGCACCAGCCAATCCACCCCTTCAGGCGCTGTTGCTTTTCTGGAGGTGGAAAACAATGGGAAAAAAAAGATCCAAGAATTAAAGCCACCCGTGCATGTACGTTTCACACGCACACACACACACACACAGCACACACACCCACACACACACATACACATTCTTGCACGCATGAAAAGAAACAGGGCAACATGTGAAACAAAGGATATTGGTTTATATTTATTTGTACTACGCAAGCCTCCCTGCGCAAGGTGCATATGTTTTCCCGAGACAGAAACGGCACACTTTGCAACATAAACCCCTCAACCACACGTGGCAGAATGGAGGATTTAAGCAATACAGGTTTTAGTACAAAAATATCCTTTCTTGGGCACCTTCAATAATAATAAAAACCTACCCGGCTGCTCCCCACTCCGCCGAGCTCTCTCGCCACCGCAAAGGTAGTCGAATTGAAAAAAGGAGATGACTCACCGTAAGTTGGCAGCGGTTTCGTCCTGGATCGAGATTGAAAGCCGGGAAGGATCATCAGCGAAGGCGAAGCACACAAAAAAAAGTGGACTCACGACGCCGCAGCAAAAATGGAGCGAGAAGCAAAGCCTCATTACCGGTGGAGGCTTCTGGCTCAGCCGGAAATGACTCGGACCTTTTTTTCCCCCGTGTGTAAGTGTCTGTGTGTGGGTTGCCCCCCCCCCCCCCCCCCCGTTCCCACCGGTTCTCCTTCACATGGAAACAGGATAACACATGCTGTCTTCCGCCGTCGGATGGCCAGCATCGCCTGTACGGTTGCGGTAGATCGCGGAACGCTGTATGTAATTTATATCCATTTAAGGGCGTGAATTTCCATTCGCTGTGAAGTTCCGAGGTCTCGAGTGTGCACGTGTGGAAACTGTTTTGCCCTTCCCGCTGGCAGTGCCACATTCACTCCCGGAACGCTGCGGAATGGGTCGTCAGGGTGAAAAAAAAGTAGAACCTCTCTTTTGAATCTCCCGACGGTGCAATTTGTGTGTGTGTGCGCGCGAGATTCGCTCGAGAATGGACGTCGTGCTGCATGGTTGGCGGCATGCGTGGGCTGGGAATGCTTGGAAAAGGATATGCTGAAATTTTTCTCCAAGGTGGCGCGCGCCCAAGACCGGAGTGTTGGAACAGATTTTTCTAAAGCGTAAAGTGATGTTTTTTTTTAGCTTTTTGGTTCTTGTGAGTAATTTGGAGAACTCTTGGCAAGAACGAAACAAGTCACCGCGGGAGGCTGAGCAAGGACGAAGGAAAAGCAACCCAGCAGTTCCGTGGATAGAACGTCCTTTCGAATGAGAGGGAGAGATAGTGAGTGTGTGAGGTGAAGCGGGTAGTTTAAATTTTCCTTCCTTCAGCCCACCCATTCGGCAACCCCTACGACCTAAAGTTTCAGAAAAGAAGGCCACCGGCCAACGGCAACAATGGCAAGATGGCAATAAACGAACCGCAGTGGCACAAGCCTTTAAGCGTAATCCTTTCAATCCTTTCGGGGCCCGTCGCCCGTCGGCCGGCTGTCCAGCAATGCAGCAGTCCTGGCGCTGCTATGTTTTGCTGGCCGTAATTTCGCCCCCGAGCAGCCCTCCCGCCCGCCCGAAAACCAAGCCAAGCCAGGCCGCACGATTGGCCGGAGAAGCACGGTGCCCGTAAAATGACTTCCGCTTGCCATCTGAAGCCCCTTTCGGCATGCGGTCGAGAAGCGAGCAGGGGGAGAGGCGTGGGGGCCATCGGGCGCGGTCTGGCACGGCACATAACTTTTAATGGAAGGGCCATTCCTCCAGACGCTCCGGCTTTGGGCTCATAATCTGCTCCGCTGCCCCGAACCCGAGCCAAATCCATGTTCCAAGTCTTCCCGGCCTCGGTGGACACATCTTGCTGCGTGGAAAGGATAACGGTGGCCAGGACCCGGCCAGCCTGGTCGGCATCGGTCCATTGTTGGGGGCGTTCGGTGGGCGTTTGAAGTCCGTGAAGCCGTGATTCTCCCGGACCGGGCTGCGCGGACGCGCCGGAGCTCGAAACTATTAGAATAGTCGTCCGCCGGGGAACATTTTTAATATGTATTTTATGGTGCTGCGTGCCTTTTATATTTACGACCGGGCGAGACCTCGCTGCCCGGCCACTCACGGGCGTATTAGAGCGAGTTTTTAAACGCTTCGTTTCCACAGGCCACCGCTCCCCCAACCCCGGCGCGATTACATCGTTTTTGGATCCTTTGGAAAAAGACAACACGGAGCTCTCGCTACGCACGGGACGGAGCCGGAATTGTTTTATTGCTTTTTTCCAACCACCGAAACCACATCAGTGTGCCAAACTCGGGGCGCCTACACCACCCTACCTCGGGTCAACGTTCGCCCGTACCCAACCACCCACGCACCCCGCCCGGGGTGGCTTCGAGTCAAATGTGTTGCGAACTCGCTCCGGACGGAGCTACGGTCGTAATTTCGGTTCTAATTAATGTGACTTTCAGAAGTTACCGACTAGTTGAATACTCTGGCCGCTACCTCCGGCCATAATGAAGCCTGAGTTATATCTAATGAACCATCAGCCCCCGGGGGGCAAGGGAAGGGTGGGAGGTGGGGTGGCCGGGCCTAACGCGACGGGTGGTTTTTGGCCGTTGGTTGTTGGTTGTTGGTTGTAAAGCAAACAAAGCAGCCAAAGGTTAATGGCTACGGCGAGGAGAAAGCCAACCTGGGAACTGTTGCTCGGGTGGTTCACAAAGGCTTATTCTGGCTGACTTCGTGTGTGTCTGTGTGTCTCGGGTGTAGTTGGGTGGGAGTATTTTTTGCCCTCGGTCGTTCGTACACCGTCCACCACCCTTTTCGGTTGATGATCTTGTCAAACTGCGAAACAAATTATTTGGCCGGTTTTCTGGGGGCTGGTTTAGCCGTCAGGCGGGGGGTGGGGGGGTACGGCGACTCCAAGGATATGTACGTACATTAAACGGTTCGAGGAAGCAAATGGGTTTTGATTAAACTTTGCCACAACCATGAAGCGATTTTACGCCCTCGATGGTTAAACTTCCGTGGCCAATTGAAGTAAGTCCAACTCCTCGACGATGATGTTGGAGTTGGAGGAATGGCTGTACATCATCTAGTACTGCCCTCCCATCTATCTGGAATCTGGATTTTTATTGTAAAAGCAACTTTATAGGTTTCCGGCCAAGCTTTTCCCCAGTATTGAATCCCAACACCCAACTACTCTGCGCCACTGCGTGAAGTCCTACATCGGCGATTCTTTTATCCCTCACTTCCCATGAAGTGGCCGCCCGTCGTCGAGCGTTGGCGAGATTTATGATTTAGTGTGCTGCCGGACGGGGCTGCCGTTGGGCGGGGACGGTGGAGAAAAGTTTTCCCAATGAGAGAGTGTGCTGCGAAATGGAACTGGCTGTGTCGTAATCCAGTTTATAAGCAGTACGCTTCTTTACGGCACTTGTTTCATGTTTTCTCGCTGTCGCATTGCTTGATAAGCGAATGCAGCCGGGTTTTCGAAACAGTGGTAGTCATAAATGTAGAGGTGTTGACAAAAAGTAGAGTGGAGCATACAAATGTTGATGATTGAATAGAGAAACCGTGCAAGTTAACGCAACTTTTAAACTTTTAAACATTCTTGTTCTAAACACTCCAATCTGCAACTAGAAACATACACAAGTTCAACAAAACAAAACGTTGCGACCTGTGTAGATTGAAAGGATAGTTTTCTGTCTTACGTAGAACTATGCTTTTAAGAGTGGCCCCCTTTGCTGACGGCACATTTTACACCGCCAGAACAGTGGCAGTGCAGTGTGACTACACACTGGGTCTGCCGGTCCGGGTAATGGTTGCACACGACAGAAAGGAGTAATGGGGCCGGCGATGGCCGATGCTTCATCATGCATGGCCCGCAATGCGAGGCACAATTCGTCCACCAGGCAGCCCCGGAACAGCGGAACAATTGAAATGCGCCTGCTTCTGAGGGATGATGGCCACTTTAGGAATGATATTTTACGCCTCGACGGAGGGAGAGAGCGGGAGAGAGCGTTCGAATGGGAGTGCAAGGTAGAGAGCACACGAGTGTCGAATTTTGTGCCCGGCCGAGCTGAAGCTTACTTTTCCCATTGGAGCACCCATCCGGTTTCGAGGCCGGTTGCCGGGGGCGACCGCCCGGTGGAAAAAGCGAAAGTTCCATGAAAAGAAGCTGCTGCTTCGTGTGGCTTCCTGTCTGTTCGGTTGGGTTGTGTGGGAACGTGTGCATCATCGGCCTGGCTGGTCCAGAGTCCAAGTTTCCCTACAGGATCGAGCAGCGAATGTCCTCCAGTGATGCGAAGGATGCAAACGTCTCCGAAGCACGCCTTCCTCGAGTCGGCTTAGGAACCCGTTCCGCAAAACAACGCGTACAAAACACCAACTGTGTGGGTCGCACTCTGCCGCACACATTCTACCGCATTCTTTGTCAGTACGCATGCAGCACGGATCAAAAGAACCGAGCAGCCCCCCTCCGCCCACTGCACGTTTCGGTGTCGGTCGTTTTTCTTTTTCAACGGGGACTGGCATGAAAAATGAAACAAACAATTCCATCGCCATATTTCAATCATGGCGCTGACTGACGCACTCCGGGTGCGACAAAATGGCCGAGCAAATAAGTGGCACGCGTTGGCTGGTGTTATCGTAAAATTTGATAAATAATCTACATAAAAATGATTTGCCCAGCCCAGCCGGGTTGTGAAGGGCCGGGCCCAGAGTTTCCCGCCGCCGCCTGTCGACTGTACGACTTTGATCACCCGGGCTGGCGTTTGCGCCGCGCAAGAATTATTAGCCGAAGGGTGGATCGATAAGTTTATGGGGTTGTTTTACTGTCGGATGAATGTATTTTTTCAATAAAGTTGCTTCTGTTTGTTAAGAGTTTTAGATGAATGTAAAAAGTATCCCACCTTTAATTTGTTTTTCCTACAAAATATGTACACATACGATGAATGTAAAAAGTATCCCACCTTTAATTTGTTTTTCCTACAAAATATGTACACATACTAAGCTTTTTATGGCCTATTGTTGTATGTGTATTGTTATATGAATGCTCGAGTGGTGTATGTTTTCAACCATCTATTTTCTTTCGCGAATGATAAGTTTCAGAAAGGATGCGCTTCATTTTTGATCTTTGACCGCAAGGCCATTGTTTTCTTCTAGGTCCATCACTTAACGATCACTCCTCAATGCGCAGTCGGCAGTCTTGCGTAAGGGCGCAAGCTCCTTCACATCGGGCCCCACCGCCCTCCGTCACCGTCGAGGGAGACTTGCTTCCGAAAGCGACAGTGGTAGCGGGAACTTTTGCCATTTTTATGCCACGGTAAATGGAATGACACTATAAATCAAAAGCAAACACTGCACGCAGAACTGGCGCGTTGACGCGGGAAAAAAGTTTATTCGCGAAAAGTGCCATTCCGGGGCCCGCACGTCTCCGCGAAGCCTGTATCGCATTTTCGTCTCTTGCACCCCCCCCCCCCCCTTTCCTCGAGGAGCCCCTCATCCCCTGCTGCAGGATCGATGTCAATGTGGATTCGGGGAGTTCATAAGTTTTCTCGGCAGTGATTGGAACGATTTGCGTTCGTGCGAATTGTATCTGTTCTTTTTTCTTGTTTTGTTTCATCATTTGTTTTCCTCGAAGAAGTGGTTCACACCCCCAGCTCCCCTTTTCGGTGCGGTTCGGAAGGCTTGTCTGGTGAAAAATGGTTGAGAGACTTTCCCACAGCAGCGAGGAAGCGAATGGCCACGCCAGAACGCGTGCAAATCGAGAATCGGTTCACTGTCCGGGACTGGATGGACCGAAGAGGACTCACCCAAGGACCGCCGCCTGGAGGCCTACGGGCTGGGCCGTGTTGGTATTGGTGGCTTTATAAATGGAATCGATTTTTATGTTTATTGCTTATTTTATAGCCCGAACGCATATGTTGACAGGTAAATTGGTCGCCAGGAGGGAAATTTACATAGAAATTGATGGTGAATGGAAATGACTGGCGTAAAAGATGGCTCCCGGGGTGAGCCGCATCCCTTCCTAGGGGTGTGTGTGTGTGTGTGTTTGGGACACAGGAAAAAAGGGAAATGCAAACATTCCCATTCGATTACGATCACCGGACCGGCTGCTGGTGAGTGCCGATGTGCCCAGCGTGATGGCTTCTCGTCCTTCGAGAGGAACACCGGTCTGGCGTTCTTCGTCCTTCGATGCAACCTTGGGCGAGCTGGCGTGGAAATGTACGATTTCGGGGTCCGACGAGAAGATCATTCGTATCGATTTCCAGCCCGGTCGGACCCGGCTTACATTTGCACCGGATCGAAGACGCCAGTAACACTGTGACAATTTATGTATATGCTTCTTAAAGCACGACATAAGCAGAACTGGAATGCGCCGGGGGAGCTGAAGGAGACTTTTCTTTGTTTCAGGATTTCAGGAGAAGATTCCTTTGCGGTTTCCAGAACGTGTTCTCGAAGTATGATCGTTAAATGCATATTAGTATTCTATCGTTTATGTTTTATCGCCATGTCAACATGCGTGGCACCTACTTGTAATTGAATTGAATTATAATCCGGAAACGGAAACAAGGGTACGAGAATTACTGGTGTTTTATTTTCCCTCAATAACGAAGTGCTTCGTAACGACAACACGGTTTAGAAGTACTTTCGATGTTTTTCACGGGTCAAGCTCTCTCATCCCCTCTCTCTCTCTCTCTCGCGGAAGCTCCAAAACATGCTCCTAAAAGTATAATGGGCAATATTATGGGTCCCGCTTAATCTTCCATCGTTGCTCGGCGGCAAAAACAAGATTAAGCTCACCACTTGACAGGGCGCACAAGTATAAGCCCGCCGAAACATTTAATCGGTCAGTTGTTCGCTTTAAAACGATTAAACCGGTCACCGGTGGGTCGCAACTGAAGCCGGATCAGCGATAAAACTAGAGCCACCCACCGTCCAACCGTTTCTCGGCGTAAATCTTTCTCTCTCTCTCTCTCTCCCTCTCGCCAGGACTCGTGCGCAAAAAGTTGTCTTTCACCCCTTTTTCCCGCCCGTCCCGTTCGAGAGTTTTACGGATTTTTTTTTGTTTTCGCTTCTCTCGCAGCTTCTCCGCGCGCGCACCCGTTTATAGCCGCTCGGTGATTTCTGGCGCGATCCCGGCGTTGTGGAAAGCTGGCTGGAAGTTTTTCTTCCAGGCACAGCGAGCGAACAAACGACCCTGGACGCGCTGTTTGCGATGTATCCGGCGGTGAAAAATAAAAAGCATTGGCTTCCAGTGGCACAAGAGAAGGTGGTGGAGGAGGTGGAGTCTTGTAGGTGAACGGGGCGGTGGAAAAACCAGGAAAAACAAGCACTAACATTCTTTGCGCCGAGCTGCCGTTTTGGGGGGTGGCGGGGAGAGAACCCGATCGGGGCGGAATGAAAAGTGAAATAAACTTTTCTTTATCTACTACGGCGCTTTGGCCAAGGTTTTCATCTTGGCGCTTGACTGACTCCACTCAGCCCAGCCCCGGCAAGTTTCCGTCGTGGAAAACGCTTCGCGGGGGTTGGTGGGGTGGACGTCAGCACCGAGCTGGTATGACGGAAGTTTTTCCCTCCGCAACCCCCACCTATCCTAGCCGCCGTCTTTCCTGACACTTTTCCGGCGTGCAAATCCTTTCTTTCACGCACAGTAAGTGTCGCGAGGTGCAGGTCAACTTCACTCGCAGCTCCTCCTTACACCTCGTTCTGAGTGTGTGTGTGGGGGTTTTTTTTTGCTTGGGAACCGAACAAGGAAAGATCGAAAGTTTGAAGGGCCGTAAATCCGACGTGAACAGTTTCCTCCCGCCCTGAAGAGGAACCGCCTCCGAATCGCGCTTTTTATGTCTGAAGCTGATGTCCCGAAGGAAGCGTTCGGGAGAGGCAGGAAATTGATGATGAAATGATTAGAGTAACGGGATCACGGTAGCGGCCACGTCCCGGAACCGTCATCACGGCGCAATCGGATTCGGCGTGTGTAAAAGAGTGCCAAGGATTCCCACGCGGAACATTTTCCGTTTTTCGCGTCGTTCGGGCTGAAGGGTGTTGAAATGGTTCCACGGCTAAGACACGGTGAGAAATTAAATGACTGACACTCTTTGACGGCTGTTTCAGGGACAATTTTGAAAGCCCCGGTAAGAGGGAAGATATCTTTGGATCTCAGTGTCAGAAACATCAGTAGATCGGATCGGAATGAGCATTAACACTCTTATCTTCTTATTATGTATATTAGCTGTTAACGACAAATTTTCAATGTAACAAGAAAGGAAACCCAACAAGGTCCACCGTTTTTTTTTAGTAAGACGGTGGCCACTTCGCTCGACAGTCGGTATCAAATAGGGTTAACATAAACTCCGACCCAAGAGACAATAAATGAGTACTGAAAGTTGGTGCATTCCATGAAACATTAGTTCCAGTTCATCGGAATAAATTTTGCATAATAAAACAAGTCAACTGAAGGCCTCAAAACGGTTGCTAGCCCTTTCCTTGCTAGTGTTCTTGAAAACCTGTGCTCGTTTGACCTTTTCACATTTCAAAGTAACTCTGTTTAACGTTATTCAACTCCCACGAGCTCCTACCTGCGGCTCGCATTCACAGTGAAAACGCCTGTTTTTCATTCCACGAATACCACCGGCGTCGCAGTACGAAAGGAAAAACTTTTCAATCTGGTTACGGTAGTTTAAATTAATTTCGCAGATTTTCACTGCCGCTGCGGCGGAACGCTTTCAGAACTGGCACTGCGAAGGCTCCCGAAGAATCACTTCTTCCAGCATACGGAAGAGGCGAAATGCGCGAAAAAAAAAGCGGAAAGCAATACTATGCTAATGTTGAATATATCTGGCTGTCACTTTTCCGTCTCAATTATCAGTTTTAATTTCCCGCTTTTAGCACACAATTTCCGTCGGTTAATTATGCAGGTGACGTACGTCGGGCTGGGAGATAAGCTAATTTTTTCATCCCCCCGTGGGCGGGTGAGCTCGCTGAAGAAAAGAATCCCGACCGAGAGGCTGGTTGGATGCCGGAAGGTGCAAGGGAAAACTATTTAAAATACGAGCGCCATCAAATCAAGATATTCTTTCTCCGTCCTTCAGTCGAGGGTGGGTTTTTTTGTCTTCTGTTTCCGTGGCTTCTCGAGCAGGATCCGTTCCGTTTGGTAGCCAGTTCAATCTTATAGTTTCTTCCGCACCGTTCATCGTCTCGCCCTGACTCGCCACGGTGTCGAAGATGCAGTCAATTAGTTTACCGACGGGGAGAGATTTCTCTAGGTATAGCCGCTATGAGTCGCACGGCATCTGAGCGAGAATCTTCGCTCGCTCGGCCAACGGCAGATGAAGGCACTGCCTTCCGTGTACGCCAGAGCGGGAATCTTTCCACGAAGGATACACGTACCATCGTGTGCCAGGGAGAGAAGAAAAATTAGCTAATTTAAAAATAATATCAATGATTAATTAATTCGACTCATTAAACTTTGAAATAGCTTTTTTCCTTCTCGACTCAGCCACCGCCAGGATTCTGTCATCCGGGCGCTCCACCCAGAGGGTGGCGCCGAGACTGAGACAACAAGATGGCTAATAGTGGAGTTTTCCTTGCCGAGCTGCGTCCGTCTTCCACCTTCGTTTCATTCCTAAAAGGGATTGGAATTGCAAAATTGTGAAACATAAAACAAAACAGAAGAATGTCTCAGGGCGTGGAGCATTAAAAAGGAATTGCTATTGGAGGAACGTTCAGGAAGACAGTGCCGACCGCTTATGGTAATGTTTAGCATTTGCTTTAGATCTTGGACCAAAGCATCAAATTGATGTTGTGCTTTATCCTTGTGATACGCTTCTTATATTTTAGCTTAGATAAACGGCGTGTTCTGTGCGAGTACATTGATTCATGTTTATTATTTACTAGTTATTGTTAAAATATAAGTCAACAAAAAGCCTGGAGATCTATCAATAGTTGCTGATCTGGAAAATAACAGCCACTTTCCTGGTCACTAAAGAATGCACCGCAGAATGCACTGTTAATGGCACTGGTCGCCCTGGAGCGAGAAAGAATGGCGCTTGCAATCATGTCCGAGATAAATAAAAAAAAAAAGGTTCCGAGTTCCGGACATCGAAAGCCAACGGCTATGTGGTGGGCTGCATTGCAACAATGCTCTTCAATCTTGGCCGGGCCGGCCATCGTTAAGAAGTTGCGGGAAGAAAATGGAAGGTGGGATATGTGTCGCAAATTGCTTCCGCTGTTTTTTTTTGTTGCTCCTTTCGGTGAGCGGACGGACCGGAAGAAGTTCTGGATTGTATCGATTTTTTGCCAGCAGAATGTGAGGAGTTCGTTTTCGAACGATAAATGCCGGGCTGAGTTGAAGCATAGGGAAGTGCTCGTGTAGTACTTCTCCGGCATCTTCCGTGTATGGGAGGTATTGTTTAGCAGCGTCATAAGCAAGTCTGTATGGGACGAACTCAGAAGTGCATTATTTTTTATTATCCTTATTCTCGTCGTTTGATCTAAACATTATCTTTCGTCTTACTAGAGGTCTTACACTCAGGATGTTCATTTGCACACTGTGTTCTCGGGTTCTTGACCAATCTGGAAGAGTTTTCTATGAAGTTGTAAACTTCAACCCTAAAATCTCCTTTTGCAATCGCAACATTTCTCTCAAGTGACATTCATGTGACTTTTAAGAACTTATAAGAAAACTGTTTAACTTCTACAAAGACATGGTTGAATTAAATCCATCGTGGATAACGCTATCGTTCTCTTCTCTGGCCTCTTTAATCCACATTAAGAAACTTCAATTTGTGATCAGGGAAACCGGTCCAAGCAAGCACCAAGTCATCGTCCACCATTCCCACTGTAACCATGAAGGTAACTCAGTCGAAAACAACGGGGAAGCGAAAGGAAAAAACTTGGGCAAACATCAAACAAGAAAGCGGCACCCCATTTTCTGTTTGCTCTACTCGTTTACCGGTCGTTTCACGCTTTGTTAGGCGAAGAAAACGAGCATAAATTGTCCCAAAAGCCGGGGTCCTCAAAATTTGGGGAAAATCGGTCCCCATGAAAGCAAAAGGGTAAAGCCCCCCGAGAGAAGGCGATCTTGACTGAGGAGTTTCCAATGTGTGTGAGTGTGGTTTGAAGGGCATGGGCATGGGTTTTTTTTTGTGTTTTCTCCCGACGTTGGATATATCCTTACGCCTCCGTAAAGCCACACACTCACACCGGATTCAACCGAGACGAACAATCGCTTGCTAATGATGTACAAAGAAAAACAAAGAGCTAAACCGGATGGTTCAATTTTTTCCGGATATTCTGTTCGATTTCCACCACGGTGGATCTTCGTGGCCAGGGAAGGTAGCTAGCCTCCATTTTTTCCTTCTTCTCCCGGAAACCCTTCAGAGATCTGATCGCCCGCCGAAACGACCCGGGGCCGTCTTGAAGGATGGAAGGAGCTATGGTATGGGAGCCTCAAGATGGAACCCATCACATCAGGAAAGGTCATAAATGTGTAAAGAGAGAGAAAAGCCGGGCTCAGTCCGAGGCGAAGGACCTTTTAAAGAGGGACGGCGATGACAGCGATGATGGG
>JAOEFI010000003.1:11917214-11937722 GCA_034621735.1 Anopheles plumbeus
TGGGACGCCGGGTGAAAATGGAGCAGACCGTTTGGGGACCTTTTGAGTTTTATTTTTATTTTCCGACCGAAGCGCCCCCGCCCCGGTGACAGTTCAGGATGGCGAAGGACCATGATGACATGACAAATGATGAAAATGGCACTCGTCGGAGCATGGCTTGCTGGTGATAAGTACGTACGGATAGATTGGACGAGTTTGTGGCTTCGATTTGCTTCTCTCTGGTCCAGATCCAGCTTTTCGCTGGGAGATGCATTTTGGGAGAAAGCGGATCTGGTATTTATGCATCACATCCTTCGGAGGACGTCAGCGTTTTTCACTGTTTATACTCTTAATGTTGGTCTGGTGAATGGGAGTATTGGTTCCACGTTGATCAGAAGAACTTAATGTGCAAACATAAACCCGTAAATGCCAAAGTGCATATAATGGTTTTTGTAACGGTATGTTTGAAAATGAATTGAATGTTGCAAATCGATTACAGTTTTGTGTTTTCAAGAAACATTTTGTACACTTTAGAAGAATGCATCAAAAAAGAAATGATATGTCAAGTCGATTGCTTTAGTTGTCTCGAAGTGAAGACGGATTGCAGTCGTTACCCAGAATGTTTATATGTTTTTAAACTTTTAAACCTACTTTCGGTAATTTTGTGGAACTGAGATGTCGGTGGGATTAATCGATCCATATTAAATTGCCTCTGATTCTTCTACTTACTAAAATATTAAACGGAATGAGAAGGAAACTGATAGTTCTTCTTCTAACATAGCGGTTTACTTCTTTGTTCATACTGCAATGTCACGCAGGAAAGTATGTTATTAAAACTGAATTAATAAGTAGCTTGGCATTGTGGCACAAACGAAACAACAACACTCCGTGCCAACGATTGTCCTCGCAAATTGGAAGGGAGTGATTAGAGACCCCCGGAAAAACATGGCAAACATGGTGTGTTTCGAAACGAAACGGAACTCGATCGAAAAAGAAGTGAGGAGAAAAAAAAGAGAGAAGCGGGAACGGTGGAAAGATGGGCCAACAAAACGAACGCTTTCCCCCCGGCCCGGCACGGCACGGGGACAGTGCAGTCGTGAATTATAAATTTTCATCTGCACCAAAGCTCCTTTTGTCCTGCGCTGGGTAATTTATCATAACACGAATCAACAGATACAAGCGCGTCCAATCGCTGGTTCGTTCGTTCGCCTGGCGGTTGGTCTCCCTTCCTCGGAAGGGACTGGCCCTCCCCCCTCCCACTGGTGTGGCCCGACGGGTGTCTTTGGTGTAGAAGTCGGGACTGTCGGCAAGGTACGAGAAGCCGGTGGTATCACATAAATCTTGTCTCGTGGCTTAAATCCTGCGGCAACGGTGGCGAATGTGCGGTCCCGCACACCGCGGCCAGAGGTCCCGGAGCTGCCTCGGGTCGCTGGGCTTTTCCCTGGTCGACCGTCGACATAATAAGAAAGTAGCGAACAATCGTCTTAGTGGCAGTAATCTGCTTACACGGTGGCATCATTATTCAAAGTATGTCGACGCCGGGAAGAAGTTGATGCGGAAGCGATGAAGACGTGGACGATGTTCAATGGAGCACTCGATTAGCTCGGAACCCGGCACTACGTGGCCCTCCCGTAGGTTCCCTTCGACACCTGCCGGGTAGCCTGGTGGATATTAGAAATATCCCCACTCGCAGCGCAGGGGTATGTCCTAATCGTAGCTTCCGAGGAGTTCCTTCATCTCTCCGGAGTCTGGGCTTTGATAAAGCGGGCCCGAATAATGGCACACGACACCCCGCTGATTGATATTTATGTTCGGGCTAATAAGATCCGTGCTGGGTTTCGAGCAATCAGCGCTTTCACTCTCGATTAGCGTCCAAAGCTGTCCAACAAAAGAGAATCGAGAAAAAAATACCAATAAAAGGTCCATCTGAATGTAAGGATCAATGACGTATTAAATAGAACTGGCCCCATGTCTTCAGGCTGGAAATAGTTAACATACTGTACACATCTTTTGCATTTCTCCAAGCTTACATTTTTTCTCCAAGAACAAGGAGCATTTTTTAAATTCCACGAATATTCTTGCACTCAATGCATTTCTCTACCCGTGGTGCATAGAATGGATCAAAGGATGCAAAGCATTGTCCATGGTGTCGTTTGGTGAGAAAGAAACACGCAGTGTCTTGGTAGACCGGGACAGCCTGTTCACCCCGATTAGGGGACAATGAATGTAACCGATGGCAGACCTCAAAAAGGGATCGATGGACCGGAAAACTCCTGGCAAATCGAAATGGTGATTTCATTGCCTGGCGGGTGGGAAAGGGAGGAACAGAATAGAAGAATCTCCAACGGGAGCAAGTGTTGTGAGAATGACTCCTCGGGTGGTCAGGGAAGGTCTCCCTTTCGTTCATTCGTTAAGTGAGCCCTGGTGGTGGAGGGGCGGCATTTGTCGGTGGCAAAGGTTAAAAGACCCCAGATGTCACCGGACCCATCACCACCAGCACCATCGCCGTTCTCGTCGTTGTCGTCGTCGTCGTGCTTTACGAGTTAAATGTATGCATCCTTAATTCATCTTCTCGCTCGTCAGTGTCGGAGACGATGGAGGCGACGCATGGGCGACCCAATCCTGCGGCTAGACTGGAAGGCTGACGACGTTTGTGTCGCCGACCATGGGACGCAAGAATGTTTCTTCTCGGTGAACGAAAGAAACAGAGAGAGAAAGAGCACGAGGGAGAGAGTGAGAGAGAATGGTGAAAGCTTGAGGACGAAAGGAAATCTGGGAAGCTGTCTGCGTAGGTTTGCGTGCGTCGTGTCGTCTTGAAGGAGGACGATGCTAACGATACCATAACAGCCAGCAGGACCTTGGATCGATCGGGACCCGGAGCAGCACGGTGGAAGGGACAGGATGCTGGGGTAAGCGGCGGGCGTTTGCCGCAGGGCGAAGGATGAAGAATGGCTCAATATTTTCATAACGTAAATTGAATTTAATTGAAATTTATTTACGCCATTTCTTCCGGAACTCTCGGGTCCCGGGCCAGAAGTTACGGTCGTAGCTTGCGACAGTCGGGGACGAGTTTGCGAGGCCGATGCAACGGATCGCTCCCGGTGGAGCACTGGGCCAGAGTACGCAGCTCGTGCGTGCCTGGCCGCAACGGGCGTATGGAAAACGCTTTACCCATGTTCACACATATTGGTATTGGTTTAATGTAAGAAAGCGATACCGACTCGCCTTGAGGAGACCCCAGATGATGGTGCCTTTATTTTACGCTCCATACCATCACTACCGAAGGACTCCTTTCGGGGGGTGGCTGGCACTTCCGGTGAGTCTATTTTTTATCACTCACCGCCCGACGCCGCGCGACCGAGTTGCTGCTGGCGGCATCTGGGTTCGATAATTTATGGGCTGTTTATTCCGACAGCAAGGCGAATGTCGTGCCGTGCCGTCGCGTCGGTTTATCTCACATGGCCAGCCGTCCCCGTGGCAGGGGGTGAAAAGGTTGGTGGTCATGAATTTCTTAAATCATCTCTACCTACGATCACTCCGTAATTGGGATATGAAAAGCATGAAAAATGCATACACGGCACCAAACTGCGCCTGCAGCAATTAGGCTGAAAGGTTACAGGTCACCCGGGACACCCGTGCAGGACCTTCCAGTGGCTTCCGACGGTCCGGTTGTAATGACTTACGACTCATCGAACGTGGAGTTCGGTTGCTCCCACGGAGGGAGTGAAGGTGTAATTGATTTACTACTTAGCCGGACAATGGTGATGCCATGTGTGATTAAGCAATTCCCAATTGCTCTGTTTGTTGATCATCCGCCAGACCAGAAGCCAATGGTCATTTGGAGTTCGAAGTACTGAAGCGAAAGCTCAACGGACTTAGAGTGAACCTTTGCCTGTGCTAGAATTTTGACGGTTTGATTAGATTGATCCGATAGATTGAGGTTTTGGGGTACATTTGACTTGATTTAAAGGTTTATTGATCTAATTTAGTAATTATGCTCAGTTTTATGAGTTCCTAGGATCTTTATCATAGGCTAAACGAATTTATCTAAACTTGATTTCTAACATTTCTTGGTAAATACTGGAAGGACGAATGATTATTATCTACTAACTATAGATTAAGGAACATAATCCTTAGTGTACGTGAAGAGTAGAAAGAATCTAAGAAGTAAATGTAGGGCCTTCAGACTTCCTTCAGACGAGGAGGACTCGTCGGTGATTAAATAAGCAATTTCCGATTGAAGTATCCTCGCCATTTGCAACTTTCCTTCTTGCGGCATGATTGTGTTCTTCAATTAAAATACTGCCCCTTCACACGGTATTACTTGCTACTCTGTACCGGCCACGCTCGGGCTGTCCGGATGGAGTCAATTTGCCCACGAGTCGTACGTGGTCGTTCCACTTCCGGGAACGAGCGTATTAGAATTAGTTTTTACTTTCCGCTCGGCAATCATCCGCTCCCGATTCGTGTCCCGACTGTCATCGCTTCAACGAGCGGCCCTGGAGTGGACGGCGCTAGAAGTGGCCCCGAGTGTTGATTGTAAGATACGGTTTTAAGTGAAACTTTACCCTCCGCCGCCGACCGAGGCGAAGAAGCTCGAAATTAACAGTATAATCATTATGCTGGAAGAGACCGCTCGGCAAGCCCAGCCAGGAGGCGGAGGCATCCGGAGTATTTGGCTCATCGGAACGAGCGCTCGATCTCCCGGACTCCTCCAGTCGGGCTGGGATTCATCCGAGTAGAGGTAGCCATCACTCCGGGGAGTTGCAGCGAGGGCGTCTGGTTTACACTTTCGCCTCTCGTGCGGGCCGCTAGATGGATCGCTTCCGGTAGAACTGCACCGCTCCGGTACCGGTCGTTGTAAACTGACTCCTGACATGGTCGTCGAAGGCAACCGTCGAACGCATTTCCAGCTGCACTCCGTCGTCCCGTCGTCTAGAGGCTGGAGCACACGTCGTCGACGTCGTCGTCGTGTGCCTCTTGCAGCCAGTGTGTGCTGTGGGAACGCGCAACAAAGAAAAGCGAGCCGGTGGGGGGTCGGTCGACGTAAGAAAGCGATGCCACCGCACCGAGCAGGGAAAGGAAACCGGCATTCCGTTTTCTCGTTCGCCCGGGTTCGGAGATAGTAAAATTTAATTGCAGCTAATTAAATGTAATATAATGCAGTGCACGAGGCTTCTTGCACACCCCACCAACCCACTCACCCACCCCGGAAGACCGCCAGCGACCGGAAGGAGCCAGCGCAGTGCTAGGTAGCCGGAAAAATAGCTCTAACTTCATTTCGCATATCGGGCGAGCTGGTGCCCAGGTCGTTCGGTGGAATGGTCTCTTCATTATTAGTGCCAGCGCTATCACTGATCAAACAGCTCATTCGCAGGCTTTGTTAGCTTTCGTCGAGTTCGTTTCCTTTCCCAGGACGGCGTGGGGGCTGGGCTGCGATTGACATAAACACGTACTCACACCGGGCGCTGGAAAAACCAATATGCAAAGAGCAAATTGACCCAACTTTTTCCCTTACATCCCGGGCAGCTTGCATGCAGCCCTAAAAAAAAAGAAGAAGCAAAAAAGCGGCATTTTCTTCATTCTATTGAATATCTAATGGAATCGAAAGTTTTCCATTCGACGAAGAAACGGAGAACAAAGAACAAAAAAACCGAAGCCAAATTAAATTTTCTCAACTTGAGATATGCGCATCGACCGTAAGACAGTTCGGGGGAAACTGACAAAAGAAAAGTCATCTATTTGGGTTATTATCAGGTAGATGCAAATTTGCGTTCAACTTTATCTTCCCGGAAGCAGAATAATTGAAACGAATATGACGCTCGGCGTGCGCCGGTGGCATGTGGCCCTGGAAAGGGGTTTCCCGGGGAAAAGAGCATTTTCAAACTTTCATACAGCGGATGCATGGCATACTAATTAATTTACCAACACAGCAAACAAAGGCTGGGCAAAGGGAAATGAGGGAAAAAATGGGCCCGCCCTGTAACCTGAATGCACATGATTGAAATGTATAATGCCATCGGTGGGACATTCTAGGAAAGTGTCACGTTCATTGGTTATGATTCGTAAGGAGTGATAGGTTTCGGGAGAATCTGAATAAAAAGTTAAAACTGCAGGATAATAGAATAAAGTTGGGAGGATCATTCGATGAGCAAAGGCAAGCTTCTCTGTCTTCACCGTCGAATGCATATATTGTGAATGATGCCTCGTGGTCGGGAAATTAATATTTACAGCACAAAACAAGTCTCAATTGTTCCGCTGCTTTCCAGACAATGATGGAAGCGTTTTCCGGGGTTTCTTCTCATCGGCCCTCAAGGGGGCAGCGAAGGACCGCAAATTATTTAAACTATTCATATTGCGTCTTCGCCCGAGGGGAGGGGCGATGGGTGGGCAACGGAAAAAGTGCATTGCTCCATGCAATCTATTCGCCACCATTTACGACATTGTTGAGCTGAGAATTCTAGGGCATACGGGATCGCCTCCGCTGATAGGTTCCAATTTCCCCGGCTGCTGGAAAGTGGAAAGAAAACTTATTTGTGCGCCGTTCGATCCGGTTGTGGGTGCACTTTTTGCTGCGCTTCCGTGTCCCGTCGCTTTTGTTCCGTTCGGTCTGGAAAGAATCCGTCGATGCGTTGCGTACCGGAATCGACAAGCAAGGGGGGTGGTTTTCTTCTCTCCATTACATCCGAGGGCCGAGGAATGTCTCAAGCCCGACGGGAGCTCCGAAGAAATGGCGTGGCCTGATGGAAGCAGCATATAAATGGGCGTGCGATGGAAAAGTTCAGCGAAATGCGGAATCGAATGTGAATCCGAATGGCGGAAGCGATGGAGCTGTCCCCGGTGCGATAAAAGCGAACGCAAAGAAGCTGCCGGCAGCCCAGAAAGAAAAGCAAACGCCGAAGACGAAGCCCAGCAGGCCTGGGATTTTATCATTCGTTCGGCTCACGGCAACCTCAACTGGGAAAAACCGATCCGCCGGCCACCGATGCGATGGGAAATCTTCTTCGGAATGCTACGGCCCACAGGGACGAGGGACGGGGGGCGAAGGGGTGATGAGATTCGGCACGAACGGGCGTGGTAACGTTTAGTGCCACTTGAGGCGACTGCTTCTTCAAGAAAGCGCCGATAGAGCCGTTGCCCGTTCTCAGGTTAGGTTGCCGTGCTCACCACCATTGGGTTTGAATTTTTCATTTCGATTGATTCAATCATTCATGCCTTCATTTGTTCGGCCTCGGTTTCTGTTTCGCCGGGTCCTTATTGTGTGTGTATCTCCTGCTGCTGCTGCTGCATTCTTCCGGCGCCACCCGGCGGTGTCTCGCGGTAGGTCGACCGAACAGTATCGAGACTGGCGACTGCGGTATGTTTTCTCACGAAACGACGAAAATGCGAATTCGAGCGAATGTCATTTCGCCTTTATTCCCGGAATAATAAATACTGCCCAGCCAAACTCCGACGGACTGTTCGTTGCAACCTCGGCCGGTTTATTGGGGAAAGATATGAAATGAAACCGAATCCCATAAAAGAAAGCAGAGCGCTCTACAGAGAGACGACCACGACTGGCGAGAATGGAACGTCGTCTACTCGGAGCGTCTGAAAAATTCAGCCCCGTCCGAAAGGATCGCGCCCTTCGCCGACGCATCGAAGAATACGATTTTTGAACAATTTAGGGACTTCATACCCCGGCCCGATCGTCGGAAGCGTCCACCGATGATTTCATTATTGAATGAGGTGCGAGAAAACGATAGTGCTGGGTCCGTTGCATTTTTAATGAGTAATTCACCCCGTGCCGCTTGCTTGGGTTGCTCGATTGCACGGGCGGCTGGAAAACGCCTTCGTGGAGCTGGGAAATCGACAGGTACCTTCATGTAGGTATGTGCGCATTTTACGCGAAGGTGTTGAAACTATTGAAAACACGAGGTGGTTGGATAAAAGGTAGCGGAAAACTCATCGATAATCAATAAATGATGCTCTCTTCCCGGCGGAATTCGCGCAACAATCAATTGAATAACTCTTCAGTTGTGTTATTTCTTATCTCCTTTGCCGCGAAACAGTGAACGGAACTCTATTGTACATTGTATGACGTGAATCCTGTATTTTATATAATGCTTCCATCTCGCTCAAGATCTGCCAACATTTTTTTAAACCTTTGCTGATGGTCCTAGATTATAGAGGTGTATATGTTGTACATGACCAGGAAGCTGAATGCTGCTGAAGGAAAAGCACTGTCAAGCTCTCAGTCAAACTAGATTAGTTTAGTCAAACATACGCGGAATCCTAATGTTAATAAAATGAACGTATATATCAAATTCCCTCCATTTGTGATTTGAAATGTAAATTCGGCATCAAAGTGCTGCATTTCTAGGGAGTGTTTCCATGGGCCAAACCCCACCAAAGGGCATCTTCAATTCCGAGCATTCTATCATGGCTCAAATTAGGGCACTTGATGATTCGTTCCCACTTCCCAAGTCAGTCCTAAAAGTGGAAATCCCTCAAGACGATGCAAGACCGTCTAGAAAGAATCCTGTTTTCCTCTTACGTTGCGGCGGAATGGCGAACTGTTGGCGATACCGATAGCTTTTAGGCTCCTAATTCTTTATCGATGTTAGACAATCGCATCAGCGCGAAGTAATGTCCTGCCGATGGTTTGGATTGCGCAAAAAAAATAAAACACACAGAAACGTCGGGAAGAATGCCGAACATCGGGCGCAAAGTGATGCGGATTCATTTGATTAGAATTTATTGACTTTTGGTCGTGAATTTTTAAAGCCCCGCACGAGGCGAGCGAGAAGGTTGGTGCAAATTGACAGCATCGGGGAGGGGGTTTTTCCCGAAAGGTGGCCCCGACCCCGCTCTCACCGTTCAATCGCAAAGACGAGCGCCTTGTCGGAGTGCGGTTCCGGGCCTCGCTGTTCTATTCTTTTCCCTTGCGCTGCTAATGCCACGCTATGATCATTCGGGCACCTCCACAGCCAGAGGGCAACACACAAGAAGCGCGCTGGTTTCATCAAGTTCGGAGTTAAGCACTAACTGTGGGAGAGAGCGAGGGAGAACGAGAGAGAAAGAGAAAGTGTGAAAAAGAGCACACAAAAAAAAGAGGGTGAAAGAGAAAAGCGCATCCGTCTTACTCGCTGCCAGGGTCTTGTTAACATGGAGTTTTCTTGTTGCCGGTAAATCAAGAATACGCCGTCTTGCTTCACACCGTGACGCCTGCCTACCTCTTCTCTCTCTCTCTCTCACCCCTCTTATCAGGCGGAGGAGTTGGAGGAACATTTCGCGAACTGCCGTCCGGCTTCTGGGACGCGAGAAAAGCACGAAAGAAAAACACCATTCATCTTGTGCGCGCGCTCCGTGCGCTTTTGGCGTGGCGTGGGACGATGGAAACGTGAAAAGGCCGCAAAAAGTGGGCAGCAAGAAATGAATGTAAAGCCGAAATGCAAAAGGAAACAGTTTGTAGTGTGGTGTTCGGGGGTGGATAAAAAAAACATTAAGAAAAACCAAAATACCCCGTAGCGAAGTTTTGGGCGAATAATAAAATTCCCCGATTTTAGAATGTGCGGCTCCGAGGTTTGTTCTGTCTGGATTATTATTTTGTTTTCCATTCCGGCGGCGTTTTTGTGCGCCGTTGATGACGCTGGTTTGAAGGTTTCCCGAGGCGAGCCAAGTCTGCCAATGATTCGATGGTTTGCTTATACATTTTTTCGGCCTACCTCGCCGGCCCCCCGTCGACCGTCCAGCGTCGGACCAGCTGGCCAGAACTGGTCCTTCTTTCCCAGAGGCTAAGGAAGCAGCTGCAGGAAATATAAAAACGCCTCGGAATTGGAACAGGCTGCGCTTCTGCCCTCGGGATGCTGTGTTTTGCCCCGGTCGCCTTCCGGCGTTTTTCTTTTGCTTCTGTGACGAGTCTATGAAACGCACCGCGGAATCGACATTATCATTCGGCCACTTGACCATATGCGCCGGCTGTGCGTAGGAACGATTCGATTGTTTTGTGGCTTGGACAATGGAAAGCTCGGTTTTTGTAGTACCCCACCCAGTGCACCTGCGCCTGCCCTGGAATGAGATCGCACGGCCAATTTATTCTGATTATTATCATTCTTCCACTCTTAAAGCGTTCGGTTTGTTAGGCACGAAGTATTGAAATAGGATTTTCGTTCTCTGTATGATGTGATGTGTAAGGAAAAATAGGAACTAACGTCAGACCCACCCACAGAACGAATCCTGGAAAATGTCGATAAAACGTCGGTGTTTCGTCCCGTCGTCGTTGACTTGGCTTATTATTGGCCGTTGCGTGAGCAGGAAAATAGTGATTCATTTGGAAAGATTAGAGGGAGTTTCCATTTGCGAGAACTGCCGTTATTTCATGGTGTCTGCCGGTGGTAATCGAATGGAAAATTAATTGTATCGGAACGGTCTCGGGAGCTGTTTTGGTTGCTGGTCTACTTGAGAACATGGAAAACGGTTCTCACACGCATTTCAGTTGTTTTCCTTTTGCCCAGCGTAGATTTGCCATTCGAAGAAATATTCCTATTTGTGGAAGCTTCTTTTTTAAATTTTCTTCCTTTGTTTCGTTCTTCTCTCTGCCGAACTCATTATGAACTCATCGCCCATTTGGCGATGCAAATTATAAGCTACTATTGAGATTTTATTCATGGCCAGCTCGTGACTGGACGGAAGGAAGCTGTAATGAAAATGTTACATCAGTCTTTCCCTTTCTGAATGAATTATCCGTAATGGTGCCGCCGCCGGCCGTTTAATGTTCTCAGTTTACGAAATGAATCACTGGAATGCGAATGCTGGCCCTCCCTCCAGAAAGTCACGTCGAAGATCACTCTGGCGCTCTGGTGGAGTGTCGTGTTTTTTTTTAATTTTGTTTCGAACGATGTATCTTCGTCCTTGGTCCCACAACCCGAGGAAACCCTACCCGGTCGGACGAAACGGACATTAGCTCACCATCGGACGAAGAGCGACCCGTGGACTCGCAGTTTGGGCTTATAAATCCTCGCAAACTTTACACTCGAGCAGATAAGCGCCGTTTGACATTAGAGCGTTCGGGGGCAATCGGGGGGCATTCGGGGCGGGGTCCGTGTTTTTCGGGCTCTAAATGGTTCCTATTTCGTGCGCCCGGTTGCGTGCACCCTCCCGAGAGGGTCGTTCGTTGAAACGCTCTACCAGAAGCTCAACCAGAACCCACGGACGCCCCGGACCGGGCTGGCGCTGTTGATTGGAATGCCAACCGCTAGCCGTGGGCTACTTAGTGTGGGCTCACGGGGAGAATCTTATCTGGTGGGCAGGGCTGTGTTCGGGGGGCGGGGTAGAGAAAAATTAATTTTAATATGATCTTACTGAGAACACGATAGCGTCAACGCGGGCAGCCCCGAGGTCGGAGTTCCCGGTCGGAGGTGAACTATGGCCTATTCGGCGCTGCGAGTTCCACGGCGCTGGTGTACGTCAGGGCATTAGGGTGGCACTTCCCTGCTCGCCAGCACGCCAGCATCATTTCAATTCATCTTATCGCAATGGCCCCCACCAGTTCACGCGGAGTCTCCGGATCACTCCGTGGAACCCGCATTGTCCACGGGAGGGGCACGAAGGGGCACGGGAGAGACAGACGCAACAGAAGCGGCCAAGGTATGCGTGCGTCGACATGGAAGGCCGATGTGCTTTGATGTTGATGCTAGTTGATGCCGGAGGTAAACCGGGCGCGATGCTGGCGCCGGCATGCGCTGGAAACTCGTCTGCGTGAACACTTCCACCGGAGTGGGTGGGGCACTGGCAAGGATCGGAACGGAACACAGCAACTCCGAGCTTTTTCAGTTTTGGGTTTTTGTTTCTCGAGCGAAGCAAATGGCAACTTCGCATGATGCTGCCGTCCTCGTCGTCATCACCATCGAACGAAGCCTGGTACCGGGTGTCGTCATGCTCTCTTGAGATCCTGCAGACATCTTCGACACTCCATTCCCCCCTCGCACGGTGGTGAGGGTTGCCTTTTCATCATTTATCAGAAAATTCCAATCGCAGTCAAGTTTTCGTGTGACCGAAATATGCTCGGAATGCTATCAGCTGTAAAAAATCACACACCAAATATTTTCCCAACCAGCCAACGATGACAACGACGGTCGGGGGCGGTGCGGGCATGTTCGGCGTGACTCATGTCCCCCGATGACGGGGGCATATTTCATCTGAAAACTCCCGATTCCTTTCGAAGCAGATGAAGTGTTTACCATTGCAACGCTTTCACTAAATTATGTTGCAGAGTCTAATGGGCTGGATTGGAGTGTTGTTTGTGGTGCGGTCAGGTTGAGCTAACCCGGGATTTTGGATCTTTTTCTAACTATTTTTCAACGAAACGAGTAACCAATTCCCCACCGAATTCCGGTGCTACTATATGTTCATCCAATTAATCGCATTTTTCTCACAGCAGAATCATGGAATCGTAGACGCTCCATCAGCGATAGCGGAAAGTGTTCCCACTGCCTCACCGTGCATAGTTTGCTATCAATTTCCCACTAGAACAAATCATTTTCCAATAGGTTCCACAATTTGCATATTTCATGCGGAACCGCAATCTCGCCGCAAATCCCAAATCCGGGCGCGCCCAGTGCTGCGTTAAAATTAAACCACAGCGGCAGCGAAAGTAAAACAAAACGAATCCACGATTAATCGCCCGGGACAATATTTTGCCGCCCATTAATCTTCCCGGCCCATCGGTCGATCCGTTCCCGGGCTGCCTTTCAGCGAAGTTCTCAACGACCCAAAAATTAAGTTAACATTATCAAATTTCCCACTGGAACCGAAAATGGGCCCCCGGATTCTAGGCTGGGTTTGGAGCTTGGGGCTGTTGGTTGGGGCCACAAAATAAATAAACGGCCCGGGGAGTGATTGTGTAGCAGATGGGCGAGCGTGGGGGGGTTGGACATAACGCGCGAGAAAGAACGCGCGAGGGTTGACTCGAACTACAAGATAAAATTGGGCCCGTTTAGCTGGCGAGCTTGCGCCGCGCAACGGGCGATTTATAGCCTATTAGAGAGATTTATACACTACGACAAAACTTGCCTCTGACTTATGCGACCGCGGGGTCCGGGGGATTCAATCGACAAAGGCCGTCTCCAGCTCCCTGGGACGCCCCTTCCTGCATGCGTGTACGATATACCAAAGAAGATTGCCCTCTCGGATTTGCGAGAGGGAAAGATAGAGAAAGAGAGAGAACGATATCCCACTCCGATGGACAGTCGAGCAGGAAGCGAATAATTCAAAAGTTGAAACAAATTTTCCTTTCGCAGGCTTACCTGTCACTACCGGTTGGTTTTTGACCGTTGGCTTCGGTGGAGCGAAGTTGCAGCACAAACTCCTGGACAATGCCCCACCACCGCGGTCCCTCCGCTCCGGCTGATCCGGTTGCCCTTGGTAAGCCACAGCCGAAAACTTTAACAATGAAGGTCTAATCCGAAGTGTATTGCAATTTATTAGCAACACGTACCGGGCGCCTCCATCGGCCGTTTCCGCGGAACTGGGACTCACTTTGCAGATCGTGCGCCGCTCGCCTTTCGTTCGCTTCTCTCCCATTCCAGTGACGAAAGAAGAGGGGGAAGCAAAGAAAAATATAATGAAACACGTACTCAATCGCAGGCAAAATGAGCTCCGGAGCGGTGGCAAAATTTAAAATGGAAAACTTTTCCCCCGCCTGGTGTGGCGGCTTTTCCTAGGTTTGTTTTTTCCATCGCTTCTGGTCCATCCGGACCACAGGAGGCTCGGGGCCGGAATGTGAAAAACAAAACCCACACCTATCACTTTTTATTTATCTTCGCTTAGAGATAGCATTAACGGGAGAAGAAATAATTTAATTTAACTTTTTTTACCGTCTTTTTCTTAAGTCCCGTTTTTCCTTCGGCCATAGTATCTTAGCATTTGCTGAATAGTTCTTTGTGCTGTTTAAGTTGTTCCTGTCCCTGATCCTGGCAATGTGAGTCGCCTTCAGCTGCAGTGCTGAGGTTGCGTTGTGGCTTGGTGATTGTTCAAATTTAAATATTTAACAATGCATCGCTTAGTTCCTTCTCCCAGAGTAACACAATGGCCTTGTGTATTTGTCCATCAAATTGAGTTAGACAAAACGTGTTCTGGAAAAACTGTTGTACGCCGTAGCCTATCTGAATTCGGTTGCGTAGTTTTAATTTGGAGTTAGGCAAGGAGTTGAGAGAGATTTTGATTGTTTACTCTTCTCACTTGAAAGCTGTGCAGGTGGTCGGAGCGGATTAAGCAGAGCTGAGTTTCGCTTCTTGATAATAATAGAATCGGTTTGCGTCTTTCTTGTGTTCCATTGTGGCGCTTACGGTCTTTGTTTCATCTCTGGGAAATGCCCTACACGAGGAACTCCGTTCTGTCGCCCTCGGCATTAGCTAAAACTATTTCATCCTTTGTCAGGACCAATGTGTTCAACAACGGAGGAACTTGATGATTGTGCTGGCGTTCAGCCGCAGCCAGAACGAATGTGTGTTTCCTGGTTATTTTCTTTTAAATTTTTCGTCTTAACAGTTTCCCAGCGCCCTGCCGCTGTCACCGCCTACTCGAAGGCTCGTAGGCCAATCTCAAACCAGCGGTTCACAGCTTCGCCTTCCCAGCTCGAGTGTAGCACATTGAGATTTGATTCGCATTCGGTCACCGAGAGTGTTGGGGGCGGTTAAAGGAAGGGCTTCACACAAGTTTTCCCACCGCCCACACGGGCTGTTGCCGGTGAAAGGTGAATTCGACGGCACTCTCGGTTTGTGGCCAGACGGGAGCGTTTATTAAAATATCAAAGTGAAGCAGCGAAGCCAGACCAGGATCTGCCATAGGCCTAGGCTGTGTGTCGCCCGCTTTCCCTTTCCCCCGGAGCGCCTTGCTCGTGTTGTAGTGTAGTGAAGTTTTCTCCCCTTTCAACACCCTTCCATCAGCGCCTGCTTCACCTGCAGCCTATCGTTCAGCCTTCCTTGTCGCTGCGAGAACACTTGTACGGTAGCGCAAACTTTGGTGAAATGGGCTGAAATCAAGTTTAGATAACTTTGCCAGCGTTCGTTTCCCTCCGGCTTCAGGGAAAACACTTTGATCTTCGGCGGAAAGGATAAACGGATACTCGTCCGTGTGCAGCAACGAGTGACAGCAACAAGGCCCTCCGTTCGGCCTCCCGAACGAGGCGACCGTGAAGGTACGAGGGAAAGCTTTTGTTAGGCAAGATGACAAATCAATTAGCAAACAATTCGACCTGAGATAGACCCCCCGTAGGACGATCGCCCTCCCCCGACCGGGTGCCTGTGCAAAGGTTTTCAGTGAAGTCGGTTCGCCCGTAAGGCGCCTCGCTGTCGATGCCGAACTTTGGAGGTCGACTAGATCATCGAATTAATCCATTAATTCCATGATTTTCGCCGCCATCGAGCTCGTGGTAATTGAGCGTAAAGTGAGTTTTGGAACGTTACGACAGGACCAGATCGTCGGGGCGGGGACGGAAGGGTTTGCAGTGTTGCCGGAAACGGGGAGACCTTCATTCATATTTTTATTCATTATTTAATATTTCGGCGGAAGACGAATAATTTCGTAGACAGAGCTCATCGTCTGCAAGAACGATTTTCTCACAATAGAAGGAGTTGAGTCAAGAGCGGGGCTTTTATCCTTACTTCAAAGAAGATGACATTCATCAATATTTCAGTTTTTTATGGTATTGTCGTACAGATTGCTTTGATGTAATTTTGATCAATCGAATTTTACTGCAGAAATTGTTACACAATGTGTGTCAATGTGTTTAGAGTGTGATATCTAATTTTTCGCAGAACTAAATTCATAATATTTTTCCTAACCACCAAAATAATTAAGGAGTTCTACTGAACACATTTTCTAGCCCGTTGGAAATTCCCTGTGAAAACTATGTGGGTACGGCTTTTTGGTCGACTGGTTAGGAGCGAAGGAAAAAAGAATCCTAAAACAGGGGGTTTGATGAGGGAGATGATCACGCGGATGAGCAAAAAGTCAGCCTGGCTGAATGCATACCCTTCGAGGTGATCCTGGGGCTGGTGCTGCTGGTGGTAGTGGTGCTGCTGCTACTCGATGCACCACAGCAAGTGCCAGCAGTATCGTGACACTGCTCAAATATTTGCCACAGTTTAATTTGACAAAAATGTTCGTCGCTTTCGTCGCGGTGACGCCGGGTGGGGGTGAAGCGCTCGCCGGGGGGGGCTGGCTTGGCGGGAACGCTCAAGTTAGTGCTGGATTAAAATTGCTCGCCCCTTGCGGAATGCGCGCCGCTTCCATTCATCATGACGTGGCGGCGCTGTCATAATGGTCACACTTGTCAGCACTGTCACAAATGTCACTTACCGTGACTATCCATCGTCCTTCGGTTGACTGCCGGTGGTTTTCGGTCGGGAAGCCTGGCACCACACACACGCGCACGGTGGGGGCTGGTCGGGAAATAACGCCCCACCCATACGATACCGAACGGTGTGATAACGGCCGATGAGGTCGGTGGGAGGAAAATTCCACTGCGAAAACCCTTCAACGGCCAGCGGGAGAGCGTGCGGGCACACAGGCTAGGAGGTTTCGGGGAACACCCACAGCTCCGACTCAACTCGACTCAACTATTCACAACACCACACACACACACACACATACACTCGTAGACCGACACACATGCAAGTGATCGTATGCTATTTTAAACGAATAGTCGTTGGTTGCACTGCGGTTGTTTCGTTGAACTGAACTTACCATACCAATCCTCGATGCCATGCTCCTTGCACATCCTTGCATTTTCCGCTTCCCCAGAAGCTCTCCACGCAGCAGTGTGGGTGTGGTAGGATGCTCAAAAGGGGGCCCACGAATGTATTGAAACGTTTCTCGAGCTGAACTAACGCAGTAGTGGCAGTGCTGTTGACAGAGTTTGTTATATAAACAAAAATATTAAAGCAATGTTTTAATTTTCCATACCATGATTGTTTCATGTTGTGAAAATTGATATGTCATATGAATTGTTCATTTTCTTCTCTATTCTTTTAATATGCTTCTTTTCATTCTACAGAATTTCCCGATCCAATGCATACAGTGCATAACGTTCATCTTCCCTATTCTAAATGCCATTCTAACCTTAACGCCGTTCCTGCTACTTATCAATCCGTCCCACCGATACACAACCCCGTTTGTTTATGCGCTTCTGCGGGAGCATCTGTATGGATTGAAAGTTTTGTACCGTATTATTTTGAAGCTCAGTTTTTACTTTTCGACCCCCGACTAGGCGTTGGGGCTGTTGGTGTGGGGGAGGCGGTGTGCATGTGTGGTGGAAAATATTTTCCATATTTCACCTAGAGCCACAGCTGCAACGCTGTTCACTTTTCTGTTTTTCCTCTTCGCTTCAACTACTTTCCCGCGATCAGCAAGGTGCCCGGCCTTTCGGGTGTGGAAAATGCGGACCGGGGCTGCCGGGAAGGAAAACGGGAATACGGTTTCTTCTTTTTTCCCACGTAGAATCTTTATTTTTTTATTTATATATTTGCTCTTTCGCGACCTCTCCTCCCAGTCGGCCCATCTTGGGTGAGTGGGAAGATGAATGGTCGAGTGTGTGTGTGTGTGTGTGGGCTACGGAATTTGTGCCACGGCGAGGGCGAGCGTGTGTTTTTCTTCTCCATCTGACAAAAGTGGCTTTCTTTTCGGGGGAAGCCGAGGTGTTAGTTTGTTGCTGTAAGCACGCCGTAGTGTTCATTTCCCCCCGCTGGCCGAGTTTTCCAAGCGCCTGTGGGGGTTGGAGGGGATGCTGGAAAAGGAACGGTGGATAACCTGTGCGCAGGTGGCCGAGGAACACGAGTGCGTGGCATGAGCATACAGTAGCGGCTGCCCTGAAGCGATGGGAAAATTGATTTTCTCGACCTTCCTCCTGAGGCAGAATAGAAAAAAAAGGAAGAGGAAGAAAAACTGGGGAGGGGCCACATTCGTCGAAAGAATGTTGGTGGTAAAACAGGAAAAAAAAACGATACTTTTCCAGTTGCGGCAAAGGAAAATGATCATCTGAAGAAGACGGCCTGGCGCCAGCTTTCGGGCTTGCTTTTTATTTCCATCGGTTGCCAATGGACTCGCCGGGAAAATGGAGAATAATGACTATTAAAATCTTTTCCAGCCGAAACCGGGAATGAATCGCAAAAAAAATTAACCGGAACGTCGGCCATTCGCTGGACGTTGCGGTGAGTGCCACGTTGGGATAAGCAATTTCGATTCGTTGCCTTCTCTTTTTCCCATTTTCCCACGGGTTTTCTTCCTTCCCCCGCCCTCTTTTTTCTGTTTTACTTTGGTTTCTCTTGCTTCGACGTTTGCAGCAACACTTCTCTCTCTCACGAGCACGCATTCCGCGCCGGATGATGCAGGATTTATAATCACATTTTCCGTGTGCCGTCACAAACTCACACACTCACATTTTATGCGATTATGTTGCACCCAGAAATGTCTCCGGTGTCCACTTGCGGTACCGACCCCAGCAGCCTTCCGCAGGACGATGCAGGGAAAGTGTGTTTGGGTGGGTGGGAGAGAGTTTGGAGAGAGAGAGAGGGAAAAAAACACACACAAGTTGCATTGCGAGGCCTCGGAACAGGATTAGAAGCCAAAATCTACATATCGCCAGCTGGGGAAGCATTCCAGGATGCGCCAAGCGGAAAAGAAAACCTAAGCTCATGACTTTCCCCCGTGCCCCGGGACGTGGCAATAAATAAAAAGCGGATCCCTCTTTTCGTGGGTTAAAAATCATGGAAGTAAAATTAGTTTGGTGACGAACGTGGGGGGTGGGAAGGGTGGCAAATTTCCATACGCCCATCAACGTCAACTGGGCTTGAGTCAGAGGCTGCGCTGCGGCAGTTTAGAACGGTGCGTTTGATGGACCATTAGCTTGCTGGCTGCTGCAATGGGGCCGAAACGGAACGTGACTCTCTTTTCACAGGCCGTTGCGTCAGATAGCAAAATGGCCGATGCCGGCCACGGCTTAGCCGTGCGGTGCGTAGCAGCAGTAGTCGTAGTATCCAGTGTCGTATTGCCGATGGTCCGAAGCCACCAACCCCCCCGGGGCCGGGAAAGTGTTGAAACTGCGTGCACCGGCGTACGGCAGAAATAAATCTCTCTCGACATTCGCCGACTCTTTGCCGGTGCTGGTGACTTCGAAGGCAATCTGTCCGAACCAACCATCAAAATGGATGTCTCCAGTCCGGACACTCGACGACTTTCGCCCCATCTCGCCGCCGGCAATGCGAGAGACCCTGCCGGAATAAAACTCTTCCACCTCGTGTGTGTTTGTGTATGTGTGTTTTAGGATTATGTTGCCTAGTTCCCAGCGATGGTCGCCTGCACTGTCGCCTACTTTCAATGGACAGAAAGTGTTATTGAAAAGTCTATTCAGTTTTCTTTGTTTTTTGCCGATGCATTCCATCAATTGAATGAAGTAGGTTCTATATTTAATACCTAAGAATAGCTCCAGAGTTTGGAAATGGGAAATTATATTATTTCATGTTGTTTGTTGTTAACGTTGTTTACATCTGCTTATTTGATTTTCACTTTAACTAGTGTTTTTTTTCCCTTCATCACTTCCTACAACTGATGGGCATCGCCGCCACCAGCTACGAGTTCAATAAATCGGCCTGCCTCGGGCATGCGGAAGTCCCACACGACGGAAGTCCAAACTCACTCCCAAAAACGTGACTCCGCCGTCGGAAACTGCTCCGAGCTCCGAGCCCGGAATGGCAAAGTTTTTTGGTCACGTCACAATTAGTGTCACTCGCACTGTGACGACGCCCGAGACCTGCACATACACGAGAACACGAGAAGCACACCAGAAGCACACGGCATCCGAACGGTGGCGTGTCGGCCGAGTGTCGATACGGGGCTAAATATTTAACTTTTTATAATCCCTTCAGCTGCAGCAGCTGAATGCGAGAATACGTCTGTTTTTGTTAGCGTTCTTCGACTTTTCCCTGTGTGTGTTTTTTTTATCAGTGCCATCTCTCTCTCTCTCTCTCTCTCCCTCTCTTTCCTGTACTTTTTCTCAGTTGCTCCTCACTCATAGACACCCTTTAACAGGATAGTGCGCAGCGGCCCTCGTTAGGGCCAGTGCGCGGCGCTTACGGCTGCCGTAAAGGATTTTTACGCGCCCCGCAAACGGTGTATGTTTTTGAGATAAGTTTTTTTTCCCTGTTCACTCTTCTCCCCAGCCCACGAAGAGAGTGTCAGGCAGCGTCAGGCAACCCTTCCCCCAACAATTCATCCTTTCGTTCACAACTTCTCACCCCCTTTTTCCGGGAGATCCATTCGCGAGGCAACAACCAGTCCTGCCATCGTTCCGTCGGTTCATGAACATTCTTGGCCTGGTTCCTGCGACACTGGGAACGAAGGGACGAGGAGTCGCGCGAGGCGAGGGTGGTGGTGGCGGTGTTCCAGCCTATGGGCTCAGCGACTGCTGCGACTGCGACAGTGTTAAGGTTCGTAGGCCATAAATTTGATATGAATTGAAGTAAACATAGAGCAACCCCCCCCCCCTCCCAC
>JAOEFI010000003.1:11937822-11953596 GCA_034621735.1 Anopheles plumbeus
ATGTTAAAGCTACGAAAGGTATGGTGATGTTGGTGATGTTGGCGAATCATCCTTTCCCCCGCCGGACTACCCAACCACCCCGGGCCTCGTCACGGAGCGCAATACGAATGATCGTGGTGTAGTCAGACTGTTTTCATGTTGTCCCGGGTTCTGCTTTTCGTCGCCGCCGGAAAGCTAAGCCGACCAGCGAAATGGGAAGCCTGTTCGTGGCTGCTCCTTGTCCCGTTCCTGCGCTTTTCACTCGCATGGGGAAAATGGTGGAAAAAATCTCCAATGGACTATAGGAACACAGCCACCGGCACACCCACTCCGCGATAGTGACTTCCACCCGCCTCGGGGAAGCCCGCGCGATTCTCAGGGCCAACTGCATTGTGGCGCTGTGAACGCGCAGGAAAATGGCGCCCGTCTCACGCCTGAGGCGACGGTGATAAAGTGCTTTATACTCATCCTATTTTACGGCAGCGGCCACCCCTCGCCTCTGCGCCACCAACTGCGGAAGGTCGATGACGGACCGACCGGGAATGCCAATTGAAATTTGCCGCGCTTTCCACCGGAGCTTTTCCTGCGCCTGTCAGCACCTTGGCTTCGGCTTCAAACGGCTTCGAATCCACTCCGAGAAAACCGGCCCGAGTGTCACATGCAGTTTTCCGCTTCGCAACGAAAGAAGACGTCACCTCATTCCACGTGTCCGTGTGCTCCCCGCAGGCACATCGTTTTATGCAAATCAATCTAATTAGAGCGGAAGCCGATGAGCAGCCGAGGGCTAGTTGGCGAGTGTGCTGGCACTCCTGCGGCTCCGGAGTGGGTGGGTGGCCGGGCGGTCGGATTGGATTGCGGGCCTGCTCCGGTATCGAGAAGCAGTCGGCTGACTTGGACTGACTGATGGCATGATTCGATATTGGCCAGGACCGGGAGGCCCTAACGGAGTGTAGGAGTGTACCTGTCGGTCCAATCTGATTCCTGATTCTGTAATGCCTTCTGGGCTGGGAAATTCCAATCCAAGGTCGGTGGGGGGTGGCAGCAGCTATGCGAACAGGCTTTCCCAGGAACTGATCGATTGTCGACCGGATCAGCATAAAAAAGAGTCAAATGGGTTTTTGGTAGGATTCATCGAGATTCCTTTGTTTTTCAAAATGTTTTTTTTTCTGTTGTTTTCCTACATTGTGTTAGCTCTCTCTTTGTCCTGGAATTATGGTTTCAATTCCGATTTTGGAATGAATGTATAATCGTACATTAAAAACTGGCCTCTTGTTTGTGCAACAGTTCTTTCGAGCGAAACATGAATTTATTCAACTTTTCTATGACACACTGCTTTTCTACTGCTGCTCGAGAATATGTTATCACACACAAAACGGCTCAATATGCCCTGGATCCACTCAACAACCGCAACATACGACAAACCAAAAACTCGGCACGCCAACTATTTCGCAAACTGTGTCAATCGAGCGATCGAGTTTTCTTTGTTGGATGAAGTTTGGAGTGGACAGTTTTATTCGAAAATTTGCTACTAAATTAGCTCCATGTCGTCGTCCAGCGTGTGTGTGTGTGTGTGTGTGTTTCCATTCCTACCGCCACGACACTCCCCACCATCGTCCGGTGCTTCCGTAACTGGGGCAAAGTTGTACCGGCGCGAGCATATCTTCCAGGTAACATTAGCTCGATCCATGTTGCCGGAAAGCTGACACACTGTGCTGACTACACCCCGCTCCACCACCAGCCCAACGCCTCCCGCCCGCTTTACATCGCCGCACAAAAAGTGGGCCGGAGTTCGACGCGCCGTGTACTGTATCATATTTCATTTTTAAGAGTAACTCAGCGAAACACGAACATGATGAGCGGGCGAACGTTGGGCCTGCTTGGCGGGATGGCCCAAAACCGACGTCATGACGGAGAGGATGACGGCGTAGCAGGGTCTGGTGCAGAATCTAGTCAGCACGAGTTCACACAATGGGATATTTCAAATCGTCGAACAACGGAATCGGTGGGAAAGTTTTGACTACCGGGATTTAATTTCCAATATTTTGCAGTGTTTCTTTGTGCTTTATTGGGTGAATATTGGACTCTCATAATTATGATGGGTGAATAAAGCATATCCTCGGAAAAGTACGTCGGAAAATCGTCCGCATCTTTTCGCACGTTTCGACCGGCCAATAGTGCCGAACTCGATCTGCTTCGGTTGGGCCCTCCAAAAAAGGGAAGGCATTTTCCCGGAAAGACTGGAAGACCTACCAGGCTAAAAATGGAAGAGTAGTTGACATGGCACTATAAGGGACCTGTGCAACTGATCAAATTCACAACCACACGTGCTCCGTACTGGGGGTCTGAACGGTCCCCGTTCACCCCCCACCCCCCTTCCTCCAGCACGCGCAACACGACCCCACGGAGGGGAAAACATATTACACGAGGAATGGAGAATTTATACATTCTAATTTATGACCCAACGGGATGGAGGATGATGAGTGGAGGGCTCTGGAAAAGAGTGAGAGAGAGGGGAAGAGAGAGAGAAAGAGAAAAAAACCCGTCTGCCGAGGGCGGCTTGCACCATTGCTTGTAGGATGAGGGGAGCAGCTGTGCGGGGTAGGAAAAAAGCAACTAACATCAAAAAAGGACATGAGCCCATACCGCCGCAGTATCCTTTTCCACTCCTCCACAACACATCGAACTCCGAAAGAGTGGGGACGATAGGAAATTAAAAAAAACCATCTCTGCTCGGTATAGTTGGGATTTTCGAGCGCTTCTATGTGTGTGTGTGTGTGTTGTGTGCGACTGCAATGTAACGGAAACATTTGAATTGCAACTGCATTTAAAACAGTTCGCATGGTTGCGTCCGTACAGCGAAAACATGCTTCGGCATATCCTGAATCCGTCCGGCGTGGGATTATTTTGATTGGATAGGTTTATAGCGTGGCCCACATGTGTGCGGGTGTGTACATTTTTTTTGCCCGCAAAAAATGCGTGGAAAACTGTGTTTGATTTTTTCCCAGCAGGAAAAAATTCCTTCTTCCAGTTTTTTTTTCTTATTCATGCAAACCGAATCGAATGAGAGTTTTCCACCGATGGCTCGCTCACTATGCAGAGCCACGCAGCTGGATTTGAATAACTAACTCCACTCCTTTGGGACGGGGAGCTGAGCAATGACTTATTTATTGCAGAATAAGCTTTATTCAACAAGAATGTTCATTGGTATGCCCATTTCGTTTGAATTCTCAGCCTATGGAAGATCTCATCTCTATTAGATTTATTACTTATTATTACTTATTAGGAAAAGGAATGCAAGAAGGATATTGTTAGATTTCGATTGGCAATTGGCGAATGTGCTATGAGAAAGAAAGATCGCTCAACTTATCGTTGGTTACTGTTATCTGTTTTGTGCATCTATTAAAAATTGAGTAAAACATGTAAGATAACACCATGACGAGGAAGCATAGAAACACATAGACATTATACACTCACATAAAGTCACTGAATAATGCGGGCGCACAGAGCTCTTGCTTGTCTTCCTGTTTGCCAACATTCCCGCAGCTCGACTCGCCTATCTGTTGACGGCGACATGGCATATGAAGCCATATCAACGTCGTGGAAAACAATTTTCCGATCCGCGTGTGTCCATGTGTGAGTGTGTGTTAGTGGGGGGTGCTTTCTTTCTACAGCAGTCAACGTGCTTTCTTCGAGCCGAGGCAGTCTCTCGCTCCAAAGGGCAGCTCTCCGTCGAACCGTGTGTGCCGTATTCCCCCACCCCCGAGGCCCTTCGAGTGCCGCCCCCCCCCTCCCTTTCCGCCGCTCCAACGAGATATGGAGCTATGATTGCGTGGCCACCAGAACTAAATAAATAAATAAATAACTGAATAAATCAAACAAACACGTCCCCGCACGGCACAATAAGTACTCGGACGGTCGGACACGACACGACAAAATACGACGTCATCAATCATCATAAATATTTCATCACCAACATCGTCAGTCGTTTTTCAGCGATTTTCCACCCACTGCCTGGGAGTTGTGATTTTTATGGGGTGTTACGCGTGGGTCGGGTGGGGGTGTAGCTGGCGTTATTTTCCATCGGTAAACGTATGTCAGAATCGGTCAGGTGCAAAGTGAAGAGATATTTTCCGCTCGGGTTAAACAGTTTCAGATATGTGTAAGCGCCGTTGTATGTGAATGGACGAAATGTACGTGAAAATTTTTTTCCTGGCGGTAAAATTGGGTTTTTTTTACATAACGTACCGATTGGGAGATTGACGATCGTGGAAAATATGCTGCGACCGCTTTCCAATTATTAAAGCAGACATAAATAAATGCAAAACACTCTCCCTACCTGATGTTTCGTGGGATTTCCAATAGCCGGTTTGCATCATTTTCATGCTCCCTTCACTACTCTCTTCACTATCGCTTCAACAATCACATATAGCAAGCGAGGCTGGTTCCGCGTGGTAATGTTCCCTGCTACCTTTAGTCCTGTCAATGGCGAGGGAGCACATCCTACAGCCTTTTGATGAGGCAAAGAAAATTGTCCCTGCATTGAGTCGACGTGCAATACTTTTCCGCCCTGTCAACGCTGCGGCATTCATGCGCCGGTGCTTCCATAGCTTACCTTGGGGATCCAGCTTTTGTTCACACAGCGGCGCAGACCTTTGTGCCCAAGTTTCCCAGTTCCCATCGGACCGCGGCTTCTTTGTGCGGAAAAACACGCACTCCCAACGTCAATGGAGGAAAGATTCCGGGAAGACGGTGCGAGAGTTTGGGTTTGTCAGCATATTACACACGGCAGGAAAATACACGTTCGCGCGTGGCCGTGCTGCCCTTTTGTGGTAGTGCTGTCATAAAAAAGAAGTAAGCGCCGACCAAAGGTGCGATTTCGCCTCCCAAAACGTAAATGAAAGCAGCAGGTGGTGGTCATTTTGTTTGATCGTGCACGTGGACAATATTTCGTGCAAGAGAAGAGAAGGAATCATTTCGAGGCAAACATGTCGTCAACGGAAGCCGTCCATATACAAATGCAGCCCATTGGGCGTTGGGCAGCGGCGGGAATTAATGGAGTTTTGCTGTTCTAATTAATGCGAGTGCTTGCTTGGTGCCGTCAAATAATCGGAAATGTGTGATGAATTCTATATCGTTTACACCGTATAGGCCAATACGTTCCTTAGAAAATATTATTTTCCTTGATAAGCAATTGACAACATGGAATATCGCTTCAGTTCTTGATCCTTCATTCTGTTAAAACGATTTGAAAAAGAGTTTATATTAACCTCAACTAGATCGAGTATCCTTTAGAAACTTACAGTAAACTCGTTTATTGTAGGAAAGAATATACAAACATACTAATTACGTGAACTAACTAATTAGCAACCAAACAACATACTCGGGAAAACAAAAGGTGTTTGAAATGACTCCCTCAGGATGGAACACTTTCCACTTGACACCTGCTCACCGGACGCGAATTCCAACAGACAACCCTTCAGACGTATTCGTTTAGCGCGAAGGAAGTATTTGTTTGCTTTTCGCTGTTGTTTCAATTGAAATTTGCATCATTATCATTATAATTGTGCTTCAGCATGTCATTGTTAGGTGCGTCACGGGGGAACCAGCTTCATTGAAAAACTCGGCTCATGCGAACATGGTGGCAGTCCAAAGTGAAAAACACACATTTCACCATTATCAACATGCGAAAACTTTGTTGCTGTTGATGTCCTGTGTACGCTTCCGTTGACAAGAGATGTGTGAAAAAAATATACAAAAATCCTCTGGAAATCCGCCGGTCTCGGATGAAAAACCTTTTTCGTCGCTTCCACGGAGGAATGTAATTAAGATTCTTTTCAAACGAAACCGGCCCGCCGGAAAGTTCGGTTCGTTCGTTCGTTTACTTACACGGCGCCACGGAGAGTAGTGGAAAGTGAATGTGATAAAGATATCAAAGATTAGACGCAAAGGACGCGCGACGATGACAAGGAGGGACACTGGATGACAGGGGAGGTGATAAAAAGAAAAGCCGTAAGAGGAAAATTGTCGTTCGGCACAATGTAAACCCTTCATCCATGAACACCTGGTAATGAGCTACCACTGACGAACGTGATGAATGCTTTAACCCCGCATGGCATATTTTCCACCCACCCCAGGCGGCCCCTTCTCTCGGCCTTCTCGGCGGGGAAACCGCCGTAAACGATCCCGCACGATAACAAGCATCGCGCACGAAAAGAAATTAAGTTATAAGGACCTCTCCGCGCGCTCCTGCGGTTGTCGCAGCGGCTTGTTTGTATGAAAATCTAGGGTTTTTCATTTATTTGCCTTTCTATTTCATCCCCTCCCCTCCGCATCGTGCCTCCCGTGTGCTTGCTGGCTTACCCCGACCCCCCGGCCGTACATACGCTTTGTCGTTCATCAAATTACGGGACTGAAACAAAACAGAAATTAAAACAAAACCACACACACCGAGCGACGGGGAACATCCCACACACAGTCGCGCCTCTTCCCGGCCAAAAGCACGGCGAAGGTATGCGGTTGTATAATTCCTAACGGACAGAGAAAGAGAGAGAAAAAAAAGTTTCAAAGAGCCAGCTTTCTTCTGGAGGAGGAATAACAAGGAAAATAAACAGGAAACTCTCATAAGTGTGCACCGCACGTTGCTCGCCGAATCTTACCCACCCCCGCGTGTGTGTGTGTGTGTACGTGCGTGTGTGTTTTCCTCGCAACCAAAAAAATGGTTTCCCTGCTCCGCGAAACGTGTGCGGTTAATATATTGCACCAGGTATGTTAATATAAATAAATATAATATTTTAATCGCATTTCTTTGCCGACTTTTTCCCGCGCACTGATTACGGCGGGTCGGTGTAGAAGTTTTGGTCCGGCGGGTTGGTCGGTGTGTGGTCCTGGAAAGCGCGGCTACTCGTGGAAACGTGTTCGATGTTGCTCGAGTAACTTCTGCGAAAGGTAAATTATCTCATCCTCCGCAAGGGAGGCAATTATAAGCCGCCGGAAGAAATGATGAAGCACTTCGTCCCGATCACCACACGGCCAAACGGACGATGGTGGACCGGTGGGTGGTGAAATAATTCACGCCGATGCGCGCAGCATTTTTCTCAAGCACTTAAACTGACTGAAACCGAGCAATTGCTCAGTTCTCTTGGGCTCCTTTTTTATTTCCCTCGTTCCGCTTCGTTACTCGCACTTTTTTTCCTAAGACTCAGTTCCCGAGATTCCGCGAATCTTATGCGCTTTGTGGGATTTATCCTACAAATTAATATGCTCACAATGTGTTCATTGAATCATTACGGTAATTCATGCTGCGTGCGGGCTGTATTGAATTATGAAGAACTAATTATCTCGGAATGTTTTCTGCTCGTTGGGAGGACCCTTCTGCTCTGAGCCATTGTTTGGCGGCAGGGAGAGAACCATATCTCAAGAAGTGTGTGCCATATTCTTTATCGTGTTGGCGATAAAGTTTTCCATGCAATGATCTATTTTTAATTGCTAATTTCGTTCAGCTTTATTCAATAAAGATCTTGAATGTTTAACTAAGTAAAATTAAGACTGAAATAGAAGTTCATCGAAGTCAGTAAAAATAAAAGCCATTTAATTAGTGTTCACACAACAATGAGTTTTCTTAAATTTATTCCATCCTTTTTTCTAGTGGTAATGGCATCCAGAGTAGAAAAGAGTATTGATTGAAACTCGGTGCCCATTTCCGTTGAAAACAACCCGTGGCCGCAGAATGGTTTACGATGCTGACCGGCGATACCAGCCACCCTCCAGCCCACACCATCCTGTGGAGGGTCCTTGGTAATCGTTGCATGATTTACGAGTCAACCCGATGAGCCCTGTGCACACACTATCATCGTTCGCCATATGGCCGGCGATTAGAATAGGTAAAGCAATCAAAACACTCAACAATCGCCCAATCTTTGCGAGGCGATCAGCTCTCGCTGGGCCGTGGGCCATGGGCCCTACCCTGCCCTAATGCACCGATTGCGACATACGGGTGTCTAGCAGTAACTTTTCAGCAAACACGCCTAATTGGGGGGCATAAACTACGGCCAAACAGATGCTATCTGTTTTTCCATTTGGAAGGCCATTTTCATTAGGGACATAATAACTTTATTACCCCGCTTGGCTTGGGCGCAGTTCCGCCACCAGTTCGCTGGCAGCGCGGCGCTTTTCCGACGGATTGATTAGCTACTCAACATATCGACCGGCGCGTTCGACGTCCTCCCAATGTGAACGATGCCGCCGGTGGTCCGTGGTGCGTGTCTTGCGTCGTTAGGATATGAGGGCGACGTTATCCTTTTCTTTTCTTTGTCTATGAATTCGAACGCTATCTTTATTAGCGATTTTCTCAAAGAACGCTACCTTATTAGCATAGTGGACGCGGAGGGCGCTCGCATAAATATGATTCGAACAATAAAGCATTAGCTTTACGTCCGATCCCTTTCTGCGTTACCAGAAATCAATAATGCGAACCAAACGAATGGTTTATGGTGGAATAATTAATTCACTATATAGGGGAATCAAAGCGGCCTACAGTCGGCCTGTGAAAATATAGGAGTGTATTATGTTGCACGGTATGAGTAAATCGAGTCCATTGTTTTGACTTTGAAATCCATTGAACAGTTTTGAAAAGCAGTATTTTTGATGCCTTTTATATTAAACAACCATTAGATATTGTATTAAACAACCATTACATCATTGTACTGAAACTATACCAAATTCAAAAACAGAAAGAAGATGTATTTTCCATTAATTCTCTGGCACGCATAATGATGTGAAAAATTACAATCGGGAGAACATCAAGCATAATCATTTGTTTTAATCACCGTATTACTTTTTTTTTTCCTGCATGACGAACCAAAGTTCATCGGTTTGGATACCACATAGGCCGGAGCTCAAAACAAGTGGAAATAATATCATGTACTATCATATAAGCAAATAAAACGAAACCGACACATCGGAGCGAACGCGGGCCACTCTCACCGAGTTGTAAATATATGGTCACAGCGCCATATAAACAAGCAAACAAGGCGCACAGCGCAAGGCAATAAAAGCCAGCCCACCAGCCGGGGGGTGGACAAACAGAAGAAGGGGGAAAAAACTGAAGAAAATTTTAATAACAGTTTGTTCCGGTCTTTTCCACCTTCGCCTCCGCCGGCTTCGTCCATTAGCCGCCCTCTATCCGTATTCACGCTGGCTTCCGCCTGCAGTTCATCATCAAACTTCCGCTTCATTGGCCTCATCATCCTGCTCATCATCGCGTGCTTCCCGGGGCAGCTTATCCTTACCGCAGCTTCCGAACCCGGAAGCTCCACTCACGCCCACATATAACCGGACAATTAAATTTCCGATGCTAAATAAACTTCCGAACACGCGTACGGTTCCGCTTCCGGGTGTGTCCTGCAGAGAGAGGGAAGATAGTATATTATCCACCCTTCGACGATAGGAAGGTCCTTTATTTGTACCGAAAGAGAGTCTAAGAATGATCCATTTTTCATTTCAGGAAATTAGCTGAGACAAAAGAACATATTTAAATAAATTGCGCACACCAATTCTAACGAGGAATTCAATAACCTCACGTAAAAGAAACAATCACAAAGTAGCTCTGCTTTGTATGGCGAAGTCCTGCCCTTGCCTTTGACGACTGGCACGACATGAAGTTTCTCGGATTAATTTTGAGCATTCCGCTTTTTATAGAAAGTTTCCCGCGAGGATTGGAGCTGCAAACTCCTGCGGCTCCCTCCATTATCCAGCGGTTGTACCATTCCCACCCTACCTTGAGCTTTGGGTTTACAATAGCGCAAGTCGCTCCAGTTTACATACGCAACGCTGTGTGAGTGAGCGCGTCGGGCGGAGAGTCAAATTAAAAGCGAAAGAATGTTTTCCCATTCTCGCCCTAATCGGCAGCTTTTTGCAAAATCGCGAGAAGGGCATCAAGATGATGCCGGGAAATAGCTGAGCTTCACATTCCTGCCAAAGTACGACTTGGGAAACACTTTGTTCTTCGTTGGAACACATGCAAACCGAGCACAACCCACCGAAGTATCTTCTCCACCGTGGATCCTTAAAGATCGTTATTTAGGACGAGTTAGTATAAACGCGAAAAATCCACGCCGTTAAGGTTTACGGTAGACCGACGAGGTTCGGCGAAGACTTTCGTCTCAGCTGTTGTAATCTTCGAATGGCAATTGTTTGAATGAACTTCGTCTCGTGAGCCTTTAGGGGAAGTACCAATGTATCCTGCGAGTGAAGCAAATATCTTTCCGCTGCTTTAAGCGACTAGGCACCAGAAACCGATACATAAACGATCCATAAACAATCCCTATCGACAGCCGTTGGCGGGCGTTAATGCATCAAATATTCAATTAAACCTGGCTTCCCCTGTCGGTGCAGCCGCCTCGTGCCGACAACGACGTCCGTCCGTCCGTCCGTCCGTGTGATCCCGAAGTGTTGAGTCCACTAATCTCGCCCGGCGCTCATCCGGCCGGTAATCCTGTCGAGTTTCCCGGCACGCCCCGAACCGGCGGTCCTTCTCTCTGGGGTGGGGGAATCTCGGCGACTAGATGTTGTTGCTAATGCAAGCTTAATCGAAAGCGTTTGGGCTATCGACCGCAGTCTTACCCGGCCGGTGCTACGCATTCTCATCGACAGTTTGGCTGGTATTTGAAGAGATGTTGAGCGAAACTCGCCACGATGCAGCCCTTGGTGTATTATTGTTCCGGGAAATTACATTGACGTCTTGATTTGATTCGATTTTGTGGTCTAGCGAACGGTCGGGAGGCAGCACGGTTTCATATATGCGATGTTTGTATGTTTATTTGAAATGTTATACACCGTAAATCAAATGAACTTTGACAACTGGAGCTTTTCAATTGTCGTAATCTGTTTTACAGTACATTGAAGACTTGATGTTGATGGCAAAACATGTTTTAAAATTTTACCCCAATCAAACTTGATTATAAAAACCATGTTACAATACCATGTTCTGTAAATTATGTAAATATTATCACGCCAATAAAAACCCTTCCCAGAAATTGTACCACGAAGCCCACGAAACAGGGTAGTTTTTCGTTCCCGGGTTTTTGGGCGTGAATAGAAAAAAATCGGAAATCGAAACGTGTATCCGTGCCTCGTTGCCGTGAAAGGAAAAACTTTCGTTGGTATTATTTAGTGCAAAGTTTTTCCAAACCGGTGCAATTTTTTGCCCTCCCTCCCCGCCCAGCGTCGTGACTTAGTTCCACCCTTCGCTATCACCTGCATTCGCGGATGATTTTTCCAATTCTCCCATCAGCCGGAATGACGTCGGCGATTACGCTGCAGGACATTATTTTATCCCATTTGGTTAGGGTTCGGGTTTCGGACGACGTACTGCAATTCGGGAGCGCGAACCGAGCGCCGTCGTCGTCGTAATAACAGTATCATCGTCTTTATCGCTTCACTGCTGGCGTATTTCCCTTGTTTTGCATGCATTCCGGGGGGCTGGTGGGAGTGGAGAAGGTTCCAAAAGATAGACGATCACCATCATTGGCAACCGTTTTCCACCTGCCGCAATTCCCTCGCTGGCGCAACGGGTTTTATTTTTCATTGTTACCATTACCATTTGCAAATGGGTTCGCCGAAAGAAGGAGAAAGAGGAGAAGGAGGGGGAGGCGAGGTCACTCGGGAAAGTATTGCAAATTTTCGTTGCGAGCAGAATAAAGCGAGCAGGAAACACCCCTCGAAAATAATAAAAAAAAGTTTCCTCCGAAAGGCCAGGAAGCTGCACCAGCGAGAAACATAGTTTTCCCAGCACGGGGTTTGGGCTATCCCTGGGAAAGTTCTCCCCCCCCAGGCCCCCCCCTCTTATCGCCGCGCCAGGAAGAGGCAGCGGTCCGTCTTTGCCCGGTGTCGAACAAAGGACGGCGCTGCGAGGCTTACCGCGAAAGATTGGTCACCTCCTTTGGCAAGGATAGCATCGGAAAAGTGCCGTAGCGCCGGCGAAAAGCTGCCCCCGAGTGTGCAGCGACTGCATTTTGCCACAATGGGGCATTGTGTGTGTGTGTGTTGGGGGGTCTAGGCGAGACCTTTACCGCGTGATGTTGCGCCCTGGGGAAGGCATGAGGTTATCGCCGCTGGGCCCAAAAACTCCCATCTCAGGGCCGGCAAGGGACGAACGAATGACGTAATGCAGCGGAGTAGCCCGGAGGAACTTTTCCCGGGCCGTTGGCGGTGTCAGCAGGGCTCCCTGCTGTAATGCGATTGGCAAAAGTTTCCGGGCCCGACTTGCTCGATTGCTCTCCATTACAGCGGACGAGGTCTGAAATAGGATTGGCATTGAATATTCACAATATTTCATTCCATTTTTCAGACGATGCTGCCGCTGCAGCATCAGCTTTTTCCTACCGAGTGGGGTAAGTTGGTGGTGTGTTTCCACCCCAGGAACAGACTGTGTGTCCTTCGCCGTTCTCATCGCTGGTGCGGGTGCGTGAGAAAAAGTTCGGACCGAACGATGTGTTCAGGATGAACTGACAAACGAGACCAAAAATCCGGTTGTCCGCAATCGAATGCTCCGCATCCGTATTCGTCGGCCATATGTGCAACAGAGGAACAAATGTTGTTTCAGTTTTCCGGATAAAAACATGCAACTTCCAAGTGAGAATGGAAAATCATCATGAGCTCATGAGCAAGTATGGATATTTCAAACTGATTTAAATAATCATTTTCCACGATTCCGCAGAGCCGAAAGCATTTAAAAAAACAAATAAAACGAAATGCACTGCAAAAGACCCCCTGTTCGCCCCTGAAGGAAGAATGGAAAATACGAGTGGGAAAAACGACCACACGAATGATACGATGAAATTCTTCGGAACCATAAATGAAAGCAGTGGTCAGAATGTAGTCAAAAGTCGGACCGAAAGCAAAAGCGACCGCTTCCACATCTGACAGTCCGGGGCAGAAACACTGTCCGGTCGCATCTAAACGCTTCGTCCCCTTCCCTGCCGATCCTTTCTTGGCCACCCGGCATCGTTCCCTCATCCCTTCGCGTTGGGGCTGCCTTTGCTGAACATGCAAATTCACTTCATGCTACTGCGCTCCGGAACGAATGCAAAAATCTGTCCAGCGCAGCGCACCGACCTGCAGAGCTGCAGGAAAAGTGAAGGAAGAGTCCAGTTTTCGACAGTTATTATGACACGATAAATTATTCCCCTCCTGCCCCCCGCCGGGGGCCGGCCCAGCTGCGATGTGTACCTGCAGCTTACGACCACGGTGTGCTGGACTGCGCTGTCCTACTACGGTTGGACGTTCTTCTACCACAGGACACCGACGACGACGACGACTCCGGCGATTCAATTATGATGTCCGGAGCAAATGGACGACACTTTTGACCTACCAATACATGCACGGACGGATGCACGGTTGCACGGAACGTCTCCTGGAGCAGCCGCCCGGTGCAAGTGAACGGACAGAAGCACTTTATTTCGTTCCGGAATTCGGTCACCTTGGCATGGCGTGTAATGTGTCTTGCTGGAAAAATGAGCCATGGTTGGAACATATTTTTACCGTCGGTCTCAATTTTTCGGCATATTCGGGTTTAATTAGTTGCCTCCCCTTCATCCTGGGTTCGTGTGTTCCGCCTTCCGCAGCTGATGATGGATCGCAACGAAAGGGGACACCGTCTTGGCGAATGCACCCTCAACGATGTAGCCAACAGTAATCAAGCTGATGTAACGGTAGAACGTGTTGCAGCATCATCGTTTTGTTGTTTCCAGAAAATGTGGCATTTCGCCGACAATTTTAATCTTTCGAGAGCTGCTTCAAAAGTGCCGGTAAGTGTATTGGAGTTATGGCGAAATTTTCCCCTATTTTATGGAACTGGGTGCTGCACAATGAAGCATCGGGTGCTTTGATGGAACAGAACGTTCAGCCCCTTATTGAATCCGGTCCCTTTGTACGATTGTTGTACGGTGAAGTCAGCCACACAGCAGTCCATTACGAGAAATGAGTTTCTGCAACAGCAACAGGTGGCCGTTCGGCGAGGGGACATCTTTCTAGCTTTCTTTTTTCTTCCCCCTTTCGCTCCAACCGGAAATTAAATAACATTGAATATGTGTTTCCATACTTTCGGTGCGCTTCTTGAAGGAATTGCGATGAATGGAAACGATATGCCGCCAGCCCTGCCTTCGCCCTGTCCCTGTCCCTGTCCCTGGCCGGCAGGAACGATGCTTGTGCCTCGTTCGGAACGTCTGACACACTCTGATCAAAGGATTGCGACAGAACGTAAGTAGATATCTGGTTTGTCGGTTGCATTCCATGGAAGGGAATCAAACTGCTGGTTCGGTTACCGCTTTTCCTGGCGTCCTTTTGGATGCTTTTACTTTTACTTACTGATTAAAGGTCCTGCCCCCGAAAACTGTCGAGCACTGTTGAACTAGTGAGAGCTTTTCTGCATGCTGGGCATTGCTTGATTTGGCAATGTGAGAGTTTTCAAGAAGTATTATGTAATAAAAGCACTTTCTACAGTAAACCATTAAATTGTTATTAATAGGAAAGTGCTCGAATTTGTCAGCTTTTCATCGCAATTTATACAGCCTGTTGAAAACCAATGCAATGTCCCAAAGCGGACAGCGGACCAGAATGATAAAAATATGCGCACCATTCCAAAACTCAGCTGAAAGTTGCAGTCATCTACGTCTAAAAATAGAAATAGTTTGATCCGTGAATTTTTATTAACCGATCTCATGGGATTCCTCCTTTTCTTCAAATGAGACTATAATATACCTCGTGGATGACGTTAATAGTGCATCGCCCCGAATTCGGCGTTCGTGCGTCAAACCCTGCCGTTTTACGTGGCGTTTGAATCAATTTGCATATTGATGAACGCAGTCTGCAAAATAATCCCGGCGGTTGGCTAGGACTGAAATTTTAACTCCAACGCATTGGCAACATTTCGGGGTCACTGTTCCGGCCACGAAGAGGAAGAGAAACGCCAAAACTCTTTGCAGGAACAGGTTTCCCGGCAATCTTCCGTCGTTAGGCTAAGCTAGCGGAATGTTTTTGATGGCCCGGATTGTTTTTTGCTTTGTTTGTTGTTGTTTCCGTTGTGTAGCGATAGTGATAAACCAGTTTAGTACAGATCATTAGCCAGACCCCAGGTGAACGGGGAGGCGACTATATTTAGCGGCCGTTTAGGGGCACACTCGGCGCGGGGACACACAGTTCAATCATCGAGGTGTGCACTTTCTACTTCTTTCGTCACCATCACTCACTGCGGCGCTCTTCCTTCTTTTGGTATATGTAAAACATAAGCCGGGCGATCACACTCCAAAGTTCGGGTCGACATTCGGGACCAGACGGCGCCTCGCCACCCTATTTTAGATTCCAAATAGTTTGCCAAATCTACTGTAAGATAAATAAAGTAAACAACAAAACTCGGTCGGTGCGAGAAAGTATGCTGACCTACGAAACCAGTTGCGGTGTTGGGTATTTTCCTGGGATGCCGCGCCTCCCGGTATCAGCGGCTGGGGATATATTCCCTCCAGTGAAAGCTGAACCGTGCGCGGCTAAGATAACGGTTCGTGCCAGGTTTCCTCCACTTTAGAGACCTAGCCGATGCTCGTGGCGTCTCGGGAGGCACTAGCCAAGTCTCGAAAGCGGTACGAACGGTTTGAGTCGGCAGTCGCGATTCGAGACCAGAACGAAAATGAGGCACCTGCAGCTGCTCCTGCTCGGTACGGCACTGCTCGTGCTGCTGCCAGCCGCACTGGCTGAGCCCATCAAGGCTCCGGCCCAAGGAAGCCACGGCCACGACAGCCACGG
>JAOEFI010000003.1:11953696-11975346 GCA_034621735.1 Anopheles plumbeus
CCACGTCCATCCGCACCACGCGGGAGTGTACGGGTTCGGCGATCCCTTCGAGTCGAACGGCCGCTGGCTGCCGGATGAGGACGACACCTGCCACTGTCAGCTGCTGGTGCAGAAGATGCAGCGGCTGCGCGAGAAGGTGCTGGCCGCACTCAGTAGCTTCGACAAGCTGCTGACGGTGCAGGTCGACCTGCGGCAGATCAAGAACCTGCTGAAGAACATCGACCTCTCGCTGACCACGCTGGGCGGCTACACGGCCAGCAGCGAGAGTCAGCTGGAGGTGCTCGCCGATCAGACGTCGGACATTTCGATGGCGTTCAGGTAAGAAGGGGGTGTGATCGTGTGCCAACAGTGTGTTCTGGTGTTGCTCGCTGGATCACGGTGACCCACATTCAATCCGTTACTCACACCCGTGAAACGTCCTCGCTTCCAGCCGCGCCAAGGCATCCGCAGTGCAGCTGATAACGAAGGAACAGCTGATTAACTTTATCGGTTCGGCCAAGTCTGCAACGGAGAAGCCGCCACTGCAGGAGTTGAAAGAGGTCTTGTACAACTCGTGCCAGGACCGGCGGATCCTCAAGACGGGCGTGTACAAGGTCGCAGTCAATCTGACCAAGAGCATGTACGTGCTGTGCAGCCTGGACTTTGGGCAGAACGCGTGGACGGTGGTGCAGAACCGGTTCGACGGCTCGGAGAACTTCTACCGGCCGTGGAACCACTACAAGGCTGGCTTCGGCTCGTACGGTCATGGTGAGTACTGGCTGGGGCTGGAGAACATCCACGCCATGATGGCGGGCCACGAGCACGAGCTGCTGATCCTGCTGGAGGACTTTGACGGTAAGTTCGTGTACGCCAAGTACAAGTCCTTCCGCATCGACGCCGAGAAGGACAATTTCAAGCTGAAACAGCTGCACGGCTACGTGGGCACCGCGGGAAACTCGATGCAGGACGCCGAGGGTATGCAGTTCACGACCTACGACAAGGACCACGACAAGTCCCCGAAAAACTGCGCGGAGAAAAATCATGGCGCCTGGTGGTATCGGAGCTGTGGCAATAGGTCAGCGTCGGAAACTCTGCACTCTTCTCCCCAAGACGGGACATTTTGATAACACGTCCTCTTCTCTCTGTTAGCAACCTGAACGGAGCGTACCGGAAGGAATACTCTCACGACTTTGCCGGGATGTTTTGGAAGGATTTCCGCGGCCTGAATTACAGTCTGAAGCGGTCCCGCATTATGATCCGAAACAAGAAGGATCCACACCACCACCACCATGATCACCACCATCACCACGACCAACACTCGGGCTACCACCGGGTAGAGGGAGGTGCGTCGCTCGAAGATGGGGAGTACGGCGGGAGCGGCGAAGATGACGAAGAACCCACGGCTTTCGAGAAAACGTTCTAGGCCGATGGCGTCGGGTGCCGGGTAGCGGGTTAAATTATGTATTTATTTATTTACTTGACTTATTCCTTTTTTTCTGTTGTATTAACTTCTATCGCATCAATAAACGAGAAGAATTGAGCCCGGACTTGCCGTGCCGTTTCCCGTTTTATTGGTCCCCTTTCGAGTTATGCTTAATCAACGCCGCACGGAGCGCGAGGGGAATTTAATGAATTCCGGAGCGCAATACTGTGTACCAATACATTTATATCAGACGCTCCGAATTGTGGGGGGAATTCGCAAAGGGAATATTAATCCACCGTGAGGTCGGAACTGACTTTATTGGCATGACTTTACATATTTTTCAATCAGTGGCCTCGCCCCATCCAGAGGCGCAGTGGCTTAAGAATGGCGGGATGATTTTCCGAAAAGTACCCACCCCGGATCGGTGGGGTGGTGGGCGGTGGCAATAGCAATGAATCATTCCGTAAACAAATAATTAATTGAAGCGTAAAAACTGAGTGACAAGCTCAGTTTGGCAGAGCTTAATTGGATTGTTCATCGTTTGGCCGTATTGGGGAAAAGCCATCGGATGGTAGGACGGGACAGCTAAGGATGTAAATCGCCGACTGGTAGCCTTCTTCAGCCTCGTCCAGGAATTGTAAAGCACTTGGTTTTCATACTATCTTTAGACGACATTTCCCGGAGCGACCTCAAGGTTTCATGCATAATCATGTTTTTCGGATACACTTTTCCGAACTATTTCGTCCTGCATTTGTTTTTTTACGACATCCCCTTCGTTTTGTCAACTGTTACACATAATAATATCTGTAATTTATTTTCTGTCACAATAAATAATCCCACCGGGGGACCCCGGGTTCTTTCTTCCTCGCTCGCCTCGCACCGCTTCCCCCGATGATGAGAATCTCCGGCATATAATTCGTCAATGGGCGTGTGCGGTCATCCTTTGGTCGTATTTTGGGTTACGCATTTGCAAAACGCTCCCCTCCCCTGGAAAAGTTACCCCACCCGGCAGGCGGATGGGAGTGGAAAATTTCGGACTCCGGAGTGAATAATTCAAATTATTTTTATTTATTACTGCACTCAACCCATCGGAATGGGCATGATTTATATGCGCCGATGCTCCCGCGGGCAGCGTCCCCAGCGGTGGGGGTTTTTTTTTGCGGGGAACTGAACTCGAAAGGGGAGGAGGTGAAAGAAATAAAACCGGATAGATAAAAGCAATAGTAAACGGTCCCATTTCGATTAATCCATAATGCACTTACCAACTTCGGTGCCGGAACGGTCGGTCGGAGTTTTAAATTGTCATTTAGTGAGGGCATAATTAAATGGGGTAGGTATGAATATGATAAATATGGCATCAGATGAGCGTTTGTTTTTCCAATGAAAAGCTAAAGTTCGAGGCAGGATATCTACAATGAAGCATGTCGCAGATTTGCAGCGAAAGGATTAATTATAAACCCGTGGGTTGGTTAGGACTCTGAAAACCCATGGAAGTTCGACGAACAGCTTTAAGCTTCGGGGAAAATTCGAATGAATGCGATTCCAGGAAACCGTGTGTCCCTTTTCACCGTCCTTCAATCCCTCCCTCCGGGAGTCTTTTTATTCCCATATCATTCACATGTGACTGGTGCGCATGCAGTCATACGTTAGATATGTTTGAAACTTTCCTCGAAATCCCCCGAACGCGAGTCCGCAAAGTTCTCGGCCGAGTTGACGAAGCGAAAAGCGAAGCAACGGTGCAATGGTGGTTGGTTGGATGGTTGTGCTGTGGTGTGCAGTTGTTTACCCGTTTTATAGCGAATCCGTTCGCAGTCCTAATTGCCTGTAATACACGCAAAACGTTGCTCACGCCAACCGCATGGACCGCAACCGTCGTGTGCCGGCAAAACCCGTCGTTCGCTTCACGCACCAGCGGCCACACGATTCGGAAAAAGATTGAACGGGGGGAAAAAAAAAGATCGGCCAACCCATGCGAACCCACGTGGAAAACCGTGGGCCACCCTGTTCTGCTGGACGCCGCCAATCGAAAAGAAAGCAGGTGCCGAGGGCGGCAGGCGGCGGAGGGTCGCTTCATGAGGGCCGCTTCTTATAGCGGCAGCATGCACGCCATTTTCCATTTCGGCTCGAAACCTAATGCGGCGGACTTCATGCCATTCGTTGCGCTAACGCGACGCGGGCTGCTAATGAAATATTCGTTACCGCTTTCGGGTCGGGTCAAAAGTTTTCGGTACTCTCGGTGCAAAGCTTTCCACCCTCGGCACCCCACTTAATCCCCTGTTTCGTGCCCCGGCGGAAAATGCATGCACCGGAGTCCGGGCTGGTGCGAATTTTACTTTGATGTCGCATCAGTCCGGCACGTATTTTCGCTTTGACTTAAACCGCCCTCGGAGGCCCCGCCGTTCCAGTTCCTCCCTGTGTGTGATGTGTTCATTTTCCATCCCTTCTTCTTCTTCTTCTTCTCATTCTGATGCTGAATGACCACAAAGGAGAAAAGATCCGGATTTTCACATGCATGTATGAAAATTGTGGCGGTCCGTTTTTGGACGCTCATCGTGTTCTAAACGCTGCCCGGCTGCACTGCATTCGTCGTTTTTCCCAATCTTCATCGCCTCATCCACCTTCGCTCGCTTTCCCCGTCGGCGTCAACATAATCATCATTATCGTCTGCATCATCAGATGATTCCGTCGCCGGTTGAGGTGCTGGCGGGTGCATCTGACTTTTGAAGCAACAGAAAAGCGGTGTACGTGGTTTTGTTATCCCTCTCTTTCTCTTGCTGTGTCTATCTTTTTCTCTCTCATCCTCTTGGTGTTTGAAAGTTATATTTTTATGGCAATCGGGAGAAAAATCCCCGCGAGACAGAACGGTACCTTAACGGGGGAAAGAACGCAGGGCTGGTGCTGGGGCGTACTGTACCGTTAGTTTTGCATCCACCCCACACACACACACACACACACACATACACTTAAAATGGCTGAAAATTAAATTGGCTTTCAAACTTTTTCCATTTAGCAAATTATGTTAATCCGGAAACTAGCAAACAAGAACCGAAAAACCGGTGTACCGCTCGAGATGCTTCTGTTCCCCTTTAGGACACGGGTGGGAGTGGGTGGCGATGGGGGTGGTAGGGTGGGTTTTTTTATTCGTTGCTCTGCTGCTTTGGTTTCACCTGTCCACGGTACTTTCTAGGACATCGCGTTGTTCGCTTCTTGTTTCGCCATGCGACTGAAACGACGGGACGCAACGCTTTTTGTTTTGTTTTTGGTCCGCCCTTTCCTTTCTTTCCATGTGCAGTTTTTGTATGCCAAAAGCATTAAAAGCTTCCCGGTGGCGGGGGTGTTAGCGTCGGTGGGTAAATTTTAAGCGACAATTTCTGCTCCCGGTGGAAATTAGGGTCGTGTGAGGAAAAGTTTGACCAGGAGCTGCGGGCCATTCGGAGACTCGCCGGAGAGACGACACGCCGTAAGTCGCCAATTAACTTTTGAAGATGAAAACTGTTTTTACATTTTTGGGAGAATAAATAGAGTCTCGAGGTAAGCTTTTCTTCACGTTCGTTGTCCAACTGTTCCCTGCTTCTTGGTTGTGAGGTTGGTAATTGAAATTCGGATTATTAATCGGTTATTTAATTATTCTACTGAAAAATCTCCACCTGTTATTCAGGACTAGTAAATTTCTGCACCCAGTTCAACTTTGGTAAAGGAAGTACCTCCTCAATAGGGTACCGAAGCTCTACCGACTACGATACGGGAAGTCGAAGTTTTCAATGTGGCACGCTAAACATGAATGCTCTTCGCGCTGCACAAAAACCGCGGAGCGATTCACTTAACGGTTGCAACAATGATTGCAAACTTCCCGTTCTTCGATCGTTCGTAGCGAAGCTTCCAATTCCCAGCTGCACCCAGTGACGCTTCCGTCGCCTTGAGAGGATCTTCGCGAAGCCCCACGATTCACCCCACGGCGCTCCATCTCACCAACCTGTTCCCTTTGTTACGAGGGTTGTTAAACTTGGCTCGGGGATAATTTGCAAAACATGCTTCTTAAGGACGACGGACGAGCTCCCGAGAAGTTTGCTGCGAAACTTGCCAACTTTCCCCTTCTTTCCGTGTTGTGCGCGTGCCCCTGCTTCGACCACCCCGGCCCCAGCCGGCCATCGATCAGCCCTCCGGCTTTTCCATCTTTTCCGGGTAGGTCGTCTGGGGCACCGTTGCTGGCAACGGATTCAATCCGACACAGAAGGTCAAACGGAAAACCATGCTGGGGGGCCGGGGGGGGAGGTTGCCGGCTTGGGGTGCTACTACAGCGGAGATGAGAACAGAGAGTAAATTACCGACAGGGGAGGATTATAAATTTTAATCTCTCTTTTCGCCGGGCAGTTTTCCTTTTGTTTCGGCGTCTTGCGGCCATCAACGAGTTCGAGGGATGCTGGCTAAGTTTAGACAAGCACTTGCGCACGACCTTGTTTCGTCCTGCTTGCTGGCGTCGGAATCTCGCACGACCTTCTCCGCCTTTCCTCCCGCCTGGGATGAGAGAAAAGACAAATGGACGGGCACCACCCAGAAAGGGGAATGGGAAGGAAAATGATCGATCCGAGTCGGACTCTCGCAGACCCATTTGAATAATTTTCATTTGGCCGATAACAATTAGGAGGCAATCTGTTTGAAAACCCGATTAGCTCCACCCCCATCGCCATCGAAGCCAGCGACCTCTCCTCGTTGTTCGAATAAATTGTGAAACTTTTCTACACACACACACACACACACACCCGAGAGAGGATACAAAAAAAAGGATGGAAAATTCTCCCCGCAAAAGTTCGTCCCGCCAGCGACGGATCGTCAGCTTCCTCGCCTCGTCAGCGGCTCGGCTGCATCCATCCTGTCTACGATGGTCCTGTGGTCCGGGAATCGGAAAAAGCATCCCCCGCCCGAGAGCAGCATCTTTCGGTGCTGGCACGGATTTTGTTCGGATTTAATTAAACAGCAAACTAGCTGCTGCCCTCCTGCCCGTTCGACCCCTATGTTGCCGCATCCGCCCCGTGGGTAATTTGGTTTACTTCGCCCCCCGATGAGGGCATACTGTCGAAGAAGATTTACAGCGGCGTTGCTTTTTTTTTTATCCAGGGGGTGTTAAGTTAATTACGCTACAGTTTGGTGCGAAAATTCATGACTGTTTTTCTTTCTCCAAACGATGAAGTAGTATGCGGAGGGTGGAAAAAGAACTGGAAGCTACACAAGGAAGATCTATTTAGTGAAACAGCGTCTGCATTTTAGGTCAATTATGTTTTATTTTTACTTCCATAGTTACTAAACCTATTCGTATTAAGGACATCTTTGAAGCATAAAAAATTTTACAAGGACTTTTGTTTCCCATGTTTGCCCCTTCACCGTTCCCTTCCACACACTTCATCCTGTTCATTTCCTCGTTTTCCGGAGGCAATTCCACGATTTGACCTCTATGGGGGGGTTTGTTTTTCCGGTTCTCCAAACACAGCTTTCCGTCAGGACTTCTTCCGTTTTCTGTTTTCTTCTTCATGCCGACCAAGAGGACGCTGCCGGTGAACGCGTTGTTCACACTCATAAGAACTTCCTTGGTGGCGCATCGAATTGCTGCCCTTTGGTTTTTTTTTTTAGGCAACGCAACGAATTTTTTTGCTCTTCTCTTCGTCTTTTTTTCTTGTTTTATCTGACGCACGTGCTCGCCTTTGGTCGGCAAATGCTCCTTTGCCACAAATTGAATTTCTCCCGAATTGGGTTTGTGGGGACAGCAAATGGGTGGGTGGAGAAAAAAGCTTCGAAAACCGAAATCGAAACAATATAGAAAACGGAACGGAAACCGAAGAAAACCCGAGCTAGCTCCTCAAAGTGCGCCGTGCGTTTTCACATGCCCCGTTTCCGGCCCAACATAAACCACCCCCCTACACCCTAATGTAGTGGTTTACGGTTTTCTTTCCTTCTTCTTTGCGGGGCGCGTTTGCGCTTTATGTGTGTGTCTGTGTCTTTACTGGTGGTTGCTTTGTGATGCTTATATTAATTTGTTTGTTTTGCTGTTCGTGCCATTTCTCTTTCGGTTTGCTTTCTTGTGCCTTTAAATCAATTCCTTCAACATACGGAGTTCCGGGCGCCCGTTTCCGCGACATTTAATTTATTTTCCGAACGAACCACTTTGAAAGAGTTCAGTGCTTTCTTAGTCTTCAGGTGGGTGGCCCAGATCCCGCCCATTGGCACGGCACCCCACCACCCACCGGCTACTGCTACGTCTTCCCTTTTTTTTATCTGCGTGTGTATCTAAGTTCGCACATCTAGAATCACATTTATACAGTATTTACAGATGAAAAGCATGCGTGTACGATCTTTTAGAGGATGTATGTGTGAGGGAGTGTTGTTTGTAATTTTACTTGAATTCATGACGTTTTTATTCATATATCTATAAACTTGGAAAGAGTGTATACTGAGTATACTGCAATCTTGCTTTTTATTTCGTTTTGTTTTGTTTTGTTCCGGGCTCTTGCAATCCTCTTCGTCCAATACCGTACTCCCCGTGTATTTCCCCACGTCACGCACCTCGCGCTTTTGCGTGCCTTACCTTAAACGAACGTACTTAATTATTTCCTCTCGCGTTCGCTTCCGCTCCACCTGTCTCTTTCTCTCTCTTTTCAGTGCCTGTCGGTGTGGCAAGCAGTATTTTTACAGTCCACAACTCGTCCTCGCCGGGTTTTGTAGTTCCATCTTGGGTTCGTCGTACTCTTAAAACCACATCTATCACCCGGTCTTCCCCCTCCCCCCGTGGTCTGGCGTATCATCGCTCGCGGTAGGCTCGTCGACTGCACACACACACGCACATACATACACACAACATCTTGCGAGAGACGAACAGCGTCTTCGGTCGTAAATCTTCGTTACGGAACTTTCGAAATATGCTCTAAATCCCGGCCCGCCCTGCGCCCTTGCGGCACGCGGGGGGTGGAAAAACTTTACCCAATATCCCATGGCCGCACGGAACAGCGGGGCGGGGCCTTCTGCAGTCGATGGAAAATTGCCCCGCCAGCGTTCCAGCTCCCCGTTCGAACTCCCCGGCGTAATGTGATTACACTCAATTACGCAGATTACACTCGACTACTAATTGGGTGCGCTAGTTTTATGTTTCTGTTCGGGGGTCGTTTTTTTCCGCGTCGCCCGGCATTCGCATCCGGGAAAAGGGGACCCCAGCGTTTCTGATTATTGCGAGCCGAGTGCGCAGCCATTGCGCCGCGAGAAACTTCACTTCATTGGCGGCACACTTCCTTTTTGGCAACTTTGGCCCTCCGTGATCCCGAGTGGCGTTCGGTTTCGGTTTTTAGTGCACATTTTCCGCCGCCATATCGGTTATTGGGTGGCTGGGAGGCTGATGGGATAACTGAATTGTAGTCGACGGGGACGGGAGAGGAAATCAACTTTCCATTTCCCTCGGGTCTGCTTCCCAAGGTTGGTGGTTGGTGCTTCTGGGGCTGCTTTCAACATTCCGCAGCATCGCGCCACGGGAAGGTACGAGAAGTAGCAACGAGTCCTTTACGCCGGGAGACCACCGAATTGCACGATGTACGCACGTACATTAAATATTAATTTGGTGTTCGGCGGTTTTTTTCCCCTGCTCTTCCGAACTCCATAGTCCGACCGTGGGAAGGGACAAGGGAGAGAAGAAACCTTCGTTCTTCTTTCGACGCAGCATGCCAAGAAAAACTGGAGACGATTAAAAAAGCGAAATGCGCAAAAAAAAAGGGAAAAGAAATGGAACACAGACAACGACTGTGCATGTCCCAGCGAGAGGAGAGGAAAATTGATCACACAACAAGGACGGAGAGGAAGAGGAGTTACCGGAAGTGTTCTTGGTTGTAAGTTGCGCCACAGGAAAAAAGAGAGCCACACCCTTTCTCCACCGGATCGCTCGGCGTCCTTTCGCACCCGGTCGTCCTTTCGTCAACGGGATAGCGTGCTTTATGTTCACTCGTTACACACATTTTACGGTGCAGTTAAATGTACGCTTACGCACTTTGTTATGTTATTAACATTTCAAACCCGGGTGGGGGGAGGGCGGTTTTCTTTTTTCGTTTGGTTTTTGAGTCTGCCCCACCAACTCGACTCGACTCGTCTGTTGAACATCATGTTGTTTGTTGGGGCTGTAATGTTTGCTCCATTCCGGTTTTATTTTGTTCCGGTTCGCTTCCAACTGATTTCGACTGCTCATTTTAACCTCGCTTCTGGTTCCAGTGGTGGTGGCGTTTCTGTTGAGGTGTGGGTTTTTGACGCATTTTATGGGGTGTTTGTGTGTGACGCCTCACGTGCGTTTTTAGAGAGTGCGGCTCGAGTGGTGAGCCTTTTTCGGTTGGTTTAAGAGCGATGGCTTTTCTTTCTTTTTTTTTTTTGGGCAGTGCACAAGCACAAGAAGCGTGTGGCTGCCACTCACACAGACGCGCCGAGTTATGCTGATCGTTCTGCACGAGGGGCCCGAGCTCGAATGGGAGCTAATGCTTCGCCATCCGCGTTCGCAGCTGTCGGAGTCGGAGTGGAATTAAGGACTTGATGACATGATTCCGACGACGGGGCTGCAGTTCGACAAGCAATCCGCGTGTGTGATGTAATAAGCCCCCCCCCATTAAAAAAGGGGCTAAAGTGAAGTCAAGTGGGTGGCGTAGGGCACGTCAACAGTTCGTACCGAAGTGCTCACAAAACCGAGCCGAACTCCCGAACTCCGAATCGGTGCTGGCTAATGAACTGCGAAAGAGGCACATTTTGCACTTTACGACACAAAGTCACGGGAAAGGGAAGCATTTGTTGCGAGATATTAAAAACCAGGAACCATTTGGGAAGCTCGTTTGCGTACAGAGATCGTCATCCGAACATTCGGCCGGATGGATCAAATTAATCAACGAAGAGAATGAGTAAGCCAATAGATATTAAAATACGGAAAGCGAAAGGTTTTTTCAAGGTTTCCAATGGTTACTTTGACCTTGAACAGAGATCGACAACCAACCACATAGTTACTTCAAACTCTCGGACACTCTTGGGCTCCAAAGTATTTGTGCAGCAGAGCAAATCTTAACAAAGTGCAGAGATTCACTAAGAATGATGAATAAGCTCAAGCACGACCACTGCCGGCGAGAAATGGCAAGAAAAGTGGAAAACATCCTTCCTCAATACATTTCAAAACACGACGATGGAATATGAAAAAAGTGTGCCGTGGAGGAAATCGAACGATGACTCTCGACACCGCATAAGTTCTGCGAAGCCTCAGGCTGAGTAGGGTGCTCTTGCTCAAGACAGACGAAGTGATGGAGCTTCCGGGGTGACAGGGGGGAAGAGAGAGAGAGAGAGAGAGAGAGAGAGAGAGAGTATGCCTGCCCACCCAAATCCCATCCCATTGGCAAGCCTTTGCTTTAGTGCTATGTACATCCAGAAATGTGAGCTTATGTGCTTGGGAAAACCAGTCGCCAACGGCTTCCTGCGGCCTAGCATTTCATCGCGAATGTGTGTGAGAAGTACCTGAACTGTTGTGGGTGATATTTACAAGGCGTTCGGCGTGTGCCTATTCCAACCAGGTGTCCAGAATGTGTGTCGGTCAGATGTCGGGGTGCTGCGACTATTAGAATACGCGAATTTATTGGTTGTTTGCTTACACTTAGACACAACGAACGGCTCTGGGTTTGGCTCTGTATAAATTCGTTTTCCTCCTAGATTACCTTTAGTTAGCTACTGCAAATCCTGCGCATGGCTCTTTTCTGGTCGAACCGAGTCTTATGTACATGCCGCTCCAACTGCTTGGTAACGAAACGCGGTGAACGCAACTGAAGATTACATCTGCTTTTTGTCTAATCAATACACCCGGAACGACCGCCCTAATCTGACACGACCGATGAAAGAAAAGGTTAACGCTGTTGTGGGGTAGCTTCCCATAAACCTTCCATCGTTATGCTCGGCTGGCGTTACTCCTAGGCGAAAACAAAAGCTGTCCACAACTAACATCCCCACGCGCAGCAGTAGCGGGGTAAGGAGAGAAGAGAAAGGGTACCTACGAGCACGATCCAGCACAGGCCGCGCGAATGCAGGCCCAACAGTCCACTCGTGGCCGTAACCGACGAACGCCAGCCCATGTCCAGGCCGATCGACTCCCGCGAAAGCGGCAGCTCCGTCGGCTCGTCCAGCTCCTTCGGGCAGGGCAGGATGATTTCCTTCGGTAGCTTCATCAGCGTCACGGTCTGCAGCTGGCCCTTGTTGTCCTGGAGGGTGGGCGGGGCCTGCGCCCCACCGTCCCCGGCCGATCGGCTGGAGCTGAACTTTTTGTGCACCGCCACGGCTGGCTTCCGGTGGCCGCCCTCCTCGTAGTACTCGTCGTCGGGATCGCGAGGGTTGCGCCCAAAGTCCTTCAGCTGGTTCTGCAGCAGCGAGGGGCCGCCGTAGACGCCCAGCGCATTCTTCACGTCGTACAGGCACTCCACCTGTTGCAGCGTGTACCGTAGATCCTCGTTTTTGGTGCTGTTGCGCAGATCGAACAGCCACAGCAGTCGGCAGTCGCAGATGAACCGGTTTTCTGTAGTGAAGAAATGATCATTGGGGTTAGAAGAACGAAAGCAACTAAGGTGTAGTTAGTATTGCCGACTTTCAGGCGTTCACGAAAGTTTGAAAAGATGTTCCAGCGTGTTTCGATCGATAAATGAAACAAGCTTGAGAATTAAAGTCAAACTCTTGTTTGATACCTTGCTGCAGTTTTCAGTGTTCCTACCATTTGTACATTCATTTCATTTTCTATGGCATTGCTCTCCACAAAACAGGTCAATCAGGTGTATTGTGTCTGGCGCCGGATTCGAAATTTTCACAGTTCAATTGCCCTTTCTTGCCTGCAGTGGCGCAGTGGCCCGAAACTCATCGCGATGCAGCAGTGCGGGTGCGAAGAGGAGCAACATTTTCCCAACACGTCTTGACAGCTTGCCAAGCTGACGCATCCACCTGCCAGATCGGGAGCTGTCTGTTAACTTTTCGCCGGAGCGCGTCGATGCTCACTGCGTTCCTTTGAAGGAATGCCGGGAAAACTGTTCCATCGCTCGCCCCACGAACGAAACACACCCTTTAACCTTCGAGCGAGTTTCCCACTTCTTCAAGCACACACACACACATGAAGACGCACTGCAGTAAGTGGGGAAGTGAAGAAGGCGGTTGGTTTTATTGCAACCATCAACGGACCTGTCACCTTTGCCCTAAAGGGTTCTACTTTCGCGCGCTGTACGTTACTTGAGCTGAGTTCTGCAACGAAGGGAACAACCAACACCCGCCCTCGGTCCCACCCGCCCGTCCGGTACAACGTCGGTGAAAGTGTCGGACTGAAAGCCATCAATAATCTAGCGGCAGGAGCAACTTTCGAGGGAAGTTTGTTTTCCGATGCCGTTTGCGATGGCGTTTCGCGAGATGGCGGCATCAGTTAAACAAGTTAAACTACGCTCCCGTCAAACCATTCCGGCAGCTGGAGCGCGAGTGGTGCAGAAGCTCAAAAACTTGAGCGAAAAAAAAAACAGAGTCCATCGATTATAGTGTCCTCTCGTGTGTTTGTTCGCGGAAGTTTTCCCCGGCGCGGATCGACAGGAGGGTTGGGTTTTAATCGAAGAATGATTGATTCCAATCCAGGCCATCCGGCGCTACTCGTAGTGAAATCCTGTGAAGCCTGCATTTTCCGACTGAACCGCCCGGTACAGGTACACAAGCGTGGCGTGGGTCGGCCGGGGAGGGGCCTGATGTTTTATTCAAGCGCCTGTACACTTTCGACACGACCCCGCGGAAAACTTTGGCTCTCACCGGGAAATGAAGGTAGGTGATTACCTCGCGTCCCGGGGCGGCTATTTTTAAAGGCCAGCCTGCACAATTCTGTGGCAAGTTTATGACGGTGGCCGCAAACCGCGCAAACGAAACCTCACACTTGACATAAATCGTCATTAGCGTACACGGGAAAGCAGGACCAAGTTTTCATTGCCCACCTCAACCTCAAGGCGGGAGTTGGGAAGTCCTTGCTCCTAGCGGGTTCCCACAGTGTTCCATGGGCGGAACATGTCGTCCTGGCAGCGCCCCCTGGCAGGCCTCACACACATTTGGAAGGTGTAGTAGTGGCCGGCGTGGCGTGGGGTGCCGAAAGTTTTTTGGCTTTTACGGTTAATGAAAATTTAAATGAACTCCAAAGTGTGTTTAGCCCACGGCACGGCATGGATACAAGTTGCCGGGGCGCATGGAGGGCGATTGGATGATAAAAAATTATACAACGAAACTTCCACCACCACCACCAGTTAATGAGAACGATGATTGATGGCACTTTTTTCCAGTCCGCACCGGCCGACCACCACCACCACCGGGCGGCCCCGTCCGTCCGTCATTGGCCGTCATGAGCCAAACTTTTCCGTTGCGCAAGTTTAGTTCTGATATTTCTGCGGACACTTGCTGCTGTGTCCGGATTTATTGAAAAAGCGGAGGCGTTTTGGGAGCAGGGAGTTTTCCCAGCCCTCCCAGCACAGTTGTGACAGTTTTCGGAGGGGCAGTCCGGCGGCACGGGTAATTGTGATTGATGTCGGAGGATTCTGGCCAAATGTTGAACCATTCCCCGGCTTTTCCGGAAAAGGGGAGTTCTGCTCCCATGCCGACCGAGGGAGTTTGGCAGGAGGGAAGGTGGAGGTGGAAACTTTTCATTCCAAATGGAACCCATCTCAACCGTAGTGCACAATAACGGCCGGAAACGCACCCCGGGGGTTGTTGCGAGCAGGAAAAACATGTGACATGTGGTGAACTCACATCAACAACAGCGACATGAAAACAACTACACTCACATGAAAAAGGAAAGAAAAAAACAGAACACATGCATGTGTTCCAAAGTCCGGAAAAGTATTTAAATGTGAACCGGAAAGTGTTACAACCGTTGGGGTACGCATTTTTTGTTCGAACCTTTCTGGTGATTACTCTCCAGTGTCGGTAGTTATTTTCCCGCTACGTGACGCATGGCGTTCACATTTTCCATGCGGGCTGATCGACCGTGCGTCCGGATCAACATTGCACATAATGTTTTAATGAATATATATGAAATTCGAAATTATTGCATTTAAATTCTCTCAAATGCGTACATGAAAGAATATTTTAAACAAACAAAAAATCGCCAGCCTCGAGGTAAATGGGTGTTGGTGGATGGAACTCGTGGTGGTTGTTGTTGTTTTTTTGCTCTTCAGGGATGCTCTGCAGGGCAATTTCTCGGACCGTCCATCAAATGACGGGCTAGCAGTTCCACGAAGAGTATAATAAATAAATTACTTTTCCCGTCGTGAGTTTGGCAGACCTCCATTTTTCCTACATTGATGTTCGCCATTAGCATATGGGTCGGTTGACAAAGACGTGTGTCGAAAGACCGCATGTAATTAAAAATACCTGAAAGGGATCAAAGGGCCCAGTCGGATGTAAAGTACTCATAGGCTGTTGGAAGGAGGCAGTTTATTACATTCACAGATGGAGCCAAAACGGTTCATCCATTCTCATCTTTCTTGTCACTCGAGTGGAGCTAATTGTGATTCAGAAATTGAAAATGCCGAGAACCGTGACGTGAAAACGGAACTAGTGAACCGACCCTCGTGCTCCGATTCAATGTTATTACCATATTTTTGATGTCTCCTGCGAGTTGTGAGCCCAAAACCCTCTCGAGGGGAGAGCACTTGCAATGGTACAGATCAATTCACTGACTGCACACAGCCAAGAGCCAGGATACCCATTTGGATAATCGTCTCATGTTCAATTAGCTCGGGGTCGAAGGGTGTGGGGGTCGGGTTTTCACATTTAAATGTGCCAAGAACGAAACCGTTCGCTCCGAACCATTTTCATGGACATCCTCGCCGAGAGGAAAGAATCTCGAATAGTGCTTTAAAAACTGCTCGCTTAAGCTTTCTCTGGGGGATGATTTCCCTGTGGTGCCCTCCGTTTTTAGGGCAGCGCCGGCTACCCCAAATCGGAGAAGTCATTTCAGGTTTGTCTCAGTTTCGATTGGTGCACCTTTTTCGAAATCTAGTTACCAACAATCGCTCCAACGAGCCCCATCCACAGCGTCCCCCGGGGGACCGCCTCGGGTGCGGCCGGAAAGCTTCCGTTCCGTTCCGCAGCGGCAGTAAAATAAAGGGGCCCTTTTGAACGAAATCGGGGCCACCGGGACGCCCGAGGGCTCGGAAGAAACAGAAGACACCATTGTGGCACTAATTGGGTTGAGATTTGCACGTGTGACCCGAACCCGTAGGTCGAGCGGCCTCGTTTGGCCGTGCTCGTTTTCGACTGGAGACGGATCTCTTTCCTTTGTGCGGATTTATATCCTCCACCTTCCCACTTTCGTTCGTCCTCGTGTTGGCGAGCGTTCCCTCCCTTCCTTCCCGGATCAACATCGTCCGAATGCCGGCACGTACCTTTAAGGTGAAGTATGGCCGTACTGTTGACCAGGTTATCCATCAGTGGGAGGAAGTTGTTGTACGTAATCGTCTCCAGCTGATTGGAGTTCAGGTTCAGGTTGAGGACAGCCGGTACGCCGGTGAAAATGCCTCGCTCCAAGCGCTTCAACCGGTTGTTCTCCAGGTTCAGCTTCCGCAGGTTGTTCAGCCCATCGAAGGCCCGTGCCGATAGTTTCTGCGAAAGGTGAAAGGGTGCAATTAAGTTATACCATTGAACGAACGGTTTGCCTGCCCACGCAGCGTTCGACAACATGTGCATTTTGCTTTGAAGTCCGAAACACGCTGCTTGTTCACGGAGAAGAGTTGCTTCAGATTGCGTGTATTCAGGCGATTCATGCGCGTTTTCGAATAATTTAAACGAAAACGCCTAAATCCACGCAATTTGAAGTGTGCACGAGTTGATCTTACTTCAATCTGGTTGTGGTCCAAGTCCAGCTCCTGCAGGCTCCACAACTCCGCAAAGATCGTATCGCCGACGGAGCTCAAACTGTTGGCCGTCAGCTTCAGTATCCGCAGGTTGCCGAGCCCTTTGAAGATCTCGCGCGTCAGCACGGAGATCTGGTTCGACTCCAGCTTCAGCTCGTCCAGGCTGGTCAGGTAGACGAACACGTCGTCGTGCAGGATGGTCAGGTTGTTGAAGTCCAGGTTGAGCTTGCGCAGGGCCGGCAGGTGCACCAGTGCCTCCTTGTCGAGCTCCAGAATCTCGTTGCGCTCCAGGTTGATCTCCTCCAGGTACGGATGGTTGGCGAACGCGAACGGGTGCACGATGCGGATCTGGTTCTTGTGCAGCGTCACGTTCCGCAGCTCGGTCAGGTTGCCGAACGCGTAGTTCAGCAGGTCCGGTATGACGCCGTACTCGATCGTCAGCTGCTTGAGATACTTGAGCGTGTGCAGCACGTCGGACGGGATGTACGCCAGGTTGCCGATCTTCTGCACCGTGATCTTCAGCTGCTCGAGCGTCGACTGCGTCTGGAAGGCGAGCCAGTTGGCGTCCTTGCGCGGCAGCTCCTTGCTGAAGATCCAGCAGTTCGCCTTCTGCGCCTTCACGTGCGGGTCGTCCGGGCTGCAGTGGCACACCAGCTTCATCTCCCGGTCGCCCGAGCAGAGGTTCATCAGCGGCGACGGCACGATCATGGGCGGCAGGTTGGGCTGCGGCACCGACTTGCCCTTCTTGGTGTCCTTCTCCCGGTACCGGCTCTCGATCGGGCTGGTGACGATGCACAGCACCAGCAGCGCCAGCGTCAGGTTCTGATATGTCGCAGACACCATCGTGAAAGGCGGAGTTTGTCTGTAACTACGGCGTTTCCTCCCTCTCTGCTTCAAAAGCTCTGCGAACGAGAAACGGACGACGAAAACAGCTTATTAGTCACACATTTCACACCGACTCGCGGTCGCCGGCAAGAATTTTGCTAATTAAAATTAATTTGTTCGGAAGTAAACAACGGTCACAAACTTCGAGCATCGTCGCTTTTCGTCCGCAAAACCCGTGGGCAACACATTCGTATCAAAACACATTATGCATTGAAACATATTGCATGCGACAGGACGAAGAGTGCACAACATACGAGGGAGGTGGCAAATGGGGAAACGGACGCATATTGTACTCGGTCGTTGCGCTAGAAAACCGATACTTTTAATGAGTTTGTTTGCGCCAACAAGTAGAATGACGTTCTCGAAACTGTGTTTCGAGCGTTCCTTTGTTAATTCGTTATTTTCATGCGCCAGACTAACTTCCACTTCGAACATGTAACCATTGTAATCTGCAACAAAATAGAGAGTAGGAAAACCGGGTCGTTCAACATGGGTTGATGTATATTAACAATGCACTCCAAGTTGAGCACACTCAAACATTGTTTTATTGATCAATGTTTTAAGGACTGCACTAGGCTGAGTGTACCAGTAATCGCATTATCGTTGTCGAAGTGTGCAACTAATAAAGTTTCTGCCTACTTACACCCATAGTAACGAGGGATTACATGAACCGGTTTGTTTACCGCATGATTGTGATGTTTCATCGCATGTAATTTGGTAAAGTAGTATTCAAATGTCAGCCTGTTAGGTTTTTTCACACGACTGCTTCGTTCGTTCGAATGTTACAACACTCCAGGACCTGTTGATCGATAAAGAACAGTCGCCGAAAAAAGCTTAGCAATGAGATTGAGAACAGATTTCCGAATGTTTCTTCTGTTTAGTATTGTCCTTTTCCCTTCGAGAAGCGTTGGGTGGCATTTCCACCATTCGCCGCATCGATATCGATTGGCACGATGGGCGCGGGAAGGCGACGCGAGGATGGTCTTCGACTGATGGTGCGGCGCGAGGTCTGGCAACAGAAGGCAAAGGATGCGAATGAAGTCAATGAATGAATGAATGAATATAGGATCCGAATTCTCGCGCAAAGTCAAACGGAACCACCGCAAGCACGTAGCGCGCCGCAGCCCGGGAGAATGGGCGAACGCCGGCGAGCAGCTTTATTATTGAAGTAATTTCCTGTTGCGAGACTCGATGGCGCCGATCGGAGGACGGCGACGGGGTGGACGGGGACCAGCGGGGTAAGCATCATGTCCGGAGTGTTCTGTTTCGGAAACCACCGCCGGAGACGAAGAACAAATGCTGGCGGCTTTGGCGCGCGGGGTAGTCAAAGAGTCTCCACACGTAACCTCCTACAGGCGACTCGGAGGAGAAGAAAACGGGAAAGAAAAGGAACTTCGCGCCAAGAACTTCGGTTCGAACGCATGGTGAGGGAGAAATTGCTTCTCAGGGGTTTATAAAAAATACATCAGCATCAATAGAACGCGTTCAATTGAGACGCAAGAAGCGATGCAGATTTTTTGTTTTTCCTGCATTTCCTCGACCGGACCAAAGGGAAAAGAAGGTCGGTGGAGATTTGGAGGCAGTTTTTTCATTTTCTCCCAAAGGATATTCATCTCTTGCCTTGGCGCTAGAAGGTCCCGAGGAGGTCGTAGAGGAGATAAATGTCTGCGCTGTTCATTGGATTATACATAACAGGCCCTTCGCCAGCAGCACGACTCGACAGAACGGATGTGAAGCTATTATTGGGGTTGTAGGCGAACACAAAAAAATGATAGGGAAAAAGAGCTGGGGAAAACGAAATAGCAATAATTGTATTACAATAGCGAGATCAAATTGCAATAAAAAATCAAATTACACCCGGGCCCCCCGAGAGGCGTGAAATTTGATAGTCTGCTGAAATATTACATCTCATTTACACTCTATTTTCTTCCAATTACAGCCCCACGTCCGGCAGCCGATTTGCGGAAAATGTAAATCAACCGGACAAAGGATGCGTTCCCAAAAAAAAAAACGGAGGGACGGAGGGAGAATTGTAGCCAATTTGGTCAAGCAGCCAGAACGGGACGGCCGATCTTCCCGATAGGAATGGAAATGGCATATTGATGGAATGATTTTCCCCGGCATTGGGAACGCATTGCGAATCATTGTCAGCTTAATTTTTCATGAGCCCCACAATCGGGATGCCTTTCGTGTGCTTTTTTCCCCGGGCTTCTTCCTTCGGAAAGCACACGGTAATGATTCATTCGGATGAGAAAATCATGCCTATTTTCCATAAGACTAAGGGAATCGGGCCCCCGGACTAAGGGTTCGTCCTAAGGAGGGCGAGATTAACTCGAACTGCTTTACAAATCTGGCCCGGAGTTGGCGTAACGTTGGTATTTATTGATGGGTCCGCAGCGCCCCAAACAACAAACCGAATATTCTATGGGGCTAGAATCCAAAACATCCGCTTGAGGGATGCCAACGAAGTGCCCAGCGCTTTCTTGGGAAACATTCCCCAGCATCACTGCCACCACCACCACCACCAGTAATGCCCCTACCCTGCATCATTGAATCCGTCAGCAGGCATGTCTTTTTTCCTTCGCTTCGTTTCGCTTCGCCTGAACCGGTGCGCCGTTTTCCTTCGCTCTTCGTTATCCGTAACCCCCCCCACCCACCACCCGGGGGGATGGACGGGTTTTTCGGAATGATAAATATGCTGTGAAAGTGGAGCCTCCAGAATTGGCATAAGATGAGCAGTCAAACGATGATTGAGCATAAAATTGTCCATTGGGGGCCGCAACGCTGCGAGGGCGGGGGGTGGAACGGGGTGGAAAAACATAAATAAAACCAGCCACCAGAAAGACAATGCAGAGGCGGTTCCGTCCGATTCGGGAGATTGGAACCAAGTAATTGATGGAAAGAGAAGGATAGAGAGTGAGCGAGAGAGAGAGAGATAGAGAGAGAGAGTGAGCTGTTGGTGTGGGTTTCTGTTGGATTGATTTATTTCCGGTAGTCTGACCTCGGCAGTCTTGACTTTTACTGCCCGTGCGTTCGCCACCCGAGTTTCCCGGCTCGCCGGCGATTCGATTTTCCGCATGTTCTTGAGTGTCCGGGAGAAGATTCCGGTTGCGTGTGTTTGCGTGTGAGTGTGTGTGTATGTCGGACGCAGATGCGACGCCGCAGTTCGATGAATTCGTACGGAACTGACAGTTGTGGGAACGGCGGAAGTGCGCTTGGGGCAGGAGCTGGGGAGGCCGTCGGGTCATGATATTGTTGATTGATAAGGATAAACCTATAGGGGGCTTTTCGGCGCTGCCGGTTGTCGGAAGCCCTGGGCCCCGGCTTCGGGCCCGTTGGGAGAATGAATTAATCAAGAGCAGGAAGTGAAAACTAATTAAATTATGGCTTGCGAATCAATCGGCAAAGTATTATTAGCATTTCGATGCTGCCCTTGTCGATAGGGGTGGGGAAACGGGGGGCCAGGTTTTCGGGGAGTGGCCTGGCGAAGCGATTGTGCAGGATATCGCATCATAATCTAAATACCGACGGGAAGGAAGGCCGATGTTAAAAGCTCCAATTCAATCCAGTAATGGATCGATTGATTTGAATTAGAACAGCTTCCAGTTTTTTTTCCAACCAACAGCATCGGCCACCATAGGTCATTCACGTGCCATAAACATAATTCCCGAGTCCTCCTGCCGAATGCATGCTACATGTCGCGGCATAATGGGTCATAACATTAAAACTGGCCAAACTGGGACCGGAATATCATTCTTCTATCCGTCTTTCACGCCGTACCGCATATGACTCCGCCGAACTTCTGTATATCGACAGCAATGCCCTTTTGGGGGGGGATGGTGAAACATAAAATGAGAATACTTTCTCCATCGTGAAGGCGCATTTCTTGCCCGGCTCACCCCCGACCCCCGAGGATGCGCTTATTTTCCTTTTTATTATAATTCCATCCATTAGTCCGGGTATGGGAAAAGTTCATAAACACAATTACGAAGCAATTTGGCATCGATCCACTTCGGTGCCGCAAGATTGAGCCGTGGCCCGTGGTAGTGCGTTGGCTTTTTACGGCTTTTCCCCAAGGCCCCCTGGACGAACCCCCCCCCGCCCGACCGGTTTAGAAGCAAGTCCATTTTTGGCTGCGCGCGCTATTACTCAACCGTACCGAAAATACGTGCCCCAAACCGTCTGAAACGACTTTGCAAGCAAATAGACCTCAGAGAGAGAGAGAGGAAGAGAAAGAGCGAGAGAGAGAGAGAGAGAGAGAGAGAAAGAGAGAGAGAGAAAGTGTGTTGCAACGGATGGTCCATAATAAACGGTGACCCGATGGTCGTTCGCTGGGGAACGCGCTCCTGGATCCCGTCTCCCCTGATCGGACGAAGGACGGCGCTGCCGGAAAATGGACCATAGACGTAATGGGATGCGAATGCAGTTTTCGTCAGAGTCCAACGCTTAGTGGGGATTGCACC
>JAOEFI010000003.1:12002402-12024183 GCA_034621735.1 Anopheles plumbeus
GGGCAACATTTGTGCAACCACTTTGAAGTACTCCGAAGCACTTCAGGGTGGTAGTGGTGGTGTTGGCCTCAGGGCGAACGAAGGGTTTGAATTATCTTTACCTTTTCCTCTTCATTGGTGCCAAATCGTAACTTTTGCTCGGTAAAGTTTACCTTCGCCGTCCCTGTTTCGGGGCCGGGCCGGTGCAATCTTCGCACGGGTGTCCCCGTCGGATGCGGACACATACTGCCACTTCTAATGGTGTCATGCGGAAAATTCCACAGAAAAACCACAACCATCCGCCCCCGGCGGCCATCCCCTCCCCACCCAAACCAACCCTGCGACCGACCGATTTTCCATTTTACTTCACGACCCAACGAAGCAGAAGACGTTTACTGCAACCGAGAACACAAACCGGCGGTTTGCTTCTCTTCCGCTACATTTACCCCGGCATGTGTGTGTGTGTGTGTGTGATTAGAAGGCCCACCTGTCCCACTTCCAGCACACGATGCCAGCATGCACAACCGCACGGGATTGAAACGGATGGAGCCTGACCGGGTTGGGGTTGGGTGTATTTCTTGAGTTTGTTCCTCTTTTTTTTTCCTGTTCCCTTTCTGTCGCCTTTCTGCAGGAAAAGCGACCGATCACAAACCCCAGACCAGGATGGTGCAGGACGGCTATGTTTCACGCGCGTTGACACACACACACTTGCCGCCCTTGCCCGTAAACGGGTTGGTGAGAGCCTCTCGCACAGCACAGAGTGGGAAGGAAAAAGTTTTTCAATTAAAACTCTGATTGAAAATCGGCGCAGAAGAAGAAAGTTCCTCACGCGTGTGTGTGTGTGTGTGTGTGCACAAGAATGTGTGGTGACGAATCCAGTGTGTGGGAAAACGACGCAACACTGCACTTCACTTTGGGGTGGGAAAACGCACCCCGAAATGTTTTCCACCGCAAGCGTGAACGTGTGGAAATGATTGCGCCAAAAATTAATAACAAATCATGCTCTCAACTGCAAACGAAGTGGAAATAGAGGTGACAAACTTGCTGTTCCTTCTTCACCTTCCACCGGCGGTTCGGTTTCCGTTCGCTTCCGGTGGTGGAAAACATTGATGAAAATCTCTGCTCAAGATGGCTGCTCCGGCACGGGACCACAATCGTTCAACAATGGACGAACTTTCGCTTCCAGTTCACATCGCGTCGGCAAGACAAATCGAAAGATAAGTGAGAGCAACTCCTTCGTTGGGAGTTGGGACTAACCCCACCCCGCGGCAGGCGGCGTGGTAGGGGGGAGTTAGATTAAAATATGCTTGATTACCTAATGAGACATTCATACAGCTCGAGCAGCTGGTGCGCGCCGTCGTCGTCGTCGTTCGAGGCAAAAAGTCTGCTCCACGTCGTCGGGACGGATGAAGTTGTAGATAAACGCCGCAGCTCCATAACTTATGAGCCGATGACTAATGAGACTCCGAATTGCTGTACGATGCACTTACTGGCTGAGACTGGGTCTCAGAGGCGAGGGACATACTTCAGTCGGAATGGAACTCGGTGATGCGCGGAAAAAGCTGTCTAATAATTGATCAATCTGGATCTCATAATGGGGAGGAATAACAAGGATAATTTATCATGTAACCGTGCATGCCGTGGAATGACAAGACGTGGTTTAAAAAATAAAGAATGAATGGAGTTGGATGGAACGTTCATTTTTCGTAACAGAAAAGATATTGTTCTTTTTATGCGCATGCCAACAAAATATCATTTCATTGCACAACAATAAGTGTTGTATAACATTCTTATTCTTCAAGGCCATGTCCATGTTGGTGAAAAGTTGAAAAATTCAATCAGGATCTTCGAACGTTTGGAGTTGGTGGGAAAGCGAAATCATAATTAAGAGTTCAGGCCTGCACATCATCATCATCATCATCGACATCAGCTTCCGGATAATTAAGCGTCCATCCCGGCAGCGGGATTCGTAATCTTTTCCAATCGCTCCAGACGCCGTACGATTCTTCCTTGATTATTGGGCGCGAGCTGGAGCCTGTGGCAGGATCTTCGCACTGCCCGCAGGACTCGCGACCGGACATCCCGCACTGGCGTGGACGCGAGTGTGAGCTTCGATCTAATTCCATCATAATGAAGTTTTCCCACTCCGTCCAGAAGCAACTTTTCATCACCGACCGGGCGCGTAATGTTCACAGCCCGGTGGGTGAATGCCCAAGCCAAACAGAAACAAAACATGGGGCACCTCTGCGTAGTGTTGGCCCGAAATCCGGACTGGCTTTGTCCGGCTGTCTGGAGACGAGCCGAGCCCGGTTTAAGATCTTAAGCCCGGAGGAACTGCGGTCCAGGGCTCGAGTACGGATGCCCACAAGTTACGACCGCTCCGAAGCAGGCTCCGGCCCGAGCGACGGATCCCTAATCACGGACCACGGAACGACGGCTTTGCTGGTCGGACATTTGCAGGAAAATCCCATTTCTCCGGTCAACGGACAGCGGCCCGACTGCCGGGGTCCGACTTTCGGTTGGTTTGCTGCCGTTTTATTTTTGATTACGCCCAAACTCCGCCGCCCAGCCCTCTCGGTAATCTCCGGCCCGACCACGGACGAACGCACGGGAGGCAGGAATTAAAATAAAAACACAAAACAAGGCAGCTTACCGCTGCTCAACCCCACTGACCCCACTGACCGGCCGGCCGCCTCATCCGGATATGTCCACTCATCGAGATCAGGCCGTAAACATGGACGCAGTGGAATAAAACCAACGTCACAGGGAAAAGAAAACACCAACAACAACATGGGGGTCGGAAGAAGGTCCCGGGAAAACCCGCACACTGGCTGGGCTGAAGGGGGAGCTGGGATCGGAAATGAAATCAACACCAAAGCGGCAGAAGACAAGGCTCTGCTATCTCGCGCAAAGCTGCCGAAGAAAATCCGATTAATTCGGAACAAAAATATCGAATCATTTTTCCCGACCGTTCGGATGCGGCAGTTCGAGTTCGCCGCGCCGCCATCAAAAAGCCACCCGGGGGCACATTCTTTGGATTTCGGTTTGGCATTTTTGTTTTATTTTCATTCGTTTTTTTTTTGGTTCTGCCCTGATGTCGTGGTTTATGTGCGTTTGTGTTGTTGAGGGGAGGACATTCGTGCGCTAAAGGATATTGTTTTCCAACACACAAACACGTCCACCTCAATACGACCTTCTCCATCTCTGTCTCTCTCTCTATCTATCTATACTTTTTCTCGTTTTCCCTCACCTCCCAATGGGGGAATTCTTTACCCAACGTATAATCACGTAACAGCGAATAAAGCGTCGTAATTTATCCAATAGGATTAACATAATTTCTTCTCCCACAGATCATTTCCCTTCGCAAGCGCCACCGCATCACTGCGGTCCCCGAATGCAGCCCGGCCCGGCCCGGCTCCCTGGGCGTGTAAGTATCGTTGCGGAATAATTCCCCGCAATCTGGCACCGGTCGTACGGTTCGGTCCAGCTCTCGGTTGTCCTATGCGGTGAACATGGGAAAGTTTCACCCATCGGCAAATAAAAGTTTTCTGTCCGCCGATCAGCCCTGGCTGTAGTGAGCAACATCCTTCCCCGTCCTAGGCGGGAAACGGGATGGTCACACATACGCAGGTGGGAACACTTTCGCCTTGTTTTTTCTTCGCCTTCCTCCTGTGCGGCTTCGGCCCTAATGGAGGCGCCTGGTGGCCGGTGACGATAATCATATGGCTCATGTCGACGAGTCGCACGGGTGGGGTGGGCCCGGGGTCGGACTGGCCGGCCGGGGCACGATTGGCAACCGGAAAAGTTTCTACGTATAAAGAACTACTTATAACCGATAAATTATGGCCCGGAAGCACTGGCGTAATGGTGTAATGAAAATGGAATTAGTGCAGCAAACAACAAACAAAACAATGAATTTGGCCAAACCCCGTAAAGCTCACCCTGTTCCCAGCCCCCGGAGCAGCAAAAACAAATACCGATGGGGTGCAGGGGTCGAGAGTCGATCGTCGTGGAAAACAAGTCAATATTATGAAACGGCCTCCGAAATTGGGCCCGGGTGGAGAAACATAAAAAGAAGGATAGTAAACACAGCAGTATCCCTTTCGGATAAGGATAAAGCATGAAGTTAATTAGGGGCTATCAGATAGTGATAAGGTGCCCGGGTGGGAAACCAGAATTTGTTCCACTGTCACTTTCACCGGGGCCCGAAGTGGCTTTTGAAATACTTTCACCATTTTTATGTGTGGTACGTGTAAGATGTGGTGGAAAATGCGTTTTCCGGTGTCTTCTGGAGAGTTCTCCCGTTCCCACTAGTAATGAAACCCATTCGAATGATAACTTATTAGTCACACATTCAATGGTGAACATAAGTCCGATTAGATTATGAAGAATAATACATATTGAGAGACCGTATTGGATAAGTATTGGATAAATTTTAAATGAAGCTTTCAACAGACCTTTTTTAAACGTATCCTTGTGGATATATAAACCATCAACTACAATGACTATAGTTATGATAAAACTGCACAACACTTTTCCATTTTCCACATCCCCCAGTCGGAGAGATAAATTTCTTTTTGGCATGGTTTCGTCTGTTGTCTAATTATGAATTCGCATGTATGTGCCACACAACAACCAGAGTGTATTGGACTTTTTTCGCTTGTTTTTTTCTCTCGCCCCTTTCCTTGAATCGCTTTGTGTCCCACCGCTAGCGTGAAATCCATAAATCTTCCCATTCGAGTAAAAACCAAAAAACCTTCGCACATCCCCCCGGCAGAAGGGTAGCCAAATTTATTCTGTACACGTACATTGTTTGCAAAACAGAGCGGAGCAAAAGAAAATCTTATCTAAAGTTTCAAGAGAACGGCACAAGTCACCGGGCCGGGCCATTTACACTGGAAGATTCACCCGCCCGGCCTGGGTGGGAAAAGGGCATGTGGCATGAAAAAGTGGGGAAATTCCTGGAACAGTCTTCGCGCAGCCGATCTCAGATTTGGCGCACTTTTCGCATGCTGATATAAATCTACACCGTTTCGGTTTGTTTTACATGGACACCACCCTGCAGCAAGGGCTCGCGGGCGGTGATAGAAAAATCCACCAATCATTGTCAAAAGTTAGTTTGGGAAAGTTTCCCACGATGGCCCCTGTGCCCCCTGTCGCCGTTTCCCGTTCGGGCGGGAGAGTGTGGCCTTTAAAGAGCAAGAAGAAAGAATGAAAAGCCCTTTGAAGAAAAAAAAGACCCAGCGATCGTGCCAGAAGGTGTTTGAACGGGGAAAAATCCTCCAATTTACGAGGTCATGATTTAATCGTAATGAAACTTGTCAAAATATTGTTTCCCTCCCGCGCCAGCCCGAACATCCCCTGGCCCCTCCCCGTCGTCTGCAGCATATCAAAGAGCGAAAGTTCACCGCAGCGCGCGGTAATTCCGACACTCAATTAGCGAAACGGTTGGGAAAGGTTCGGCCGATGGGGCGGAAAGACAGAGAAAGAGAGAGAGAGAGAGAGAGAAACGCACCGAACGAATTCGAATTGGTTTGTTTTTCGTCGAATTCACACGCGCTCCCAGCGGGGACTTTTGCCGGCCTCCGGGCTGACTTTCCCGCCGTCTTCCGGCTTAATGGTGATAATTGAAAAAGTTTGTTCGTCGTCTGCCAGCCGCTTTTCCCTGGCACCGGGGGGTTTTCCCTTTCCGTTTTTGTGAGTTTTTCTCCGAAACCATAATGAGGTGATCGGAGACATTCCGATCGGTGATTGTGTGTTTGACCGAAGCGAAGTTGAATTGGCGACAGGGGTTGCGTCTGCTCGGTTATTGGAAAATCATGAGCAAACGAGTGTCACCGTCCGACACGTGTTCGGCTGTTCCAATTAGATCCGTGCCGATTGACAGTTTCTTCCAGCCATGACACATACGAGCATCTTGAATGATACGTAGCGTACCTTATAACCAATTCAGAAATATTTATGAAAACAAAATACCCTTAAATTGAGGAATGCTACCGTTTGACTTCGGGAAAACAATTCCATCTTTTTTTTTCCATCGTAACAGTTGTTCAACCCCGTCAATCTTCAATTAGCTTATGCCCACGGCACATTAAGCAAGCGGCTGTTGCTAGGGAAACACCCCGCAAAAGAGGTGAACGGAAAAACAAAGTACATTTTGTTGTTCGATCGATGCTAAAGTCGCCAAACATACATCATTTGACACCAGATAAATCACTTCTGGTTGCCGTCTTATTAGTTCCCGCTCCGGGTGAGCAAGAAACAAAAACCGAAGGCTGTAAAGTGGCAGAAGGGATCGAATGAGAAGAAAAAAACTCGTCCGCCCCCGTGGCCCACGGGGGTTGGAGCGTGAAAAACAGCCCAAACAAACAAAAAACAAAGCCACTGTACGTCCCAGTGGCTGCATTCCGCGTGGCACTTCTTCTGCCGGTCTGGATGGATTGTCTGTTTGTTTTTTTCCCACCCACCGGGGCTGGGTCGTCCTTGCAGCCCACCCGTTATGAGCAGCGCGTGGTCGGGAAATCCCGCGCCGTTCCAGTGAGGTTAACTTTGCGTAAGTTTTTAGGAACCGGCCAGACAACGCTAGGCCGTTCTCCCGTTGACGAACCGAATGACGAAGGTCCCGCCCTGCGGTGGCGCAACGCGTTCACCCCGTTTGCTATCCGTTCCGGCGTGTCCTTGGAAAAGTCGGCCCGGGACCGGGTCCCGCGAACGGGGATTTTTTTTCTTTCTCCACCAGCGCTCGGACTCTGGCCCTCTGGGTTCGGTGATTTATTACTGTTTGCAAGAAGGAACGGAACACGCGCTCGTTCCGTGTCCCTTGGGAGAAGTGTCCTGCGGAGTATCGCCACTTCGGCCAGACAGAGAGAGAGAGAGAGAGAGAGAAGTTTCTTGCTTGCCGGTACCGTTTCTCTGCAGTCGGAAGTTGGTTCTTCATATTTACATATCCCGTGCGACGCGAGGCGGCGAGACGACGGTAGCGACTGGTGAGACGGCACACCAGAGTGACGCACAACATCCATTAGATTCATTTATCAATCAATTTACTCCTCCCCGACGATCTCGTGCGGTGGAAGTGCTGGCAACACGGCCACCTTCGCATCGGCATCGCGGCTTGATTTCAAATTGTCGTTCCGCGCGCGCCACGCTCCTTAAACGGAACCGCTTTTCTTCTGCTTGAAAGCGCCAATTTAGAGTGCCATTATATGCTGTCATTTCTATCGCGAAATCGCGGCCCGGCATCGCACTAGATGTGATCTGGCGCCGCGTGTCTCCAACAGAACTGTGTGTGTGTGTGTGTGTGTGCGCGCGTCCCATCTCGTGTTTTAAAACGTGTCTCCCGAGCCACGAGCAGCCACTCGTCGCAACGCGCGCGCTGATGAAGTGTGCCAATCAAGGACGAACAGCTTTTTGTCGAGCTCCCCAGAATGTCCTTGCCTTGCTTCAATGAGTCGCGCTTGTTGGGGGATGTTTTGTGTAACATATTACATTACATACGTCAAATGCAAAACGTTATTTCGAGAGTCGCTTGTCGCCCGACTTGTGGGTGGGCGGGTGAAAGACGGTGGGGGAAAATCGGGCGGTACTCACCTCGGATGGTAATTTGTCGTGTAGACTCGCTGCGAAGTAATGAAGTATTCCTTCCGGTGAATCCTGTAATGAGCAGAAGAGTAAAGTTACAAGGAGGCTATCAAAGCGTTTCGTGAAAAGCGCCAAAGAGTTTATTGGTGGAAACCCGTTTGATTAACTCACTGCAGTAATGATTCGAGCAATGAAAGATTTGTCTACGGGAAATGATATTAATGTTACCGGGAAAGTTTGCGCAGATGTCTGATGTTGTCATAAATACTTCATCAAAGGCAGGGCTCACAATGGAACAATACTTTCCACAACAACAACAGGTAGTTTTCAGTGGAAAACTTGGAGTATTGGAATTGTATTTCGTTTATTTTGTCTCACTGTGAGTATTCATTTTCACACCTTCCAGGCCTAAAAATGGATCTAGCACAAAAAGATGCCGTAAGGATCTCGTACACGCCTCATTTCAATGCGTCCATTGTCGTTGTGCGTCACGCACGGTGCTTACAAGATTTCCACCGATATAATTCAACGCAGCCCTCGAACCGCACAAGAGCACTTGCTTCATTTACCAACCAACCAACACCACCATCACCACCGGCGCACCGAGAACCTTTTTCCATGTGGTGTAGGATCCCGTCCCCACTTTTCCCTACCCGCCGGCCGGGAAATCGACCACCCACGTTTTTCGCCCACCTGAGGCCACCTGAAGCCGATGCGAACGAACGGGCGCGAGGGGTCCGAACGAAATGAGCCGTTACATTCCATTACAGAACTTGTCGTCATCGTTACCTTAACGCACCGATTGCACGCACGAGCCCGTCGATGAAGGTAACGATGATGACGATTGTTACGATTATGGATTTCCCGTCGCTCGAACCGAAATATCGGACGACCGTACCGGATGAAAATGGATGCGTGAAATAGTGCGCCAGGGCCGGAGGACATTGTCCAGAGTCCATTCTCGAAGGAGTGACAAAAAAATGGTACGCCCGAAAAAGGATCAACGCAGATCCTTCGCTATCGGTCGGCCCATCGGTGCGTCTCTCTCTCTCTCTCTCTCTCTCTCTTTTGGAACAGCAGCGTGGAGATCAGAGATCGATTGTCATAAATGGAAAATAAATACATCACGCACGCAAAAGCGAACGGCGGCAAGCGCGCCAGCGGAAATTTCACGTGCGGATCCAACTCCACGCCAGCCAGCCGGCCCAGCAGCAAGGACGCTCGACAAGGAAAACGCACCACTCAGCGACCGTCATAGAGAGGCGATTGCGTGATTGCATTCCGAATGGGAGGATTTTCTTTTTACTCCAAACGGGCCACTAGATTTCGATCCCTTCGTAATCCGTCCCCTCGTTAGGTGAACGGGGCGGGGGATGAGCTCGATCACATGTCTGTGTACGTATGTGTTGTTAACGCGCCCCGTACAGAAGAGCGCTCACCTAGGCCTAGACGGAGGGACGTTTTTTATGGGCAGAACGTGGCCGTGCTTTCCGTCCGAAATCCGCTTTGCTAAATCCGATGGCCCAGTGTCGCGTGTTGATGGACGGTTGACCACCGATGGGGGTGGAAAGGAGGGAGGGGCACGCCAGAGGGGGGGGGTGCGTAAAAATCTCTGTCATTCCCCTGTCCCCTATCCCTGCCCTCCGTCCCCTCAGTCACTCACGTGCACCAACGGCAATGCTCTTTATGTTGAGGTTGGCCAAGGCTGTGTCATTTGCCTGGAAAGTGCTGTGGGTTTTCCTGCGCTCCTTCTCCTTTACGTTCCATCGTTCCGTGCCGTGGAGCATTCCGCTGCTGCGCCGCAACAATTTCCCGAGTCTCCTCCAAGGAAGGAGGGGTGAATGCGGACGAGGTGAATAAACCTGGAGGAAAATGGCACATTGGGGCGGACGGCAGAGGGAGGGCAGGTGACTGCTTCGGATAGGTTCGGCAATGGCTGACTCAAATTCCACCTCAAAACATTTCTCATGGTTTGCCCGATTTCGTCCCTCTCCCTCTACCGACCCAGTGAAAAGCCCTGGCAAGACGTGAGGGGTGTTGGGAAAAGTGCTTTCGGAGAAATAATGGCGTCGTTACGGGCTTCAGGTCGGCCTCGGTTTTCTTGGAGCCACACCGTCGTTGCTGCAAGAGAGAGGGAGAGAACTTTTCATCGCCCACCCTCCCGGTCGTTCCTCCACTTCCTCTTCTTCCTGCACGGGAAGCGATATGACACGGAAGTGTAACGGATAAGCTAATGTATGCCATAAATTATTCAAATTTTTCGCACACTGATTCAAATAATGCTGTTATGCATTAGATGTCAGAGCTAGACGCAGTTATTCATTGTGCGCCGGGAATGTCTCGGGTCTGGTCGGGAAACGCTAGAGCGCACTCCTTGGCAGCTTCTCAAAGTGTGATATTTTTCCCGTTTTCCCCCCCGGTGGTCGCATCGAAGGTATCCAATTTCGATATCTGTCCATTGGGGCGCCACATTTGGAAAATTTGGCCGAACCGAAAAGCCGATTCCAGCCCCCGACGGAAGGATTTGGCTGGATTTTCAATAATGGTTCATAAAAGATGTATTTTCTTACCCACACACGGAACGCGGCGGCGCCCAAATGGCAGCGATCCATTTGTGGGGGGGGGGGGGGGGGGAATGTTAAAATTTTAACAAATAGGTATATTAAAAAAAGGAGGTGAAACGAAACCGGAAAACTTTTCTGGAACAGTTTAAACAGCGCCAACAAACATTAGCTGAACAAATTGTTTGTTAATAAAATCTTTAGGGCCCACAAAGACTTCATTGTTGTGTATTTTCAGCGAGAAGAAACTTTGTCTGTGTTGACCGTTTTTCTCGTGGGATTTTCGAATAATGTTCTACTATGTTATTTACTTGAACAACTAGTATCATCCAGAGGAACATAGACGACCAGCTTTTGATTGAAAAAGCGGGGCCTACTAAACGCACATTTTCCACATCGTAAAGATTATTTTGTTTGTTCTGTCTGAACCGATGAACCGTTCGATGTAAACATTCGAGTTTCGGAACCATTCGTTGGAACCCGGACCCGAACCCCGGAAAATGGCTCCACACATTCGATGATGCGAAATATGGTGTCGTTGTAAATAAATTTATCATCCCCCGTTCGGTGTTAGTGTGTTCTGTTAGGTGCTTTGCAATAAATTCACTCCCAATTCAAACACCACCTACTGCCGCTCAAACATCACAAACACACTGGCGCCGGTGGTTGGGGAAAGCAGACCATTTTCCACTTCTCAACCCGTGGGAAAGCCGTCCCTCACAAATGGCGATATGTTATCCTCTTACGCACCGGGAAAATGCAAGCCCGCTGGTGGCAAATTAAAAACACAGAAAAAAAAGGAATATAGTGGACGCAAGGATCTCATATACACACACGCACACACACTTCCGATGTCGTTGTGAAAGGAAGGAAAAATCTCATACAACTGATGGCATGATTTAAGGGCTCGATCCCAGATGGTCCCATGGAGTATGGCCCACGGTCTGGGGCCCGGGGCGGGAAAACCAACACAAAAACCAAACCAATCCAAACCGACACCGACCAACCGCGTCTCGTCCGTATCTCCCCCGCAGTCCCAATCGTTCAAACAGATCGCACCCGAACACAGAGAACCCCAAACTCTAACCCCCGGGCCACCTCGGACCCCCGGGCCGTTCTTCACCCGGGTTGGCCTTTGACTGTTTGACCGGAACATATTTTCCTAACCTTCTGGTGGGGTGGATTTTGCTTTTCAGATAACTCGTCGCCGTCCCTTTCGCCGGTCGGTAGAGCCCCAACGATCTACGGCCTCCCACCACCCTCCTTGGCCCATCTTAATGGTTCGTTTCATTTCGTCACCAATGAATTTCCCGCCCATGAAAGGGAAGTAAAAATGTTTCCCTACCTCATCCCTTGCAGCTCCCACTGTACGGCCGTTTCGGTGCTTGTTTTGTTTAATCCCTTGTCCCTTCCCGAACCTTCCCGGCCCTCCTTTCTGACCAATTCCTACAAAAAGGAAGCACGAGCCACCGGTGGGGGTGGCCTGGGAAAGTACTGGCTTTTCTCCGAACGTCCGATGGATGGGGAAAGGATTGCGAATGCCCACTCCCCTCCCACTCGCTCCCTTTCTTCCTCTGTCCGTACAGGCACCGAAATGCGATACGTCTTTACCGAAAAACCGACAAACGCCAAATAGGAGATGTTTGCTTTCGTTCGTTTTGCTTTTCAAATAAACGGCTTCTCGACAGCACCGCAACCCGGGATAAAAAAGCAACATCACACAAAGAGTGCGGGAAGGAGAGAGAAAGAGAGAGAGAGAGATAGAGAGAGAGAGTGAGAGAGAGAGAGAGAAAGAGGAGAGAGAGCGGTGGAAAGGTCCTTCCAATTCGGCGAATCTTCGAAGCGCCGATAAAGTAGATAGTATCTGTGGATGACCTTTTAGAAAGTCGTTTAAATTTACAGTTTCCCATCGTCCTGGGGCACCTTGACGCAGGATGGCCGGCGAATGGAATATTAATCGTGAGCTGGTTTTCCACATCGTTTTTCCTTTTAATATAACGAACGCATTTGCAAACACACAGAAACGCTCACTTTGATTTACGGTCGGCTGTGAATCATGGCCGGAATGCTGGTTTTAAATTCGTTCCCATCATATGGTTGCTATATGTATGTCCATCGCATACCAAAAATAAAAACAGATTCATCAAAAGCAGAATTCTTCCGGCGGCCAGACAGTCCGGGATCACGAGGCGAAAATTCGCATCCTCGAAACACTACATTCCGCTGTGCGGTACTGCAACTCCCTCCGTTGGGCCGCGCGGCGTCCATCCACGTGATGGATGATGTGATGGAAATTGCAGCGACAATCATTTCAATCATCGTCCAATTTATTGAATTATTTTCCGGAAAGAAGGAATTTATGCAATTATCTGTTCGATGGGACATTAAGCGGTCGGCTGGCGTCGCCGGTCACGTCGAGAAAAAAGGGGCGGCCGATGAATTGGAAGCGAGGAACGATTGGAAACCGTTGCCATCATCACGTTGGGATTGGAAAATTGCACAATCCCCGCGCGGGCGGGCGAGCGAGCGAGTCTCCCGGTCTGCGGGAAAATCAATCAATGCCGCAACGCAGCCAGAGTCGATTCCCCGCCCGGGGAAGATTCACAAAATTGCAATTTCAGGCCGCCACAGGACTGGCGAACTTTTCCGGCGTGATCGGTGCGGTGACAAGTTTCTATTTTAAAATCGATTAACCCATAAAACACTTAATCCAATTGATTCCGGTTGTTTGCCGCCGGCCGTGAAGGGAAGCTCGGTCGCATCTTCGCGCGCCTAGCGGTAAGGACGTGCGTTCTAGTGCACGGAAAATTTGTCGCACGGACGAGGGCGAACTTCCTTCGCGGGCCGCTCGAAAGAATGAAACTACTTTCGACGGCGACTTCCGGTTTGCGGCATCCGTTTGGTAGGCCGGCGTGTAACCGAAGGCGATGAAGCGTGGCTAAGCGTCAAGAAGAAGAAAAAAAACGCCACGGACCAACGATTTTTAAGGCCTCAATCCAATAACACGTCTCGCCTCCTCGAGGACATCTTAGACGTACGGGCATTATGGCTTCGTGACCCCACCTTAAGCCGGAACACAGCAGAACACAGACGATGTTGGGCAACTTTTACGCATCACACGCACGGCCACGACCGGAAGAAGAAACCAAATCCGAAACGGCCGCAACCGAAGGTGGAACAACAAGCAGAAAACCAGCACAACATCGGAAAAAGACATTATCGGTTCCGATCCGTTTTAGTGGTTTTTCCCACCCTAGGGCGGTGGGGGGGAGGGGGGGGGGTATGCTTTCTGCCCGTCCCGAGCGAAACGGACACTTAGTGCCACATCTTCCGGGCGTTTTTTTTCTGGACGGAGTTGCGGTCGAAAGCTCACAGTGAGTGTGTCTGTGTGTCAAACACCCCACGGGAGGAGAGGGATGTGGGGCAAGGACGCTGTGGATGTTGGAAAAGTGAAACCATAAAATAAGCAGTCCCAGGAAAACCCAAGGGCGTCGGTTTTTTTCTTCCTCCAATTCCCTGGCCACCCGGAGGACTTTTCGTGGTCAAATGTCAACCGAGTTAGAGATCGAAGTTGACGCGTGCGGTGGGAATTGGAAAATGTTTCCCATGACGCGGCCAACACACACCACAAGACAATCGATCGACTTGGCAGTGAATTTCCAGGCAGTTTGTTGGCAGGAGAAAACGGAGGAAGGAAAAACCATCCACCATCTTCCTGGGGGAGGGGGGATGATGCGTTGCAGGAAAATGGAGGGAAAATAAATTTTCGTTAAATGTCCAATCAGATCCGTTGAATGGGTGTTTGACATTAAATCGATTATTCCGTTTTCCGTCAGCAGAACGAGCTGACATTTAGGAGGCACTGGACCATCCGTTGAATGACTCCTCCATTTCCGCCCCAGGTTTTTCCAGGACATTCCTGCACAGGAGACACTTTTTAACATTTGTGTATTTTTGTTTGGTTTTAAGTAGAATGGCGTCCATCGAGTGATAGAATCGTACCGCCCGAGTTAGGTTTCCCTCCAACAAACAAACATCGGACGTCTTCGGTTCGGCGACAAACTGTGAATTTGCAAACATGCACATCACAGAATCCTTAGAAACTCATCCCAGGGAGGAGAAAAAAAATCACCCTTTCACCATCAACCAGCGGCACCAGCATATCGCTTCTCAATTGCAATCTATTTAACAACAGCTTCCCACCGCCCAACCCCACCGGGCGCCACCCATCAAACGAGCCTGGCTGGTTCCAATCAAATGCATCGGTGCGCATCGGATGCACTCCGCCAGTGCAGTGCAGTGCAGTGTGTCACGGGCTTAAGTGGGCAACACTTGCACGACAAGCGGTGCAAGGTTCCGCAATACACAGTACACACACACAGACACGGGGATCGACAATATGCATATAGTGTGTTGTCCGGAGTGTTGGTAGGGTTTCCTGGGGGTGGGTTTTTTTTTTGCATTGCAGCGTAGGAACGAAGCGGGAGGCCTGGATGAAAAGTCCTGAATGGAATCATCAATGCTTCCTAGCCCTGGCTCTCGGCTCTCGGCTCGAGAGAGAGAGAGAGAGAGAGAGAGAGAGTAAGAAAGAGACAAACGCTGGCACAAACGGTACCAGAGTGAGGTTAGTTCCTTCTACAAAGCATCCATAACAGGGACAGCCTCGTCCGGGGAAGAGAAGACAGGGCGGTGGGGAGGGTGTTCATTTTTCGTGCCGTTTCGCCGGATGCAGCACTCCGAATGCGTGCCAGGCGTGAGTAAATAATGAAGCAATAGACTATTTCTTAGCGCCGGAGCGACGACGACGATTCCGAGGACTCCGATACGATCCGATGTGGCCCGGTTCAATTTGGGCCACCATCCCCTAATGGAGACTGGTGCGCGTTCGATGCATTCGGTGGTGGCGGCTTTCGGCGGGTGGGTGGCGGGGGAGGAGGGCGCCCGTGGGACGACGCTCCGTATAACAAATGGAAAGCTAACGGTTCTGGCATGTATGCAAATGGTTTTTCGGGATTTGGGTCAGGTTAACCGGTGGCGGACCGGAACGGTATTAATTGAAGAGCATTCGTTGTGAATAAAATTGAGAGAGAGAGAGAAAACGAGAGAAAGAGGGAGAGAGTGTGTGTGTGTGTATATCTCCTACACCATAGGAAACCCTTTGCCCTCGAGGGACCCATTAGGAAGCGAAACGAGCAAGTGTTTGCAGTGCACTGTGCATCGTCAATACTGCAGAAGGAGCCTCCCTAGAAAGCCCTCTCTTCATGGTCTTCCTTCCCCAGCCACTGGGCGAAGAGAGAGAGAGAGAGAGAGAGAGAGAGAGAGAGAGCGAGAGAATAAAAAAAACCCAGCGGTTCGACACACCCCACTTAACTTACAGGAAAGCGGGAAGGAGCATGCGGAGGGACGTTACGACGAAGCGATGAAAGTTGACGACACCCTGTGCACCGTCGGGTAGTCGGGAAAGCGATCCACTGCGAGAGGCGACTAGCCGGCGCGTAACAAATCGGCCCATATCCGAACCGAACCTATCCGATCCGGGAGGATGTTTTTCCGATAGTTTGGTGAAAAGTGTGACGATACTGGGCGCGATGGCGCAGCGATGTTTGATGATAGGCATCTGTTTCTAGGCGACAATCTAAAGTCCCGTAAATGGAACCGTTTTTCCATTCATTTTGAACACGGCTGTTAACTTTTTGCAGGATGGCCCTCTACACTACGTTCACGGGAAACTGGGATCTTCATTAACGGGTGAAATGTCGGTTACGAGATTCTTCCCAAAAAAAAAGGACCCGGAAAAGTCGTCTGATATCAACCAACTGCCAGGGGATGTTACACTTCTGGCTCTTTTATTCGTTTTCCGAAATGAACTGCAAATACACATGTTAATGGCACTCGAGTGGGTGAGGCGAAAAGTAGCCGGCGGATCTCACACCAACACACGTAAACAAATGTAACGTCAAGCGGCAAATCGACGAAGCGTTGTGATCGGTTAATCTAAGCTGAGAGATGCCGTTCCGTCTGGTTAAAATACCCCGGCCAGGAAACCCCTTCTCATGCACCGTGTGTGCGGTGAGGAAAATCTCAGTGCACAATTTTCCGAACGAACTCGAACCGAGCTGCTCCCTCTCGAACCTCGAGCTGTTGTTGAATAATTAGACAATATATGCCTGTCGTGCATGCTGTAAAAGCTTCAACTCTGTTGGACACACTCACACACCCCCACTCCATCGAGGTGGTGGAAAATCGGAGGGTGGTGGTTTGGTAAGATCGCCCGCAAAGTTCTCGACCTCGCGCAGTAATGGATCAGAGTCTCGAAAGGGTGTTTTATGACACACCATCGTGGTGCAAAATACCTTCCGCTTTTGTTGTCAACCCTCCAGCCATCCACCGTCCCTCCATCCGGCCCTCCCAAGGCCCCAAAAGGATCCTTAACACTGCCACAAAATTCCTAACCCAAACAAAACCCTTCGAGAAGGATACTTCCTCGGGGAGGGCGGGTCCGCATAAAGCGTTGTCACAGGACGCTAATGTTCTCACACACATGGTGAGGAGGGCGGAGGCGAAATCTTACCTCCTACCAGCAACACTCTTGCCTCTCCCTCACGTCGCACCCGCAACACCAACAACCAAACGGGCTGCGTTAGACGAAACGGCACAGTTTATAAATCATCTTAGCCCGCGTGACGGGAAATTGCTTTGCCACAACCGAATTCACCCAATTCCGCCATTTACCTTCATTCCAACGCCTTACATTCGCCCCCCTCCCCCACCCTTACGTCTTGCCCCCTCGCTTGGCAGGACTGCGAGGATGTTTGCGGGTTTATAGCAAACATATTTCAATTTCATCATCCACGTAATACGATTTCCACATCACCGAATCCGACCGAAAACACATCCACCATCGGAAAAGTACTCGCCCTCCCCCGGCTCACTCACTCGTCACCCACCCCGAGCGGGTGGAAGTAGGAGGGTGGGACGGGATAAGCACAACAACACGCAGTAGGAAAAACAAAAAAAATCAAAAAACACTGAAAGGGGAATTTGTTTCTTTTCACGGATTTCGTTTGCAGCGGGTTTTTGTTCTGAGAGTGTGCGTCCTCCCCCAAAGGCAAGCCGAGAAAGCTTGGCCTCGGTTAGAAACATCTAGAGCTGTTGGTGCGTTTCCTTTATCCTTCCGCCACCCGCCTCCTTCCGCCCACCCACATTGGGGTGACATTCAGCAGGAGGGAAAAGCCCACGGTATCCTGCGCGCGCGACCACGAGCGCACGCCGACTTGCGCCGTGCGGCTGGCGTGGAAAAGCCGTCCACGTTACAAGGGAAAGCGCCACGGAAAACACAAATTATCAGCTTCCGTGCTGCGGGCTGCGCGGGCACCAAGGGCACGGGGCTGGCGGTGGGGAAACAAATAACTCGCCCGAGAAACACTGGCTCGTTGCTGGTGCGCACCGAGAGCTACATAAATAAACATCCATGGAAACGCGCCGGAAAACGCGACGGGGGCGGGAAAAGCTGTCGGCGCTGTCGCTGGGAATGCTCGGGTGAGCGCGAGATTGAAATTTCGCCGGAATCAAACGGAACTCCAGTGATGCAAAGTGATTACAAGGAAAAGGACGAAACGAGCGCACCAGGCATGACATAAACACACACACACACACATACAGACACACACGCCGAGAGACGAAGTCTTGGGAAAAACAACCCGAGAGCGATCGAGCAATCGAAACAAAATCAACATGAACTGCTCTCGAGGAGACAATATTCCGTCGCCTTTTCCCAACATCTCGCCCGAACTCATCTTGACGGGAGGTGAAGCTGCGGGAGAGGCCGGATGCCGAGAGAAATGTGGAGGCTTTTCCTTGGAAGGAGCCCTCCCACGCCCTTCGGGCAACTGGTGGCCGGGGAAAGTAAAAGGAAACGTTTATGAGCGGTCGCGTGCGAAGATTGGAAGGAAGTAGATCGGGGCGGGGGCGGGGGCGGGAGGACGATTTTCCCATCATTCCCGCTGCACAAGGCAAACAACTCTCCTCCACTACCACACCCCCCCCCCCCCGGGCCACCATCCTAACACTTCTTCAACGCTGGGGGTGTATTTATGCGCTAGGCTCAGCAGCAATTTGCTTTAAGGACCGAAAATCGTTTGCTTTTCCTTCTCCGGCCCGGCCGGGCGGAGTTTTGGAGTACACACGCCGGGAAATCGCATCGAATGTCCTTGTTGCGTTGTCAACTTCACGCGAAGCAAGACGATGGACGGTGGTTCCGGGAGGATGCGTTTAGGGTTTCGTTTATCGAGTTTTCTTTCGGACGCGGAGGGGATTAAAGGAGGCTGCTGCGGGTGGCGCAGCTATGTTTTAATGTTTGCTCTGGCCGGAGTCCTGGAGCGCCGAACGGACGAGCTGCCAGCGGATCCGGTCCAGCTGTTGGGCAGCTCAGGTTGCGACAGCAGCAGAGAGCCAGTGTTTGTCGAAGTATTTTCCCTTCGACTATTAAATACGACGACGTCGGGGACGGCGCATCCGCCGGCTCGCACTCCCGCTGGTGTAATGCAGCCCGGGAAAGCGAACCGAGGAAAATCGCAGCACTCGACTCGCAGCATTAGGGAAGTAGGTCAACAGGGCGCCCAGCAACCCCCGAACGTCGCAGGAGATGCATCGCTTCGGTGGGTTTGACGGGATGCAAGTGCATGTCGTGGATGCAGCAACATTTCGTGGAAATCCATCGAGCTGGACATAATTCCAACCACTACCGCTGCCTGGCTGTTGCCGGGACGCTTCAGAAGACGCGCGTTTTGTTGATGCGACTCTCCCGCATGTTTACCATGTTTCAATAAAAGTCCTTGCGCTTTGGAGGCAACATTGTAGCTGTGGCTGTCTGCAAGTCAGGCAGTGAAACAATCACTTCGTTTGACTTCTCCAGAAACCATTAACGCTGGTATACGAATGTAGTTTTTCTATCCACGTGTTTTACGGCCGCGCCATTAGCGTACCATCCTTCGGTAAGCAGCTTACACCACAACAAAATTCCACTGCGTCTTACAAATTTCTTTCGCTTTCGTTGAGGTGCATGTCAACCTAATGGAAGAAAAACAGAGCTTTCCTTTTTTCATGATTCCGATGAATGATTTGTTGAACAATTTCCACTCAACAATGGGCAACTACCTGTGTTACCTGTATGTGACATCATTCCTGGGGAGGAAACATTCGATAAAGAATAAATAAAAATGGCCGTCAATAGTTTGCATTTGATAAATTGTTCCAAAATGTCAACAAAATGAAACGTCCCTCAATGTCCGATCCACATCTAGGAATAGTCCCACAGTGTGGGGCCAGTTTGTCCCCCGAGGGAGAGGAACCTTTCGACGTCGTATTTGTGCTAAAAGTGCACAACACTCTGTCGGTGACAAAGAGAGCGAAAGAGAGCCAGGGCGAATCATAACGCAATGATAATGGCGATAACGACATTATGTAACGGACGATTATGACGTTGACGTTGGCCCACCCCTCCGTCCGTCCGGTCTCGGTGGGGTGATGGTTTCGTGGAAATGTATGGTGGTTTTCCCCACCAAAAAAAAAAAAGGAAAGAAAAAACACACCCCTGCGACCTTCGGAACCGAAAACCATCACACGGTGTGCCATTGGGGTAATTTGTTTTCGCTTTTTTTATCTTATTTCCTTGGTCAATTTAACACCCCCTGGGAAACGCTGGGTCTTGGTGCTGGCGTTCGCTGCCGGGTTCCGTGGGTTTCATGTCATCATTTGAATAATAAATTTCACTAACAAAAAGCGGCTCTTTAACAGATGACTTTACACTCGCTCCGTTTCTCACTTGTTTTCTACGTCGCTTCGCGTTTTCGTGTTTTCACTCTGCTCGTGGAGAGCAATAGAAGAGCTTTCCCCCATCTGGCTTGCCACACATTTCCAACGCAACTGACTGGCTGGAAAAGGGCTGGCCATTCTCGCTTCGCTACTCAAAATGTTAGCATGCAGTTAGCGAACGGAAAACAGCAACTCCGGCGCGTTCTGGAGAGAAAACTATTAGTTTCCACCATAACCCGGCAGACTTTGCCAAACACATACCGTCGCACAAGGGCACTTGGTTGCTTGTCCGCGAAGGGAAAAATAAGATGTTCCTTGGTTGATGCAAAGCAGTTCCGTCGAACACCAGCATCAGAGCGAATTTTCCGGCGAATGTAAGGAAATCTTTACCTCCGAACGCAGCCTGCTGAGGGTCGTGCCTGGAAAAGGAAACAAAGCGTCGCTATTCGTGGCAGTATCTTCTTTTCACCCCTTTTTTGGGCGGAAAATACCCCACCCCACCAAGACTAGCGTGTGGAACAAAAGCGCCAGTTAAGATCGGGGCATTCCTTCGCCACATCTTCGCCGGATCTTCGCCATCCCGAAACCCGATCTCGCCTATGGTTGTCTAGCGCGTGGTTTGGAACAGGGTTTTCCCAAATAACGACACCCCCTCTTTCGGCCCATTCCGTTTCTCGCGAAACGCCGTCCTAGGGAAACTTTGGCCCCGCTACGCAACTCCGACACCGAGCAGCTGCGCCGTTCCGAGACAAATTAAGATATCTGTTGTGTTTCGGCTGGAGGGACTCTTGGAGCAGCTCCAAAAGTTTCACCCCCGAAAACCCGGTGGTGGTGCAGTATGGGGCGGGCCGTCCCCGAATGACTTACTTCATTGAGCCGGCGGTGGGGGTGAGGGTTGGTCGGTGGCACTCCGGCACACACAGAAGGATATAGTTTGGCAGATAGTTTCCACGACGCTCGACAAAGGCTGGCAAATTGCGTTGCGAAGTTCGGCGTGGCTGTGTGAGGAGTTTTCACGCGCGCAGATGAACTGTGTGCAGATAACAGAGCGTTCACCGAAGGCATGCTTAAGGAGCTTTAACTAACGTTTTGTTTCCCTGACACACTTTGGAATTATGTTTCAAGGTAACAAGTCGTTTTCTTTTCCACTTATTATAAAACAACAACACTAGAATAATATTGCGATAATTAACTCACGCTTTGGTTGAGCCAGGCGGGAATGAATCGGAAAATATGTGTTATAATCACGCCGACCACCAACCAATCCGTAACCAATTTATTTATTAACTACTAATGAACACACCTTCGGAGTGTGTTAAGGCCTGCACTCATTTCCCGTTCCATAGTTCTCGAATCCATTTATCTGTTTATTGCCAATCAAAGCCGGTGCGTTCCGGTTCCGTTTCCGGCGCAGTTGGATTCCTAAAAGTGCATCAAGCTGCGCCAATTGCCTTTCGACCGAGATGGAGTGGATGGAGTGGTGCAAATATTTCCACCATCCCCGGCGGGTGGTGGGGGTGTAAAATGAATTATGGCCAAATTAAATAACTCATCCGACGGCCAGGTGCGGTGGCTGCGGTTGGACGTCGATGGGAACATTTTAAACGCCGGAACTCGCGTTACGTCACTCGCTGTGGGGCGTGTTGATGGATGTGGGGTGGGCACTCCCTCTCTCCGGTTCGGTTAGTGGTTGATTTGTGGTTCGCAGGCCAGGACGGATGCATTCGCTTAGCCTTGCCGCACGGGAAACGGGCAGCCGGGAAAGTCCGCGAGGCAAGGCGCTTTTACATTTGGGCGATAAATTTGCGGTTTTTTCATGTCACCCCCCCCCCCCCCCCCCAAGGTTC
>JAOEFI010000003.1:12040361-12063193 GCA_034621735.1 Anopheles plumbeus
AAGATGATGGAACAGGTTTCGTGATGCACTTTTTAACCACCGTCGGGGGTCGTTCGGGGTGAAGGACGATAATTTTTCATAACCTCCTCCGATCGATCGGGAATAAAGGGAGGAATTTCCACTCTCTCGCTTTCATCTTTGGCCTTTGGGCGAGTAAAGTATGATGCCGGGAAGCAGAAGGTCGGACTCATCCTGCCGAAGTTTCCAAGCGATAATTTATTTGATGAATTTTTCCACCGTTTTCCCGTTTCCATCCCATGGAATACACTTTCTCCCAGGCACCAACGCCCATCATGTTGGATGGTCTTTTTAATTGATTTGATTCCGGGTTGTGGAGGAAAAATCTTAAAAATTACTTCAATCTAATCTAATGCTAATTGAACATTGGGAGGGAGAAGCATAAAACCTACGAAATAAGGTTAATGAGCCAGACTTGAAGGGAAATTCAAGCGTAATGAAATGTATCATAGTGTCCGACGAAGGTCCTTCGAGAGAACAGGTAAAAGATTAAAGGGAAAGATATGCATTCCACCGAACAATTATGCATCGTGGGTTCAGTATGTTTCAAATTAGTCCCCCCACTAATCAAATGTTTGCGCTATGCTAATGAATCAGGGAAAAGGTGGTGCATCCACGTGTTATGACATCCACGTGATCTATGGCGGCCGGAAAGTGCACTACATGCAGTCGGACATGCTGTGTCCAGAGTGCAAGCGCGGAAACGGCGACAAAGAACTAATTCAGAGACTGGGAAAAACAAGGAAAACGGGAAATTGTACCGTTGCAAAAGCAAAGCCTGGCACGACGGCAGGGACATGGCCGTGGAATAGAATTATTACTTGACAGATGCTGCATGGGATGGGTGTTGGGAGTGGGAAGGAGGGAGGGTGTGTCGTCCTTTATTCGTTCACGTGAAAGATAAAAGAGTGCATGAACCCACCAGGGCACAGGCCAGCCAGGGAATAGAAGCGTATAAAATAATAAAAATTAAGTTGGATAGAAGAATACATGCACGAAAAACACATGTCGGGAAAAGGGAAAAAGGAAAACGCCGAAAAAAAAGGCCAAGGGTCTGTGTGCTGATGAAGGCAGGAGGAATGCAGCGAACATTGCATCAATGTTTCTTCCATGTGTTCCACCCGGAACACTCGGGAGCTGTTTGCATAGCGTTCTCATACGGACGCGTATCCTGGCCTCCTGGTTTTCTCCTGACTCCTTACCCCACCCCTTTCCCGTGCGTCCTGGGGGCTCGCTACAGAAGCACCAGCGCCCATTCAAAAGCGGGTCAAGTAATTCAAAATGTGGTGAAAATGGTGTTCCTCCGCAGCGCCCGCCCGGCTCGTCCTTGACGCTTCGTCCTTGCGCCCTTGCCTGGTCGTTGCTCCAGAAAGCAAACGGCATTCCATCCCCTTGGCGTGGCTTCCCGTGGATTCCTTGCCGGAGTTCCGCTCTTCAACTTTTTCACATAAGCAGTGTAAACCCCCGACACACACACACACATAGAAAGGTGGAGGTTTGCCTTAAAAATGTTACCCATGTTGGCCTTTCCATTCGAATGCGGTGCGCAAGGGAGCTGTGAAAAGCTGCCCGGTTCGCGAAGATTGCTTTCACAGCATAAGGGTGCTTTTCACATCCGCTTTCGTTGAAGTTTGGCTCTCTTCACAGCTTCTTTTTTCCTTTTTTTTTCCCTCGACTTCACCCGTGTGCGATACTATCTCACACGATGCGTTCCGCTGCACGCGAAAATTTCGAATGAGAGTTTTTCTCAACAGACACAAAGTCTAATTAATTTTATTGCCAACTATCCTGCTCTATCGCGAACCAACGAACGATGTCGTGTTGTTGGTTGAGGGGGCAACTTTTTTTTTTGTCTACTCGAATGAAGTTTGTTAAGTAAGTCACATTTCCACCGCTTCCCAAAAGGAATCCTGTTCGGAGAAACTGCTCCAGGTTTCCCATTTATTCACTTACAAAATTCACTTCCTTCGAGTGCACATTCTGCGCACAACAGTGTTGCCGTTGAGGTAGGTCGAGATTTTCATTTTCTCCACACTTTTCCTGTGATCTTCCGTTCTCCAGCTCCTTCCCGGCACGCCATCGTCGTCGTCGTCGTCGTCGTCGTCAGTGGCACAAATGGCACTCTGAAGTGAAATGGAACGTGAAATGAAATGAAAAGCTTTTAACATGGACACATGTAAACCAACACACTAACACGTCTACACAGACACACACACACACACAGACACATTTTGTTGGAAAAGTGTAACCACCACGGTAGGTGGCGCTTTTATTTGGAGTTGGAAAATGGAAACTTTGCTTTATTTTACTTTCCTTCGCCCCAAACCCAACCCCGCCCGGAGACGCTCCAGACAAATGGGAAACGAAACGAAAGGGCTTTTCACGGGGTCTCACTTCGCCTCACCCCAGGGGGAGTTTTGTGGGGAAATGCCGTAGCGAGCGTGAAAAGAATGGCCCGGTCAAATGAATCATGAAACAGCGGCAAATGTGTTGGCTGCTCGCAAACATGGGCGGCGAAGGGACGAAGGACGAACGACGGACCTATCCGTGACCATCTTGAGTGGTCTAGGGAAGCTCGTCGACTCCCTCGTTTCGCCACAAGCTCGAGCGGCATGGTTTCGTTGTCAAGAAGAAGGACTAGGTGCCACCATCCACAGGACAGCGGTCTCCGATTCCGATTGGGTTGTGGGGGGTGAAAAAAGAAGGAACACTTTTCCGCCCGGTTAGATGAAAGCGGTCTTCATCGTTCGCGAGCCCAGGAACTCAGCTTTTCCCGTCGCTGGGAAAACGGCTCCCGTCCGGTCCTAGTCCGGGATCCGGTTCGTCCGCTGCAATAAATAAAAGCGGACAGTGTTATAAATTCTGCCACTCGCCGGCATCACAGCTCGTAAAACGGGAAAACCCTCGGTGCCGGTACACCGAAAACCTCGAACCAGACAATTGTTCCGTGATTTTTCAGTTCGCTCTTCTTGCGGAAAATCAAACCGATTTTTCCCCCGCTGGTTCGAAGCCGCGCGAGACCGCCCCGGGGACGATTGACGAACGTCCTTCCTTTCGTTCTGCTAGAGTTCTTGATTATTTCCGGTTCGATTTGCGCGACTTTTCCGTACGAAGTCGACTTCGAAATGATGAAATATTTCGTCGAGGATGACAAAAACGAGCTCTTCTCTGTTCGCTAAAGCCGTCCAATGCCGTCTAAGGGCAGCAGACAGCTCGACTAGACGGCACACACTTGCAGACCGTCTTCGAATGGAAACATTGAACAGTTGAAGGTGAACAACCGTTACATGCCGAGGTGCGAACGAACACTCCGACTTACATCTGGCAAAAACAAACCTTTAAAACAAATGACTCCTCGTTCGATCGACCTCCGTTTGCCAGCGAACGACCGAACGGGGGAAAACTTACTACTCACTCTTACTACTCACTCCGGAAGACACCCACCCTCGAAGAAATACTGCAGCGCTTTTCGACTTTATCAGCCATTTGTTGCCAGTGCTTTAATACGGAGAATTTGTTCGCTCCACCCAAAAGGCGACAGGGGGTTTTTCACCACTTTCCCGGACCGGAATGGTCGGATGCTGTCTGGCGGCGGTCCGAAGCACCGTCTCGGAAGGTGCAAATGTTGTCTTGATTGGGAAACTGGCGAGAATTGCTTCAAGAACCCCCCCGGAGACAGAGAGAGAGAGAGAGAGAGAGAGAGAGACGGAGAAAGAAATGGGGCAGGAAATGCAGCATGCAGTATCGCATACGCTAGTATGCTGGAACATTCCGGTACACATCCTCCGTTTCCTTCCTCCCTTCCATCCGACCGTTCGCCCGTTCGCCCTACCGATGGTGGTTCGTTTCGATTTCTTCCGGCTTCCGGCTAGTCGGGAAAGTCCGTACGTCAATCGTATCGATCATCGAGCCAGGGGAAATGTGTGCCAGACGGAACCCGACCGACTCGGGGCTGTCTGTGTGTGCGTGTGTGTGAAGGTGGAAGCATAGATATCGCACCTAGAGAGCAGTGGCCATGGATTTAAAGGGCAAAAGAAAAAGAATACGGTAGAAGCGATTTTCCACCGTGTTGGACGTGAAACGAAAGAAAAATGATGATCACCTCTTGGCACCAGTAAAACTCTGCGAAAGTAGAAGGAATGCTGGATGCCAGCAAGCAATTGAATTTGATCGCTAGACACACGAATGAACCGTGTGCGATAAGGAGGAAAAGTGCCAAGAAATATTGCAACCCACCAGTTCGCCCTGTTTGTCCAAAGGATAATTTTCCTTCGTGATATGGGGGGGGGACTTGGTAGACCAGCAGGGAGGTGGTAGACCAAAGCGATCGAATATCACAACAAGTCCTTGTGAACCCGGCACTGAGTCAAGCTTCCGTTTTGGCTTGATGGGCGGGTGGGAAATTTGCCTCCCACCGTCTCGAGCATTCTTGCATTCCTTTCGATTTTCCCTACCCCTACACCGGACGGCGGAAATGACGGAGCGAAAATATTCCGTCATGATATCATGGCAGGGAAAATGTTAGCATTTCACGTTATTCACATTTTTCCGCGACTGGCGCCGGCGAATGCGGACGTAATCCTTCGGTTCGCCGGGAAATAACAGAAAAAAGGAAGTCGCAAAGAAAAGAAATCCTATCAGCGTCAGATCATCGAACAGTGTACCAGGATTCCACTCGAAGACGGGTCGGGTCCGTATGCATGATACAATCGAACGAACACCAAAAGACTCGCTTTTCCTCCAACGAACGAACCGAAGCCAGGGGCGCGGGACCCGCGAGGGGTAAGCCGGATTCTGGTATAGGGAAAGTGCAAGGTAGAATGGACTGTTTTGATTGTATAAGAATGGGATGTAAATATAACAATGAGTTATGAATGCATAGAACCACAGATTTTTCCATTCGATGAGCGTTGCTTGAATCACTTCTGGCGCTGGCTGGGTTTATTTTCCATTTCCTTCCCGGAATTCTGGCGCTTTCCCTCTAGCTTTTGACTCTTTAGTTGAAAGAGCAAGTTCTCTTGTTTCGATTTCTTTTCTCTCTGAGCTATTTTCACTGGAGAGTAACTAAGTAGTAAATTAATAAATATTGAATGCCATCTACACTAAAACTATTTATAAGTACTTATACTTAAACTTAAATTGAACAATTTAAGCGCGAAAATGGCACTAACTTTATACAGTAAAATGTACCCATCTTTCCTAACTTAAAACCTAATGAAATGTCCTTTAGAAAATTGTAAAAGGTACAGGTAGACGTGGCTAGACTCACTACTTTGCATAATCAATCTTGTGCGGCGTAAGAAAGCAGTTAAGCTTCCACTTCCTTCGCCCGGCCAGAACAATGATCGTTCGATCTATTGATCACTCCCAATTGGTGGCACTTCTCGAGCCGACTTGATTCGATTACGGCCACGGGCCAGCGGAGACGGCGGAAGGGAAGTCTGGCCGCGAATCGGAAAAGATTGTAAATAAGTTTATTTGCCAACCGTTTTATCTAATCATAGCATGTTTAAGCCCCCACCCACCGGCACGGCCGTTCCGGTTGTAACGAGATTAGGCCGAGTGACCTTTTCTTCGCTCGATTTGCCAACTGGCCCTCCCCCGTCCCCAGCGGCAGTGGGCACGAATCGGTCCGGAAAATTTGTTTCAAACTCAATTGACCCGCGCCGTTGGCAAATCAGAAATAGCTTGCCGCCCAGCTGCGCTGACTTATGGGAGGGCTTATTTGCCGAAAGGGGGAAAATAGGCAAAAAGGAAGGAAACATTAAACGGGAATAGTGTTCTTTCTCCCTTTGGAAGGAGCGAGTTTTCCTTTGCACTGGTCGCAGGAAGCAAAATAGCCGCGGGAAATGGACGGTTGTTTGCATAGAACTGCTTGCTGCTTTCCCCATTCGCAAGCCTTTTGTGGCCCGAGCTGGGAAAACCCCCGACGCCGAATGTGGTTCTCGGACGTGGAAGTCGTGTCCCATCCGTTTGTGGGCATATTTTCATAACTGCTTGCCTGGCGCAAGAAAAACGCCCCCAACGCACGACGACGGTTGATTAAAAGGGCTTCGAAAGCGAAGAAAAACCATGGAACGATAGAATAAAAGTGGAAAGTCACCGTCGGACTTCCGGTTCACGGTATTGAAAGAACGAACTCGCGGGCTTTTCGCCGATGTTACAGGAAGTGGCTTGACAAGAAAGAAAAAAAACCCACCCAAAGGAAAGTCAACTAAAACAAAAAGCAAATCATGCAAAACGGGCGCGTGGCCCAGGTTCAACGGTGCCACTTTGATGATGTTTCAATTTTCCACCATTTTCGAAGATGGCGTTTTACTTCCTGCCCGTGGAAAACGCGCGCCAACGACGACCAGGCGGCCGATCTAAATATGACGCAAGCTAATTTTCCTCACCAACTAGACCCGAAGCCAACCCTTACTCAACAGGACGACCGGGTAGCAGGGACACTAGCCTATTACAGGTGGGTGGGAGGGAAAGGGTGAAGGGGGTACGGCCTGGATGGGGCAGGAAAAAAAGAGAATCAAACGGTTTATTAATGGGCAGGCTAATGGAAAAATAATTCTCCCTTTCTTTCACCAGCCGCTTGTTGGGAGATCACCTAGCTCTCTCTCTCTATCTCTCTCTCTCTTCCTTTGATTTCCACCATCGCCGAAGGGTCCATGCTCCACCAGGAGGATTCCAGAACTTTGCATTCGTTTTCTTTATAGGTGCTTAGCACAAGAAGTCAATGCAAATGGAGGCAATATGTTTTATTGAGCCACCCGAAAAGAAAAACGCTCCCCGCGCGTATGGCGTGGTTGAGTGAGTTTTCCGTTTTTGTTCCGCTGAATACTACTTAGCTTTTCCACTTCTCCTTTTTTTTATTTTGCTTTGTTTTGTTCTCGTTCCGTTTCTCGCGTTCAATCATTCGATGGGAAAATACCACCCAACAAGGGGGCTCGAGCTGGAGGGAAAAGTCGTCGTCGAAGAGTTGGGTGGGAATGGGATTGTTGCTCCCCTTTTTCCTTTTCTTTTGTGCTTGTGTCGCCATTTGTACGGCTTTCGTTCAGTGTGTAGCGCAATTTTCCGCAGTTTTGTTTTTGTTTGCCATAGATTGACACAAATTAATCCTAAAATTGCGTGTCCCAAGCTGTTTGCCGTTGACTTTCCATTGGGGGGTGGCCGCGGGGCCCTTCACCTCTGCCCTCTTCGGCGTGTTTCTTGTTTGTATTGCTCCGCACGTCGCTCCCGCGCTTCCTTGCTGGCCCCCCTTCGATCCAGAGGCTCTTATTTCCACCTTCTTTGATGGTTCGATGGTTCACTCGTTGTCAAACGGAAGCTTTCCGAAGCACGAACGAAGCGGCTCGGGTATGAAACAAAAACTTCACAGGGATTTTTCTCAGTTTTTTTTTTTGCTGTTTGTAACAGGTCCTCGACCGGGGAAGCCTTTTATCAATTCGTTACGATCGGGTTGCGTTGAAAGTTTTCCCGCCATCTTCGAGACATTCTGACAGTCGACGAGGGACGTTTCGCATTTTGTTTTCCCTCTCATTCTGCTTCGCTTTTCAAAAATTGTTCGCCCCCCGATTTAACCAAGTCATCGTCCTTCTGGCACCCTGGAACGGAAAAACAATGGAGTGTGGTCAAGGGATGGTATGAGGATTTCCAACCCGTCACTCGCTCCTGTAAAGCCCTCACTTATCGAAGGTGTGATGATCCCGGGGCAGATTTTCCAGCCGGGTCATTATTGTAACACCGCACGGTTCAACGACAAGGTGAAAATGTGCTACGCATCACGATCGAGCGAATCGTGCGTACCGGAGTGCGCGAGAAAATGTCTTCCGCTTTTCCGCGGGCGCTTCCGCTGACGAGGTGTTCAATAAGCCGGGCCGGGAAAACCGGTTCGCACACCCGCAATGGAAAATGGTAATGTTTTATTTTTATTCCCATCCATTAACGGGAACGATTTGGCACGCCGAACCTCTCCGGCCGTTGGGGTAGTAGTCGTCGCGAAGGGGCAAAGTTTTCCACCGAAAGCTGAGTGGGACTATGATGGCATAAATTTTTCGCTCAACGAAAAGAAAAGAGGCTCGGCGAAGGTGAAACAAACCGAAACGTAATCGGAACACGGTGGTAGGAATGAAAACCAAAAAAAATGAAATGGAAAAGGAAAAATAGAAGGGAAAACTTTCCCGGCGTAACATAATGTCAACTTGCCACGATGACAAGGACGAAAACGGTAATGACGATGAAGATGACGATGGCGATTATTACTCGCGTACTAAATTCCGCGCGTTCCGAGTGGAGCTTTTATTAAAAGAAGCACCCAACTTGACGATGATGGGCGCGTGTGGGTGGGACAGTTCGGTTTTCCTTTTTTCTTACAGTTCGGGTCGCCAGTGCCGAGCTCGTGCACGAACGAGCCGATTTAATGAAAACGAAACAGACATTAACTCGTTGTTGTTTTAAGCACTTTGTCGATGCTGACGGTATCGGCTCGAATGGGCTTCGGAGTATCCTTCTGGAGTTTGCTGTCCCCCACCACCGCCTGGGTGGGGGCGGTTAGCTCGAGTTTTTAATGGGGTGGAATTTTGGAGTACTTGTTGAATTGCGCGAACTTTCTGCTACTCGATCGAACCCCCCGAGGGCACTTTCCCGTGAAGCGCTGTTGATGAACTGGTTTGAGCGGAAAAACTGGCTCGGGGGATCGTTCGGCAAGTGGGGTTAGACACTCGCGACACGTTAATTAAATTCTTTACGAAGTGCACGATTGCGAGTGAACTGATATGTTGACGGCTCAATCAATCAGGGCTTGAGCAAACATTGATCAGCAAAAACCCTTCGCGGAACTTTTCCAATCATCCGATTGATGCGTGGGATTCGAATTTAAGATTTTCTAAATGTCGAGACATTACATAGAACTTGAAGGATCTAAGGAAGGAGAACTCGGTGCTTTTTCCTAATTTTAGTTTGAACAATTCAATTGCTTCTAATGGTTCATTGTTGCTTGCAAATAGATCTAAAAATAAAAACAGATACCTGGAAAAACCAACCCATGTGATGGAATTGCGAAATGTGGAAGGCCCTCCTTTTTTGTTCGAAGCTACCGGGAAAAGCGGACCGGAGATATGTGAATGACACGGAAATTGGAGTCTTTCGTATCTCCTGCGTTTTTGTCGCCAAAGAGACAAAAGTTGGCTGCGCAAACAACCGCCGATTGGAAAACTTACCCGTATAGGTAGCCACAAAAGGGTTTTTTTCCTGGAAAATTATTATCATCATGTTCGCCCTTATACGAAGGCCAATTCCGCGAAATGAAAACGGCTGGAAAATTCAAACCAAAAACTCCCTCAACAGTCTTCGGTCGGGGTTTTCCAGCCTTTTCTTGAAAGTTACCTCAAAATGGAAAAGTCTTTCGATCGTTTGAAGGTGAACCGTTTTCAGTTTGTCGAAGGCTCTCTTGTCTCTCAATCCCTTTACGTCGTTTTCGCCCACTGGGAATCTGCATGTCCTTCGTCGGCACTCGCTTGAACGCGTATGGATCTTTCGGGAAATCGATAGGCTTCCATAAACCATTTCCAGTGATTGTGTTGTCCAAAGACTCAGCATGCCAGCGCGCTCCAGTCGCGAGTTCCGAAAAGTGGATGAATAAGGACCGCACGCCGCTTTCCCGGTGCAGTCCGGCGGCGGAACCAGGTGCCAGCCGCGTGCACCGCTACGCATTTTCCATTTAATGAACAATCATTAATTACAACCGATTGTTTGCGCTGCGGGGTCGCGCTCGGGCTGACGTTCATTAAAATTATGTCCCCGATAATCCTGCGCGGTGGCCTCCTCGCACCAGGGGAAATGATGACTCTCGCTTTCCATCATTCGCCTATCGGTCAGCTATTGTGTGTGTGTGTGTGTGTGTGTGATGGATTTTTCCCGTATTTCACGGTCCTCAGTTGCATCGCGCGTACATCCGGAAGGCGAAGGTCAACACCGTGGAAAACGTCAACGGCCAGGATACAGGTGGTTATTTTTAACCCATACCGGTACATTTCTCAGTTCGCAGGACGATCACGGGAGCGGGGTGGGAGCGATGGAGCACGGAGTGGACGGGGAGATCATGAAATTAATTAATTATAATAAAATAACGCGAACAAATATCATTATAGCTGAAATTGATAACGGACGTGCGGCGCGCCATAACCCTCCCTGCAACTGCACACGCGGCCACTGCAGGCGGATAATGCACCGAGCCGTTACAATGGTAGTGCCCGGCCCGGCGGATTATGCACCTGCACTTCGGTGATGAGCTCGGTTTCGGTCCTGGTTCTGGTCGGAGAACGTGCCAAAGCAAACAACAGGAGCTATGGAGGACAATCAAGCGAAGGTGTTGGGGGAGAGGGAGTGGTGGAGCCGGGGACAATCCCAGATTAATTGGATGGGCAGTCCATCCCCAGCGGGATGCACCGGGCGATGCGGCCGGTGCGCTTTGCAGCTGCGGGCTTCCGACGCATCCTTCGAACCGGTCGGCCTATGATTGGTACGATCTGTCATCTGTGTCTTGCGAAGGCGGAATTTTCCGACACGCCGAGGCCGGAGTACATGTGGCACCGGACGCGATTCCGACCGGAGAGCCGGGGCCGGCACCGAGCGTATGGCGGTCGGCGTGGCTGTTCATTATGAACTAATAAAATTTATCACAGTCCCGAGTCTACCTCCCGCGGGGCTTTAGGTGTCCTTCGTTGTGTATTCGTCCTGTGGAAACGGAGGTCGTTGCTGCTGGCGAGACAAACAAACCCGGCCCGGTTTGCTTCGAACAAACACACGTTTTCTTTTATGACGGGGGTTGTGGAGGGTGACGAGAGGGGGGATGAAAACTGTAGAACTCCCAGTAGGAATCCGTTCTACAAATTCATTTGATTGGCGATGGAGAAAGTCGTCGTCGGCTGAAGACATCAATGACAATTGCGGGACGATGAACTCTGGACGGTTGCTCACTTGCATCGCGCCTCTTTTCCTGTTGGACATCCCAAGATTTGTGTATAGATCAAACAGGACTGTTGATGGGTTTGAGTTGTTTGCTAAGACTACAATGAAGGGTGAATGAAATTAATTTAATGTTTGAAACAAAACCAAAGGGGTTATTAATTGCAAGGGGTGTATACATTAGCCTTGGTTGGCTATGTTTGTCATCAAACTAGTGGAAGCAGATATGGTTGTGGATAATAAATAAAATTAATTACGAAATATAATAGCCAATTTAAATTAATTCCACATTCACATATTGCAACCCTCCACATTTTTCTAGAACTGCATCATAAACATGAAACTAAATTTTCAATCTTTGCGGAAAATATTATGGAAAAACTGTTGAAAACTGAGTAGCCAACGTTTAAAAGTTGATCAACCACAACCATAAACCTTCTCAGGAATATACAGATACAGCATTTGGGTAGTTTTCGTGGTTCAGGGTAAATAAATGCCGGTTGTCATCCATCATCGAAACAATGGTTCAATTTCTCCGGATCTGATTTCCTTGTCGCCCGATCAAAGGGCTAACTCGATTGCTGTATGTACGGAAAACCTGCCAGAGTCAACCACAACTGATATGCTTTCATCCCCAGGCGACCCCAACTACATATGTATCTACATTTATTTGTCCGCTCGAATCAGAAGGAGGACGAGGGTGAATCTTTCAAACCGGCAATCAAAACGGCATCCCCCAAAAAGGGCCGGAGAGAAATCTTTTTTCTTTCTCCATGGCGACCATGTTTCGCTGCGGTTTTTCCCGCACCTCGACCGCGTGCGAATGGCGTGCCCGGGAAAATGGGGCTCATCAATTTGTCTCCCACCGGTGCGTTGTGGCCAGCGTGAATGTGCACCGACGACGCGACGCCGGGCCGGCCTTTTTCGGGGTGCAAATTAATATTTGAGGTTTTCCACCGGTCGACGGCCGCCAGTCGTCGCTCTTTGACTTGCAACTCCGTCCGTCGATATTAAATCGATGCGGTTTAGCTGGGAAATTGTTGCCGGGGTTCGGCCGAGCACGCGCCACCCTTCCTTCGCCTGCTGCTGCGTTCGGACAGTTGCGTGCGCGAATGGTGCAACCTGCACGTGTGGCCGTCTGTCCGTGGCGCGGAAAAGTCTGTGTGGTAAAAGGGGGGATGAATTCGGCCTCGCCAAATTGTGGCGCAATTTGTGCGGACAGTGAAAACCCGGAAAACGTGGGAAAAAAAGTGCGCCATCGCCGTGCCGTCTATTGTCACCGGTGGTACGGATTGCATTACGCATCGAATCAGAAATAATTACGCCACCACAAGTCACGCCTGATCCTGCCAAATCCTCGAGCGTCCCACCATTGCGCTCCCCGCGTCCCTCGGGGGAAACTCACGACATCGGTGGTGAATAATTTAATTGAAATCGCAAATTTTCGACCGGAAAAGTCGCCCGGCAGCTGGTCCGGCAATAGGTGGGACACGGCTGGTGGGAAGGGGGTGACCCATTAGCTGCGGCTCCTCAGTGTGCAGGAGGGTGACCGGCGCCGGTTGACTTCCTGACCGAGCTGTCCGAAGCGGAAGTGGCCAACTCCGGAGCGCGCCCTGTCAATGGAAACTGCGTCAAAATCACACCCTGTTGGCTGCGTCGAGGCAGCGGGAACGTTTATCATCATTCTGGCCTCGAAAAACGGTGTCTAGCTCCTGCCCACCCTCCTGTTCACCTGCGTACCAAGCCACCACCCCCTCCAGCCCCATCCTGCCCCACCGTTTGCGTGACAAGTGACACTTTATAAATTTTGAAAATTAATTAAACTTCGTTTTTAATTAAATCGAGCTCAACTTTTTGCCCGAGGATTACCGAGGCGACACATGGCACTGTGGGTGTGTGTATGCGCGTTTCCGGTTACCATCAACCTCGCCCAACTGTTCACTCTCCACCACTGTTCCTGCTGCCAGCGCGCAAGCGATGAGTCGGAAAATGCTTTCACTCGTTGGCCTACGAAAGGGGCCGACGGGAAAATAAGCACCATTTTGGAGACCGTCCGGTTACTCTTTGCTTTCTATCCCTCCCTTCCTTTCTCTCTCTCTCTCTCTCTTTCTCTCTCTCTCTCTCTCTCTTTGCCTAGCCTATGGTAGAGCGGTGATGATGCGTGAAAAGCGGCTCGTGTCCCGTCGTCAAAAAACCGCGACACCACGCGATGACGCCCGGCCCAATTCTGATCCTGGCCACGGCTAATCCCAGGTGTTTACATATTTTAGGCTTTGCTAAGCATTAATATTCGCATTGAATTCGTGGCGAAGGGCTGGAGGAGAAGGGTGCGAGGCAGCCCTGGACAATGCTTTTCCCGGACATCACCTTCGCCCCCGGGCACCGAGTGGGAGGTTGAAAATGGCGCAACGCGGTCCGCGGTGTTAGTTCGTGCTCCGACCGACGGTAGATTATGCCACCAGCTAAATCCGGCCGGGGCCGAGTGTCATAACATTATCCACTCGGCGGAGGGATGCTACAGGGGGAGGTTGGTGATCGCCCCATCATCGGCGGCATGTGGACAAATCCATCCAATTCGAACGCTCCCGACTGATGGGAATTAATTATGCCACTTGCGTACGCTCGAAATGCCATTGATGAACTTCCCCCCGCGGGGCGGGCGGAGGGCGGGGACGGACAAGTCCGGAAAAGCGTGCAGGCGAAGGCGGGCTGGCAGGAGATTGGCGAAACATGTGTTGTTGGGCTGATTGATTTGCCAATCGGAACGATTGGAACGCGTTGGTGTAGACCTTGGTCGCCGGATTAGCTTCGATTCCGATCGGGCCGGCCGATCGCCACCAGCACTGGAAACACATTGGAAAACAATCGCTGGAAAACATTTTAAACGCAACAAAAACAAAGAAGATACATAAAAACGGTTGGCTTCCCGCGTCACGCATGAACACTTGACGGATAATTGCAAATGTTATTATGATAATTACGCCACACTTCCGGCGGCGAAGAGGGTGGGGGTTTGGCGGTTGGTGAATGTTAGTGAAGTGACAAAATCGTTCGAACGGGAAGCCAGCGGATTAGCCGAGGCTGAATTGGGCTTCGGGCGAATCAATTCGGCGTTACGAGTCGAGTGGAGGAGTTTGTTAACAGTTTTCCAGTTCGTGATAATGTTGTTCGACACATGGCTTTTCACCGACGGGATGTTTAGTTTGTTTTAGAATTAAGATCATTTAAACAACACGATCGTTTGATAATAAACTTTATGAAATCCGTTCTTCCTGACGCTGATCTCAAATGTTATGAGGAAGATCTTAAATATCTAAACTTCGTCTTAACTGGTTCTTATTTATACCGAACTGGATGCTATCTGGTAGGACAGAACAAAAAACGAATACCTCGACAGGCCAACGACAAACAGCCTGAACCTCCAAGTTCCAATCTAATTTCCCAGGAATTGGAAAAGAAACGAATCGGTACGCTAATTACGAGGAAAAACGTGGAACGCCGAACGAATAGCCATCGTCTAAGCATGCAGATGCGGTCCGCTCCCTCTGGCCAGGGAGAAGAGAGGCGACTGTTCGGTGGAAATTCCATGTTGGCCCGCTTCCCGGAACGAACCCCGAACGGGATCCATTCTCCAAGACTCGCTAACGAAGAAAACCCGGTGTAAGGTTGTGCTTCTTCCATTGCAGCCGAGCATCGCGCAGCATCGTTTTCATTGATCTATTTTTAGTGCAGCGCGTGCAGCATGTGCAGCATAATAACATCAACATGTGCCGTCGCGCGCTCTGGGGCGTTGCCACGATTATCACGATAAAGCAGAAAGGGCACTAACACTATAGCTCCCGTGGGGGGACAAAAGAGAAAAGAGCAGGCGAATCGAAACCAGAAACCGACCTCTGCCGGGCGGGCGGGAGGATGGGCGCAAAAACCGGTGTTGCGGGCGAGTGCAAAAGAAAAACCCGACACCGTCTGCGGCCGGCGATGATGTGCAACGATGATGATGATGATGATAATTCGGGAAATGGGAACCACCGCAGAGAAAATCAAAGGCAGCCAGCCAGCCAGCGAGAGCCGAGATGCGCGGCGATACCCGGGTGCACTTGCACATGCACCGGTGCACTGCGTGGCTCCGACAATCAGCTCCGCAAACCGGTGTTGATGTTTGTGGCGCACGCTGTTGCTGTTGCTGGTGCCAGAAAACTTCCGTTCGTACCGTCATCGCTGGAAACATAAATCCGTTTTCCCGCCGCAGTTCAAACAAGCGGAGCACGCCCGGGAAATGGGATGAAAACGAGATCGGCCAACACCGAACCGTAAATCATACAAACCGTCGCGGCGGGAACAGAAGGAAAACCCACCGCCGGCACATCTGGGTTTGTAACGCACACAACGGACCCGCCACGCGCGGATTTCACCGGAGGTTTGTTTTCCCGGCTGGACACGGACGCCGACTTTCCCTTGACGGACGGCTGGGACGGTGCGGAAGACAAGACTTTCGATTATTACTTCATCGTCCTGCCAAGTCTAGACCGGGGCCACTCTTCGCGTACGATAAATCAGTGCCAGCTTAATTGCCTCCAATATGCTGCTTCAATTGCGCGGAAAAACGCGAACCGTTTCCATTGATTTGTGCTCGCAATCACTCGCCGGAACACACACACCGGTGGAAAGGCAATCCTGCGCTCGAGTGGAAAGCTAATGGGTTTTTGATTTATCCTTGGCCACGTTCGAGTGGCTTTGTGATGCATTGTGGTGTTGGTTTTCCTTTTTCTTTGTGTCTCGTATTGTTAGTCTCTATTTACATTTAGAACAGGCTTTGTCCGTTTTAAGTAAACTTGGATCAAAAGGCTGTTAAACAGGCTAATGTTATCCGGAATCTAGGACTGCATTATGTCCAGTTTCAATAGAAAATCAATTGTCAAATATCTAAACTGATTCTAAAGGACGTTTAACAGGAATTTGCATCTTGTATTTCCCGATTTTGATTTGAGGCTCATATCCTACCATCCAACCTTGGCATCCTTGGCATAATTGAATGAACGCATTCCAGCAATAAACTGGTTAAGGCTGTGAAACCAAATTGTTAAATGCCAAAATTCGAAGCATCGTTGGATCCATTCGATGCGAAAACCCTTTTCGATGATTCTATGAATGTTTGTTATCGGCATAAATATTCTCTACGTTTCACAGTTCCTGCCATATAATTCCTGTAAATAATATATTCACCAGGCAAACATGGACCATTATCCTTCCCGGAAACCGTATTTGGAATCGAAATCAAAATGCCAACGGGAAATTCCCTACCATTCGGGCCATTTTCACTGCAATGCACGCGCAGTGCGATCTTTACATACATAAGTGATATGAAATTATGGGAAAATGGACTTTAGGTATTCAGATTTTGGACATTGATTGAGGAAAACGGTCAATAACGGGGATTCGTAAGAATTTGGAAAGCTGTCTGCGGATTTCAAACAATTTCCCCACTCAACTTGACGAGTGACGATCAATCGGAAACGATGGGAAATATTGAAATGCGTTCATAATATCCTGCACAGCCTTTTCACTTATTATCACATTTTAAGAATTCAGAATCGATTTCCAATGCAAACAAAGCAGCTGAAAATTAAACCACCTTCCATGTCACTTCAGTGCCCGTTCAGTATACATGAAGTGCTCTCGTCGATAACGGCGCACTACATTCATTTTATTCGCCGGAACATTACAAAGTCAAGTGCCGTCAACGACACGTTTAATCTCATTTCGATTACACGCGCGCCACTTGAATATGGAAACGTGTGCTCAGCCAGCTCGCAAGGAACGGGTTGAGCGATGGCCCCGTTAGCCGGTGGCGGGAAAACGCCCATTTGGCATTCAGCGCGCGACGCCCGACTCCGTAACTGTGGCTTCCTCCGCTGCTGGCTGGCTCAATTTATCATAAACAGACGGGAGGCGAGACACACGCGAAGGGGACGCACAAGGAAAAGGAACAACAGCCACACTGTTCCGGGAAAGCAATTGAATAGAAAATAGGGGCATTATTACTGCTCGGGCGTGGCGGCGGAGGGATGCGAAAAAAAACAGGAAAACGCGAACGATAGACCCGACAAGGACAACGCCATCAAGCGAAGGATGATGAAATTGATATCCTTCAGGTGGCGAAGAGCGGGTCCCGCGAGTACGCAGGTATTCTCCGGCGAGTTCCGTCGAACTCATTCCACGTCCTCCCCGCCCTCTCCGGCAAACATTTCCATATGCGGCCAGCATCAGCCCCGGACAAACATTATCATCTGTTTTCCCACTGGGAGAAAAAGGAACGACGGAGTGAGCAGAATAAAATAAATATGTACATCCGAGCGAGCTCATCGACAACGCGGACGCAAACAGACGCCCCACTTCGGCTGGTCGGTTGATGATCCGTGTCGGGGAGAGAAGCTGAAGCGGGACCGAGCGACGATGGAGAAATGAATGAATGTAAAGCAAATAATCTACACCTAATTTCACGCCTCTTACGCTTCGCTCATAAATACATGGCTTTTCAATATTTATCATCGCAAATCCACGCCATTACTTCTCATTTGAAACGCAGGCCCGGTGTGTGGCGAGAGGGGGCAAGGAAGGCAAAGAACAGGAGCAGCGAGAGATGATTTTCGGGGGTCTTGCGGGGTGGAGGGAATGGAATTGGAAACGGAAAAGCCTCCGTTTTTCACCGAAAAACGCGGAAATGTTGTACACCGCGCTTCGGGTGTTTGTCCTGACGGTTCTAACGATCCTTGAAATCCCCACAACTTCGGCTGCGGGCGAGGACGATTTTGCTCGCCATCCTCTCCTCCACCCCCACCCCCCTTACCCTCCTCACTCCTGAGGGTTGCCGTCTTCTTGACGTGTCACTTCGGGGTTAGTAATCTTGCGGAAAATCCTCGCCATTGCCCACTCTTCCGTTCCTCACCCAGCCGGGGGTTAAACATCCCCGGCAGGACCTGCAGGACCGCTAGGCCGGGAGGGGGGCGCGCACTTTCGGGGCGGGGAGGAAAAAGTAATACCTTCGTGCCCTTGACATCGTTGAATATTTCAAAAATCGCTCGAGCGTCAAGTCGGCGTCCGGGGAGGGAAAGAAAATAGAACACGACCGGAGAAAAGCTGGTACGAGTTTGGAATAAATTTTTCGCAACGCTCCATTTCCCTGCCGCCGGCTCAGGCTCTGTCTGCGTCCCGGGGGCCGCGAAATTCTCGGCAGAATATTTTGAATCATTCCCAGCGACGGCAGGAAGGGCCCGAGCGCTAGGATTAGACGAATGTGTCGCTCTAATCGGAACCGGCTTCCATCCATGGCGCGCGGGGGGGGGGGGCTTAGAATGTCTTCAAATGCGGAAAATCCATCCCTAAGCACAGCGCCGTCTCCACTCCTTTTTTCGGTGTATTTTTGGAAGTTTGCGGAAGTCGGCGACGGTGGAGTTAAAGGTGATCCGTCGGAAAAGAATGCGCCCGGAGATTTCTTGCCGAACATTCCACCCTGGTTGAGGTTTCCGTTGGTTTGCAAATCGATGCTCGGGATTTACGTAGATCCCTCCGCAAAAAGTAAACATTTCCACCTTTTTCCCCTAAGCTAATGGGTAAGACCATTTCCATCTGGTTTATTATTTCCATCTTCCAACCTGGCGAGAGAAAAAGGAAGAATCCAGTCAACAAATGGAACTGGCGGAACAAAAATCTGGCATGCCATACAAATTGTCAATCACAATCTCCTCCGTTGCTTCCACGCCGGGCCGCCTACTGCGCATCAGAATAATCCTGAAGAGCAACCGCCTTCGACTGTCGAACCAAGCAGAAGTAACCGTCAAAAGATCTGCGCTGCCATCCATAAACCGTGTTCCGAATGGCAGAGTGTAATATATGATCCTGAAGGAAAGACTGAAGGCACGTGCCGAACCCAACGCTGACCGGAACTGCTACCATTTGTGTTTGTATCTGGCGAGCTTCGTTTCCATTCGCCTGCCGAGGGGTGGTAGAGTATGGGTGAACCCTTTCTACCGAAAAATCTGGAACGTGACCCGGAACGGAAACCGATCAAAGACGCCAGCTCTGCGTCGGTGGGTGCACAATAAAATGCAATTGTTCAAACATTTCACATATTTATCAAAACCGCCCAGGCTGGGCGAGGGGGAGGGGGGTGTGTGCATTGGGAGACGTTGCCCGGAGGGTTCTATGTTAACGCTGGCTTTTAAAACATGACATGATTTATGCCACCATGAGCTACAATACAAGCAACCGGATCGGCGGCGTTTGTGTTTCGTTCTTACGCTTTCTGGTTCTGGCGGTTCCGCGTTTGCTGCACCGTGCGGATGTTATGCAAATATTCAATTGTTCGCCAGCGCAATATGGCGTGGCTTCGATTTGCCGATGGAAGTAAGGGGAGCAACTGCCCGGAGTGACGAGACTGGAGCGATGGTAAATATTTCAAACCGGCCGATCGATCGGGACATACGTTGAATGTCCGACAGCTCCGACCGCGCGTGAGTGTGTGTGTGTTAGAAAATGAGTACAATGTGCTACATTTTCACCACCACGCTCCAAACTTCACCTGACGCTTGCCTACCGCCGGGAAAGCGTGGACGAAAAATCCATCCAATCCAATAAAAATAAACTTCCCGGCTCGTCCCGTGTGTCCAAGGTTAATTTTTCAATTTGGTCCTTGCCCAAACAGAGAGAGCGGGCCCGAATTTCCATGTCAGGTCCCGCGGGAGATGATTATTTCCTACATGCCAGCGCTGGGAGGGGTCCCGGCTCGCGATAATTTCCCCCGGGAGTCGTCGGAACGTCGTCGGAACTTAGGGGCTTTAGGAATCGATCGAACTCCGGGCGCGTGACATAAGCCGGGATATAAAACCCACGGGGCGAAAATGAGCCCGACCTGACCTGGGAGGAAGCTGACATTATTAGCAGGATCGGCACACGTTTGACCTTGGACCTTCGCCCTTCCATCGTGCGCACAGACGAAAGAATCACGCAATGGCGTTCTAATGGCAGTTTTCCGACTGACGATTCGGTTCCAGGAAATTCGAAGCGAATTCCTTATCAGAACCGAGCGAACCTCTTTAGCCAGAGGGCCGGAACCGGTGGCACGAACAAGTATTGATAACGATCAGCAACCACCGTTGGCGTTGGAACCTGTTCCTTGAAGATGGTTCCGATGGTTCCACTTTACTCAATTGTTAATCCACTTACTGCGAGACTGCGTACGAAATTACACGCCATTCGCACACCATTAAAACTGAGCGCGCCGAGGGAAGCGAAAAGGATCCCAAATTAATGTAGAACAAACGAGGCCTCCCCTCCTGCTGCCCCTCTTGTGGTTCCGCTTCCGAGGCTGATACCAATTAGGGCCGGCTTTTGGACGGAGTCGGCCGTAAAAACTCATCAATCATTATCAGCCCTCCCAAAGGACGCGGACCCCGGGAGGATCGGGCGCGTTGGCCGCGGTGGGTGGTTACGGTTTATTATTCGGAAAACCTTATACGCAAAAGATACCGAACACCCCCCTCCAGGTTGAACTGGACCTCCCCTTTTCCGGCTTGGGGCTGGCTCATTATGCGGTGGCTTTCGGTGGTGGTTAGAATATTGATTATTATTCCGTGGCGGGATCCAAGCCGGCTCGATCTATAATGAGCCCTTCGAAGGAACGACGCCCGGCTTTTCCCTTTGTGAAAAAACTCGGACGAGTCAATTTGGACGGTGCTTTTGAAATAAGGGATTCATATTTTTTTGAAAGAAAACTTTCGTTCTTTTTTTTTAAACATTACTGGCAAAATTGGCCACCTTCATCGGCCACCATTTTTTATTACCTCCATTAAATGTACCGGAAGGACGATGGGCAAAACATAAGTCGAAATGAATCAATCACTTCCAAACGTTGGGGTCATTCCATTGAACCGATCGGACTACTCATCCCTACCCCGATCGATGCATTCTTCTTCGATAAAAAACGCACATTCATGACATTCCATCGATTCCGTTGCGAATGCCGCCCTTCAGGGAGATATTTAATTATAACATTTTAGCGCACCCGTCGGATGCCACTCGCTAACGACCGCGCATAGTTCAACGTTCGCCAATTCGCCATGTTGCATTTTCGGTCTTTTCTTCCACACGCAAACCAATGCGAATCGTTGTGGCAACGAACGCCACGGTGCACGGAAATCCATTTCCATTTTTCACGCGAACGAAATCGAATGGAGGTTTTCCGTTACTGTTTCCCTTTTGTGTTCGGTGGAAAATGGCACCGATTGCAAACACGTGCTGGACTTTTAACCGGAGTGTGAATGTTTTCCTTTTGGGAAAATATGTGACCATCGCTCAGTCGACGCTTGCCGGCCACAAGGGGAACAATTTAAAAACGTTTATCAAATTATCAGCTTTCACTCAACCCTCACTTCAAGGGAGGGAAGCAACGTTCCATGCACGTGAATCCGATTGCAATTGCGTAGTCCATGACGTGCGCACTCGGAGCTAGACCCTGTGGATTGTGTTGCATGTAGGACGGAGTTCTTCGACGATTTCTCTATGCTTTCAGTTTCCAACATTAATCGTACGGCTTTAAGCAAACATTGAACGAAACAAAAACATGAATTGTTTAAACCAAAACAAACATCTCCCAAAGCCACGGAGGAGGAAAAAAACATGTTTTAAAATAATTGTTCTTATCAACACCGAAGAAAATGGTCCCCCAGTGGTGGTTCACACTCGAAGGCCACAGTTCCGACCGCAAGAAGGAAGAACAAAAACACACACCCGAAAACGGAACGCACACAGGCCAGTTCCGTCCCCCGGTTGCGGCCGGTTCGCTGGTAATGACATTTTAATAATGTAAACACGGGAACAGACGGAACGGGAAAAATCTCGGCAACATAAATAATTTATCCCATGAGCGCGCCCCAAAAGAAACACGGGTCCACCCATTGCGTAACGAGGGCGCGCGGGATTCACGCGTCGCTAAACGACACCAGATGGAAAATGTGCTCTCGGGTCAAAAGAGGCGAGAACCGAAAGGGAAAACAAAACACAACGGCGGAGGGAAGAAGGCCGCGATGGGAAAAGGGCCGCGGCTGCTCGGGCCGCGAGTTTTCCCTAATGAAACGGGCGATGAAAATCAACGCTACCCGGAGGAGCAACGGCGTTTGGACAAACAAGCTGCCAGCAGGGCAGGCCGCCAAGACATCTCGCCAAGACAACTCGCCGAGTCCGGGATCGGGGGGCCGCGTTGTGGGGGTTGCTCGGCGCAGCGTCTGTTCGCCATGGGAGTGTGCGTAAATGACATCCGAGCCTTCGGGTTCGCCGCAGGGTTCGCCACTTTCTCGACTGTAAGCCGGTCGGTTGCTTGTGGGGCCCAGGGTGAGAAAGGGCGGGCTGGTAGAAAAGATAAACAACTCAGCGACGAAGATAAACGATTGGAGCAAGATAATTATCTAGAAACATGCATTTTATCAAACGAAAGTTTAATATGCTGTTTGATAACCTTTGACCATTGACGACGGGTTCGCCTTGTAGTCCTTTTTAAGCTAAACTTTTAGATTCGTTGTGTTTCTTTTGTGCTGGAAATAACATCCATATCTTGTAGTTGTTTAATTTATAATTAAAAAAAGTTACCCCATTCGTCGGTAGCGCGTCATAACGCGCCGAGCACAATGTCTTTGTTTACAACTTTGACAGTTTGTCGTTCATCATCCGAGTTTGGAAGAATGGCATCCGTAAAACTATGCCGCAGTAAATCATCGAACGCAGATCGCTTCCGTAGATTTTTCATCCCGCGGCATCCGTGGGTGCATCGTTAGCTTTCCGTGGAGAAAACATTTCCCCCTCCC
>JAOEFI010000003.1:12076563-12095761 GCA_034621735.1 Anopheles plumbeus
AGCAGGTCGTCGAAAGTGCAACAGGAAGCTTCGAAAGATACAATCGAAAGAAAAGATGAGTCATGTAATGAAAATATTGCTCTAACCTTTGGTGGAAATTAATTAAAAATCTAATAAGCGGACACGAACGTAAATAATTGAGTGTTGGATGAAACGATCCTGGTCCTCTCGTTCATTCTCTCTCATTCTCTCACTGTCTCTCTCTTTTTCTTCTTCCACAATCGAAACTGGGGCAGCGAATTTCCATCCCAAACTTCCTTCCATTTCTTCGAGCCCTCTCGAGGGCGTCTGTTGAGGTTGTTCGAGAGGATGTTGCAACTGCGAACCTCGGTTTCGCACCGTGCCCTCTCGCGCCCCTCGCGCCTCCGTGTGTTTTCCATTCACAATTGATTGAATATGCAGGAAACTAAAAAGAAAGCCGGGAAGACGTGCTCACCGGCAAGCGGGCCAGCGGAACTTTCCACCGGAACCTGCACTGCACTGTGCCGACGGTTTCCCGGCCCGTGGGCAAGGCGAAAAGTACGCGGCCGAGGGAAACATGTTCCACTTCTACGGTTCTACGGCACGACGGCAGACTACCAATGGCCTCCTTCGGAGTGTATGGTCGGTAACGAGGACGAAATCTTCTTGCTACCACTACTAGTTGGCAACGTGTTAAAAGGAGGCCCGTCGAGAGGAAGTAAAGACGCGCCTTGGGAGAGAAAATGTAATTGAATGTATTACTTACAATTACAATTGTGCACCTTCCAGCACTATACATGAATGTCCTGCCGTTGGAACAGGATGACGAGGAAAGATGTGTAACATTTTCACTTAAACAACATCAAACAATTTTTCAGGAGTAAAAAGGATTTCCTTTTCAAGTGACGAAAGCATTTTTCACCCATCAAGTGGTTTTACTAACCACCTCAAAGGATTGCTGCAACACAAATGCAGCGCCGCGGAAAGCCGAATGCAATGGCCATTTAACTGTGGCTTGGGTAGAAAAAGAAAAACTCGGAAAAAAAGAGTAGGAAATTGAATAGGGAGTGAAAATAAAATGCATTCACTTAATGAGATTCTCGTGCGAGATTTTTTCATGGCGATTACACTTCCCGAAGATAGTGTCCCTTTTCTTGGGTTCGATGGATCTGCATATCCCGTTGCGTGTCTACCGTTCCCTTCGAGCACCCCACCCCCCAGAAGCCGGAAGCGTTTGATGCTGGAGCTTACGACCAGCCTCAGTTCCACGGGGCACGCTTTTCTATCATTACAGATTCATTTCGATTACTTTCGGAGCAAACAAACTCGGCGGGGAGGCGCGTGGTGGGTCGGTGTGCAACGGACGGCGAGAATGGGTCCAATGAAAATTGCATTCGCTTGCTCGGGACCCATTTTTCCGCTTTCGCGTTGAGTTTTTCGCACGTCCACGAGTTTGGGCGAGCTAAGGGGAAGGGGCCGCTGAGCGAAAGGGTGAATAAAATTTCCCGTTTTCCACATCCCACCCCGGACCGTACGGAAACGGCGGTCAATGGGCAGGGCCCTTCCACTAGCCCCTCGCCCCCTCATGCTGGAAGCTGAAGGTAATAAAGTGTCTCAATAAATAAACCGCACGAGAAACCACCAAGCTCGGGAAAAGCGGGTGGGAGTTTCCATTTCAATTCCGGATGCACGCGAAGCTGGACGTTTCCCTCTCTATCTCCCTCTCCTTGTCACTAACCAGAAACGCCATCCGTCTGGGGTCAGATTTGCCTTCCATATATTTTGGCCACCAGTCTCACCGGATGCTGTCCCCCGGGGGTAGAAGGTTGTGGAAGGGGGAGGTGGTGAGACGGCTTTTCTTAACACCTTCCACCCGGTCACCCACGGGCTCATGCCGGCAAACTGGGTGGGCATTTCTGCGTTTCGAAACACAGATTTCTTCAGAAAAATATGCGAAGCGAGAGAAGCGACGTCCGGAGGCTGCAAGAAGGGCGAAAGAAAGGTTCGGAGGGACCTACATAAAAATGTGTAAAAACTCGGAAAAGCTTCGCTTTGTTCCCTCTCCGTGCGCCAGAAAGTTGGCCCGTAGCTGCTGCGGACGAGTCTCGTTCACTTAAACACATCGACGACAACGATGACGCCCTAACGACGGGGACGACGGCTTCACGGACTCCGACGCTCGGAAGGTCCGGGATTTGCTGAGATTCCGGTTGGTTTTATGCAAGTCCCCTCCGTGCGCTCCCGTTCCCTCAATCCCCACCGGTCGGGTGAGCGAACAAATGTGCACACTTTGTCGACTCGAGCCCCGTTCGTGTGTTCGTGTGTCTCTTCTTTGTTGTTGTTGTTGTTGTTGCTTCCGTCTGAATCCTTTTTCGGACATTTTCTTCCACCTCGTGTTCTGTCGTGCTGGTGGCGGAGCGTGTTTTTCAGCCATAAAGTAGGAACTAAGCAGCCAATCAAATCTTTATGAGCATCCTCCCGGCTTCTCGGGAATGTGAATCGAAAAACGATCGTCAGCGCAAGTGAGCAATTGGATTCATTAATCATCAACGCTCCACTCGGGTCGACTTTGTTGTCGTTGTTGCTGTGGGGGGCACACAATGTCAACAATCCAATTGTAGTGAACCATCTTTTCATTGGAAAACATTTGCATTTTCTCGAGGAAACATCTTTCTCAAAAGGATAACCAATTGACGAAAACATAAGAACGACGAAGGACAAATATTTGCGAAAGGATTCATTTTCCATCGATTTTGGTTTCTAGTCCGTTTGAAAATTATACCGACATGTATTACAGACACATCCTTTAATATGTGGACATGTCCTTTAATGTGTTTTGAAAGCTTTCTGAGAGCTTCTACTCTATTCGTATCATTTTAAATGACAGCAATTCGTTCCACTTCACGCAAGCCAACTATAATTTTATCAATCATCCCTCGTAGCTCACCAAGTTTGGTAATGTGGGGTAACATTTGACCTTTCCCGTGAGCCAAAAAAAAAACAGAGAAAACAGTGAGAAAAATGGAAGTTAAAAAAAAGTGCTGGTGAGTGGGTGGATCAACTGGAGTCGACCACGTTTGAATTGTTATTTGAGTTTCAGAGAAGGGAATAACTTTTTGCTTTCACTTTGCTCCAGCGCTTTGACGGCAAACATTGGTCACCAACTTTTCGGCCGAAATATTGGAAAAGTTCAGTGGCAGTGAAAATGTCTATTTTAGCCGGAAGTAGCCCAGTGTCCATCGGTCGAAGGAAAATCAACGTTAAATGAGTACTGTGGTGTTTGGAAAAGATTGGAAAACTTTCTCCTCTGCAGATTTCAATTTCGGCTTAGTCTTGTTCACATGTCAGCAGGACGTGATTGTATTAGATGGGGCACATAACGCCGTTTGCAATGGAAAATGTCTTCCAGATTTTGTACGGATTATCCTGAATCTATGAGATACATTTCGGACGTTTAACTCAGAACATCCTCCGGCAACTTCGGATTTTCTAACAACTAGTAAAAGAATCACTTTTTCACGACCTCATCAAACAGGGTAATGAGGTCCGGGCGTGGACTTCATTTCGAGCCGATTAGAAGGAACGATATTTTAAACTGCAGCGCATCGCAGCCGCCCGGAAGCTTTTCATCTGGTTTCCACCTAGCGGACCTAGGCCAGTTTCACACCTAGAGCGCAATGTTTAATGCACCCATCAATCGTTGCGGTGATTCCTGAACTGGCCGTGTCCTACACCGTGGTCGGTGTGATTTGGAATTGTTTATGGACCACACCGTAAACGTCGTCCTGCCCCGGACGTTTTTTATGATTATTGTTTTCCTTCTTTTTTATATAGACACACAAACATCAATCCGAAGCGAACCTAACGAACGAAGAAGCTACCGTCGTGGTGAGGCCCAACATGTTTGATTTACCAGCATCATTTTACGAGCGCCTAGAGCCCCGCGTCCGGCCGACCCCGAGGTTGCCCCGAGGGACCGAAGAGTGGGTGACCCTGCCCTGCCGGGACTGGCCGAACGGGGGTGGTTAAATTTAACAGGTCCGCATCCCGGACACGGGACACGGGACACGGACTGTCGAAGCGAAAACATTTGTTTTAACCGGCCGAGTTCGGCCGAAAGACCGAATTTCTTTCCTCTTCCTCCGTTTTCCACCGGTTCTCTTCTCGGTTCGCTAGTAAAAGATGACATCCTTTCGGGCTTCACATTTTCGGTCGTTTACATATTGTCCTATTAGGCGGGAGGTTTTTTTTTCCCGTTTCATCTTCCTCCTTTTCGGGCCCATCACGGTCCGCGTGTCCTTTGTTCACGCTCGACGGATTTTGGCAGACGATCCTTGACGTGACACAGGCACCACTACCAGCGAGGATAATCTTTCCCGCCTCGCAGGTCAAACTTACAGGACACGCCGGCCTTCGTCCACCTTGCTGTACGGGACGGAATCTTTCCCAATTTTTTTCTTTTTACCCGAGTCCAGCATTCGGTATTGACAACCCGGTCGCGGTCATCTTCCTTTTCCCTTCGTAGTAGTGACTCGTCAACGAGCGTGGAGGAGTAAACGATTTGACCTGTCCTTTCCCTATCGGTTGGGTCTTTTTTTTTTCATTTCCCGTCAAGAAACCGTGGACCTGCGGGAGGGAAGCTGCGAGTGGAGAGCCCGTTTGCATGTCTGCAGCGATAAATCTTTTAAGGCATCCTCGAAAGAGGTCGAGCCCGGGCATTCCGGTATGTTGTTGTAACGCACCTGCCGGGAGGGATGGGCGAAGAAAATAAGGACCGCCACCGTCCTGCAGGTGTCCTTGCGAGGAAGTGAAGCCGGGTAAATATTGAACACGAAGCCACACTACAAATATAACACCAACTCCGGGAGCCGGGAGAAATGTTTGGAAGTTAGCACTTAAACCAACAGACTGGTGGTGGCACTGGAAAATGTGTCAACATACTGAACGACTTTCTTCCCGGGGGAGTGGGCGACCAATTTTTCTACCCGCCCACTAGTTAGGGAAGCTAATGATTTCTCACAGCTCCGCGGCGAAGGCGAAGCGGGTCTACCCTTTGCGGAAGAATTGAAAGCATTTTAGATGGGAGGGTTACCCTGCAGCAGTTTGTTTTTTTAATATTTGAGAACTCCCTCAAGAGAACATATTTTTACGGCGAACCCTGATTTTTATTTATCGATTTCCCTTCGACGGGAAAAAACAGGCGACTGGCACTTTCATCCATTTGATCTCTGGGCGAGTCGGCCAATCGTTCGATGTCATCTCGCCGCCCTGTCGATAGGCGGGAAAGGGGCCACGGAGGGTGACGGGAAACGGGTCGGCCGACTGAAACGGTTTAATTAAATCCCGCTTGACGCGTCGCAAGTTGATTGCTCGGGCTGGCCGATCTAAAATGGCTATCAAATTAACACTGACAGCTGGATTAATGATGTCGCATTGTTCTCGAGGTCCTTCCCCGTACCTTCCGGGCGGGTTCCCCAAGGACGGAAGGGCCCCGTCGCTGGGCCTCGGCCGGGGCACAAATCAATCAAGCGATTGGCAGCGAAATTCGTTCGCCAAACTCTTGCAGCAGGCAAATTCGATAGACTCGCCGTGAGTGGCATTTGACAGCGGTTCCCCAAACGTCACTGCCGCTTCCGTCGGGGTGGGGGTCTGAGTCAAGCGACAGGTAGAAGTAGGGAGGAAGCAATTGGAGTGAGGGAAGTGCATGTGAGCGAGGGAAAATGGCATCGGATGGGGTTTTCAAGTTTCTCAACGCCGCAACAGAACCACAAGAACGCACGCGCTAGCTCACTTTGGCTTTCTTCTTCGACTGCCACCAAACGACGCCTCTCGGAGTCTTCGGCTGTATCGAAGAGGGTCTTCCGAGTCGTCAACTGCAACCGTACCTCGGTGGTACCTCGAGGGAAAACCGGTGGCCGGGGAAAACTGCGGTGCTGTAACATGATATCTCACCGAATCGCCTGTCGCATGCACCAGCGATGATGATCAACCGGCATCGGAATCATAAACGCACCAGCAACCAACCCACCCTGCTTCCACTTCCCACCCCACCCAACAATCCATCCCCTAGTGAGAAACACCCGCAGGATCATAAAAGTACGGACACACAATGCACTCATAATTCATTATCAATTAACGCGGAAAATCATTTACATATGTTCAAATGATGCAGCGGCCATCTGGTGGACCGATGCGAATGGGTGGTTGGTGTGGGTGGGTTGCATGGGGTGGGAAAGCGGAGAAGGTTGGAAATGCAGTACGCAGTTGAATGCAATGACAGATGATGGCATCCGATTCCTTCGAGATTGAACGCTATAGCGTAGGCACAGTGGGAAATCGGTGATGGGTTTTCCCATCTAACGACGATATAACCTTTCCGAAAACGTTGTACTATACTTTAGTTTAATATGTATGTTTGACTACTTTTTCCGTTGCAGTCCACCGAAGGGAAAGTATGACCAATGGCGAACGCGTTCTTCTGAACCAAAAAAAAAACGATTTTCCGTTCTGCAGGTTTTAATTTAATTTAAAAAATTATATCATTCACACTATCCATTTTATCTCAATATTTCCGGAATATGCGTTTTCTCAAAATTCTTCCACAAAAACACGGAAGTTGAATCCCCATTTCCCGAGCCCGCGTGTTAACCCATAGTGCCAGCATATTTCCATCCGAGCTAAACACCGATACGGGAAACTCCCCGGCGCAGGCCACTATGTAACAATCAGCGTGCGGATCACCACAGGCCGCATTACGCAAGATACGAAGCCCATCCCGTCCCGACTCGACCCGGCCCCACTGGCCCTCTCCGCCCTTTCTGGACAAATCAGAGTTCGTTTCAATTAGTCCATCGAAAGTCGGCCCTCCGTCGCCGCCGTGCCAGCCCACAGAACCGACCGCCATGAGGAAGGAATCCGTTCCGACCCGCAGCTCGGTTCCCGTTCGAAAACACGCGCCGTTTCCGTGGAAAGTGGACCTAACCCACCGAAAGTCGCCAGAAACCTCCACCGAAGCGTTAAAGCCTAGGCGCGGTCACCACCACGACAAGCTTCACCGATCAGAAGCAGATGAACTGGAAAAGAGGTCCGCATCTCGCTCTCCGTTCCGTGCTCCCTTCTCGTCTTCCAACAGACCCCTGGCCTTTCCCGATAATTAGCTCCGTCGACTAATTTCACGCTTCATTTCAAGATTAGAAGAAAACCGTTGAACAAGGCGTCGACAATCATCGCGACACAGTGAAGTGTGTGCGTTTGTGTGTGTGTGTGTGTGTGTGGGGCTGTGGAGAAAAGGTTGGCCTGTAGCGAGGGGCAGGATTAAAGCCACAGTCAAATTATGACATTCACTGACGATACGCGCGGTCCGCGCACGACAATGAAAACGATTGTTAAATAAGTGTGAACGACTTCCAGCGCGATCTTCGCGGTCTGACGCTCGACGCGTTCCGGCGCATGTTTGGGTAATAAATTCTAAAAACCCCGAGTCTGGCAGCATCAAATTCTTTGTGCTCCAGATTCGTGTGCTCAAGAACGCACGAACGTGAAGAACAAGAAAATGGAAAGATGAAACAGTGAGACAAATTTTACGTCCACTCTGGAGACCCCTGGTTTGCCAAAAAGCAATAATTGATAATTTGTCAAGACCGACCCCGACGTCAGCCTCCCCCGACTTGGACCCGGATGGGTCAACGGAACCATAAACCGTTCGCCCTGCCGCGCCCGGCTTCCTTGACGTCGGGTATTTTTCTACGTGAAACTCCGGGGCGGAGAGGAGGAGAGACGGTCTAATAAAACCACAATCTAAGTACCGACAGTCCTCAAGAGCGTCACGAGTTGCGACATCCACCGGAGGGTCCGAACGGAGACTGGTGGCGGGACGGGGTACGAAAAACGGTCTTGTTAGGAATTATTAGTTTTCCCTCAGTCCCCGCAGCTTCCGCCTGCACCCTGTCCCCCTCCCCCATACACACACACACACACAACAAAAGACACTCATTGTGCGCTTCGACGTTGCCCTCGGTCGGTCGATTTTAGGCTGCACGTTTAACCGCTTAGAGTCCTGGCCCCCGCCGCGAGCGTCGGAGTTTTGGCATCTTCGTTCCCAACAGTGACCGCCACCCTCCAGCCCGCATTCCACCCACTAACCGGCAGCAGCGAATTAAATTTCCACTGCAACAGATTAATCGCAAGAATGTGGCTACACTTGTCGACCGATTGCGCTTGAGGAAAACCAATTCCGTGGCGTGTGGTGGAGAAAATTGAACTCGCCTCACCAGTCCCTGTCTGTGTGTCTGTATGTGTATAGGGAATACAATATACAACTGTGAAGATGGCAGATTTTAAATTGAAACAATTTCATGACCAAAGGAGTGGTTCATTCAAGGAGCTAGGGCAGAAGATCGGTGAACTTATTTTATGCAGTCGACATATAGATTTTATGCTGCCGTTGCCACAGGTCCGTCGATTACCTGATGATAATGTTCTGAAAGCTTTAAGGCAATGATGTGCCACTGCTTTCCAATCAACCGACGTGTCCTCTAATCGCAAACTCGTGAAAAGTATACTCACTCGCCAACATGGCCATCAACTCCGGCACCAAGATGCGAGCAGCGCAAACTTTCCGCGTTCCAAAGAGATGAAAAATTCATCAACCATCTTCGGAAACTTTTCACGTGTTTCCAGCGGTCCGAAAATGGTCCGACAGCACGCCAGAAGCAGCAGCAGCAGCAGCATGCGCCGGAAAAGGAAACAGTAGGACCCACACAACCGCAATCTCCTGGCAAGCGGCCGTGGCCGAAGCGGGGCGGATGAGTGTGCTAGTGTGTATGCGAGAACTTCTAAATGGACTGCGCTAACAGCAGTAGGCGCGTCTTCGAGCAAGTTCGGCGAATGTTTCTTTGGCAACTGTATTGGCGTTCGTTTGCTGTCCACATCCCGAGCTTCTTGATCTCTTTCTTGGCCATTGTTGTTGAATTGTTTTTTTTACACCAACCACCAGTTCGTCCTGCGTCCAGTTTGCTTTGCCCCCCGCTGGCTAGCATGATTCCCTTTTGTCCGCGAGCCCGTGTTTAATTTCGGATCCTAGCTTTCCGATGGCCTCCCGCCATTTCTCGGCAGGTCTTCTCCTCCTTCGCTTCACTCAGGTGCTCGGAGAACACGTCTCAAGGTTGCGTGGGTGCAGAAGTGTGTACACAGGTACCTGTGAAGTGTCTTCGGGCACTGAAGGTATGTGTGTAGTTAGGATACCGGTTTCCCAGGAACAGGGTGCAATACTTGCACAGTCAGCCTCGCCTGCCAGAGGGGCAGAAAGGTTGAACGCCTTCATCAACGTTGAAGCGCGGCTCGAAAGGGCTCGGACCGAAGGACCGGTGTGGAAACCGGGGCCAGCATAGCTAATGACTCGAGTCCCCGCAAACGCGGTGCTGTATATCCTTCGGCGGGAGGGCAGCGTCGAATGTGCGAAATGAACATTCCTTTGAAATGGAACGGTCCTGGCTGGGAGGTTCACTCGCTGCTGCAGGTTCGGGCTGCAATTATTCTGCTGGAGACGAGAAGTAACTGAAAGTAGTATAATTTGCCTTCAGCTTGAAAAGTAAATGCCTTTTTAAGGGCTGATGCCCGCACAATGTAATGCTAATCTCCTCGGACGGTTTTCCTCTCGACAGCGATCCAGTGCCTCAATGAATTTTTCCGAATGCGCGAGGCTCCGTCCGGGACTTTCCACGTTTCAGTATGGTGTGCTTTTCTTCCTCCTAAAGACACGCGTATTGTTTTAAATTGGAGGCCCTTGCTCGGGGCGTCTCTGAATGTTATTTGCACTCGCGCTTCTAACCTATCTAACTCCAAGGCTTGCCCCTTTCCCGCCGTTTCCTTGTGCCACTTCCTGTACCCTGTCATTACGATTGCAATGACAGACGGTGCATTGGAACAGCAACAACAACAAAAAACGGGGCCGCATCACAACGAAAGTAATTCAACTTCAGGCTACATCAAAGAAGAAGAAAAAACCACCACCTCCTTCTCCCCGTACGTTGCACCCTGATCCGCAGGACACCCCGTGGGATGGCGCATCGAAATGGAGGGAAATCGTTTGTCCAAACTTTTAAGACGCGTGAAAACGGGCTTTCAAAAACGTGGAACAGGATAAGAAAAGAAACATCCTGTGCGTTTGAAAAATGTACAATGTATGCAGGAAAGTATGTGCGCGAGGGAGAGGGGACAGGAGGCGAAACGCTAAACAAAAGAGTGAAGGAAAATGTCCAAAGTGCTGATCTAACACTGCGTGTTTTGGTTATAGCGATTAATGAGAGTGACAGAGAGGGGGAGAAGGTGAACCGAAAGAGACGACTGCGGTAGGTGCGAGAGAGATAGGCGTGCAGGAAAGCATCCTGGGAGAAAAAGAGACCGAACAACACCATGAGTGAGCAAAATGCGTCAACCGTCAAAACCGTGAGAGAAAACGAACGTATCCTAGAGCAGCACCGGGAGCTAGAGCGAGAAAGTACACACGCGGAAGAGGGAGGGAGCGAGACCGGATTGAGATGCGAGAGAGCACATACTCACACATCGACACAAGCCGGTGCCGATGCGATGCTTTCGTTCGCCTCGAAACGTTCGCATCGTCGAGCGCGAAAGCAGTCTGCCTCGAAGAAGCAACCCGTGTGGAGAGCGTTTTAGTTAGTTTCCCGTGCATTCGTAGTTGGCGACGATTTTTCCGAACGGATCGTCATTCTGTGTTTCGCGGTGTGCGCATTTACGCGGGCAAATTTTCGCGACCCGACCGAGTTTTCCGCGGTGTCCCGGTGCGAAGTCGAACGTAGATCCGTGGATCGAGAGTTTGTGAAAAGGATTTGGCCGGAGGAGCCGCTGCGATCGATCGTGTGGTGGAAATTCCCCCACCCCGCCGGGTACGTCTGAGGTCCCTGAGGTCTGAGAAGGGAGCAAATTGTTCGAATGTGTTGCTGTGTGGCCGCCGACCTGAATTTTTCCGTTTCGTTCTAGTTTCGCGCAAAGGTGCATTGGGGAGGAAGAGGAAAAACTGTTAACCAGCGAGTTGGCCGCTGCAGGTGTGATTATTGTGGCCACATTAACCGACCCGAGGGTTCGAAAGGAGCACAGGCAGCGGGTCCGAGGTCGCGGGCTCGGCCAGTAGTGAAAGCCAATTACTTTATGTTCGGTGGAATGTGCGTGATAGTGCTTTTCCGCTAGAATCGATCGAAGTCGACCGAAGGAGAGAGAGAGCGAGAAAGAGGGCTCCTGTACTTGCCGTGCCACGAAGTGCTTGTTCGTTCGAGGGATCAAAAGGATATATCGCTACCAAGGCAAAGGTGCCAGCTGGTTTGCTAATCGGTGACACGACGTGAAGGTGTTCCCCTGAAGGAATAACGAATACAAAAAAAAAAGAAACGATTCGGTCGTCGGGTCGTAGTGGTCGTCTTCGGTGACTCAAAGCTTCCCATCAAGGAGTTTCGCCATCAAAAAGGTAAATTAAGCGGGCCGGAGTTAAACGACGCCGACGATGGCGGCGAATGTCCCCATAAAAGGGAAAATCTGTTGATTTTTACGAGGAAAAACGGGCGTTCGGATACGTGCCCGAACAAATGGAAAAATGGTTCGCCACGACCTCCACCACCACCTAAGCTGGCTGGAAAGTTGCCGCAGATGGAATCGTGTTTTGAACTAACTTTGATCCCCTAACTCATTCGGGGTGGCTGGTTGAAACAGATTGGACCGGCCGTTGTTGGGGAAAAACTGGTGGATTAGTTTGACTAAGCCCCCGGGGGATTGAGGTCTCTCGAGGTGCTAATTGGATGCCACCCCCGAAGGGCGGCAGGGCATATATGTCAACGTTTCGAAAGGCCACACTTCACCCCGTCAGTTCTCGTGATGAGCCTCGTCGTTGTTCGCCGGAGCTCCAAAGAATGCAAAGGCCTTCTTTAATTGTGAACGAATTGAGTGCAGTTTTCTCACCTTCTAACAATCGAGTAGGACATATTAGAGGGATTTTCTGAACGCAGAGCGTGCTGCGATTTGCATGAAAGCTGTAACAAGTTTTTGATTTCAAATTAATTTAATTCCTGCATAAAACGCGTTCACCCGCTCGGTGGAGTAGCGGGAAATAATCGTTACTATTTTTATTGCTCTTAATTAATCCCCCACCGACGCTGCTTTATGCGTCGTTCATTAAAGCATAATCATAAGCCATAAATTGCCAACTTTTCCCCTTCGGCGCGATAAAAAGTTAGTGGCCGCCGTGCTGCAGTAAGATCTCGCTTGCTTCGGGCGCAAAACTGCATTCCACGGTTTATCCACGGCGGTGCCGTATTCCCAGATCAAACATTGGGCCATAAATATGCTCACGCCCAATCCCGCCCCGTTCGCATACCAGGCGCACATATACAGGCACACTTACCAACACACACACTAGGGCCAGTTCACACCATAAGCACGTGCACTTGCAGTTGCACTTGCACCGGCACGAATGTTGCACTTTCTTTTCGCCCGGCCCCGCGCCGCAGCAGTATGAGGAGGAGGAGGAGCTGAAGGAGCAGGAGGAGGTCATTGCAATAAAATTATGTTCTGCCCATTCCCATTTTCCGACTCGCGCGCTGCAGCTGTTTCTGCGCGCTCTGGACACGAACTCTGAGTTTCAACTCGGGGGTCGTGAGCCGTCGTCCTTCGTTCCTCGTCGTGACGCGCCTGGAGGCATGCTAATGGGACGACCCCGGGGCCCGGAGGCGGGGATGATGCAGTAGTAATGAATAATTTAGCCGATTGTGCATCCAAAGATGGGGGTAATTATCGCTGGTGCATCGCCTTCTTCATTGCAACACCACCAAATGCAGTAGCAGCAGCAGCAGCAGAATGTAATGTCGTAACTTGATAACCATCTCCTGGAAGCACTGTGTCTATTTTTACGTCCGATTTTTTGTCTCTCTTTCGCTCTACCTCTCTGTCCCTCTTTACTGTAATGGACCATATTATTCGTAAATCAAACTCCCCTCTCGGTGAAAAACAAAACCCAAAACCAAACTACTACTACTGCGTACAAGCCACTCGATTACTTCTATCCTACGTGCAGGAAAAACTTCCCCGTTGCAGGAAAAATCCACACATCGCCGAGCTTGCCATGAATCATACGGCGGCGGCGTGGGGTGGAGCATAATCTATCATAGTATTCCTGGCTGCATATCAATAAATAAGCCCGCGCTGATGCGACGAGGGAGTACTACATGCCGGGCCGGGCGCCACACTTCGGGGTCGATAATTGTTCCACGCGGTAGACGCACTTTCACAAATTTCCCGCGAGACGCCACACTCTCGCAGCGCACCGGCGTGTGTGCGCGTGTGTGTGGGAAAAGCCATTACGTTAAATGTGGCCTCTATCGTACGTAATGTATCGCAGTAATGTACCGGGAAAGTGAAGGACCCTTTTTCTCCGCATTCGCATTGTTTTGTTGAAATGAATAATAGAGGACGCCTGATTGCTCATTCTTTGGAAAAAAACTCTTATGTTTCATATGGTTTTCATATGTTTCCAAGCTTACCAAAAATAAAATGCCGCACCCCACCAAACAATGGGAGTGAAGGTCCAAAATTAGAAACGAACGAATTTCCACACTTATCTAAACTGATTGCTGTCAGCAATAATTCGCTACACACATTTATGTAATTAAAATAAATTCACGAAAGTCATCGCCGGTATCAGCGCTTCCATTCCGGCCATGATATCATTTGTTCAATCTTTTAATTATTTTAGTCAGCAAAACTCAGCTACCTCACCCATCCAACGAAACCACCGAAGGCCGACAAAAAAAAACTGGCCACGGTGAACAATCCTCTCGTATGGGAGTTCCGTTCCAACCGTGAAGGTGTCTGAAGTTGGGTCCTAGTTGCACAGCACTCGATTCGCCTCAAAGTCCGAGAATCCAGTCGCGAAAATTCCTGAGCCCCACCTCCACATGTGCCACCAATTTCCCGGTGTGGGGTTTTGCCGGCCCGTCCCGCCGAGGAACGCTAAAGAGAGATTATTTGAACCACGAAGAAGGGACGGTGGATGAGCGAACAGGGTCGGAGGATGATTATTGAAGTGGTGGTTGTGCCGGGGGTGGGGGATGGTGGGTTGGGACGGGACGCATTTCATTTTCAAACGAATCGGTAGCCCCAAACACACCAGTCCAGCTTCGGCCGGGAAACGCGTTTATAAATGGCTATGTTTTTCCAGCAACATAAATAGTGAAAATAATAATAATAATAAACACACGCACCGAGTCACGCACGCACGCACGCACTGTGCCACGGCATGTGTGTTGGGTTAGTGAGGTTTGTGGTTATGTTTCGGGTGGGCGAGCGAGCGGGCGGGCGGGCGGGGAACGGTCAGAGAGAACGCTGCTAGCAGAGAGACCAGCCAGCAGAACGGAGGAAGATCATAAAAAGCAACATTTTCTATACAACATTTCCCGTCCGTTGCTCTATGGTGGCCGGTAGGGCAGTTCACGAGGTGGCCTTTTCCGTGCGGTGCGCTGGCATGCTGGGAAAGGTCCCGCGGGGCGAAGGGTACGATGCTTCTGCTCTGCCGCGCGCGCGGCAAACAAACACAAATAAATTCATCCACAAATGGAGTCGTGGAAAACGCGTTCAGCTAAACTGGAACAACTTTTTCGCTGCCCGCCGGCGCGAAGCCCTCGGACGCCGCCGCCGGGGGAGAAGCTATTTTTCCAGTCGATAAGCAACATTTGCGTGCATGCGCGAGTGCGTACTTGTGCGAGTGGATGTGTGTGGGCCATGTGAAAAGCCGCGTCCTCGAAGTGAGGTGCCAAAGTCAACCGTAAATGGACCAAATTGTTGAAAACCCGAGGCTGTGCCACCCGAGGCTTGGCAAACATTGGACGAGAAGCCAACGAAAGAGTAATTTTCCCGCTCGGTTTTTCACTTACCGAATGCCTTTACTTCTAGCCCTCTCCCTGTCTCCCAGTCTGTTGGAAAATGGATGTGCCACGCATGGAATGTTGTTTGTTTTCCCCCGGCCGTTGTGTTTGATTTTTTGACATTTGACGATGGCAATACTTTCCCCGGTTGTGTTATGACAGGTCCTACACGCCGCGTGTGTGTATGTGAGTGCGGGGGGACCGGTGATGAATGTCCCGGCGGTAGGGAACGGCTGGCGCGGAAAAAACAAACAAATCCCCACTCCAAGTGTGGGATGAGAATATATCCTTTCGGCCGTTAGCGGGCAGGAAAAATTCACTCACCCATTTGTCGAGCACTTTTCGAGCACGTGAACCGCGAGTTCGTGCGGCTCGACGGCGACGCTTCGATGGCAAGCGAAAACATCCGCGTGAATGGCTGTTGACGGCGGTCGGGAAAATCGGACAATGGACTGACTTTATCCTGTGTCCTTTCGGAGGGGCGTGATTTGGCGCGAGATTTTACGCCGCTCGGCACCGCCGCTTCCGGCCATTGCTGCACCCGCAGGAGGAAGGATACGCAGTTTAACGATCCGCTGCCCGCGTGCTGGCCCCATTTAAAGTTACCGTGGCCGTGGCTGACCGCGCGGACCGCTGGGACCGCCCCTCCCGCGCCTCGAGGAAAATAAAACATTAAACCGAAACCTCCACTCCTCAACAATGGCCGGAACAGGAGCGAAACCGGCGCTGGTGCTGCTGCTGTTAGGGAACCGGAAGCGCACAATAAATCTACCGATTAATCGAGCGCATATTTTACGCGTCGTCGAGCGGCCAAGCGTGTGCCTCGGGAAGGGCGGTGGGTGTGTGCGTTTTTGTGTTTAATGTTTCATGTTTCTTTTTTGTCGCTGTTGTGTTTTTGGTCCGGGTGTGGGTTTTGGTTCTGCCCTTCTTTTTTTCTCTCGAAGGGCTAGTTTATTTTTTGTTCTCTCAATACCGTCGTGGGTGCACGGGTGCACACGCCGATGCAGACGCGGGGGCGGGAAGGGCGCGGTCGGGACGCGCGGTCATCCGTGTCGGTTCAATTGTTTCAATTACAAATGTTTATGGGCCCGATGGCAGTAAAAACAACGGTTATGCAGTAGCATAAATGGATGCGTTTATGTTGCGTTCGGTTGTTTTACTTTCCTTTCTTTTCTGGTAATGCCCATTCTCTGAACCCGGGGGTGGGTTTTTGGGGACGTAGCGGGGTCGTTACGAAACTTCCCTTCCTACCGGGCAGTGGAGGAACGGACGGGAAAAATCAAAACATGCTCCCACCCGTTGGCTTTTTCCGGCACGTGATCGTAGTTGTGGTTGGCATTGATAGAACGGACGCACCCTACGGACTTTCGGTGGGAGGCTTGGAGTGCACGGCGTGACCGGGTTGGATGCAGTCCATTGCTATCGTTTACTCCAACTTGTGCCCAATTAAATTGTTTCAGTTTGCACATTGTTTCAGGAATTAAAAATATTGCACTGATCATTGTAACGAATTCCATGAGCCCCTGTTCAAAGAAAAAGTTTGCTGCAGTAACAACCTCGCTCCTACACTCGCACAATCTCGGACGCACAGTAGGAAATTTATGGTTCAGAATAATTGTGCGCATCCTGCAAACCACCCCTGGACCGGCGGCCGATCAATGGGCATTGAGAGAGAGAGAGAGAGAGAGAGTTACATAACGCTACATAAAACCACGTTTAGAGCGACTCGATGTTTGAAAAGGGAAAGCCGATAGCCGGATTGAAACAATAAAGTTCGGCCGGAGGGAAAAGGGGGGAGTGGGTGGGCCGACAAGGAGGCTACGGCACATATTTGGTCATTGGTTTTGGGGCTTTGGTTTGGCTCGGTTGCCGGAAGACTGCTGCCGGCTTCAGACCGCCTTCGGAAGCCGACTGATGGGAAGGGTTGGGCCGGGGAAAACCGAAACCAGCATCGTTCGATCGTTCTCCGGCACCGGGCAGCTATTTAATTTAATGATTCAGCATTAACCTTCCGAGGGCTCGCCCACTAGTTCGGGTCAGATCTCTCCCGGTTCCCCGTCCGTGGCCCGTTTCCGTTCGTCCGCTTACTTTTCCACTGGCAACGGAAAAACGCAGCCCGACCGCGGAGTGTGGTGGTGGTAGTGATGGTGGCGGTGGCTGTTTGCATTACGCATTTCTCGCATTTTGTGCAATCAACCAGAACGCTTGCGAGGGCAGCACACATTAACATGGCGGCAACCCCTTCCCTGGGCTATTCTTTTTTTTGGTTCGCTTCACCCACCCGACACACGCTACGCCCGAACGAATCGGTAAACAATTAAACCCGGTTAACTATTAATAATTATAAATAATGGAAACCAAACAATTGCGGGACCAAGGGTCGGCGGCGTGGGGGCGCATGTGTGTCCTGTGTTCTGTTGTTGTTTTTTTCTTTTCTCTATCGTTATGTTGTTGTCACGGGAGCGGCGGGGATTTTATCTTGTTCCATCCCCAACCGACCCACGCGTCTCGACGCAACATCAGTTTCGCTTTTCGGATACATATCGGCGCATATGTGGCGGCCGTCCGGTGGGACAGATTGCGGGCCGTCGCGTGGGGAACACGTCAAGGCGGTTTGACATTTTATCGAGTGCAACGTGCCATCGCACACCGACGAATGAATCCACTTTTCCGACATTTCGAAAGCAAAACAAATCCAAAGGACATGTACGAGATGGGGTCGGTGGGTCGGTCGGTGCTGTGCCATGTTCTCGCAGTGATCGATCGTATCGGAAAAGTTGCATAAATTTCCCATCAAGCGCGGAACATTATCACCCGTGTCAGGTGTGTTTTCAGCTGCAGACTTTTCCCGTCCATCAAAACTGCGACCGAGGGTTCGTTCGGAAGCCGAAGGCGCCGAAAGATGGACCTTGAGCGGGTCGTTTTTTCTTCTCTGTGTTGTCGTGTTCCCTTCGTCGATGCGTGATGATGGAAAACCTCCATTTCCACACTCCACCCCCCGGCTCGGTGGGAAAGTAGTCCCTGATTGTGGGTTACTACAGTTTTCCCGGGGAAAACGGGACTCGCAAAACGTACGTTAATTTATGCACCTCTGCGTCGCTGGCCTTGAGTCCGGGGGCTTTCCCAGATTGGAGCCCCGGGAGTGAGGGTTGGGCGGAACATCGCGTGCTGCATGCAGGCGGTCGTCGTGTCATGTTCGCTGCCAGGGCTCATTAGCGCCGCAGGCGGTGGACAGCAACCGAACCGCGAGGGCCAATAACTGTAAAACTGGCACTACTCCCGGATGGTAATCAACACGTTCCGAATGTGTGCACAGTATCGGATTCGCCGGAACCCCGTTTGGGTGCCTGGGCGGGAGTAGTGTGTGTTGCGTGCGAATGCGCCTATCGCAACACTCGATCATCACTCTGGCGGTGCATCGAGTCCTGCCCGGTGCGTTACAGTTCTTTTCCACTCGCCCGCGCGAACCGAATCGACTGTTTGCCGACGTGCCTTCGGGATGCGATTGCGGACAAATAAACGATCGCCATTATTGAGTGACAACAAACAAAACGCGCCATTAAAAAGCGATACCGAAGGGCGGCTATTCGCCTTGCTGTACGAAATGTCAAACGCATCCTTCATCTCCGCGAGCTGAGGAGGTGCTGTGGTGCAAGACGGGTGGCGCCATCGTGTACGTGACCGTTTTTTTTAATTATAGCCCCAGTGTGTGGCTGCTGCTCCCACGGGATCTCCATCGCTTGCACCGGCAAAGAATAAACAGAGGACACATTATCAAATCCCAGGCGTCAATGCCCGCGAACACTGTCGCATACAGTGCGTGACAATTTGTGACCGCATGTTATCAAATAATCGGGAAATAACGTTTATCTTTTGGGGTACATAGAGTGGAAAGTAAATTCCCTTAGTATGTGTAACTGTGAACACCTCAACAGTGGCAACAGTATGTTTTTTAAAAGCACCTAAGTCTAGAAGTTGAATACGTGTAGAATTTCCACTAACTCTAGTCTAGTTGTAGTCGAATCGAATCTTCTTTGGGTTCGAATAGTACTCTGACCTATTTGCGTGCAAAGCGTTATCTGTACGAGACATGAGAGACCCATATTCCTGTTGACTTATGTGCCGAGTGTACCGACCCTTTGAAGGGCACTATACCATGTGTCCCACGCTGGCGTTAGAAAGCTCATCAGACTCACTCGGGAAGCATTGCGTGAGCGCAACCTTTTGCCCTCCGCGCTAATGACAGCGAAAAGCGCGAACCAACATTTCCCTCCATCGCTGCTCCATCGGCCCGCCCAACCCACACCCAGCGC
>JAOEFI010000003.1:12113148-12127173 GCA_034621735.1 Anopheles plumbeus
TGTGTGTGTGTGTGTGTGTGTGCGTATGTGTGTTCGAGAACGCGTGTCGCACGCTGCTTGCAAGGTACCATACTTTCCCAATCATTAGCATCGGCCTGGGAAAATGTTCCGGGTCCGATAATGCGATTTCGGAATCGAAGGTGCTGGAAGGCAGAACGAGTGCCCTTTTACAGTTCGGTACATAGTTAATGAACAGCCCGCGTTTTCCTGCGAGCGAAACGGGAGAACTTTGGCCATCTCAAATTGAATTACAGCAGCTGTGACTGAGGAAGAAGTTCGGCGACTCGTTAACGCACGCTCCCGGCGCTGAACGTGTGTTTGTATTTTTGGGTCGTGACGAATTATTTTATTTTCAACAAGAAAACACATGTCAGGAAAAGGAAACTTTTACTAGCTATTTTGTCCCGGAGTGGAAAACGGAGAATGCAACCACTTTCCCTCATTTTGCAACCCTGAGTGATTCCAGAGGGAATCCGTGCGCGCCGTCCCAATGTAGGGGGAAAACTTTTCCCGCACGCTACAACCTGCCACCGGAACGCTGGCGTGGGCCCGCAACTAGCGGCTAATTTTCATTAACTCTACCCACGGAAATCGGATTGCCACCAGCGCGACGGGTGCAGGGTGGAAAAATTGCTTAAGTAAATCAGATGCTAATTCGATAGGATTCGAATCGAACGAAGGAGTTGGCGATGGAAAGGGAAAGGAAACGGGAAATGAAATGTCCGCCGCAGAAGACGCAACCCCTTCGAGGCAAATGTCACCCGGCCCTGCGGCTACTAATGCAGGAGGCGGAAGGGGTGCGCGGTTGGAATGTTGTGTTCCCCGCGCGCAATCCGCCCCGGTCTGAATCAACACAGATAAAACCGGTGCCCGCTTCACCACTTACACCGTCGCAATAACCTTCGCGTAATCGAATTGAATCGCACCGCCAGGCTTAAAACCCCCGGAAAATTCGAACTCTCCTCGGAAGGGTGGAAAATCGCTTGTTCTTAATTTCTGCTTGCTTGCTTCCTTCGAACGCACAATCCCATTTTGCCGGTGTCCCGGTGTGCGGCGAGATAACGATTTCGAGAACAGAAATCCTCCTCTCCCCCCCTCCCCCCACACACCACCCCCTGCGTGCCATCCACCGAATGCAGCTGGCGGGGAGGGCGCATTAAAATTTGTGTTTGTCTATTTACAATTCGCATCGGTCCTTGTCAACCGTCGCCACGGCCCGGTTTCGCCTGGAGGGAAGTTCTAAACCAGGCACGAAGGAAAACAACGAGAAAAAAAAGACATACCCAGAAGCTAAAGCGTGATTCGGTTTTTGCATTAGCGAACGAAACTTGGAAGACAAACAAATGCGACGGAGCCTATTTATTTTAATTGAAACGGTTTTAACATCTACGCCGCGCGGCCACGCTTGGAAGAGCAAAGATACGACAGACTGTTGGCAAATAGAGCACAGGAACGCGCCATATGTCCTCCGGAGCTGTCACTGACTTGGAATTAGATTGGACACTGCGAGACAGTTGGCCCAACTAGGTTAGGGCGGGGACGGATAGTAGGGTTGAATCAATTATTTAGTGCCACGACGATGATTGGTGACAACTCCAAATATAATCCCCAATTTATGGATCAGGCGGCAGGCGTTCGAATTAATAATATTTTTAAATTACGCATTTTATGTATATTCTTATCGTGATTCGTTTTTTTCTCTACTGCTTCTAGAAACGAGAGTCGTTACAAAGCCGGACGGTTTAAATCACACGATGAGGGCGATAAGCACAGGACGGACGGCGACGGGGCTCATGCTGGTGCTGCTGGCCACCCTGCCCTACACAACCGTGGGCCGAAGCTTCGAGAAGCAGACGCTGCGCAAGGGCAAATCCGCACAGATCATGGCGTCGGCTCCGACGATCACGACGCCGCTGATGGACCTGTGCTCGGAGGACATCAACATGAAGCTGGCGTGCCACTGCTCTCCCGAGAGCCACGCCAAGGCGCAGAAGGCGTCCTGCTCGATCTTCGACGGCGAGCTGCCGCGGAAGGACTACAACTGGCTCGCGTTCCACACGCAGACCGACCTGGAGCACCTGAAGTTCACCGTGCGCAAGTCGGGCAACCTCACCTACATCCCGTCGGACGTGATCGCGACGCTGCAGAAGCTGCGCACGCTCACGATCGAGTACGGCATCATCGCCGACATCTACCCGTTCGCGTTCGGCAACCTGACGGAGCTGCGGGTCGTCAACCTGCCCAACAACCAGATCGTGACGCTGCACGCCAACGCGTTCGCGCACCACCGGTCGCTCGAGGAGCTGATGCTGGAGAACAACTACATCAAGAAGATCGACCGGGACGCGTTCGTCGACGTGCCGAAGCTGATCAAGCTCAACCTGGCCAACAACAGCATCGTCAACCTGCACGACAACGGCTTCGAGGAGCTGACCAAGCTGGAGGAGCTGCGCCTCGAGTCGAACCAGATCTCGGTGCTGGCGCGCGAGTACTTCAAGGGGCTGGAGAACCTGAAGATCCTGAAGCTGTCGTACAACGACGTCGAGTATCTCGGCGCGTTCGTGTTCGCCGACCTGTGGAGTCTCCAAATGCTGTTCCTCGACAGTAACCGGATTGAGGTAAGGACCTTTTTTTGTCTGCACTAAGGACTGCAGACTAAGTCTTCCACTTCCCAAGCTATATACGATTAAACTTCTTCATGCTACCCTTTCTTTTGCTCTCTCTTTTACAGAAAATCGACGAACGTGCCTTCGACGGTCTGACCAGCCTGAACTATCTGCATCTGGAGAACAATCGCATCACGACGATCGACGTCGCCACCTTCACCAGCGTGTCGGCGCTGCTGCTGCTCAACCTCGACTCGAACCATCTGTCAACCATGACGTACGGTCACATCGTGCCGCTGATGGACAATCTGGTCAACAGTAGTGCGCTGCTGTCGCTGCGAGGTAAGTCTCTTAATCGGTCCACCCTCCCCCAAAAATTCGTTAACCGATAAAGCCAGCGCCATTTGCGAACCAAATCTGCCAGCCATCGAACCCGGCGTGGAAAACCGGCCAGAGAGACCACACTCATCAAAGACTAAACGGGTCCGTTCGAACTTTAAACGAAACATTTTATCGGTCATTCTTCGGACGGAAAGCTCGTAAAACCGTACGCTGGATTAACCGAAATATGATTGGATTTTCCCGACGCACCCCACATTGAACCCCTGGGCACCCGGGGGCGAAGGGGGTGGGCAGGATATCAAGCGTTAGCGCTGCATGTCACTGCTGGCTAATCCGTCTGCTACGAAGTCCGTCGCCGGCATTCCACCACGGCCAAGCACAGGGACGGTGCGAATCGGAAAAGTCTGTTGTGGAAGTCCGTGTGAATTTTTTTTTCTGCTTTCCACCGTACTCTCTCCACCGTGTTGTCGCTTCCAATGGGCAGAAAATGGAAATCACCCAAAATGACCCTCGCCGTCAGCCCTTCGGTTCGCTTCGGATCCAGTTCCACGGAACCTCATCAGTCTCCCGACAACTGTTGCCGCCGAGTTGTGGGGAGTTTTTGGCTGGCTTTCGGTGCTACCGGCTGATGTGGTGACAGAAAGGGATTCTGTGAACTTGGTCCTGTTTGTTGTCCTGTTTTTTTCTTCACTTTCGTTTCGTTGTGTTCCCGGTTGCCGAACGACGATGATGAAAAGTAGATTTTACCACGAAGTCGACGATAACCATTCGATACTGCTGTTGACAGCTGACACATGAAAAGGTTTTACATCTTTCGATCCGCCGGCGTTCCGCCTGCCTGCCGGCCTGGCCTCCCTTTCGCCGCTCGCCACTGTCCTTCAGTTCGATCCAGCTTAGTTCGATGCCTTTTTGGGGGTGCGGAGAAAAGCTGGCGGTGTGATGGAATGGCCGAAGCCCAGCCGATGCAGACGATGTGGGAGTTTGCTTGGTGGCCTTGTTTTTCTTTTTTATTGAAACACGATTTCCCAGCGTCCAGCGCAGGGGGGAAATGCCATCAGCTTTAGCTTCGAAACTTATCGGATCGAAAGCAGAAAGGGAAAAAAATACCTTTGGGAAAATCTATAAATTTCACGTTACTCCACGTGGCGCATCGGCGATGTGGCGTTTTTTTGCTTTGAAGATGGAAAAGTGGATCAATCTTGTCAAAGGTGCCGGAATGTACTGCACACTGGTGACTGTGCTTATATAAAATGGCCACGGCTTGGAATAATTGAATGTTCTGAAACCGAAAACAGAAATGGTTGTCAAGGAAAGCCGATGAAGGAATTTTCAGTTCAGTTGATTAAATTCAGTTTTAAAGTCTTCGTTTTCGAAAATAACTTCAACAACTCCTCTGCGGAGTTGGCTCTACCATCAATGAACACTCTTTAAACGTGGGAATTATTTTCATCCAAAACAGACAACCGGTTCATCTGCGACTGCCGCCTGTCGTGGATGTTCGACGTGAGCGAGCGGACGCGCAACGAGGAGCTGCGCGAGAGCCTGAAGGGCATCGACTGCATCCTGGGCCAGCCGTCGGAGCAGCCGACCCGCTCGCCCCTGGCCAGCTCGTACGACTTCGGCCAGCTGGACGAGGACGGCGACTACATCGACGACTCGGCGAGCGAGAACGACGCGCTGGCGAAGGAGGCACCGCAGACGGTGAACGTGCTGAAGCTGGGCCGCGAGGAGCTGCCCTGCCCGGAGGAGCTGGCCGGCCCCACCGGCGACCCGAACCCGCGCGAGTCCAAGGGCCTCTTCAACCTGTCCTGGAACAGCTCGGCCGCCGGCGACCGGTACAGCAGCAGCAGCGGCTCGCTGCTGGCGATAGCGACCCTCCTGGCCACCGTGGGGCTCTGCGTGGGCCGCCGGACCCTTAGCAGCTGCTAAGACAGATGCGAAAACTTACTCTTAGTAGTGTGAGCCCGTTTTGCATTCATTTCATCATCTCCCATCTTGGTGGCCACCTTGTTTCCCCCGCAGGTTTCCTCTTATAGTCCTTCGTTTCTTTCATTAACCGAACCGCGCACTCCTACCACCATAACACACACACACACACACAGGCACACTCTCATACACACGTGCGTGAATGTATCATATAGAGAAGCTGAGGGTCATTTTGCCAACCTATTTCCTAGCCGTGTAGCGAACACGATAATAAACCACACACACACAAACACAGGAAAATTGTGATCAATTATGGTGCGGTGTGAGAGAGGGAAAGTGGTGAACGTTTTCATAGCCGCGAGCATAACACCACCCACAGAATGGAACGCAATTCTCGTTGTATACAACCCCAACAAAAAAAAACACATAACATCTTCATCCACTCATAAGTATGACGATGGCTACATTTCAATGTTGCGAAAAACAAACTGTGGACATGAAAATGGGGAAACTCGCGCGCGGGGAACACCCGACCGATTTCGCAAAGTCCACGTTCTACTGGTGGACTTTCAACGAAATCGGAAACCCAAACCCGAACGCTGCTCTCCCCCAGGTGGGAGGTGGAAGTTCTGCTGGACCTGTTGCACGCGAAGAAGAGCGCAAGAAAAGGTTCTTGAAAAGGGAAACTTCTTCATTTTTTTTATAACAGAAACAATTCAAAAAAAGTATAAGCTAGGACGTAAGCTAGAGAGAAAACACCGGTAGAAGGGTGTTTACCCTTCGCAAACTGATACAATGTAAGGATAAAGAAAAAAAAACAAGTAGAACTAAGTGATGGGAAGGAGAAAAGGGGAGCCGGAGGAGAAGAACACTAACGAACTAAAAGACAGTCAAACACATACAATCGGACGCAACAACGGGCAGCAGAAAGAGTTGCAAACTGTACACCAACAAACGAATGGCGGCGGGCGCAAGTAAGCGGCTGTCGTTGAAGTAAGTTGAATTCGAAGTGAAGAAGGAGATCGGTCATTCATTTAAATCAGCATTTAAAAGAAAAGGAAATAGTGATTGGCGAGATTGAAGTACCAAAAAAAAAAGAATCATTAAACTAGCAAAAGCGAGGTGAATAGATACTGTAAAAGTGACCGAAATGTGAATAAGCTGAAGTGAAAGTGAAAACTAGAAATAAATTTGAAAGTAAGATGAAAAAAAAACAACACTCACCTATTTTGTCTGGTATTTATTTTACTAAATAAAAAATGAATGAATGAATGTCCTTCTGAAAGTAATGAGTTTTTTCAGTGGTTGGAAAATGGCGGGCGGGAAATGGAGTCGCGAATGATCAACCGGTTAGATAAGTTGCAGATAATAAACCAGACGCTGAAGAATGGTGAGTTCCAGAAAGATTTTATTTTGAAATGTCGTCGCCCCTTTTCAGCTGGAAAGAAATCCCGAAATCGATCTCAAATCGATTCGAAGATGATTCAGCGGTGAAACTCGAGGGAAAACTTAGATTTCGCATTTTACTTAAAGTGAACCCGGAAAGTTTTTCCGCAGCGCCGGGAAGGGGAGTGGGAAAACTTTTGCTTACACAGAACCATCACCACTTTGGCAACGGGACGGGACGATCCGAGTCCGGCGGTGGATCCTTTCTGACATTCACTCCGTTATTCGGCGACCGGAAGCTGGCGCACCATGGAACGGGGGTGGGGTCCGGTTCGGTTCACAAAACCGTTAAACGCTGAGGTATGGAAATCGATTTCATCCCATCGAGCATTGAATTTGATTTTCCTCTCCCGGATGCGGAATTTTATTTATAAACTCGCTGTGTGAAGGAACCGACGAGAAAAAACCAACTGAATAAAAATGCTGGAAGAAAAAGGCGGAGAACAAAGTTGCCCGCTGGCCGGTGCGGGGCGGGAAGATGCCATGCTCTTTCCTGTTCCGTGTTCTGCGCCTCCAAAATAAACCGCCCGAAGGACTTTTCCTGGACGATTTACAATCGTTTTCTTTCATCCCCTCCTCATTCGTCTTCGGTCTTAAGAGAGGTCGACCAAACCGTTCCGCCAACCGGTCGGGGCTGATTTTCCGCTTCTGGCGAATTTTCACAAAGGACCGGGTGCCGGTTGGCGGAGGAGGGGCAGGGAGAACAGCCAGCAGCATCCAGCAAAACGGATGATGCCGGACGGACAGCCATGACCGACTCGCAATCAATCTTGTAAGTCCGATTGACTGTTTATGGAATCCTTCCGACGTCGGCGTCGGGAAGGGTTGTGTTCGAGCAGTTTGATTTATGTTGGCGGTACTTGTTGCTTTTCTTCAATTGCTTCTTTGGCCGGGGAGTATTTCGCCAGCTTTTCGCCTCCATTGCCTTGCTCCTTGATGCGCCCTGAGGGTAAGGAATGGTGTGGGCCTGAGCGATCCATCGTCAAGGATGGACGGTGGAAGAGAAATGGTTTATGATTGCTATCTTTCAATCGTCTTTCCTGCTTTCTTCGACTTTTCGGAAGAAAGTTGCCTTTGCACGGTTCGTTCGTTCGTTCGTTCGTTCGCTCGTTCGACTTTTCGCGATGAAATTTCGAATTGATTGGCGAAGGACGAGCAGCGGATCCGGATCCGGTGCGATTGATATTTTTCGCCCGTACCGCATTTTGTTTGTTCATCCTTTTGATCAATTTCTTCATTTTTCTTCCCATGCCGCTGGTGGGAGCGGGCGGGCAACGGATTTTGGGCCGGGCGGCATCTCCAGAAGGGGATCAAAAGCATCATGAAATTTCCACCATCAAAAGCATCATGAAATTATTAATGTTCAAAGAGAATCCGCCCGATCGGATATGCTTTTCCTGTTCCCTTTTTCAGTGTTGCATGTAAGACGCAGAATAATGAACCAGGAAAAGTTATAACAAGATTCTGCTCAATGTTTTGGCTGACAGTTAGTGACATGTTTAGAGAACAATGTACTGAAATCTGTGAGGTTGGGAAGTACAGGTGGCTTCGGATTCGGAAAACTCCAACCTGTTGAACCGGAACCGATAGAACAGAACAAGGCCCATCGAATAATCCTTATCAGGCCGGATTTGCCGGATTTAGTTCTCATCTTTCGCCCGGACCATTATAGTTCTCCCGGCGAGCGAATGAACAATTTGTTCCACTGCGCAAGGACAAGGTTCCTCGCAACTGGAAAAAGGGATAATTCTGCGGGCCATTGCGTACGAATTGCCGTTCCGGGGTTTTTCCGGATGGGAGCGAACGGAATCATCACGTACCGACCGGCCGATGGGAAAACAAGCTGATCGTAAAATCGGAATCAAAATCCAACTATAGCGGCTGGTCCGGGAAAAGTCTTCGTCTTCGATTTTTCTTCCCCCTCCTAACCCCTCTCCCGCATGGAACTCCGCACCCTCGGAGGGCACGGAAACATTGACACAACTCCATTAAAGCTCGTAAAACCTGACGGTAATAATCGTCATAAAATCCTCATTTTCGACCAAACCTCGCTCGTTTCGTCGGTTGTCGTGTTCTTCAGGGCCTGGTGGGCCCCCTCATGTTCTTCCTCGTTCCGATGGCACTTCCTATCGGTTTCGATCGGAGGACGAAAAGGAGGACGCAGTGAGTCATGCTAACGTGAAGCCGGGAACTGAACCGGGAAGTAGGCTCATCGCCTTCCGAAGCGTCGGGTCGGAAGTTACGCAGCCCGAAACAAAGTAAAACTTTTACCATCTCCGCTCCCGCTCCCACCCAACTGCCCTGCCCCACCTAAAAAGGACTCGTCGGTGTCGTCCCTGTGCCGAGGCGAGCGGATAGATGGAGCGCTTTCCGAATGATTATGCGATTATGTCATCGGTGGTAGTGAAGTGTTTCGAATATGTACACATTAGGGCCTGTGTATTGCGTTTATGTTCGTTTTTCCACCGACGGCCGGCGATGGCAGACGACGGAGAGTGTTTGGCTCCGTTTACCGTACGACTCCAGTGTTGGTGGAGAGAGAACGCTGGCCCTGGAGCAACTAACTAGGGCGCTGGGTGTCCTTAAAATAGTTGGCTATCAATTTGAGGGCAAACTGGGGTGAAAGAAAAGAGCACAGAAATCACATTTGCCGCCCGGGAGTCGAACGGGGAAAAAGTCGGCGGAATAAAGAAAACCGTAAGGTCGCGCGGGACTTGTGCGGGGGTCGTCGGGGCTGCTGGGGTTGGGGACATTCCGACGTAATAGTTTTAGATTATTATTATTAGTAGTGTATTGGCCAGCAGGGTGCAGGGACGCAGGCACGCAGGACGACCCGGAGGGAAGTAGGTCCAAACCCACCCACCCAGGTGTCCCTCGAGTGTGCGCAAGGAGTGAGCGACTGGGGCTGCGTGCGTGACACGGCTCTGTTTTTCCTCACGTGGAAAAACCGGGGATCGGGCCGGAGACTGAAAACATTCGGGAGGACTGTTATCTTAATGGATTGGCCGCGCCAACCGCCTACCGGGGCATTCCCTCTGCCCCCCCCCCCTCCCCCCCCCCTTCGGGTTCTCGTCGGTTTTCCCCGTGTTTTCCCGCCCCACGCCAGTACTAACGCTGCGTTCCGTTTGTGACGCGATAGGCGACTTTTTGATAGCCCATTTTTAACCGAGGCTGGGCAAAGGTGGAAGTGAGGACAGGGTTGTTCCGAATTAGGTGTTCCTAATGGGTCCCAACTGCTGCGGGGGTGAGCATTAGCCGGGAAGGGTTGACTGACTCGGATCATGCACAAAGTGATGATAGTGGTTTGCTCAGCTAATGATGGAGCTCTTCAAATTGGAGACACTTAAAATCTAAAAAGAGAAGGGTGTAAGTGTGTTTTTTCATCATCAATATTTGGTCGTGTAGACTCTACAGAAAATTCAATAACCTTTACAATATTCAATTAGTGAACAAAGTTTAACGAATCACAAACAGATTACACTCCTTTACATTTGCTTCAGGATGAAATAGAAAACGAATTTTGGAAGAGGGAAAACTCAAGGTTGTGTTCGTCTCCTGGTTCGCTGCTGCTGTTCAACATTTTCATGGAAATTATCCTTACGCCCGCCATCGCATCGTGCCGGCGCTCTACTTGAAAAAGCTACCGCAATGCATTCTTGTGGTAAGATCTTATCTTGCCGAGCAAATGCAGCACCGGTGTACGAACAACTCCTCCAACTTCGTGCACGTGCGCACTCTCGTGAGTCACTTGATGTGAATTATGTTCGAGTGAGGCAGACTTATCCCGGACAGAATAATGAGGAGCACTGGCAACGAGGCCGTTTGTGGATATCTCAATTATCCTTTATTGCGATGAATAAATGATGGATACTTCCATAATGTCGACTCCAAAGCGAATGGGACAGTTTTTCCACTTTGAAAAGGCATGGACATAATTTTCCAGAATGCATTCGAACCCGTACGACCCGGGGGACGCATGATGAGGGTGAGTGCACGGTGAAGGTGCAGTGAGTAGAGTTCCAAAGTAGATTACATTTCGTTTACTTTCGTCCTGCTCGTTTTGGAACTGATTTTCATGGAATTCTCTCTCGAATAATCTTTACGATAAAGTATGCTTAAGCTGATTTCAAGACTCTACATCCTTATGAATCCTTTGAGGACATTTGAGGACATAATGAAAAAACCCCTTTTTTGGCCTCCGTGTTTCAAAATGTCATGCAAACGCAGAACTGCAACATCCAAATGGGTCCCTCGTGGATACTAAGGCAGGCAACAAACTGCGTCAACTGCATCTATCGATCACTTCGGAGTAGTTGTCCTCCCGCCGCTTCCCCTCCGTTGGCCACCTTCCCGGTCCCTCCCGCATCGACCGATACATTTCAAGGCTCATCGAAACTATGCTGCAATTCTTGGGCACCAACCCGTGGCCACGTCTCGTCGAAGCCAGCAGCGATCCATATTTGCATACGATGGCTATAATTGCTTCCTCTTTCTCCTGTCGAAATGCATTCCCATCTCCACACACACACACACCGACGCACACTCGAGACGGGCGCATCACGTGCAGAGTGTGTGGGAGTCAGTTTGGTGGATTGAGTTATGGATGAGTTATTATAGTCGAATTGAATTCCGCTTCCGACGAGCTTCTGGGAACTGGGAAGACCCACCAAGTGCCGGCAGCCTCGGGGCTGCATGGATGTCTCGTTATTTAGTTGAACGCCCCTAGGGCGGCGGGAAAAAGGGTGAGGCAGGAAACAAGGACCCGGCAAGACTAAGGTGACACATTCTCTCGCATCAGTCATGCAGATTAAATTACCTTAACTCTTCCATGTATCCGCACAGATGGCGCTCGTGCGCTGCGGGCTCCTATGGAGGGAGCCCGTCGGCAGGATGGCAGGACGTGACCGTATTTTCGAAAATGGGCGTCTCGGCACAACAGCGTGCCCTCGGTACGCCCATACAAGATGGCTTAGGACCCATCGGCACGGGACAGGATAAGTTTTGGCTTCCTTCCGCTATTGTCTCAACTCGACCAAGCGAACTGGGGAGGGTTTGGGCGGGATGGGTACGGAACTTATTAATTACACGACGATTGGCTTCAATGGGCGCTCGTCGTGGTGCTATTTTTCGATCCATTTAGGACCCACTCAAGCAGCAGCAGCAGAAGCAGCAGCAACGGTTCGCGCCCGAATGCGCGTGCGATGAAGGGGAATAAATTCCTAATTAACTCCGACCCCCCCCCCCCCCACCCCCCCCGGGGGCGGGTGGTAGAGTTAGTTCAACCGAGCGTGCCGTGGCCGCTATTGGGCTCCATTAGGCGGACGGATTAGCCCGTCTGTGTGTTTTCATTGTGGTTGATTCGGGCGAGTAGATTTAATTGAATCTCGATACGACTCGCTGATGGCCAATCTTTGACATTTGCAAAAACCCTACCAATCAGAGCAACCAGCGACTCCACAGGACTAAATAAGGACACTCAGGTGCAGTAGGGAAGATGTGACTTTTAGTTTCATTACCGTAAATCATATGTTAGAACCGGGACTCGCCCGCCCATGAGTCTTCATGACCATAACTTGTGGCCACTTTGTAATGATATAAAGTAGCTTCCACGCGTAATCTGCCCTTTAATTGGTACCGCGGGGTCAGTGTGTAGCCTAGTTTCGGCGCCGGTCCGCTACAGTCGCCGGCCAGGTCCGTCAGGATCCATATTTTAAAGTTAGTCCACTCGACAAGTTGCTTAATTACGACTGTTTCGCCGACTCATGGCCCATGGCCGGTGAACCCATTTGCACCGCGTGTTACATCGTGAGTTCTGGCGGCGTTGAAAACTGTCGCGGGTGGGGAGGGAATATTTTTGGAAATTTTTTACGCTTATCCTAAACGCCGTTCCGACCGTTTCCGGACACTGCGTGCACATTTCCCTAACACACACACACACACACACATACACACACTGACCGGTGCTTTTGTTTTGAGCGGCCGTTGCTTCATAAATATCTTCCACCCCGGGCCCGGGTTTCGGGAAACAGCGGCGGCCCTTTGTAATGGGTCCACCTTTGGCCCCCCGATCTCCCCAACCCATGGCCGGCACTGACCACCGCCCCGGGAAATTAGTTTCAAAAACAGGGAAAACCTTTTAAAAAATACTACCACCGGCCCCGGCCGAACAAAGGCCGTAGTTTCATTTCCGAGTCGTCCGGTGCTGGGTTTTTCCACCGGCAGCACTCGTGCGCTCTGTGTGCAGTCAGTACTTTCCTTGAACACTTGAATGTTCCATTTTGGCTGCCTGTTGTTTAGTTTCTATCCTTTCTGTAGCGGTTCTTTTTTTTTGTTGTTACTTTTTGTTATTTGTTTTCGTGTTTCGGTTTTTGTTTCCACCCCATGCCTGCAGGTGCCAAGGTCCGTGAAAAAATCCTGCGATCCGTTCGCGAGAGTCATTGTGAAGTTTTAGGTTGATGGGGGACTAGGTGGAAAGGAAGAGTGGAATTGCCGTTTCCTGTTTCGATTAGAGCCTCGAGGATGGCACCATTCCGGGGGGTGCGGGTGGATGCTTCCCCAGGTGGATGGAAGGGGGTTTTTTTCTCGTCCCGGTTTTTTTGTTTTTGTTTTTGCTTCACTCCAACTCAGCAGGCGAAAGGACTTCCCACACACATGCACGCACCCGCCCGCGGTGGTTTCGCTCCGGAAACGGAAAGAATTATGACGCCAGGCCGTCGGCGTCATCGTCCCCGCCGTCATCGTCATCGTGCGACGATCCGACTCGAAGGACGCGGACAGGAAACATACGTTTTTTTTTTCGATGGCACGGTTCGGCTCGGACACCGGCGGCCATCGTCACACTCTCGAATCCTTTTAGAGGAGCCGGGGGTTTCCCGTGAGGTAACAGAAAAAAAAACCGAGTGGAAAAGGAAAAACACTTTCGAATGGCGATTGTGCGTGTTGTGTACACAAACGCTTCCACCGCTGGAGAGTGAAAACAACTCGAGGAAACAGAACGCGCCGACGAAACACCGGCACACTATTTGCCTTCCAGCCCTTCCAGCACTTTCGACGAAGGTGTGAGTGTGTGGGTGTGTGTGCGTGGCTTCGGGAAATGGAAACTGCGCCGAGGAAAGTGATTTGTTTATGAGTGGAAATATCCATTTCAGCAGGAAACATATTTTCTACCCGGTCTACCCGCTACCCGCGGAGTCGACGGCTTCACCACCTTCCGGTTGAAGCTGAACGACCACCCGTCCCGGGGGGAGAAGGACCCCGTGTTCCGTTTGACACCTGCCCTAGCTGCGGGGAAGCGCCCCGATGTTCGGTCCGGTTCCACTGAGAGATGAAATTCAGCCCCATCGCCGAGGGACAGTAAATATACAGTCTGCGTTGGTAGAGAGAGAAAGAGACAAAGAGAGCGAGACAGTACGACCGCCAGAGGCTTGTCGGGGTGTCGGGAAGCAAGTTCGGGAATGAGAAAGTGAGCCCGGCTGGACCTTCAGGAGGCCCATGGGGCACAAGGCAAAAAAGAGCCACCCGGGATGTGTCTCGCCTTCACCAACACCTGCCGGAGCGAGGGTTCGGTTGGAACTTGACATAAATCTTGGTCGGAGTTGAATAATGTAAAGCACTATTCGCTCGGTTTGGGGAAGGGAGCGAACGGGTGAACGGATCCGGTCAGACCCATGGTTTGGTTTTGAGGTTTTCTCGCTGCAGCGACTCG
>JAOEFI010000003.1:12130989-12161442 GCA_034621735.1 Anopheles plumbeus
ACACACACACACACACACACGCACAAAGTACCTCGCACTCGGGCCGAAAAGGGCACCGTGCGCGCCGGGACACAATGAAGCACTATAAATAAAGTCATTTCGGTGGCGCCCGACCCCGAAAACCGTCCGGGACTTCCTGGGGCAGGATGTTTTGCGCGTTTTTACAAAGGCCACAATTTATGGCCCTTGCGTGTCCTTCTCTCCACCTCACGGAGAACTGGTCGCCCCCTGCTCTCCCCTTTCCCCCTCCCTCCACCCACGTTCAGCAGCTTCCCAGCGAGCGGGAAATTTGCAGTGATTTGCCATAAACGAATTCCTGTTTCCTGTTGTTTGCTGCAATTTATCAGAATTTATCGATAATGGTAATGACGAAGATGAGCTCGTCCGACGACGCCCGGGCCAGGGAGTAAGTTTTGTGCTGATTTTTCCATTTTCCCGGGCCCCGCACACACACACAAACACACTTTTTCCAGGATATTCGAGGGGATTGAAAAACGGCCATCTACGGGGAAAAGTTTCGCACGGAAATGATAATTCTATGCAACGGCTATTTCCGTCCCGAATCCTTCGCTTTCCTTCCCTCTCTCTCTCTCTCTCTCTCTCTCTCTCTGATGCTGCAATTGTAACGATTGGCATCGATTGGAGGGTCAATCGGGGTCGCTGCAGGGAAAACTGCTCAATTCCACAATGGCACTCCGGTTTTCCGGCTTGAACTAATTTCACGTCGAACTGACGGCGGTGTCGGTGCCGATTTGTGCGGGAAAAGTTCGTAATGTGGCAGTTATTATTCCGGCTGCATTCCGGCAGCGTTGTTCCATATGTGTGTTGTTTGCTTTGCCGGAGTAAAACATAAACACATTTATCACCCGTAATGCTGTACGTTGTCCCTTTTAAAAGCGTTGTATATTCATAGTGAAGCAATGGCTGCGACGTAACATATTGTTTAGAGGACGTACTCTATGCGATACTCTGGCATTCATTGAATTCCATCAACAGATGCGTCATTTAGGAGCATTAAAATGCTTGTTGAAACATGTTTAAGGTGGAACATTTAGTTATGCAATTTGCATTATTCTTTTCGGAACCTTTTTAAGTCTGCAATGTCCAGCGATAATGGTGAGACATTAAACACGGCTTTCTTCTTTTAATTAGTATACATTTTAGCAGGACTGTCCTTCAGTATTGTGTCGGAATTTACGAATGCTATAAGATTTAAGATTATGTTCAATCTTCGAAAACGTTTAACTGAAAAAAAGAGTCCCAAGAAATTGAATACCAACAAAAGAATCCTTGTAGTGAAGGAAGGAGTCCCTCTCTGGTCGATTTATTTCTTCACTCGTTATCGTGGCCATTGCAATCGTTCGGATCACGCTGAACGGTTCACATCAATTACGCACACGCTAGCACCCAATGTCCAGAATGGCGGAAAACTGCTGACTGATCCGCTTCGGCACCCCAAACGCACCGCGCTGTCCTGCCAGTCCGGGGATGAAAAACAAAAAGTAAATCTCAACCGAGCGGCTGGCTCGCAGCGGGAGTGAAAAAGAATTGTCATCCAGTTTACATCGTCACCCTTTTCCCGGACCGGGATGAGTGTTTCAAAATCCGCTCCGCTGTCCGCTGTGTACCGGACAGCGTATCGAAAGGTCCTTTTTTTTTTGGGATGGAGTTGGTTAGAGGGGACCTCGTCTGCACGGGCGCGACGATGGATTGCTTTCAGTATCTTTTCGGGTACGGCGAAACACGACTCGATCAACGTAGAAGGACGGTCCCAATCGGGAGCATCGGAATGGAATCCTTCCCAATCCATCCCCAGTGACCCTTTCGGTGACGTTCTTTATCTGCCCAAATGGATCAAATCAATGGACGACGGTGAAGAGGAAATCGCTTCCGAGCGAAGAGCGAGCCTTTTGAACGAACGCTAAACACCGAGAAGGAGAGATAATAAAAACGGAAAAACTACATCGAGACTCGAGACGATATCTTCCGAATCTGGCCAAATGCGGGAAAATGTGAAAGCGAAAGTCAAATTGATTTCCTCCAATGGCCGACCTATGGACACACAATCACACACACACACACACACACACACAGTGACACACACTTCGAACACCCCACGTTTATCGAAGATCATTAGTGAAGCTGCTACATTTGGCACCAAGCATGGATCGGGGTAGTTCCATTTTTTTTTGTTGTGATTTTTCCTTCCAACGACAGCTGCTGGACTACTATCGCAAAATGAGGAGTCAAATCAGCGGGAACCAATCCTTCTGACGTTCCCGGAAATGGACGGTTTCCGCTTCGCTTTGTGTGGAAAGGGTTCATTTCCGAGCCGTTTCTCTTCGTGCCGGAACACCCTTTCGGGGCTTCTCGATCGGATCGTGTTTTTTCATCCGTTCCACGGAAATCGCGCCGTTGCGAATAAAGATTCCAGTGGAAACTCACTCGAAGCCGTTCCCATTCCAACTGCATGTTACAGCTAAGGAAATTTTAAAGAAAATAGCAGCAATGTAATGAGAGAACGTTGAATGAAGGAAAAACCCCCATCGAGGTGTTCACATAAAATCTGAAGGAACAAATAAACAAAAGCAACTTTTGGAATGGTTTAAAAAACGCTGTTCAAATAAATTGTTGCAATCGGGACATCACTCCCGTACCTTTTTTCAAACAATTACGGATCTTAGAACTTCAAACCGCTTAAAGCAAACTGGCCCGGTTTGTTTCGGTTCCTGCTCCCACTCACCTTCGCATTCGGGATCACCTTCTTTAAAAATGAATTATAAGACAGCTTTAGCAAACGCCGGCAGCGTCTTCTCCACGGCTGAAAGCCTCCTTCGCACAGCCACCTTTAATGGGAGTTGGAGTAGAAAAGCACGTGGAAGATCGATGGAAGATGGATGTTTTAACGAATCGCTCCCATCCATCGCATCACGATGTAATCAATGTAATTGAAATCAGGACCCATCTCGTCGCATAAATTTGGTTCTGCTTTCTTCAAGCCGGTTCGGTCTTTTAACACCACATTAGTTGAACTGTCAAAGCGTAGCTTTTCGTGGAAAAAAAATCATGGAACACGCCATTCCCTGTTCCCTTCTTCAGAAAGCACGTTCACTTCGTTGTTGAACATTTGTAATTCTAGTGTTTTTTCTTCCTCTCTCTCTCTACTTTATGTGATTGAGGTAACATCACTTCAGTTAGCAACGGCTGCCAATGGGTGGCGGCGAACCCTCGCTCGTCGGAGCATATCCCTTCGTCCCTTGGGGTTCGGTGCTATATCCGAACGTGCCTGGCTTCAAGTGGCCGACTGGATTTCACGGCTTCATTAAAAGCTATCAAATATTCATACGATTTCCCTCCTCCCCGTCCGTCTTCCCTTTGCGCTGTCCCGCACTAACCCGTTTTGGTGTTAGATTGTTTTTTTCTTCCCTTCACTCCCTTCTCCACACTTCCTTCTTCCTTTTCGATCGTTGTTTTTTTTATATTCATCCTTTAACTTTCTCCCATTTAACCAACTCCGCTCCTATCACACCCTAATGCAGCACGATGCAGCAGAAGCCTCGCCGTTTTCCATTATTAATTAGACCAATTGCTTCCCAAGAGGCCACCGTCGCCGTCGCCGTCAAGCTCTGCCATGCTCGAACGGTGATTCTACATAGATGAGATTTACTTTAATGAAATTTAAATGCGAACCGATTCCCATTGCATCAGCATTAGGGTTTCTCTGAGAAAAATTTAATCGTGGTCTTAGCTTTAAGATCCTTTGCTGACTTGCAGTTTAAAGATGGAAAATTATCAGTGAATATTGATTGTACCCTTATTCAATATGGTGATTTTATTTTCATGTCTTGCTTGTAAAACATATTATTGTGTTGTTGGATTCGATCCTTGTCTGCCGCTCGTGTTGGAAGGCACTCGAAGCTTCGAGTCATTATGTCAGGCAAAACATCATTGTGCTGTGGTTTATGTCATGTTATTCGCATTCACAGAGAGGAAGAGAGATCCGGTAAGGTTTACTCTAATTAACGAAAACCGGCCATCGGATTACAATGTTCGAATGTCCTAGATCCGAAATTAAACAAGAACCGGCATCCCGAACCCGAACCCGGAAGGTGGGCTTTGTTTTTTTTCCTTTTCCCCGAAGATAATAAGTTTCGGGAAAACGGACAGTAAAGTCCCACAAAAGAGGGGCCCTAAGCCTTCGATCCCAAACAATCGCCATCAGGAGGCATTAATCATCAGCCCCTCGAACGGAGCCAGAAACAGATCCATCAACTATCACTTCCCGTGTCGCGAACAGGGAAAAGGGACGGGAACGGGGACCGGGCCGAATAGGGTTTTCCAATCATGCAACGAATGCCACCGTGGAACGACCACCGGAGAAAGGGTTAGCGGTAGGGGGAAGATACAATGTGAATCATCCCTGACATACCGTAATTAAAGCGTTTGACATGACTACTAGCCTTCTGCCGGCCAATTTCCTCCGTTTTCCTAAGCCGCAGTAGTTGTGCGGCCTCTGTGAGGAAAGTGACAATTCCAAGGATTCTACCCTCCTTCCTTCCGATGTCCACCCTTTCGGCGAGCAGATGGCACCATTCCATCCCGTGTCGTTCCGTTCCGAGCTTCACCTTTTCCTCGGGATCACTATTTGTTCTCACGTGACCCAAGGGCGCGAGAGGGAAAGGGGGGAGCGGCCCGAAGGGGCGGTAGAACAGATGAGCGCCTTACCACAGACGACGATATGCAGCATACTTGAGACGTCAAGTAAAACATCCAAGATCATTAATTTCCACCCGTCCGCCGGTTCAACGCCTGGCGGACGGGTCGATTTTCCAGCTTACTGCGGCCGGTTTTCCACCGATGACTCGCCCGGACGGACTTGGCTCGGGACGACCTTCTGACTTCGTCCCGTCCTACCGTCCCGTCGGGCCGCCAGCCCGCCATCCATCTTGCCGGACTTGGGAATGTTTTTCCCACCGTATCTGGCCGCTGGCCCGCTCATTACTCATGTTTTCCAGCTCGATGGCTCCGGAAGACTTCCGGCCACGCCGTCTCGTTGCGGAACGATGAGAGGCACTTTAAATGGGCGCGTTGCATCCATCGTCTTGGCGTCGGTGGCCCGGTGGCAGTTGGGTCGGGGCAGTGCTGAACCCATAAACTTTTCCAACCCCATCTCACTATCCCCTAGCATACCCATCGTCCCTGTCGGGAGGTTAGTGTTGGAATGTGGATGCTTTTCTCGGCGACAGACGCTGCAGCAGCGTGCGACGGATGCATGTGGATGAATTCCTTCAACAATCGGATTAAGCAGTCGATTATTGGAAGCCCGGTGATTTACGTGGCGATCATTATCACGCCGGATCGGCGAAGGAAAGGATTCAAGGATTTTGTCGCAATGGGTATTTAGTGCAACCGCGGAATGTGAAGCCGATCATACATCAACTGTCGATGCAAGGATGCAGCATTTTTCGGATTTAAATAAGGTCAATTTGAAGAGAGACACAGGGAGCTATGTGAAATCATGCCAAACGACTCATTATCACGGGTCAGCAATCATAGAGAAATGGAGTAGAAGTACTGTAAACTTTTAATACTGTGACACCCTGAGTATTCAATCAAATAGGTTCCAAAAAGCGCACATTTCAAATATTAATCGAAATCGGTTCGCATATTTTGTAAACTTGTAGCCTACGCCTGAAGGTAGATGTGTTCACCACATCCCCGATCCCATTTATTCCACTTCACAATCGTATGTTAATTACGTTGAGATTCGTAGCGAAAAGAACAAATACCTGATCGTAAATATGCGATATTTCAGTGGTAGCGTAGCCAACGGGTTGTCATGAGCACACGTTGCCAAAATTGAAAAACCAACTTTCGAACGAAATGCTCCCAATGCATTCCAAGAGCACCATTACAAACAATCCCCGACCCGGTTTCAAGGGTACACAGTGCCCGTTGGCCAGCCACCGAGTGCCGTACCGGTTAATTTAACCTCCCCCAGGGTGGCTTCGCTATGTTGGCCGAAGTTTGGTTGGCCGAAAAGTAATTTGTCGCCCCCGCCGTTAGCTGTCGTGGCTCTTTTTCAGCGGTGGGGAAAATGACACCCGGCGACAGGCAGCTAACTGCTGCTGGGGCGAGAAAAGTGTGGAAATGTCCCGCCCGGGAAATGGAAATGTTTTCGCGAAAAGCTGACACCGTGCTTAATTTCCCTAAATGGCCCCGGTTGATTTATGGAGCGGCTGTTTTCGTTGCATTCGCTGCCGGCCGCCTAAAGGTAGGCAATGGGTGAGTAGTACTGCCCGTTTGGTTGAAAGTTGAACTAGCAAAAGCACTTCCGTGCGCTTTCATGAGCACTATGAGTTTTCCTAACAATTCCTTGATAAGAACTAATGGTTCCTTTGATATTCGTTTATCCAAAAATTGCAGTAGAACAAACAGACATAAAAAAAAACTTAATTACAATTACTCATTCCTGTAAGCTGCATGCGAATAGAATAAAAGAAACGCGATTATTCGCTATTAAAATCAACTAAAATGACTCGTTTTTAATAAGCTATGAATAAATACCCTGTTCGTGCCGGGAAAGATGAAAGTATCCGTTCGCCTGAGCTCGGCCAGCCATGGAAAAGGAAGATTTCGCTCTTGAGGAGAAGATTAACTGGGCTCATCTAATGTCTGGTGGCCACTCCTCCGCTTATGACTCATTCGAAACCGTATGCATATTTGATGCACCGGCACAGGGATGGTGGACGAACGAAAGGAAACAATGCTCGAGCTTTGGCAGCATCGTCAACATCACGAGCATCCCGAGTTCGCTGAGGCGAAAAGCACTTTTTGGTGAAATTCCTTCTCTCCGAATAGATCGCCCGGTCGGTCCACCGCGAGCCCTTTCCTGCTTCCGTGCGACTCATATTCCCCACCGGTTTTCCCACCCGACCGTTGATGCTAGAGTGCTGTAAGTAAACGACCACCTGAACCGTCATCCAGCATGCTCGTTTCGGTACATTCTCGAGCGATATGGAGTGGAGAGGAAAATAAAAGAAAAACGAGTCGACAGGAACTGGTGATTATAAACCGGATTGTTTGTAATCGGCTTTGGTCATACTTTAAGCAAACGTATCCTCGCCAGGACGGCGAAGGCTGAGTGGATGGATAAACGCGCCCGGACACATAAATCCAGCCCCGACCGCTGCGGTGTGGGAAATGAATAATTGACGGATGGTTTTTCCATTCGCCAGTCGTGCTGCCCGGGAAGGTGCGGAAACGCGCTAACCGGACACCGGGATAGCACCGGGACTTTGCTTCGGGAGAACGAGTAGCAGAAAAAAAAAACGGTAGAAAGTAAGCTAAAGAATCGTTTCCGGAAGCAGGAAAGTATCCACCTCCACCAACACCACCATCACCACCTTCCAGGCCGGGCCGCCAGGCTGGTTCTATTTGAACAATTTTATATCTGCACACGAATACTCGTAGCAGATAGTGGATGGTCCGGGTTTTGATGAACATAAATTACATCACATCACATCACATCACCAAGTACACTAGCAAGCACATGCTTACACACACACACACACACACAGACATTCGGCTTCAGGAAGGATATCTCGCTCGACGTCGCCGGACGAAGGTGGGTGGGTTTTGCGGTGTAGCATAAAATACCGATGAAATGGTACAACGCTGGCGTACAAACATTCCAAACCGACCGGACCGCAACTGACAAAGAGAGACAGAGAGATAGAGAGAAAGGGCGAGATCTTTCCGCCACGGGCATCAAACAATTGCCCGGTCCTGGGAGTTGCACGAGGACAGCGGTCCGAAAGGGGTGGAAAAGCGGAGACGGAAAGTGGCAAAGCGATGCCACCAGCAGGATTCCGAATATTTTATGATTGTTTCATGATTATTGCACTCTGCAAACTCTGCCGCACGCAAAACTTCCCCCCTTGGAAGCGGCGAAAGATTTTCCTCGAAAACATACGCGTCACGTGCTCCGAGGAAGAGGGAAAAACGGAAGAGAGAGAGAGAGAGAGAGAGAAGGAGGGACGGCCCCCTGCCTCGAAGATCCTCCGACAACACGGCGGATGCGTGGTTGTTTGATTGTGAGCTCTGTGGGCTCGTGTGTGGGTGATGAAGTGGTTTCGCTTCGCTCGAGTAGAGTGTACTTTTTGGAAACGCTTTTCGGTGTTTTTCGAGTTTCCGGAGGACTCGCCTCGGCGTAGATTTCAGCGTGCCGTCCCGGGCCGTGGACTCGCGGCAAAACGATGCAGCCACAAGTGCATGATGGATGTTCCACGCCGGAATGCAGGAATTAAGTGGGAGTAACATGAAACAATTAATTCTGGCCACATGCAATCATAACACACGGGCTCTGCTCATGACCATGTTGATCGCTTTATTTCATTGAAGAAAATTCTCCCACCCAATACAACAACCTTTGTATTGGTTTAAGGGTTGCCTTTATTCATCTTTTCTCTGTAGATAATTACAAAAGAGTATGTAAAAGCCACCAGCACATTTATTCCACGAATGGTTCTCTATTATGAGAAAAGGAAGCATTTCCATTCAGCTTCCAGTCAGTGGATTAAAGGGCCCACGGTGATCCCTTCCGGCGAATGGACGCCAAAGATTCGCAAAGAAACGCGTAACGAATATCAACGCGTCAAACTTAAACCATATCATACATCCGGACCCCGAAGGGTACCATACCACCCCCACGAGCCGCCCGGCAGAAGTGATGGGTAAATAAAAGGAAATTGTTGCATACAAGAAGCGAATCACCCGCACGTCTGGCGCAGGAAGAGGAGCGCAAAAAGGGGCACCAAAAAAATCCTAAAGATACCCAGATTGCTGGGATGGGGAAAGGTTTTTTTTTTACTTCCGTTGTTGATCATCATATGCCATGAAAGTATCCTTTCCACTGTTGTATCCACTGTTGGGGTACGAGAAAAAGAAAAAAAAAGTCCGAATGTGTGTGAATCGCTGGTGCGTGTTGGAAGGACCTGATGGACGGTTGGAAAGGGGAGGCGAAATTCTGCGGAACCAGCTCCGCCCTTCTGGATGCTAAGCAAATGCCTTCCTCGCTAACAATGAAGCGTAGTCCCAGCGCAAAAGCAACGAAGTTTCAAAGGCGGAGAAATATTAATGGCACGTCCCGGTGGACCTGGCTGCCGGATCCTGCGGCTTCTCGGAGGGACTCGCGCCCCGGTGTACGCTGCAAGTGTTTCTTTTCCGCTCTCGATCGGACTGGGGCGTTTTTTTTTTCTCTCTCTACGTTCTTCATTCATGTTGAACCCCTGACGAATGCTGGGATACTTCTTCAGGTTTATGATTGTAGCAACAATTTTAGGTACAAATAATTTCTAGCTCCTACATTCTGATCTTCTGTTCGACAGAAGGATTACCTTTGTTACCCAATTTACACAATTATGCAAACAAATTAGACTTATTTCACCGCAACTCTTCCGTCAAGGGTTGATGCGTTGGAGAACGTATTCAAATTTAGAAACTCCCGCCACCCAACGCAGGAGCGCAAGAAAGTGCAGAGCCTCGAGTGCCTTGGGGGAACCGCAGTGCATCTGTGCCAGTGATTTTACGTGGAAGAAATCTAGCGAAAATATGCTCGTTGATCCATCGATGCATGAATGCAGCATAAAATGAGAAATATTGGACGGAATGTAGTAGGGCAAAAATGTTAAAGGCATGACGCATAGAACCACCTGTCTCGGAAGCACCTTTTATAAAGTAAAATGCTCGACGTCTGCGTGAGTGCGTTGCGTTTGCGTGTGTTTGGGGAGCAACCGATACAAAAGCATCCGCAAATCCCCGTGGATTATTACATGATGCAGCATTCAATGTCATCCCGTGTGCTGCAGCTTCACTTCGAAGGAGTCGTCGTAAAAACCAAGAGAGAGAGAGAGAGAGAGAGAGAGAGAGAGAGAGAGAGAGAGAGAGAGAGAAAAAAGGTACTAAAATATTGCTCAACAATGATGGCAGTTTGAAGCAAAGCTTAGCTCCTGCTTTCTAGCGTTGGAATATTTCTTGGTCCTTAAACATCAATCAATCTGTCCTTGCGACGCTTACTTGGGTCATAAGTTGAAGGCACACTGTGGGGGAGGGAAAACATTATTATTAATAACCTACTGGTTCTCTGGGGTTCAAACTCACTCTCAAGCTAGGCCCGCTATCAGATCCAATTTAAAATAATGAAGCAGAAATCAAGTCCCCTGCGAGTCTCGGAAATTCATTTGTTCATTCTGTGCCAGATATCATTGGGCATCGATCGAACTGGGTTCACTAGAACTGGGTTGAAAGCTTTCCCTATCAAACAGAGATTACAAACATTTTACAATTTGCATAATCAGATTAAAATGCAATGCAATAGTGATGCAGACTGAAAATGGAAGCAAGTGTGGCGTTAATGGATCTTACATAACCTCACTTCATCAAATTGCTTCGCGCTGAAGCATCCCCTGGTGTATCCTTATCAAAATCGATGAAAAATACACACCACCACAACCCTTCTACGCTCTAGCACGTCCAAAGTAGTCGACGAGTAGTTGCCACCCGACCTCCGGCATATCCTTCGGGGATTTTATCCCTTTTCCTTTTTATGTTCCTTTTCCTCGAAGTGGATCGCCACTTGTTCCGTTGTCGTCCGCTTTTCTTAGGTCGGTTTGTAGTTTTATTTATATTTTCACATGCATTTCAAATTAAGCTTCATCGCTCGTTTCGATCTTTTCCACAACCACCAGGAGAGTTTCGAATTACTGAGTGCTCGATTTTTTTGGTCTTCTTTTTATGTCGGTTTTTCCCTTTTGCTTCATAAGTAACATTTCCCTTCACCGACCGGTTCTGGAATGTCGAAATAAGACGCCAACGGTTCAGAACCGCTTTGATATGAGTACGCTCCATGCCGAAGTCTAGTTTCAGGAGTATTTCTCTATCCGACCGTCGTAGAAGACGGTGTTCATCCTAGATCACTACCCATTCATACCAAACCCCATCCCCCTCCCTGAGCCTCGTTATGTCAGCTTTGGTGAACGGATCTCCATCAATTTTATTTACGGTCAGCGTCAATTTATTTATTATGTTGTCTCGCCATGTCGTTTTCTGGTGCGTTAACGTAAGTACCCCCCAGAACACGGTACAGGCGCTAAGTAAAAAGGTGGAAAGCCACCTCGTGGCCAGCGCAGCACTTTTCCTTTTTCGTGAGAGGGGAGGGAGCGGAGGGAGAGAAAGAGAGAGGGACAAAAAACCCGAAAGCAATATGAAACACGACACAGCGATGAGGTGGACAGTTTTGTTGCTTACCCATGCAACAATCTTCGGGGTGGGCGGATTCCCTCCCGGAATCCTTTTGGGAATGCTGGGGCAAATAAAGCGAAAGGAAAAGAGCGGCCTCCTCGAAAGAGGAGTGGTGGGTTTCTCGTAGGTGTTTCTTTTCTTGCGAAAAGGATTTTTTTCTTCTTAGAGTCCCGAAGAATGATGGCTTGCCAGTTGCTAGTTTTGTGGCACCGTTGGCCATTTTGGGGTTTGTGTTCGTCCTTTTTGCCTCGCGGTGAGTGTGCGTTGAGCACACGTCTCTTTTCTTCTCGTGCCGCTCCCGTGTCCCTCCATACCTTGTTTCCATGGAATTCAACCGAAAAGCCACGGTCTCGCGTGAGGTGAAAAGCCGTCGATTTCTTTCAGCGTGTCCCCCGCAGGAAGTGAAATTTGCTGGCATTCTGCCAATATAAATAAATGAAAAGACGCAAACGGAAAATGACAATAAAAAAGCATAAAACGATGGGTTTCTTCGGTCGGGCCGCACCGACGGGAGGGACAGATGGAAGACCAGCCGAGGACTGACTCTCATATATAAATATATATTTCCCCACCCCTCCTCGATCCCTTCCATTCCCGACCGGTTGGTGGAGGGTTGTGAATCGGTTATTACACAATGCAGGGAAAGCCTGCTGCTTCATGGTACACCAATTCTGGTGGCATAAAATGTCCCCCTTTTTTCTCCCCTATTTTATCCCTTCCAGTGTCGCCTTTCTATTGGCGCTGGGTGTGTAATAAAATAAAGTAATGCAAAGACCATGGCACACAACTAAAGTGTACCAAAGGACTTGGGGCTCCTTAGGGGGCCCGTTTGTGTGTGTGTGTGTAACGCGACTAAAGGAAAAGTGGAGAGAGGAATATGCGAGATAGGTAACTAAAACCTGCAAACGCTGACAAGAGGCAACATGCCTCTGGCGAGTATTTATTTTTAATAGCTTGCTTACTCGAGCACTATCTTCACGCACGCGCTTGTTGCTGAACACGCTCCTCTCCGTTTCATCGGTATTCGATCTGATAAAAAAGCGCGCGAAATATCGGAAAACTACCTTTCTCACGGGGGTCGGGTAATTTTTCAAAATGTGGGAGGGAAAGAAAACCCCTTTTTCCCCTCAGGGTTTCCTTGGTATACCCTGTGGATGAAATGATATTTTTGGGGCTGGGAAAAGGATCCTGTCATTCGACCCGTATGATAAATTCCCCACCTGTTTGAGATTGAAAAATGGTTTGGAATATTTAATGAATACATGTAACAGGTAAAATGGGCCCAATGAAGATGAATATTAAATTTTTTAGGTTAGAATATGTCATCATCGTTTAATTACTAATTAATCTCTCCTGTTGTTGCAGAATCGTTGTTACCGGAAACACGGTTCGTAATATTCAGCGCTTCTTGGCGTGGTATTGACTTTATTTCAAGGTTTTGGAGTTTAACGCTGTATCGTTTAATTGATTTATCATCCGACAAAACGTGTCCCTCACCACCGGAATCTCCGGCAAGGTGACATTATTTGTAATTATTTCCTGGCCGCACCCGGGGGAAAAGTGCCTTCCCGGAAGCCTACAACTATTTCATTAATCATTGGCAAACCGTTTCCTGCCCCCACCTACCCTACTGTTCGTTTCCATTAGCCGGCCGGGAAGTCGGGAAGTCGGGAAAGCAGGAGAGCATCGGATCACCCAGCGACCACCGGAAAATGGACATTTCCATTAATTACTGACGTCGCCGTCGTTGCGCCGCCACCTGCAGCTTAAGCTTGCTTAACAATTATCCTGCCGGTGATACGGCACGAGGTCGGTTGCGGTCTGTTTTCCGAGTAGTGTGTTTCCTTACGACACCGTGACAGCCGCAGGCCTTGGTGAATTCCTATCAGCCTCGTGTTTCTTCTAGGGAGTAAATTTGGGAGTTGGGAGAACTTTCCCACCCTGCTGGATGTTGCCGAGGAGGTATCCTAGTATCCCGTGTCCTTCGAGAGAATGTGTCTTAATTTTGGCCAAGTTGCAGAACGAAAAAACGAAGCGAAGGAATATCCTCCTCGACTTCGCTAACGTGGCGATTGATGGCGTCAAAACCGACAGCGTTCTCGCATTTGTAACGCAACGATCGAACGAATCACGCAACGTCTGTGTGTAGAGCAAAGTGCCCGGATGAGCAGGAAAGGACACGCAAGAGGACCCGCCGGGGCCGTAACACGTGACACCCCATTAATCAACGTCGAGTTAGTACATCGCAACGAGATTTGACTGACAAGCGTCACATGAGATTTCGCCCGGCGGCCTCTGAGTGACTCTCCACCGTGGCCCCACCCGCCGGGTCTTGGCCGGAAGAGGGGCTTTCGGAGTGAGCCACACGCGCCACTTGCGCGAGCACTGCCGAAACAAGCACTCAGCGGTCTCGGATGCATTATTAGGCATGTTATTGGCGTTGTTATCTGTTATCGGCAAATCTCCGGCGCCGGCTACAACTGTCGTTGACAGATGACTGCGCGGAGCACGCTGGCGATACGAAGCAGACGAGAACAACGACACTAGAGAGAGAGAAAGAGACAGAGAGAGTGTCACGGATGGTGGTGTACCGGTTTTGGGCGGAGATCAACAACTTTATATCGTTGTTTCATCGCGCCATTGCTTTTGAAAAGTTCGACTTCGTCCTGACGTCGTCCTGGCTTTGAAGCGTTAACTTGCGATGGATGCTGCGAACGATGCTGCGCCGACCCGCACGGGGGACCTGTGTTCTGTTTTTGTTTCGACCTCTGCTCTGGGGGCGGAGGGGGAGGGGGGAGGCGGAAAATAGGTGGCCGCGCTTTCATCCGCTTTTCTACGTGACAGTTTGATTGACGTGCGCCTCGATCGAGTGGCGCTGCGCTTCGGAGTGCATTAGATGTAGCCGCTTTTTGGCACGCCACGCCCGCTGAAAGAACTGTCCTTGTGGTCCGTCCCTTCGGTAAACGTGTTGAATAACCTTAAAGTTTTCGGAGCTGTGCATGATAAACCGACTCTTTGATCAACTTTTTCCTTAAACTGTGTTTTAAACTATGGACGAATTTCCACGCCAGATTCTCTCTCATTCTCTCTTTCTACCGCTCTCTCTCTCTCTCTCTCTCTCTCTCTCTCTTTTTCTTTCTTTTTCTTTTATGAATAAATCTGTGACGGTACAGGTGTGGGGAACTTTATTTCACTTGCAACTTATTCCCCAGCTCCAGCAAATCATTCGACGCTCGGAAAATTCACTCAGTCAAACACGTTTCCCGACGGAAGTTGGATTAGTTTCCTTTCCTGGAGCATGTGAAAACTTTCCCCAGGCCACCGAACCGGGGACGCCAGATTTGCGACGAAGCCCGAGACACCCGGTGAAAAGTGTAGCGAAAAGTTTCCTCCTCCGTTCGGGCCGTCCGATTTGCATAATTCCTTACGCCTGCGAAATTTGTCTGAAATGTGAAAGTGTTGATAATCTTGGCGGTGGCGGTATGTTTACAATTTTCCCATACCGTCCGAGCAGCCGGGCGGGGGTGGTAGGGTGGGGGGAAGAAAACGGATGACAAAGGACGAAAGCGGGTTTCGGGTGAGGTGTTCGGGTGGCTTAAGCAGAGGAGAAAGTTTCCTTCACAAGATTGAGGTGTCATTCTGTTTGGAATATTTACCGAAAGCTCGCCCATTTGTGATCCTCCGGGTTGATCTTGCGTCAACTTCGGTCTCGCTTCGGTCGCTCGCCTAGTTTTCCCAGTGACAGCATAAAGTTAAAATAAAGAAATGGCGTCATTCGATTATAAAAAAGCGATCTTTATTCAACACGGCGTTTAAGGGAAAGCGGAATCGTTCGGCAGTTTCCACTTCTATCGCACGCAAACCGATAAAGGTACGAAACGCAGCACCGTTTAGTACGCGCGCTCCGCCCCCGGGGTCTAACAAACTCGTCCTCGTGCAAAACCGGAAGTCACGTACAATCCCAACAGACAGCAGTTCCTACACTGTTCCACCTTCACTGAAGGCGCGCGCTTGAACGAATTGGAGAAAATATCCGCCACCGAAACGAACACGAAGGGCACGAAGGGACAGTGGAGTCAGAGGCAGAGAAAGAGAGAGAGAGAGAGAGCAAGAGGAAACGAGTGAGACTCTGAAAGGTGCAAATGCGGATGTTCGCGAACTCTGCTGGTCGCGCCGGTTATTGTCGGCAATAAATTGTCGGTGCTTCATCTCGATAACTGCGAGTAAATTTAGTGCTCCCTAATAGAATATCCTTCACGCTCGTCGAAGCTGCGCTGCCGGGAAGCGATCGCCGCTTCTTTCGGTCCTCTCCGGAACTGGTGCACCAAAACAAGCTAACAGGCCGGGTGGGTGGTTGGGGGGAAAAAAAACCCCACACACACACCCGGAAAGTGAAACTGCTGGAATGCTAAGTAGCTAAACGGCCAGTCTGAAATTGAGCCACTGCCAGGACACCGGGCCTTCCCCCGTTCCGCCCCACGAAAACTACCGCCCATCGACACCGGGTGTTCCGGGGAGGGGGTCCGTAACAGGATTCGCTAACAAACCGTGACCCCAAGCTATCCGTGAATAATTGCGCACGATTTAAAGCATAAACTGAGGAGATGGTTTTGCGCTCGTTAATTTGCTTATCGTTCGCCAGGACCTCCTAGCGCCCTTTCTCGTCTCGCATCGTGATGAACGATTCGTGTTGTATTTATGTCGGCAGAAGATTCATTCGAGGGCCGAAACTTTCAGCACCAAATAATCAGTCGAGGTTTTGGTTTGGAGGGCGAGGAAATGGCAAGCATGCCGACTGTTTCACGGCCACTTTTACAACAGGTTTGATGCAGTTGGAATTTATTCATCTCATATCATTCAATTCATCTACTGTACTTAATCCACTTCCGTAAATGTTGGGTGAGGGTCGTTTTTCGCAACCCTCGCGTTTTTCGCGAAGATGTTTGAAGCAGATTAATTGTTCTCTTCAAAGGTCTCGCTCCTTAGACCCGCTACTCGAGTGTTGAACGTCGTTATCTTACCGGTGAGAATAAATTGCATTTCGGAAAAGGAAAAAAGCCGCCCTTTCGAAACGAATCATTGAGATCATTGCTCTGCAAATTTCCACCGAATAAAAGTGACTTTTCACGTGGATGATAATTTCGATTCCCGGAAAAGTAAATGAATTGTGTCAAATGAAATTGTGCCCCGGCTGGGGAAAATCAGCGGACATTTCCCAGTCCAAGGAATGTTTCGAATTCGCACGATGGCACGGTACCGGAAAATGTTCAGCTGCGCTTTTCTCAAAACAAAACTCCCAAGTAAGTTAGGATTTTTTTTCTCCCCCGGTTGGGCGAAAGTTGCCAAAACAATAATTCAGCCATCGTCGGCGGGAATGCTTTGACTTTTCCGTACGCATATTTTCAGGTTAATTAAAATCTTCCTGGCCGGAACGGAAAGCAAAATATTGAATTAATCTCTATAAGCAGCCAGCGCGGAACCGCGTAAGCCGCGTCCGAATGAGCACAGCTGCGCCGGGCGGCAGAACTTTCCCAGCGCTGCGATCAAAAGTGCACGACCCCGGGGGGGTGGGGGAGAAGGTGGGCAGAGAAAATACGCAAGGAGCGGGAATGGTAATCAGATCCCAGCGGAAAAGCCAATCTGGGCAGCAGCAAAACTTGCCGCCGACTGTTTGGCGCTGTTGGCTTTTTCGCACTTGTTTTCGCCTCCGATTCGTGCGCTTTTGTTTCCATGCGACGTTATCTGCTTTCCGGCGTGCGGCAAGAAAAGCATCGCGCAGCTTTCTTGGCCAAGGAAGGCAAAGGGGGGGCGCAATATAAAAACGGAAATGCTATGAGGTTTTCCTCGTAGGCCGTGGGAAAACGCGGACCATCCTTCACGGAAGGGTAAGGGCGTACGCCTCGGTTCGCCTTTTCTAATTAAGAAGTCAAAGAATCGGACTGGGAGGAGGTGGTAGGGCAACCGATAGTATTCTAGGGGAAAGCGACCCAATCGTGGGCGGAAAACCGACAAAATAACCGCGCGCAAGATTGGTCACCTCTTGGCGGTGGGGCAAGAGAGCCCCAGGAGGGTGCGGAGAGAAAACTGGCGGAAGAATGTTGTTGCCGCTTCCGGGCGCCGGGCCGTCGCTGATTATTTGAGAATCGTAATGAAGTGGCTAATCAGAAGCCATTAGAAATGAACACCAAAATGCTTCTAATCAGCAATTCGAAAGGATACAAATGAATATGGCCGCCGCTATTGTTGCCAGCTAGTCGCCTGGCCTCAGTTGGATACATTCTTTTTCCTCTCCTTGCTTTTCTTCTATTTTCTTTGTATTATTTTCCTATTTCGCTAGCGACTCGATTTAACGGAGGAACGAAAGCGGCCCTCCGGAGCAAAGTTCATACTATCAACTGACTGGACGGTTCTATGTTTCAAGCTCGTTTCGGTCCCCACTCGCCCACGCCGCCACCCCTGTTGGCCCTCCCAGGACACGAGAGCGAGACCTAACGGTAATTGCGGAACATTTCAGTAACGGCAAAATTAAACCACATAATTGTGGATTAAAAGGTCATCCGCGACCACCGCACACTTGGTGTGACTTTTCGCGACGACCGTCGGCACATCGAACAGTCCGGACACAAAGCCGCGGTGCAACCCCCACCCCCCGGGGGGTTCGTCGCACGTTTTATGCTGCCGCTTATATGCTGTGTGTGTGTGTGTGTGTGTGTGTGTGTGGTGAGTTCAATAGTGTGGAAACAAGTGTCGGCGATAACCGTAAAAGCTGGCACCATAGTAAGTTGGGAAGGGGGGAGGCTCGAGGGTTGAGGTCGGGCGCGATAAAAAGAGGATTTGCTTGCACAAATCGTAGCGCGCGAAACAAGGCAATGAAAAAGGGCCGTTTGGAGTCGCTTCATGAACTGCGACTTAGCCCGAAGACTGTGCGGCCTGTGGAACTGTGTGGACTGTTGTGCTACATCCATTCAAACCGATGGCGTTACTGCCGGGGGTGGAGGACAAAGTGGTTGGAAAAACAATGTTGAACAGTAGTTTAACTGCGCCGCAAGCAAATTTCACCAATGGAACTGGTCAATCAGATACTAAAGTGAAGGGACATTTTCAATGATATTGGCGCAAAGTCGTAGCGCAACAACGGCAACGGTGGCATTTTCCACAATCGCCTACTTGAAGAAGAAAATACTGTTTCCAAAAACCGGAGCGCCGCAGTGGGAAAAGTTAGCAGCTACTAACTTTCCCACCCAGCGGTGGACCCCCCCAGCGGCCCCGGATCCCCCCTGGCAAACTGAACATTCATGCTCCATTAAACGTAACCTCATTAAACGAAAACTAGTGCTCCGAAAATGAGGTAGCGATCTCCGAAAAATCTGTCCCGGGCCCGCACCCGGCCCGGTCAAAGTTGGCCCATTCAGTGAGCTTCACTGGGGCTCGTTTTGCACCTCGGTGGCAGAGGAAACTCCAGCAAGAGTGTGCATGGCTCCTTCGCTGCCGTTGGGGACCGCACAGGACGAAAGGCGCATCCTTCACAGCACAGCCGTCCGGTGACAGTGGGCGGAAACTTTTAAATTAGCTAAATCCAATTACAAAAAAGAGGTGCCCCTACCGGAAAGGCACCGGCCCATCGGTGTTGCGTGTGCAGTGCTGCAAAAGGGCCATCGTCAGGGCCGCCGCTGCAGGAACCTATCTCCAGCAGGAGCAACAAGCGGACCAGAGCGTCTCCAAAGAGCGACCGACCGACCGACCGAGCGGATGGCAGGTGTTGTTGCCCGGTGAGTTGGTCGTTAATTCGAAACTCTGCTACTCCATTATTTTGCTCCGCCGTGTGGTCCTTCTTTTCCTTTTCCTTTTTTGTTGCGCCCCCGTGTAAGCCTTGTGTGCATATGATAAAGTCCTTGCGGGGCAGCATATTTCACGGCAGAAATTAAATAAAAGAAATGAATGGGCGAACGGCACCGGGGGAGAGAGAGAAAAAAAAAGAGAACCCGTCCATTTGGAAAGTGACGGTAAGAAAGCACTTGGTGACTTGCAGGACCCAGGATGCGGAGACGCCCGTGAGCCCAGGCCAAGCACACATACTCAGGTGACGGCTGCATATGTAGGACTCGGGTGGACATAAGGACTCCATGGTGGTTTGGAACCCTGGCTTAAACCTCGCCTAGGAAAAGCCCCTACGAGTAAGGCTTCCACCGCCACGGAGCCAGGATTCGCACACCGTACCCGGTGACTCTAATCTCATTAAATCATGCATGTATCATGAGCAGCGGTCGTAGCCCGGCCCGGTTTTTACAAGTCTCATTAAAGTATAATAACGGCTCCACGATGTGTATCAGTGCTGCGGGAGTGCTGCGCCGTCAACTCCGCTCCGACAAAACTCCTCGACTCCGGTGTCACATTTTCCCACAAGTGCTCGCGAGTGAAAGGCGAGACCGGGCCACAAGTCCCGACAATGTGGGACCAGCTGAAGCAGCCTTCTTTTTTTCCTTTGTCGCCGGGCGGTGAACTACTTCGGCGCCATGGCGTGCCGTGGCGCCGTTAAACCCCCAGCGGCAAATAGTCTCCGTACTGCATACGTACCGTTCTCGATCGTGCAATGATTCGTTATCTGCATCGATCCCGCGAAGATGTTTTTTCGGTGGTCCCAACAAAGGAAACCGGGGTCCCAAAAAAGCATTGCAGTGGTACAATGCTCAGACAGTTTTTTTGTTTTGGCTTTCAACGATGCAGCGGAACACATCGATCAAACAAAATTGTCTAATCCTTGAGGCAAGGGTGCAAGGACTCTCGACGAGACGTGGAACGAGTTCTTGGACTATCATTTCACGGACATCTAGGCAGACGCTAGAGCGCTTCAACTACTTAAAGCTGTCCTGAAACATTGCAAAGCAGATAAAATCAAAGCTCCTAAGCTGATTCCACATAATCCTATCCTTCATGATGTCGTGACGATTCTCTCCAAATATCAAAAAAGGCGTAAGGAATTCCACTAAAATTACTTCACAATTTTCGGCAGTACTCCGCGGTGTAACTGTATGATCTCAATGTGACGAACATGCGACAGACGATTGATTTAGCTACATCCTACCTAAGGGCAAGGATAAGTGCAAGGATAAGAAGCGGACGCGCGGTGTGAAAAGGGCACATTTTCCACGCTTCCCACATGTACGCCGAGTTAACGGCTTGGCAGTAATCGGTTTCGGTGAGCACATCGGCGATGATCCTGTGCTCCTTCCCCACACCACTTCCTTCACCTCCCCCTACTACACCGTGCTCGTTATTGAGCTACGAAAGACAAATTTGCACGGCACTGCATCATTCAACGGGATCCACTTGTGTGCGCCTTTTCGGTGAGTGCACCGCCCCGGCTACGAGCCGAATCGTTCGCAAACGGCAATCTTCTAATGGAAGTGAGATCTACCACCCCCCCCCCCCCCCCCTCCGTCAGGGGGGTCCCTGCGACCGTCTCGTGCGCGAACCACGCGCTTAGCGTCCAAGTGATGTTCGCGACGGTGCGCGCTGCTGCTCCACTTGCACTGTTGAACATTTATCAATTTACCATTTCGGAGTACGACTGCTGCTGCTGCTGCTACCTTGTGCAACCGGTGCAAGGATGCGTCTAGTCGGCCACAGGATCAACACATGCACAGGCGAGCGCTGCAAAGCGGCCACCGCCGGGGAACGCGCGCTCGCGACTTGGGCAGCTGGGCGAAGCTCATGTCGCAGAACTTATGTCAATAAAGGCGCACTAAACCACGACAAATGTTGCCTTCCTGGCTGCCGACGGGGGACGAGGGAAGGGGGATGTGGGTGCATTCTCGCCGCGGTAAGGGGCTTGTTTTGTACGTTTGTTTGCATGTTGGAAGCAGCGAGGGTTCCCGCATTCGTCGCTCCCCGACTCCCCCACAGAAAGTGTCGTCGACGTTGTCGCCCTCAGAAAGGGCTACTTCCTGAGAAGCTGCATTCCACGTCCAGTCTCGCGCCCGACGACGACGACGACCACGACTACGACGGCGGCAAACGATACTTTATTGCAAACTATGCTACCACCAGACCGCACCTGCCCCCACCGCACGGCGCTACGTCAAGGGGTAACTTTATTTATGTTTCTGTATCATTTGCATATCGACGCGACGCGCCGCCTCATTCGTCGGTGCCTTCGCCCCTTCGTGCAGCGGCGTGCAGCGAACACAACGGCTACTGATATTATCGTACTCTACGATCGCCACCACCAGACCCCCCTTCAGTGGCTCTCATAACCTTCACTTTGCTCGCCATTTTGTTGGCTGTGCCCTCGATGGAGGCGCCTGGTGCGCCGTGCGCGTCTGGCTGCGTGCCGGCCGGTGAGCCAGGGGAAAGTTCCCCATTTTCCATCCATTTCGCTCACAGTTGCAGCGAAGCAGCGGGGCTGAATTATAGATGAAGTCATAAATTATAATTTCATACACCTTGAATCCAGTTCCAGGTTCGCGGGTGTGTGCATCTGTTCGCGCCGCTCTCACGGTATGCGTGAGTAAAAGTGGTGCCCGCGTGTATCGGAGTGTCTCGCACGTTGATTTACTTAATGGTTCCTCCGTTTTGGCTGGTGGTGTTGGAAAGAAGGGGCGAGCGAAAAAAAAACACGCCACGCGGAAACTCTTCCCCACCGCCGGAGCAAATAAATGCTAGTCAACAACAAACCGGTGGGTAGTAAAAGGAGAAAACAAATTTCATAACAACGGCTGCGCTTCGCCTCATGCTGGAGTTTGTTTCTTGTTTGTGCGATGTCAACGTTCCGTCCACGGTGTCCTTTAGCGATTGAACACGCACCACACGGTATTCTCCTGCTGAGTGACAAACACGCACGCTTTATTGGCGTTACGTTGCTTCCGTTTAAAGGCTCAACAAATAAATAATAAATTCACCCACTTCAGCCCGTGTTTGGTTGCGTTACTAGTACAGAAAATATGTTGTCCATTATGAACATGTTTAGTTTAAAAAGTTGCACTATTACAAGGCATTCTATTTGCGGAAGTTCCACTTTTTAAATTAAGTTCCAATGCCACAGTAGATGGCATTAAAAAGAAACATATTTTAACACCACTGTAACCCATAGATTACATTTTTCCATCGTTCCAATGTAACGTCCAAACCCCGTCTTGCAGCTGACCACCAGCAAGAAGCCTTCGAATATCTAAAACGAAGACGTGATCAATAACCAAGAATTTGATAGGCAAAATTCTAAGAAAATTTTAATTAAAACTTTCCCAACGTTATTGCTTTTTCGCCCTGTGAAAATCGTGCCTTCCTGACTGAACTACTGCGATGCAATGTAACGCACATACAGCAAGTCGCAGAAGAGTGCTGAAGTAAACACACACATACACACACACACGCAAAGACAAACACACACGAACACGAGCCGTTGCTAGGAAACTGTGTAAGCGCTGACGTTTTCAGTTGGAAGCCGTCTTTGGGCGGCAGTTTCCCGACATGCGTTGCAGTGAGCCCGTATGAGAAAATCCGCCCCGTATGGCAAAATGGTCCAATTTTCTTGACTAGTTTTCCACCTCCGCTTCTCCTGCACACCGTCCCGTCATCGCCCTGATAAAAATGCTAAAGTGTTGTTTGCTTGTTTCCGAAATATGACAAGTCATCAGTAAACCATTCAGGAGTGCTCATGAAGTTAGCGAACTTTCCAAAGCTTGTTTCCATATTCCATATTCCACAGCTTTTTTATTCGTCTTGCTCCTTTTGCTACAAGACTTTACACTCCGGTGCCGGGTTCAAAGGGAAACTTTACGCCAGTCAACAATTTTTGATGAGGTGTTGCGGCTAAAACAAAACAGACTCATTGACCGGAAGTGTGCAGTGCTGCAGGAGAGAGAGAGAGAGAGAGAACCTCCAGGAAACGATACGGTAAGTTCACCTGAAGTTCTTCCTCGGTTCGTAGGAATTGGGTTCGCAAACTCTTCCAGCTCGTGAAGGGAATTATTTTACATGTAAAATGCTGTCCTATTCATTCGACGCCGTACGAATGAATAAAGTACGGCTCCTTAAAAAGAGATTATTGAAACGGAAATAGCAGCGAACACTCGCCCGGAGGGAACTATTTACCAGTCTTCCAGTACCGGTGGAATCCATCTCAATTAAATTATAGGCGAAATCTTAAAAGTATCGCTAACATACGCATCCTTCTCTCTAGTCGTCTTTTCCTTGAATTAAATAGATTAAATAAATAGCGACATCACGACAGCATCGATTCCTTCTCTCGCTCGTCTTCGCTAAGGGTAGATATTAATTTCGCATTTTCCAACATCATCCAGACATCGATCCGGTTGGTGTCGTGCCGATGGTTGTTGTTGTTGGTGGTACTGAGAGGTTTGCACGAGTCCTGGCAAGCCACGCAAGCACCAGCAAGCAACAGGCGACGCGCGAAACGTGCCTTCCGGTGGAAGCAGAAGATTTATCGCAATTAAGCGAAAGCTCCAATATAATCGATCGGAGAATCATCGCATAAACAAGATAAATGATTCCACCGCTACGCGAGGCTCATAAATTCTGCCCTATAAGCGGCTGCCCCAACCGCGCGACGATGTTGACGAGCTGCGATTGACACGGTTTTGAAAGCGGACCCCAAGCCGGAACGCGATTCATCGATGATGTGATTTTCTTCGAACCCGCTGATGTATCGCACGCTCGGGTCCCTTTGGCTATAGTTAGTAGGGCTGGCGCTAGGGCGCTAGGGTACGATAGACGGTACGGAGCGAAGACACATTTTACTCTCCAACGAGAGCGAGCTGGCGGGAAGCTTGCATTAAATATCGGCTGTCAGCGCCCGTCGGTAGAGGTTAAGGAGACGGCGACTTCGAGAGCAGAGTGATAAATAGCGATGACGACAGCGGGAAAGACGCTGCCTTCAAGACGTTGGCAGAAGCTTCAGCTTCACGCTGCTGCCACTGCTGCAAGATGAATGAACGGTAATGGATTTAAATTTTCAAGGGCGACTTGCGCCACCGTCCCCGGTCACTCTCCGGCGTGCATCTTCGCTGCGAACGGGGAGGGAAAATCACCCGGGGGCGAAATGTCGATTCGAGCTTAATTGGTTTGCGCCGGAGAGTGAACGCCCGCCTCCTCACTGACCCCGATAATGGAGCAGCGCCAGTCTGGCGTGATTGTCGGCACATCAAGAGTGTCTCAAGTTTATGTCCGCCCCCTCGGGGGGTGTGATTGTGAAAGCACTCGGCGGTCTGGACTGGCCTCGAAAGTTCAACAACGAGAAATGTATTTGCTACTTCAAAATAGACTACTTTTAGGGGTTCACGAAACTTTTACCACTTGAAAGAAAGCGAGCATTAGCATTTGTTGGAGTGTGGCTCAACTCTCGGCTGGGGCAGCGTTAAAATAATTAAGCCGGTTGATGAATGTCCTTTTCGGTATCGAATATCTCAAGTCTTTCATATTTCCATCTGGAAATGTCATCTGCCGGTCGTATCTCACTTCAGTCGACCTTAATCTCACTTCACTCTCACCGGCCAAAACGCGAAACCTGATACCATGCGTTCCATTAATCTAAACCCACGGATGTCTGCTGGCCGTTCGTACTTGTCACGCTCCGACGCACACAGCCGATGCGCGCATTCGGTGCATGTAATCGCATTACATTCGTGCCCACACCGTGTGCATCCGATACAAATCTGATATGGCGCGATTTCCGTTTCCAAAGTCCGTTACGTCCGTCGAAGGCTGGATGGCAAACTCTCGGTCGCCCTCTTTTTAACCCGCCATACATTTGCATTAGTCCCGGCGTCGTTGTATCGGACTGTGTCGATCGGTAAGTCGCCTACTGATACACGGTAAGCAAAATTTCGATTTATGGACACACGGAAAGAAAAGGAGCAAAGAATTGGATCCACGCTGGAACCAAACACACACACACACAAACAGAGAAAGTGATATGCGAATGTTCCGTGCTATCGATGGCGCACATCCGGAGCACCTTCCAGTGTGCGGAGCAACGTAAACAAGTGCCGGTTCCTTTTCATAGATAAATTGCGTTTCGAAGCCGGGCAAGCAAACGGGAATGCGCCATCCGGCGAAAACACGGGCACCCGGTAAGACCCCGATGTAACGATGAACTAGGTGCGTCAAAACCGTGGCACCCGGCCACGACTCATTTTCCTCGTCCGAACCAATTTCGTGCATCGAAACCGACTCCTTGACGGGTTCAGCGTGATTACTCTTCGCACGAATCCTTGCCGGACCCTTGCCCTGAACCGCCCAGAGCACCAGCTTCTCGACATTGGCCCTGCGGTATCGGCCCTTGGCAGCTGCTGACCGCTGCCAGTGGAGAATACTGGCCGGCCCCGCAATCCGGAAGGCTTAGCAGTAAGCTTCAGCAACGGGTAAGTGCATTAAAATATGCATGAAAGACCTGCGAGGCCGGCCGCTGATGGTTTTCCGTATGAAAGTAGTTCCGGTTCTGCGGAAGCACGCGTTTCATGTTATCAACCGTGTCCAGCGGGCAGCTGCCACCCGGACGACCACCCCGGACGGGGTGGGGGAATCCTTTTCATAAACAATCGTTCGCAGACGCAAACATTTGCACCGGAACAGGCCAGGTGACGTTGTCCCGTGCAGGTGCTTGCGATCTTCTTTCGGCGGCCCTCCTCGGTCCCAGCGGAACACTTCACATCACGCTGTTTATGGTGCAGTGGTCGAGAGTGCGACTTCACTGGCCGGTGGTCCGGTGTGAACAGAGTGTGCGACCCTGTTTGCATTGTGCTTGTTTGTTTGCAGATATGGTTTAAATCTCGCAGCCCGACCACCGGGTGACCGGTTGACTTTGACCGCCGGCCTGGCGGCCACTCCTTGGGGCGAGCTTCCGTGCGACGGCTGAACACGCATCTGGCGCTGAAAGCCAAGGCCAGCCCGGCTCCGGCCTTCGTTCCGGAGGTCACTCGAGAATTTAGCACTATCTCCGGCACCGGGCCTCAGCGGCAGCCACAACGCCATTGGATAGTGTTGACTTGCTAGCCCAATTGCCGGCTTTGTTTGTCAGTGTCGTGACTTCATCAGCCCGTCGGCCGGCTCCGCCAGCCACTTGCCGCCATCGAACCGGTCTTCAGCTGGTCGGGGGGTTTCCCGATGCTAATCTATGCAAATCTTCCGCTCTATACCAAACTTTCCACCCATAGGAGGCTCCAACTCCGGGCACCTAACTGTATGGCTTCCTTCGTTGAGTCTCAGCGCTCTAGTCGCTGGTGCCAAAGTCTCTGGAGCGAGTTTTCCCTATATCCATGCAGAGGTTCCACGTTCAACTTGCTCTCTCTCTCTTACTTTCCTACACGAGATTTCCCTCGCCTTTCTCTTCCAGCTTAACCCTAATCGGATCGAAGGCTAGAGGGCTCGGGGCGACCGCGGGGAGTAATCGAAGGGGGTACTTTTCATATTTCCTGACTTCCGGTTTTGCGGTAATGCCTGGCAGACATTATCTCCCCGCCGGGGGAGTCGAGTGTGTCTTTTGCCAGCCTTTGGTTCCGATCCCGGCAGCCTTCTGCGCGCCTCTCTCTCTCTCTCTTTCTTCGTACGAGAGGTGCGGTCTAGCCTTTTTGCAACCGCAGCTTAAAGTCATTCCAGGACCCTTTCTTAGAAAACGGGAACCTCAGGAACACCCCGGGCGTATGCTGGTTCTGACACAACTCAACCTTCAGCAAAACGCTCGAGACTTTAATGCCACCCAAGCCAGCCGATGTTGGCTTATTCAACAATCTTTCGCCGGGCACGTGGCCTGACGCAAAGCTCTCTCTCACAGACATACACACGCGCACACAGACTCGAACTTCACTTCTCCAGTTAACCGGCAAATCCGATATCTATGACGCAGCGCTTCGATCGGTGTTGATTGACGTTACATTGATCTCGCTGGCTCGGGCGTTGTAGAGCGAGAGGTGAACTGCTTCCGCCCACAACATCCGGCACTCGTCTGGCTTGTTGGTGAAGTGCGACCACCCGGAAGGATCGACGGGAAATATGCACGGCAGGCAGGGCAGCTTCCGCCTGCCCATTCTTCCATTTCCATCTCTGTCGAACCCACATTGAGAACTTCCGAAGTGAATACTTCTAGCGTTTAGGTTCAGTATTGATCGCACGCCCGAAGCAAGGCACAAATTCCATACACCATTTAACACCGTTCGATTAAACCGTCACTTAAAGTATTCGTTTTCTGTGAGCCAGGATGCATTCTAGATTAAAGCAAATAGAGCGAACGCTTCAGGCGTAACACTTTTTGCAGAAAGCTTTTCGATAAAATACTCAAAAAATAGGTAATCAACGATGAGCTTATATTCCTGTATTATTTTGCTTCTGTTATACCAACTTCGTAGCTTGCCTTTGATCTCAAATCAGTTTCATTTTGGCAGTGTGAAACTAATGAAAAGTGACAATTAAAAACGGCTGCCTGCAGCATGAAAGCATTTCCACGAACAAAACTCAAACTCACACCCAGATTGCATACCCACCAGGCGCACTTTTTGATGGCAGACTTTGTACAGCGAAAAAAATCAATCGAGCGGCATCATAAAATAAAATGAGTGCCCCACATCGAGAGTTGCCGTGTCAAACCTGCGTTCTTGGGTTTTATTTTTTGATAAAACCCTTCCCAACCGACCCTGAACGGAACATCCGCAGCATGTGCACTTGTGTGGAACGATCCGAAATCATCATGCACGCCGTCTGATGTAATGGTATCCCTACCAAATGTGTAGAGGTTTTTTCCACCGGCGGTGGTCTCTTAAGGACCGAATATTGTTGATGAAAAAAACCCTCCAAAAACGCGAAGGAAAACGATATCAGGGACAGAGAGAAAAAATAATTCCAAAACGGCAAATTTCTGCAAAATTTTGCGCCCCAAAGTCATAACGCCATAAAAGTCGCAATCAGTTGTTTTATGGATCCGCATTCGAGCACTCCGGCGGCAGCCTCGGTGGCACGAGGCCCGTGAATGGTCGGAATGACTCCATTCCGGGCCCCCGCGATGCTAAAGGGGTGCAGTGGTGCGTGGAGCTGCATTGCATGAAAGGCATGAAAATTTCACGAACCAAGTTGCCGTTCCCCCACCCCAAACCACCCCGGGGTTTCGGTTCTAAACTTTTCGTCCGCCCTTTCCCTTTTTGGGAAACCATTTTCATTTTTCATCGAGGGCGAGTGGTTGGCCAACCCCCTTTCGATAGCTCCGTTCAACTGTTGCAGCCGCACGCCGACCGCTTGCGAGACTTTCGGGTGGTTGGGAACGAATGAAAAAAAAGAGATCCTTCCGCGCGAAGTGAAACTAGTGAGGGCCGTTTTTCATCTCCACCCGTATCGATGCCATGCATAAGTAATGCCAACAATACACTCTCGGCCCGCCCCGGTTTCAATGTTCTTCCTACACCCTGGAACAGGTAAAAAAAGACTGGCCCTTTCAAACGGAATCAGCCGCTCGAAGTTCGCCTAAATGTTGTAAAACAGAAGGCCTCGCCTATTGCGCCCGAACAAAAGCGAAATGTGTGTTGGTTCTTCAGGTCGTCGCCCCTGCGGCCAATGTCGGCGCTGCTCAAATCCTGACGAACACTTCCGGGTTTCGGGGCCGATGCTCTGCCCTTCGATGGAAAACAAAACTTTTGCCCCACTTCGACAATGGACGGCAGACAGATAGGCCGAGCAGACGATTCCAGGAGCGATTTTCACTTTTCGTGCGCTACACAACAAAGCTACACTCGCTAGCGGCAACATGAGCCTAACCCCTCAACCGGGAGCGGTGGGTGGTATCGAACAAAAGGATTACCTTTTCAGAACCCACTTGGCGGCCGGCAGGATTTCGCGTGGATGTGTTTTCGGTGGGCTGGAGTATGTACACGCATTTCCCTGGTGCCGAAAGCCACCGGAGGGATCGTTGGCCACCTTGTGTGTATGTGTGTGTGCGCGCGTTCGTCGACAGGGGTAAAAGAAAGAAGGATACTCATTGAAATATATATGACCATATGGCAGGCGGTCCAACCGTAAGCCCTCTCGAGCGAAGGGTGGTTTTGCGGTGGCGTCGAAGAAGGGACCGCTGGCGACGCAGCCAATCCGTTGGAGTAAATCGAATCGTGCCGAACAAGTTGCGGATTTGAAGATTAACTGCACACGCTGGAGCTGGAGCGGTACAATAAAGGGGATGATTCTCGGACTCGGCGTGCGAACCACCTTTAGTCCATTACAAACGATACGATGGATTCGATTCCAGTGAATATCAGTTCTTTCGCAAGGTTCGTTTAAAATGGGAGGAAATGAAACAAATCCCATTCATTGTTGTAGAAACCGAGCACTCCCGGGGGTGTGAAACTTTATCTGAAGCCACCCCAAATTCAACAAGGAATTTCAATTCAATAGGAAATAAAAACGACTGTCCAGAGAAAAAGGAAGTCTCTCATTGCATCTCAAAAGTGAAACTAACTGATGTAATATTAAGTGAGTTGTTTTTAATTAATAGCCATTGTTATCACATCGTTTGTGTTCTTAAGATCGTGTTCTACAACTTTGTTAAAATAATTAGCATAAAGTGGAATTTCCACAACATAAACCGTGGAAAAAGAACCTCCAGTTGGGATCATTAGACCCACGTTCAAGCTATCATCCTCCCACGGTGTGCACTCGGCATTATGCTCGTGAGTTAATAATCCACATCCCACGCCTCCACACACATACACACACAAACATAATAGACGGTACGCCTTGGTAAACATTTCACCGTGATAAAACACTTCATTAACGTGAGTAGCAGCAAAGGAGCCGTCCTACGCTGATTGATGAGTTGCTGGTTCGGTCGGAAGCGATTAGTTCCCGGCAGGTTCCTCGATAAAGGTGAGCAGATAACGTCGGCTATGGTAGCTTGCCAGCGTTATTCGATAGTTTTCCACGAGGTAGCGCAACAATTACATCGCTAACTGCAAGCATAGTTCAATTGAAGAGTTAGAACCGTCGCACGGAACACTCTCACGCTAGTTTCGTGCCAAAGATCGCGTCGTTGTGAAACAATGTCCTACATCAAGGTAGGTGGCGCTAGAGACGACGAGTCTACGCTGACAGGCTTCCTGTTCCGAGTAAAAACTTGCACCGTCTTGCGTAAGCTGTACGGTGACAAGAACCAGGTTAAAGGAA
>JAOEFI010000003.1:12161542-12182526 GCA_034621735.1 Anopheles plumbeus
GGAAACGGCAGTTCCTTAGGGAACCCGCTCGTGCCATGGATGGGAGGAAAAACTCCCATAAGGGGGAGGTGAATTTCTGCGGTGGCGCAAGGTGTAATGTTACAGAAGTTTCGTAAACTCATCTCGTCACACGCCCGCCATAATCTCTTTTCCGCAGCACCAAACCCGTCGTCGTTAGGGGTCGTCATCGTCGTGACGGGAGTCGCGGCGGGAAATTCATTCATTCATTCCCTCCACCGGAGAGACTCCACAGGGTCGGGGGAAGCTTCCCTCCGTGTGGATGGTATTTATCTCAGCATGGGCTAGCCTAGGCTCAGGCCATCGCCATGTTTTTGTGTCACCGAAGTCAAACATCTTAACGGCATCACTCGAACACAACGGGCGAGAAACACAAGACCAAAGCAGACGACGGGGGGGAAACGTTTGGCATATTTTGTGGCACATACATCCTTCCTTCGCCGGGCGACCTCCTCCTGCCTACGCGCCTACGAGTAAACACATCAAACACAGCCAGGACAGGTTAAACGGGTGAGTGAGGAAACAATAATGCCAAAAAATAAATATGAGATCACAAGGCCGCATGGAAAAGTGTCGGGCTCGCGGCGGGACAGTGTTTCGCGAAGGAGGAAATGCAAAGAAAATGGTGTCCCGGGATCAAGCAATAAACTCATATTTTTCACATCGACGCATAGGGAACAGGCGTTTATTGAAAATTGTTTACAAAACATACCCGAATAAACATTGAAAGAGAAAAATTCAAACAGGATGAGTCACGAAACAATGGGAAGATGACCTTAATCTTTCTATCCGACCCATGAGGGAATAAAGCCAGAGTATTATCCTTGTATCAACTTCATGTCACCGAAGAAAGTTTACATTGAAAAAGTAAATGACAATCCTGACGGAACTATGCACACATACGAATGGAAGTCAAAATAAAACTTCATACTGGTAACATTGTTCATACACCCCCAAAAACATCCCTAAAACCCTGATAACATTTTATTACATTTTCCCCCCTTTCATCAGCGAAAAAGACACAAATGTTCAAATCGAGATACTGCTCAAGCAAAGATACTACAGTTGAATAAATGAAGCTGGAAAAAAAAATTAATGTCCTGGAATGGAAACACGGCCAGTCTTACAGGACGACAACAAACGAACGGGGGGAGGGGAACGCCAGTCGACGGTCGGTGTAACAAAAATACACGCCTCGAAGTATGACGCAAGTAATTTCCGACATCAAGATGAAGATTGAAAAGAGCGAAATTGAAATATATCGTCCTTCTCCTGAGGCATTTGTTTGCCACCTGAAGATAAAGGACGAACTGGCGCGTCTGCTCGGCAGGATACGCTCACGACGCGCTGCCCCACGCAGTTGAAGTGTTGTTTTTCTCGGCCTCCCGAACACACTTGTGCCGTCCGGAAATAGGGTGAACGCTTCCGTCACTCACTTCATGCCTTCGTATTTTACTTTCTCCCGTGTGGACAGTCTTCTTTTTTTAGCATGGAATTATTTCCATCGTTGTTTTTTATCAATGTTTTTCCGGGAAATCCTTTCCCGGGGCCCGTAACCGCAGACATTCCCCCAGATGGTGCCGACTGCCGCGCACTGCTCGAGGAAACGGAAATGGAAAATTCGGTCAATAACAGGACAGAAAGAAAGGACGAAAAAAAAATTCAAGAACATCCAACTGCATAAAGGATGAATGGAAGGAAGCTTTCTTCTGCCGGTCAAATTGTTCTCTTTTTGATGTATTCTTCAGCCAGGAAATAACTCTGGAAAAAGAAAAGATTTTAAGGGAAGTACCTTTTCTGAAAAGCAGGAAAGCTTGTTGTACTTTAAAAAACAATCTGAAAACAAAACCAATCAATTGCTATTGATACACCGTACGCAACAATTGTTCTTGCTGAGTGGTCTGCAACAGCGCGAACAAGAGTGAACAAATATTGACAAGCGGGAGAGAATGTTCTGGAAAAAACATGTTGCTCCGAAGTCAATAAATTCCCACAATAAGAAACCAAACATTTTAAATGTGAGCCCCAATGCCCCTCCCTCCCACCTCCGTTTCCCATTTGCTTAATCAAGCGATTTCAATTCAAACATTCATCGGTTTACAGCCAGAGCGCCAGCCAGCGGTCCATTTCTGTTAATGGCATAATAAATTAAGCAGCTTGATTTACCGCCCGTTTCCGAGGCAGGCCGGGGCCAGCAAAAGCACAAATTGCTTATTTCCGCACTGTTTGTGTGTGTGTGTGTGTGTGGGAAAGTTGTGTACTTTTGCTTTTACGAACCACCCCATCCCCACCCAGGCAGTGGGATGAAATCGAGCGCACACAACAAAAACTGCGGCCTGGATAAGACGATTCCATTGCGTACGGGGTGGGGGGAGGTTGTTCGCTTCGCTCCGAAATGTCACAACAACTAAGTAAACCGCAAACATGGAAACCCAATGGCAATCTTCCGTGCTCCACTCGTGTATGTGTGTGTGTGTGTGTGTGTGTGTATGTGTGTGTGATGAACGTGGTTGAAGGTGAGGTGTGGAATTCGGTCCTGCACGCCCGATGTCGCACCGGCTCAAAATATTATGTCGACAACTCCATTTCCCAGCCCATCCCCACCCACCAACCCCCACCCCCTTCCATGGTCTGAAGAAATTCTTCCCGTTGTGCAACGACGCTCCGAACTAATCTGGTCGGTTCCTTTGGAAAACCCGCTCGGTAAGCCAGTCCTGTTGGCCGAAAGGGCACTGAATTGAAAGTAGATGAGAATTTGTGGTCAGTGGTAACAACGGTCGAGTGCAATTTTCTTCCACATGCCCCGAAAACATGATTGCATTCACCCGCTCCGTAGCACATTCCGGCGCACGGATCGCCGGCTTGCCGACGTGTTCGTCCGGCGCTTGACAACAGTTCCCGGCGCTCTTGGTCGAAGCATAAATCACATGCGAGTATGCATATTTCACGGCAAAAGCGGGAATTTTTCTCTCCCAGCGTTTGACCCAAATCAATAAATTTGAAGTCCTGTTTAAATATTTAATTCTGATGCAGCGCACCCTCCCGATGGTGATGTGTTCGCCCGCTGCATAATGTTGAAATTCAATTCCATTCCTAATACACGTACATATGTTACGTGCGGGAGCTCCCTAAACATCGATACTACACCGGACGGAGTCACTGTCGATAGTGTAGCGTTCAAAAACGGGAGGGAACAGAAAAGGACATCACTCGGGAGCGGGTGCACAAGTCGAGTTTTTGGCGGAGCAGGATAACAGTTTCAATTTATGGCATCAATTTTCACCTGCCCGGTGTACCGTCCTCCCCCCCCCCCCCCCTTCGATCGCGCATCATATTAACAGCGGCACACACCAAAAAAAAGCGCCGGCATCGAATTTCGTCACGATACCATGCAACGATCTCGATGTGGATGCAGGAAGACGACGGAGCGTTTTTGAATTATGAAAGCAGGAGAATATAATACACCAAGCAGAGTTATTTGCTCCGGGTTCTTGCGTCGACTACTTTGGCCGTGCTTCGTTAGGTGGGTGGAAGGGCCCAAAGAGGTGATGCACTGGCAGGATGCTGGGATGTTGGCTACACGAAGCAGCAATACGCCATTGCCAGCGGTAGTGGTGACACTCTTCCGTTCCACCCAACCACCAGGACCATCGGCGGAAGGATGACGAGTGGGTGAAAGAGGGATGAAGCTCCGATCGAATGGTACCTCATGCCCACCCCCACCGGTGGAGGTTATTTATCGCCTCGTTTGACATGTGTCATAAAGAATTTATGAAGGAATTCTGCAACCCCCTCAAGGTGCAGGTCCGCGCGGATAAAGTCGCCTGGTTTCTCTGCGTCACGCGAAGGGTGTTTCTCTACCGGAAAGTTAATGGTGTGGCACTCGTCGGCAAAGCTGTCCTCGAGCCTGCCGCTTCCAGACACTGACACTGAAGCCTGCGACGTATCGAGCAGCTGTATCGATGCATCATTTTATTTTGGGACAAGAGTTTTTATTTCACTGCCATTCCATTACCTGGCCCAAAGTGACGCGCCACGGACGGTTTTCATCTCCTGGGGTCTTCTGGGACCTTGGTGGTGGACTCACATCCCTGCAGAGAGGTCCCTCAATTTTTCGTTTTAAGTTGCCCGAGACGGCGAATGGACTCTCGCACTTCATCCCAAGGCCGCCCGTCGTGGGTCGAATCATTGGGCGCAACGGAAGCAGTCGAGGCTTTCCTCGGCTCGGAAGGTATCCAACCCCCAGCGGGACTTGCTGATCGCAGTAATAAGCCATTGCGAAACTTTTTAAATATTTAACGATGGGACGAATGATGGGAAACTTTTTTGATGGACGAGTGACTCCGCCTTCCGTGCGCAAGCGGTGGAAACTATCCGTCTTTTGTGCGTGTGTCTCCTCAACGCACGCGACATCACGATGTGGGAAGTTTCCGGAACTGTTCTCCCTGCCCTGGAAAAAGGGTTATTCGAAGAAACGCTCTAAAAAGCACCCACCCCTTCGACCGGTTCCAACGTGTCCAACTGAAGTGAAGATCCTTCTCCGGAGCAGGTTCGTTTCGTTATAAATATTAAAATTGCCGGGTATTAGTAGGGATGTTTTTAAAACGAACAGCAACTCAGCGGTACGAACTTGCATACGTGAACACTTTTTCAATCGCCCAAAGGACCATCGTATCCTTTTCACTTTACATCAAGCTGCATCAGCATTGGATGAAGAGCACTCGTACGCAAAAGGTGCCGAAAATCTCCAGTTTGAGAGAAAAGATTCAATTTAATTCCACTGTTCTTTCGCTTTGCTATAATTCATTTTTCGTGCCATGCAAATCCAGGGAAATGTGCACCGTGCCGTAACATTCATCCAAGATGGCTATCCATTCGCTCACAGCCCTTGATGTGCGTTCCGAGATGATACATCGCCGGAATGGCGAGATTTATCACTGATTTTAACCTACGATCTGCAAAACACAAAAGGCCAAATAATAACTCGAGCACTTAGTCGAAAGCATCCGCCCTCCGCTCCATGGTGTACCGGGGGCGCAGTTTTAACACGGAAAAGCGGCACCGGAACCGACACCGACATCATGTGTACAAGGGTACAGGTTCACCCATTACGGACCGTCTGTATAGATGCCGTGCAGCCGCATCCCGACGGTGCCTGGCGGACGGGCTGGGAAAACATCTTCCATGCACTTAATAATCAACCATCTTGATAAAAACCATAAAAATAAATCTCATTTCAACTCCGGCGTCGTTCGGCAAACAGATTTTCCCGCCCGGGGAAAAACCTTCTCCTCGATAACTCAATCTCCACAATATGGTTTCCAACAACGCTGGCTTCGGACCGGCTCGCCCACTTTGCTCCGGTGGGGAGCAGTGTGCATTGCCTACCTTCTGGCGCTCGACAGGAAAAAGCTGAGGAGGCCTCCTCGGTTCGGTTGTTCTCGAAAGTTGTGCTCACACATCGCAACCCCACAAGCTCCGGGGGCACAATCACGGAAACGACCGCAGCACACACACACACACACACACACACACAAACATGCGACCATAACGGCAGCGCGCACACACGGGCAGGGTACATGGCAACACATAAATGAGCAATCAAGGTGCACAAGCGCCGCTATTTGGCTGCAAGAGGTCGGCTCCGGGTAGCAAGACGATACGGTTTAAGGGGAGAAGGGCATTGCGGGTGGCTCTAACCATCATCAACAATGGTTTGGCAGGCGGAAAGCGTCGGGTCATGTGTACGTGCTCGTTCACGACCAGTGCCCTCCAAACCACCGCCCGCCCCCCGCCCCATGCCCCCCACCCGGGGCGAAGTGATGCTTGAAGGCATATTGCAAGTGGGCCATTAACATTCGTTCCGACGCCCAAGATGCTGAGAGTGAAAATATTCGAAAGTGCTGCAACGTAAGAGCTTTCCAGCAGTTCAAGCCTGCTGCAGTTTCTCCACGGACGGTATTGAGTTCTAGTGGCCGTACCATCAGATGACTTCAATGTATGTCTTGCTTACAGGAAAGGAGTAGAGTAAGGATGTAGGAATTATGCGAAAGGCAACATTTAAAAAGAAGACTCCAAAAGATTGCAAATAACTCTTGTGAATAAAAACGTCTTTTTCAAAAATTTCGAAAATATGAAAAAAAATGTCGTCAACTTTTTTGTAATAACTGTACGTCTGCTTTATGGGCATCCCATTCCAGTATGACACTGTGTAGGGGGTTGCATGAACAACGTGCCGATAGGCACACTTTCTTCCTATGCCGAGGTTGAAGGATCGTCATGAACGATGCTCATTTGGAGCACTTGACCACCGAGCCCATCGTCCACCGGATAACGGGCGACTGCTCGTGTGTGCGCCGAGGATATACCTGTTCCCAAGATTTTATCTCCCCACCGGGAGACGATGGTGCGAGTGTGCTCCATGCACGAGCGGAAGAAAATGGCTCATACATTTTTAATTAATACTATCAACAGCTTCGAAGCCGAGCCGAAGGGAAGATGGAAGACGCTGGAAAAAACCCCTCGGGAAAATGGGAACTCGGTAAAGAAAATGCGCCCCGACTTCTACCCCCCTTAGCTACCTGCACGATTTTCCCGCAAACACACACACACCCACATACACAACGAACCGGTTTTTCCTTTCGATTATGTGGAAAGACGCTGCTCGAGCGAACCAGGAGGCTGCTGCAGGGAGTACATTTTGAAGTTTATTGAGTGATTTAATTTGCTCGTTAAGATGCTGTGATTAATTATTAACAAATTAAATTTTAATATTTTCCCATTGCCTACGGGTTGCGACCCCTGTGCAAACTTGACACGACACGAAACACGCTCAACGCTCGAAGAAGTGCGCTCATGCTAATAGCTCACACGATCAGGAAGTCCTGCCGAGTCCTGCTTCCCACGGGTTGCACCACCCACGCGCGTTCCCAGTTTCTCTCCCCCAGCGGCGGCGACGCGGTGCAACTTTAGTTGCTTTTCCAGGGCGAGCGGAAAACGAGCGAAATTCGAGTTGGCGTTGCCGTGATAACTTGTCGAATAAAAGTCCCATTGCAGGGGGTTGCCATGTTTTTGTTCCACAACCCCTTGACACCCCCATTGGACCTCATTGAAATATTTTACCATTCACTTTATCTATCTCTCTTCCTCTCGCCCTCCGACGACTAACTTTTCTGCGCCACAGACACATGCTTAGAACGGAAACCGACGAGGGGAGCTTTCCCGTTATCCTGTAACGTGCCCGCTCATGTGTGAGAAACGGGACGGGCGGCGTAGGGGGAAGAGGAAAAAAGAAACCCCATGCACACATCAGAAAGAATGAATAATGAAAATGTTGTGTAAGCTGTTAATTAGAAGCGCAAACTCTATTCATCTCTACGCGCGCATCGTCCACGCGAGCGGCTTCTTAACTTCTTGGGTGAGAAAAAGCTTTCTAATTACATCAACCCGGGCCCGACCCGACCGTGACGGGGTGGCTTCGAAAACGAAAATGATTGTTTCCATTAAAGGATGGTTTAATTTCGCAGCCAGCCGAGTACCGACGCGCACCAGCCGGAATTGAATTTTCCCCGGAGGATGGAACGATAATGCAGTATGATTAATTTAATTAACCCTTCACACTTCGTTTGGCGGTAGAAAACGAGCCTAAATACAATCACATTGCATTAGAGGGAAACATTATTCAATTTTCAGATTGTGTCTCACCCCTTGCTGGGTTTTTCAGCAAACAAATAATGGGGTTATGTGTCCTACAGCTTGTAACAAATGGTTCATAGTTCAACATAGCCATAAAACATAAGGTAAGCTATAGGTTAAAATTGAAACATGTATTAAAACCGGTGTACAAGTGATTGAATCTATAAAAAAAATGCAGTCTCTTAAGGATCGCGTCAGAAAGGACATCCGTTCCGGACATCCTTATTCGACCAATCCAGAACCAATCATTTAGTCAATCAAATGAGCAGCCATTGGATTGAATATAACAAACATCTTCTCTCCCTTGAAACATTGACATCCTACTCCCCTTCCCGTTATTGACATCCAAAAGGGCTCCCCCTACCGCCACCGCTGGCCGTCCACCGACCCCTTGTCAGCTCGTTATCGCGTTTGTTCTGCTGGAAAATTCAGACAACTTCATTCGCCTTTCAGCCGCTGGATTCGTTGTAGTTTCTTCGTTTTCATTTGCCGCACATCTCGTCTGGCGACACTAAATGGTCGTAGAACTCGGAGCGGGGATCCCAAATAAAAAAATGCCCATTTGTAAAGATCTAATGATCCACGTATCACCAGTGAACCGCTTTCGGAGATTCGTCGAATCGTTCCAGCACGGCTGTCGCAACGGCGCTGGCCAGCAATTGTCCTCGTTATCGTTCGACAAAAAAGGCAACACAAAAACCCAGATGCTTGTTCCATCGTGCCTGGTGACAACATCAGTTTTCCTTGGCAGTCTAGCAGCGCTCTGGAGCTGCACCATCTGGTGTGCCGACTGACGCAACTGACGGAGGCATAATCGCAAATCGATTAAACACAAATCAACCTGATTGGACCCGATCATCGGGCCGGACCACGACGGCATCCTTTTTCCTTCCCGCATAACTGCCCCCTACGACGACCTTCGCCGACGACGTCAAAGAACCGCCCAAGTTCGAGCCATAAATTTGTAATCCCAGCCCAACCCGAGCCGTGGTCGTTCCGGTGGGGATTAAAGCCACAACACACCTTGTCCGAGTTCGCGGAAGCAACAACACGAAGGGAACTACAAAAAAAAACCCAGCGGGTCGTAAACAGAACAAGTCCTCGGCGATTGGCGAACAAGCTGTCCGGTTCAGGAATCGCGACGTGTTGTGCAACCGGTGAGCAATCCTTTGATTATCTGTCCGGGCGCGTTAGCTCTTCGCATTATTTGCCCGTGTCCCACTTTCCGACAACATCCGAAAGTCGAAAGTCACAACCCGCCATTTTCCAGCTGTTAACGCTCCGGCAGAAAATGGGGGGGGTGGAAACGGACTGGCCAGCGAGCCACTCTCCACGTACGACCGCCACCCCGTACGATCGCGTCCATTTTCATAAATATTTATGACCGTTTGCGGGGCAAGAAAATGTTACAAACGAGTTACACTAATTTTCCTCGTCAATCTCCATCCCGAGTGGGACACAGGCTTGCGAAACGGTCGGTGCGTTTTGTGGAAATGGTGCACGGTGGTGGAAAAAAAAGGGACGACATTTACCATAGTTTCGCTGGCACGAGTTTCCCCCCTTTTTCTGGTCTACTGCTAGTTTTTCCCTCCTTGTCTGTTGCTGGTTTTTAATTTTTCTTCCAAGTCTCCTTCTGCACTAAGAGGAGATAAAAAATGACAACGATTTCTGCAACGTTAAACCCTTTGTGGTGGTCGATTAAAGTCCGGGTTGTGTAACCTTCTTTTTTATACGCTACGTTTCCTCCCCACCAACTCCTAGGGTTCCCCTCTCTAGGACCTCTCTCCCTCCCATTCTTTCTCGTAGCTCAGAAGCGACTCCACTTGGCGCGGAAAAGCGGAAGCGGAAGAGTACAAGGCGCGTTCCGGTAGCCGTAATAACGTTCTCAAAATCTACCTGCAAGCGAAACGATTTAAGGTTAGGAAACGGCGAGCTATAAAAACGGCACAACACGGCACGGAAGCAACCAAACGCCAGCGCACTCGACCAGGGAACGTCCATTTTATGTCCGTCGGACTCGTAAAACTGTCGCACCGGGGGGGAAAACGGGTATTTAATAAAATATTAAATTTTGTTATTTCGTTTAAGTGTAACGAATGTAGGAATTTCCATCGTTTACGGCCGCCGTGGTCTGGCGTCCTGGCGACCAGGTGGGGGCAGCCGCCGGGAGGGGCGGACCAGCAGGAATCCTGGCAGCTTGGAAAAGAGTTGCAGCGACACTTGCCAACGGGTCTTCTCCGGCTGGCCGTTGCTGCATTGACACCCGGTGGAAGAAAAGCCGGTCACTCGAAAGCCGCTTTTGAATGCCACAAGGCCGCCCGGGCCGGAGTCGGATGTTTCGCCCTGCTCAGGGGTTCACGGTGGAAGTGGAAAATTACGGCTTTTCAAGGGAAGCAGCTGTGTCTGTGCAGGTTACTGACACCTTCCGGACGTGGCGCGCCGTCCTGCAGCGTGTGCTGAGAGAAAGCGAAGAAAGCACGTTGTAAATCCTGTCCCAGCAACCAACTGGAGCTGGGTGGCGGAATGTTTAGCCGGTCGCTTACGTCTGGCCGGGCCCAGCTTCTGCCCTTCCCGCCGGCAAAGTAGGTGTGACTCGACGCCATTAGGGCGTACGGTCAATCTAGAAGTCGATAAAATTTACGTAATCCAATTTCCCCGCAGCCATCCGGCCAGCCAGCCAGCCTCGGCACGATAGAGATTTTTACGCTTATTGACGTTTTTAATTGCAAATGTCGTTCCCGGTGCCGGTGCGACCGGAGTTTGTTTCTCCCGTTCGCCCTTCGCCGCGTGAAGGAATCGCTAGCAGGTAGCAGGGCCACTTTGCTACGTTTTGTGTACTGCGACGCCCGTCGGTCGGAGGCTGCAGTTGCGTTACTTTAATACACAATTTGTTTTCGGTCACCAGGTAGACCGGCCGGGAAATGGCGGCCCCAAAATATGCCGCCCATAAAGCCCAAAGTAATGCCACAATAAAACGGCCGCTTTTGGCAGAAAGTACCGTGAGAATCTGATACTCGTCCCGGGCCAGGACTGGGTCGGTTGGCCTGGAAGCCTTGCCCGTCCGTCCCGACGGAAAGTAAACGGTATGATATTGTACGGGCCGATTAAGGTGAAACGAATTTACGGGTATCAAAAAATTTAACGTCAATGGGAAAAACTGGAATGAAAATTAAAAACTCTTTGCAAAATGCAGTCCAAGTGTGATGAAAATATTTCTCAACAGAAAAACCACAAGACCAGCTGTGACAGGTTTCGACAGCATTCCATCCCGCACCATCTAAAGCTCGTGCTTTCTTTCGCAACAATTAACAACACGCTATTTTGGAGACTGAACACGTGTCCGTACGGACCAGCAGATACTTCTAGCAGGATGCTGGGCTGATGTGCTGGATGTTTTAATTACCAGTCGTACAGCGTGTCAGCCGGTGAAAGGCTTTGGCGTCTGTACTGTTTGCCTGTTCATGTTTGTTGGCCCAGGCCATGGAAGTCGTCCTCCCAAGGTTGATATAGAAAGCGTGCTTTACAGCATGACGAAATTTGTGCCTGCTACTAGATTAGGTTCCTTACATAGAACGGTCTCACTAGTGCCCAACTCTGTAAAGCGGAAAAGGTCAGAAAAAAACGACGCCAGTCAACCTGTGGAGTATCTATGAACCTTGGAGTCAGTCAGTGTCGCACCACGACAGAATGACTCCAAATGACTACTGCGTCAACATCTGCAAGCGCACGCCAATGAGAGATTCCGTTTCGGCCCGTGGAATTCGCTTTCTTTGTTAAATTTTCCGCGGAAAACCGTTGTGGAATACAACGTGATACTAACAAGGACAGCAGCTCTTATAAAAGCGGTGAGTGAAAACTAACAGGCTGGTGTCGTTTTTGAATAGAAATTGTGTCTCCCTTAAAGCAGTAATGGAGCCTAATTTTGGATGCTTAAACAATTCGCAAACGATTCGCACCAAGCGATCGAAGAATTCCACAAAAGCTTATGCATTTCCCGCTCAGACTGCCAACGACTGAATGATAAACGGATACTTGTTGCACTCCGTTTGTTTTCGATTCGTAGGCAACCAATTAAAAACTCCTTCCTATATAGCCGGGCAAACAAAACACTTCAAGTCGCACTCGTTACGAAGACATTGCGCGAAGGAGATCCAGGATGTTGTGAGGGCACTGAAAGATATCACTTGGAGGACTCACTGAGCCGGAGCAGCTACAGAGAGTTGCAGATTGTAAAACATTGACTTCGTCGGATGATTCTCGTCTGCTGGAAAAAAAAAGAAAAGTTGAAGATTGTTCGGGTAAAAATGAGAAAGACAGAGGAGACACCCGGCGAGGAAAGCCATTGTTGTGAGACAATGTTGAACGTCGCTTCAAAGGTAGGCGGCGTGCATCGCTGTGCAAGCACGCATCATTGTGTGAAGTGCATTTGTAAGTGGTGTGTTGCTTTCCACAACATTTCTTCGTTGCTTCGAGAAAATGGGGATTCCAATGCAATTGGTTATGGTGTAAAAGTATTGTTTACTGTTACAACTATCATATTACAATAAAATGCTATTTTATGTTGCTATAAAACGATATTTAATAACGAACAGTCATTACAATACGAATGAAAAGTTTGTATATCAATTTCCAAGCACGAAGAAACAAAATAATAAATGGGAAAACAATCCAACAGATATAACCATCTTTCTCCAAAATTGTTTGGGTAAAACATTCAAGATAAACTTTAATACCTTCTGAATCCTGCAGCATCATTCGCCATCCGAGCCGGAGCAGTTTCCCGTTGAACCACAATGCTCGCGAACCTTATACGGACTAATTAACTGCGGCTACTACTACTACTACTACTACTACTAGTACTACTACTACTATGCGCAACTACCAACGCCGGCTAGTGTCACAAAACTGGAGCCAGCCTTCCGTATTCGGGGGCGCGCAGACGATCGATGCAACCGTGTCTACATTGAAACCATTAATTATAACTTTCCACCCTTCGAATGGCCACCTGCAGTCCAGCTGCGGCCGAGTGCAAGCCTGGGTCGGCTTCTGGTTGTTTGTTTCCCGTGTACCCGCGATATGCGAAAGGACCGCCGGCGATAATTATTAGTTTCTAAATTACCAGTAACACGTACTGGCCGAAAGCCAGCACACGCGCACGCCAAACACAGAGCCGATCCAATCAGCGCGGCGGTACTAACGAATGGAATCCGTTGCAACAGGCAACAGGCGAGTGGAAAACGCGGCAGGAATTTAGCGGAAGGGGGGGTTTTTTTTTTTCGTTGAATCCGATACCGGAAAATCAAACTTCGCTCGCCATCGGTCATTACGGTGGCGCGATCGAGATTGATGGGTGGAATTCATTCTAACAATGTAAAATAAACCCCCGCTTCCAAAATCATGTTACTACGAATAATTGAACATCAGAACATGAATTAACGCCGGGTGTAGCGGCGTGTTAATAATAGTCCGGCGGTTTTTGAACAAAAGGCCCCATCATGAATGGGAGCTTGCTCTTGTTTTTGATCATAATTTTGTTTGATTAATGAAAAACAATCATCCTTCTCAAAAGACTAATGAGTGTATTACGTCTGAGGGTCGTAAAATCGACATTTCATTTCTGGACACTGCCACGGACGCGGACTGCCTTTTCGACGGCTTTTATTGTGAAAAAAAATCTGCCGGGATTTTCTTTTTCAATTGACAGGCACAGGCGGGCACAGGAATTTTCCCAACTTCATTTCTTTCCCTCATTCGGTACCATCTTCGCTCCAACTGATCCTCTTAGTTTGAGTGACTGAACGCGTTCTGTCGTAGGATGATTAAAAAAGGAAAACCTCCACCTCGCACAGTCGTAGTCTGACAAATGGTGCGCCCATTTTTCACATGCGGAAAATCGAGTCTTCCTCCCGCCCCTCGCCCGTCATTCTTCCACCAGGTCGGCCCAGACGAAGGCAAATGAGCAACAGCGCCGGAACCGGTGTGGCGTGGCGAAAAGTTTTCGAATTGTTTTCGAAGCAAATTAATGACAACAATTTTCTTCGCTTGTTAGCAACGTAATTTCGTTGTCTCGCAGTCGTAAAAAGGCAATCGCGAGCAGCGGCACGGAAGAGAAGCGACAAAGAATTGAGCATGCGAAAGCAAATTGAGCAAACGGCGAAGGCTAGCGGGTGAGCGAGAGCAGGAGTAGGAGGCGGTGGAGGAGGATGGGGAGAACAAGAAAGCGAACAAAAATGGCTCGCTGCCTCCCACCCTCCCAGGATTCGTACCCGGAATGCAAAGTGACCGAAAATAATTAACCGAAAATAAAACAGAAAAAAGTAAATAGTAAACATCCTTCTCGTTCCGCCCCAAGCTGATGTTGGACGGAAAGGGAAAGTTTTTCCCGCACCCCCGTGCGGCGAGGGTCCACAAATCGACGAACGGCGAGCAACGGCGGACGACGTCGGCCAAGCGGAAGGTCTTCTTTCCCGCCGTACAAACACACGGCCGGCACAACACAACTAATGCCACTTCAACAGTCCCCGGTTCGGGGAAAATTTGTCCGCCGCTGGAAGTTCACTCAAACGAAAGCAAAATTAGACACTGGGTTTTCCGGGGGTGGGGAAATAAAAAAACAAAACAACAAAACATATTCGTATCCGGAAGACCGAAAACCAGCGGCGGGCGAACTATGAAGAATTGAACCATTTTCTTTCGGTTCCTTTTTTCCGGGTTTCCTCCGCCCTGCTTCACAGGAGGGCGGGCGGGTGTTTGCTGTTAATGAAATAAATTTGCTACCCAACTCATCCATCTTTATTTCCGTTTTCTTACCGAGCAGCAAGGTGCAGGACGTGGCCCGGCAGCAGGCGTCCAAGGATCTGGGATCAGGCGATGAGGATAATGTTGCCAACGATCTCCCACAGTCTCGCCCACCCGCTCGCCTTATGGTTCGATGATCGTTTCCCAACGCTGAAGACGGCCGCACACTTTTCCGCCGGACTCTCGGGACGCGCGCGCGGCCCGGAAAATGGCTCAATGAAACCCAAACGGAACCCAGCCCAAGACAAATGTTGATGAAGACCAGCGTTGCGGTAAATATGCAACAAATTTGCACCGACATTCTCGGCGGAAAAGTGTGGCGGCGGGAAGGCCTCGGTGGTCGGTGTTGGGGCGAGAATTTTTATGTACTACCCCGGCCAGGTTCACGGATGCTAATGGCATGCCCGTCGTGTTTTCTGCCACGCGGGGTTTATAGACGGAGGTTGTTGGGTTTTTTTTGTTTCGTTCCTCTTTTCCGGCTACCTTTCCTGTGTCAAGTTGCGTTTGTACTTTTCTCCCCCCCCCCCTCCCCCTTCCTTCTTCTTGCTCTTCTTCTTGTTCTTTGTGTGTTTTGCGTTTTCTGGCCCGCTCATTAATCATCTGCCTACGGAGCGCGGCTCGGGTTCAGAGGTTCGCCGTCCGGAAATCCTGGGTGGTTGCAGAAAAGGGACAAGGCGCTACCGATGCTGCTACCGTCTGCAATAAAAAGCTCCTGACCGAAGGTTGGCCGGTGCGTGGGTCATGATGCGAGCGATGAAAAATGAGCTCCGGGCCATCTGCTGTAGATGCTATCCACGTGGTTCGCATTCTGCGCTTCGCCACAAGCTTCAGTTTGGCTTCCCTTTCCCCGCCGTTTCGCGACCTTCGCGGGCTCCCTGGAGAGATTTTGTCACCCTGGTGGCGTCCCACGGAGTGACAGCCAATGATGAATCCTAATTTTACGCCCACCCCCTCAGCGCTAGTCCATCATCATCAAGGGGGGGAAACGGTGCGTTCCCGTGGCGTGATTTTGTGCTGCAATTTAGGCGCAATTTATTATTGCCACCAATCTCGCCCCGTTCCGGCTCGAGTGAGACAATTCATCACGAAATTAAATTGCTCGTCCGGCCCAAGACGACGCCGCCGCCGCCGGCCGCCAAGAACAACCGGTTCGAACTACTACACACAGCCGGGGTATGGATCCTAATTGCTTAATGTACGCCGCTTTGTGATCGTTAATTTTGTGACGAATTAATACCAAGAGTGGAATAATAAATAAAAGTTCCACCGAGCCGGGGGGAACATAATGAAAAACCTTTTTATCGCCAGCTTTCCAGCGGGCCTTGTCCCGTCGTAATCCTCGCGCTTGTGGCAAGCAAATAATTAACTAGCGCCATTAGTTAGTCGCATGATCCGTGGGGCGGGGGGCGCAAACTCGCCAAGGGAAACCAGATCGGTTATGACAAAGTTCCGCGAAAACGTAACGCTTCCGAGAGCCGGCCACGCTTTGACTGGAGATAGTTTTATTTACACACAGTGATAGCTTCCATCCGCTCCGAGGGCCACTCCATTTCCGAGAGGTTCTTACAACTTGTGCACAACCACTCCAAAAGCCCCTGAATGCGAGTGGGCGACCGCTCCCACCCATAACACCCCGCGGTGGGGTGCGGAAATCTTTCTTCTTTCACACACACCGGGAAGTTTTCTGTTCTGCGCGAAAGGCTAACAGTTAACTATTTCAAGTTCCATCTTGATTAGCCCGGGTTAAAATCCGTCGCTGCCGGTTCGAGGAAAACTTTGCGGCTCTACGCCACCCACAGCGCAGGCACCCTCCCAGGCGGCTTGGGCGAAGGCTTAACAAAATGTAAAGCAAACTCTCGAACAAAGACAAAACTTTCGCACTGCTTGTTTCCCGCTAGCGAAAGATACTCTGAAGGGTGAAGCGCCAAGGAATAGTGGCGAAGGAAGAGAAAAACAACGTCGGCGATCTCAATCTCTTCTCCTGTGGCCAGACGGGGGGATGTGAGGAGGGGGGATGTGAGGGACTGGGCGAAAAAATTCTCCGTAAAGCCACGAATGCGCCACCCTCGTCACGCCGCACCACTTTGATGTGACTTACTCCACTAACGATCAGATTTCACGGCGACCGCGGGGAAAAAGGGCAAACGGCGGAAGAAAAGCGCCCTTATCTCTCAGCTGGCTTATCCGGTTCCGGGCGAGGAAAACCGGCGCCTCCGAAGCCGTTGTGGCGGTCTTGCAACGCTGCATGTGTGTGTGTGTGAGGAAGGTACTCCAAGACGACGACGGGCTGGCGCGTTGCGAAAACGGAAACTTTTGATTACTATTATTATAAAACATTAAATTGAAAAGTGGGATTATGGTAAACTTTTAATTTAAATTGTTTTCTTTGTGTAACCGAACTATTTTGTGGGCTTTGTGGGCTGCGCAATACGGTTTTCTTTCACGGAGCGGTCTTCCATTTTTTTTGCTACGTTTTCAGAAGGCGTATCTACGAACGAGGACGGATGCTCTTGCTCTCCTCTCGCCGGCATAAGTAGGGTTATAAGGCAATAAAAGAACGTCAGCTCAGGTGCAGCATATGAAGGGAACTCATAAAACCATAAAGCCAAAGTTTTCGAAAGTCCAAACAAGAATTTCAACGATAGTTACTGTTATCGTTATGCAACTTTCTGGATATCGAAATCATATGCACAGAATCCTGCATGAGGACTTTTTTGATGTTTGGATTTCTTTTCAAACAAACCGCAGCTTTCCATAACGTAACGAGATTGGGTGATCGGCTTTTCTCTATGTCTTAGTGATGCAATTACAGCTCCTTTCTAAGAAGCACTAGTCTTTGGACACGAGCGAAAAAGGAAGTTGAATATAATTAATGAAGGTTTCCTCTCCTAACGTAACAAATCGAATGAATGAGATGGGAAATTTTAGGAACAAAAAACTTGTCCGCAAACGTCAAACCATTCTTCGGAAAAAGGCTATCATAGTGCCTAGTTGTCATCCTATCAACCATGTCGGGCCTTCACAGCAACACCAACACGAACGGACGCATAATCTATTGCACTGCGGTTTGCCATATATTACCCGGTAGTGGTCTCCAGTGAAAAATCCCAACCCGACTGTCCTCGTCCCCGGAAGGTTAACAAAAACAAACACCCGGTCGAAGGGATGGGACCTCCAAGGGGGTCAGCTGAGTGGTGTCGGGATAGTTTGCTTTTCCGCCGCACAGACAATGTAGCGAAAGCTCTCGTTCTGGCGGTCCACCGAACGATGCCGACCAGCCGAAGCCGTTGTTATGTAGTTGGGAAATTTTAGCAAACTATTTCAATTCCGTTCGGATAAATCCCTGCAACACACGCCACAGGCCACTCCATACTATTATCTTCCCGGAGTACAGATAGTACTGGAGACTTTCCATTCGCGTTTAACATTTTCAGCTCGGAACCGAATCGGCACCCGTTAGTCCCCGAATGGACTAACCGAACGATGCTGCTCCTTACTGGCCGTGTAAGCATCAACTGGGAAAACATGCACTTAAGCTAATGCTATTGCAACGCGGCGCCAAATTGTTCCCAGTCGGATCGTTGCGCTCCGGCGAGAGTTCGTCGCATAAAATCAATTATTATATTTCCAAAGGTACGTTTTCCGGGAAAGTGGTTTCGTTTTGATGCGAGTGCGAGGCTGTGATAGTGTTTCTGGCGACCGGAAACGGTCAAACGGTCACCAAGGACGCAGTTGAACGTCGACCGAAAATGTCGCGTTTGTTTGGATATATTTCTGCACGTGCACACGAAACCCGTTCGTGTTACATTTAGCGGCCATTGCAAATTGATAAACTTAGCTCCAGGAGCAACACAACGGAAATTTCACAGACTGGGAGTGTGCTTTATATTCGGATTATATGATTATAATTTCAGTACGCTTTAGTATTCAAGTATGTTTTTAAATTCATGGAACAACTTCTACTTCAAAGCAAGTAAACAATTTAAAACCACACAAAACACTCCCCATCGACTTGTAGTAAACTTTAAATTACCTTAAAGCTGTACATATAATCCATCCTTCTTTACAACTCCAGAAAATTCCGAACAATTATTAATGTCCTGCTTCGTCTGCCAGCTTCTCGACCACTTGCTTTTGGTTTTGGCACACATACACACACACACACACACACACGCAGTGGCTGTCGGCATTTTGCCGTAGGCATTCATTATCTTTACGACCACTCCGGGAGCCAAATACCGGTGCCACAGTGCGCCCAGCATATGCGCCAGCATCCGGTCCACCGGAGAACCCACCCCGAAAACCACAACAACGATCAAACACAAACATACTACCATTTCATGTTTCGCCTGAAACTGAACAACGACGACCCAACTTCACCAACGGCATTGGTAGCCAAAATAGGGTGGTGGGCCTCTCCTCGGAGGGAAAACCCGGCTGGGGAAAAGCAGAACCCCTGCAGCAGCATAACGGGGATGCAACCGGGTGCAACGGAGTGCAGTGTGGGGCGAAATGAAATGTTGAATTTTTGATGTCGTGTTATTGTTGTACGGGGTTCCATTCAATTGAATTTTATATTAGCATCGTTATGATCATGGTTATTGCCGCTATCATCATCATTATCATAATACTTGGAAAACGATGGCGGGCCGTCGCTGCCGCTGCTGCGTTGCTGAAACGGACCGTTTCATTTGTCTATATGTGAGAAGTTATTTATTTATTCTTTTATAACTATCATTATTATTATGATACGTTTCACTGAGCCATCCATTTGTCCCATCCGGCGAGAACGAACTCTAATTTGTATAGATGAAAAACCAAAGCCAGCCAAGTAAAGGTCAAAGCAACTGTCAGCGACCTTTATAAGAGACTCCCACCACTTTTGACCTTCGTTGGTCGATGGAGAAAACGTCCTACTTTTCTCTCTGGCTCGTGTCCTTGCGGACATGCGGAATGGAGTACGGCTCAGAGAACCGTAACGCTTGACCGTTGGTAAACAAACGTCAAAAACGGATCCTTACTCACTTTCAACAAGGTGGGGTGAGTTATTTCTAAGGACATAAGCATTCATGAAGCAGAATAAACTAAACTCGAATGTGATGTACCAAACGTACTGAGGAGGATGATGACATTAACCAACAGCGTCCTGCCCCCCGGAAGGTGTAATTGGTTTCCATTTGTCAAGCGCCATTTGGAGAACCGCCCTCCACCGAACCGGTTGCGCTCTCCCTCGTTTCGAAGCACATTAATATTTCCTCACACTTTATTTGCCAACATCGGCAGCCAAACAACTTGCAACAAGTTGAACCGAAGCGTGCCTTCTCGGAAGCTTTTATCATTTTCCAAACGTTACATTGACCACGTAATGGACCGCCCGGCTTCCCTTCCGGGCGTACCTAAATATCAAAACTGTGGAAAACACATCCGGTTGATTGCATTTGATCGCTTGACGTTCGGCTGGCACATCTGTGGCACATCACGGCCTCTGTACGCTCGGGCCAATAGTATCAAAAGCGGTTTGTATCCGGTTGCATGTGTTCGCCCATTCGGTCGATGTTTTACATCTTTAACGAAGCCTCAAGGAATGCGAGATATTGGGCCAGAAGTGTGCGTGTGTGTGAGTCTCATCATGGAGGAAAGGCAAAGGAAGGCAGGAGGTTTGCGTAAGCCGGCAGCTCCAAAGCCATCAGGTTCGAGTTTTGATTTGTCTGTTTACAAGCCGAAGAAGCAGCAGCAACATATCGTCCCGCCCTCCTTCTCTCAGGTGGGAATTGGGAAAATCTCCTTGCCAATCGAGGAAATGAACCGGTGCCTTGGTGCTGCTGTGGGATGCGATTGAGCCGACGCACAAACAAATAAACAACTAGACGTACGGATGGGTGGCGGCCAGGGCACACGGCCTGGGCAATCATCATCCAGCTCAGCGTTACATTATTCTCCACAAATCTGTTGCAAATCGTCTTCAGGATTGCAAAATAATCAAATTGAGGAAAGTCGGCCCCCCGGGCGATCGGCATGTGTGTGTGGAAATAAAACGACCCAATAACGATAATGTATCAACAAGGCGGAGGCTTTGTAACGGAGAGCAGTTGCCAACTTCATAGACAGTTGTTCAAGCGCCTCGCCAAGATGTTTCCATCGGGATCGACAATCTTTTGTGCTTTGCGGAAATGCTCCTCCGTCGGACACAAATGGAAAGCATATTACTTTTGCACGGCGAAAGCGAGCGTGAAATGGAGCCGCATTCCTGGAATGCTCACAATCGTCATGCTGAAAGCACTGGGACCATAGCGCGCGTAGGCTGGCAGCGTAACAAAGAGAGGATTTGAATTTGGCACAAAAGCCCGAGGTCCCGGGGCATCCGTATCGGCAGCCGACGCCGAAATTTCCAACCGTCCACATAAGCCTCCACATGCTCGTGTGGTTGTGTTGAACCGGTGCCGGGCTCTGCAGCCATCTGCTGTCGATGCACC
>JAOEFI010000003.1:12195404-12211745 GCA_034621735.1 Anopheles plumbeus
GCCCCCCCCCCCCCCCCCCCCAGCCACCCTCGGTGGAATGTTCGTGTCTGGGTGAAATATTTCAAATAGTTTCACAAATTTTCCCATTTGCTGCCACGAACGGACGGAACTGTAGCAACGGACCAACCGCCGTGCCGCCCTAATCCCTGACGCTCGGCAGTGGAATGGAGCTGTAAAGGGGAGACGGGGGAGGGGGTGCTGGACGGATTTGGGAGTTTACTTAATAGCGTGCCAAAGTGCAAGTGACGAGCGAGTTCGGTTCGCCGGAATGCACGATACACTCGCCTGCCTGGAGAGGAGCGTACTACTGCATCAGCAGGAAAAACACGCAGCAGCGGCGCTGTTGGCATCGACCGGCCGGCCGACAGACCGGGTGTCCTTCGGTGGGTGGCCGTATCAGGATGGAAAAACCTTCAAGTGAGCTGGCAACGGCAAACTGTCCCGAAATGGGAGCCAGTGGAAAAGCCTCCGAAAAAGTGCCTCCGCTTCCGATCGATTGAAGATCAACGGACTTTCCCTCGGGGGCGAGAGGTTCGAGGGCTCCAGTAATTCCACCGCAAACTTTGAACCCACCTCCACCACCCACTCTTTCCATGGCGAACCCTTCGTTGCTGACAAATGCCAATGGAGTCGCCCCAGTGTGACGCTCCAAGCCAGATGTTCCACTTTCCGGACGGGAAACTGCAGATTATACCATCAATATTTAAATTGTTTCGATGCACATGCAAAATATGTGACCCTTCGCACCCTGTACCCTTCTCTTCTGGTTTTTTTTTCTTCTTCTCTTTTCCAGGACGACGATTGCCACCATTCATTTGGCCCTCGTGAACCTGAAGCTGGAAATGCAGTGCGCTCGGAAATGCGTTATGTTTTTACGACCCCGTTTTCCCCCACCAAGAGGCCCCCCTCGGTTCCACCAGAGCGCCCGGAATGGAACGGTGAAAGTCCATCCGGCTCGGTCGGTCGCAGTGCCACCATCACTCTCGTGGTTCGCATTCGCACATTTGCCACGGAATCGCACTGCAACAATTCGTTGCGCCTCGGCCCATTAATTTGGCGCTGATGTGGATCGAAAATTTATGCACTCGCTGCAACGCTGCGGCCAAACGGCGCGCCGCTTCCGAACGTTTTGATGATGTGTGTGTGTGTGTGTGTGTGTGTACGTTGATGGCTTAGGAAACAATTTCCAACACGTAAAGTAGGTGAAATATGCCCGTCGGATATGAATTTATCTTCAACTGGGTTAGCGGCCGGCTTAGTTGACGGTTCGCGGTTGCTGAAACGGGTCTTCAATTGTTTTGAAGTGTGCGTTTAGTGTTTCCACGATGGCGGAACAAGCGATGGATATTGTTACGTTTGGCTTTTGGCTTAGCAACTTCAACAGACGAGTACCGGAAGGTTCGATGGACATTTCCACGAAAATGGATTCCCTTGAACTAACAAAAGAACGAACAAAAGAATTGTATGGCTTTAGATTCGTCAATTCGGTTACATTTCTTGAATCTTACTGGCAACAAATGAGGTTAATCAAATCCGCACACATCTCACACCAGTGAACAAGAACTCGGCTGGTGTGAACTTTAATCAAGTCGAACTTCTTTCTTTTGCCACATTTCCAAACGAACACCTTCGATTGACACATGGCTGCATTCATGTCTCGTAAAGGAACAAGAAACTTACTCACACACACACACACACATACCGTACCATACAGGTCGAGTCCGGTGGTGCTAAACTTGTGACAAATTCGTTTCGAGAAGACGAATGACACCAGAAAACGAGCAAAAGAAAGAATACGGAATAGAAACTGCATCAAAAAGGAAACTTTCTTCAAAACAAAGGGAAATGCAACAGCATCGCAAACCGCCGCGGTACGGAACTGAGAAAAGGAACAGGGGGGAGAGAAAGACCCGAACTTTCCATCCCGACGACATATCCAGTGACAAGTTGTTGCTGCAAAGCGGAGCCTCCACTCACTTGCTTATTACTTCTCCGCTCCGCTGACAGCGATGAGCTGAAATGTATGAAGCAAATCCCTAGCGCAAGCACTCAATCCACTTCCGCTCACCGTCGTGCTAGTTCGCCCCTGTCGCCACGTGATTTGAGACGGCTCCTTCCTTCCTTCCTTCCTGCTCCCCTTTTCCCTAGCCTTGTCACACCCGTTTGCGAAACCGATCGGACGGAAACTTATTCGATCTGTCAGATGGTTTAGTTCTTGTTATAGTTTTTCAATTTGCCACCCCCTAGCGGACGGGACGAAGAAAGGCATGATGAAGGTGCAGCGAGAAAGAAAAAAAAACGACTGTCCTTCCATCCTCCCATACAATAAGGTCCCCCTCTTTTCTCACCGTCCGGTCGTTAGCTGGGCGGGACGACCAACAGTGCTTTTCTTCCCTGTCAACGACGGCAGCGGCGTCTTGTGACAGTCGTTAGGGGCCAAAACTCCGAGGAAACAAAAAAAAAAGAGGCGATCAATTCTTGTGAATCTTCCTGTTCCGGTTTTATTCCACGCTGGTGGCTGCTAGGTAAGAAAGTTTTTATTTGTCCACGAAAGGGCCAGCTGGGAGAATGGGGCGGCTCGCATTTCGAAGACTTCCGGTGCAGTCCTGTCCTGGCAGAAGCTCGGCACGAGGGTAGAATATTATTTTCTCCCATTTATTTACTGCGATTCAATAATAATCATTTGCCGGGCGTGTCGGGGAAGCGGAACGTTTCCTTCGGGATGCTGTGTGTTGCTGTTGGATTCTTGGATAAATTGTTGCGGCACAAACTCAACTCAAGGTAAGTCCGAGCTGCCGTTACTTGGACTTGCCTTTTGACTTCACCGCTAGACAAGAGTGCCAGTCGCGAAGGACCTGTGAAATGGGGTTCACTTTCTTACCAAAGCTACAGACGCGCGATACACATCTAAGCCTAGTTTTCAACAACCATTTGACTCAAGTGGCCGTTGCCCGGGCCAGCAGGAAATTGTACCACTCAACACAAACTGTCCAGAAAGGAGCAATCCTTCGCGCAAGCACTTGGAGGCCGCAGGACTCTCTCACCTCGGTGGGGGGAACTTGATACCGGCCCGCACGCCCGCCCGCTCGCCCGCAACTCCCCGGTGGCTAATCGTTTGTTTATCAACTGTGGTAATTAGCTCCCGGGAATCATAACGAGCGTGTTTTTCCGGCCCACGAAACACCCGACGCGCCCGAAGAGACGGCCCCCCGTCTCCGGCAGATGGATGGAGCGCACAAAAACTTTATCTTACTCCGCCCGCCTCCTCGGCTCCCCGGTAAGGTGCGCCGCGGTCCACCAGTTCAACCGTAGCACCAGCGAACGATTCCTTTTCAGCGAGGTAAAACTTTTGACCCGAAACCTCCCCCAACCTGCCCCGGCGGCCCGGAGGCGGAATGGAAATGGACGCACTGGGTCCATTGCCGAGCTAATTGCTGCCACATTCTCGGGCCACCGATCCGAAACGGGTCAATCGTATCCGGAGTGTGGAAACTTCGTCGAACTTCGTACGGGAGCCGGCGCGGGAGTGGAAAGCGCGGGAAAATTCAAGCCACAAGCTGCTGGGGGATGTGGATTGGGTCGCAGTTTCCGCCACCGACCGGCGTCGTTTCCCGAAGCGATACGCCTTTTGGCATGCGACGGAGCGGACGCGCCGAGTTGGTAATTGGGTAAGTCTTAATTCTCAGACAGACCCTAAGGAGTCAACTTTAAAGAACGAAGTTGCCTTGGTTGAACCACTTGATTAGACAATGAACGGGGTGTGTCCTTGAGAGGGCATGTATCTTGTTGCGATAAGAGCTACCGATGCTAAGTCCTGTTAGACATTCGGAAACATATCTTGGTATTTCCACTTGAAGAAATGTACGAAAGTGTAACTTCCAGTCCAAGCCGTTTATAATCCTTAATAAAGAACTATAAACTAGAGGTGCCCTGTCTTAAAAGCTTATTCAGTAAATGAAGCGAAAACTTGAGAACATGACACGTCAGATGGAATTGATGCCTCTATGGTCTTTAGTCTCAGTACGAATCCGAAAGGTAAGACACTTAATTGGATCATTAAAACAATTAGAAACCACTTCTAATAAACCGTTCACTGACGTGAACATTAGCAACGGTTCGAACGGCTGCAAGTGGTCGTACGGTTTCCCCGCGATGTAACCGAATGGTCGAAGAAAACAGACACTCTCTTTGTCGGGTGAGAAATGCACTCTCGCACTGCGATGGAAAACTTTGGCAATATAGAAATTCCACCCGTCCAATCAGTGCGCGGTGCTTACTTTGAGGCAACATAATTTTATCTCCCTCTACGGTGGGGTGGTGGTAAGAAAACAAGCACAACCTACTACATACCCGCAAAAGCCCGCACAGTAAGTACACTGACAAAAGAACAATAAGCGATCGCAATCGTAACCTAATGCCGGGGCAATAAATACCGACTTTCCACCGCGACGCACGACGCCAACGAAACCGCGCACAGCTTGGCGCCGCCGACGGGAAGAAAGGCGAAGGAAAGCGCGAGCGCCCTTTCTCCCTTTCGGGAAGAAAAACCGCAAACTGAGCATTCCGGCCAGGAGCATGTGCATGTGCTTGTGCACTGGCTGGCTCTGGCGTTGTACCATGCACGAGCTCCCATTGCGCCGTGTTCGCCGAAACTTGTAACGGTAACATTTCAACATTTGTGGTCGCGTGTGAACCATTTCGCCAAACTTTTACCAAACAACCCACCTCCGCCCCCTGAGCACGCGAAAAAACATATCGATGAAGTTTTCCCAGACGGAACCCGCTCGGTTTGCGCTCTCGCCAAGCACCAAACCCGATCACTGTTGCGAGTTCATTTCCCGGTGTGTGTGTGTGTGTGTGTGGGTGGATGTGGATGCGTGGATGTGTAAGTACACATTTTCCGACAACTCCACGCGCTGAGTGCGGTTGCAATGGACACCGTGCCCGCGACCAGCCACTGCTATTGGCGAGGAAACTTTATCATTTATCCCCGCCACCGGTCCCCACGGAACATGAAAGTCGAAGTCGGCACCGTTGGGGACATCGAATCATAAATGCATCATAAATTTCCCAACCCAACCTACCCAACCGGGAGCAGCCCAGCTGCCGCAAGTCGGGAAGTAAAGCCGCCGCTACACGTTAGCAAGCTGATGCTGCAAATTTTGAAGACGAAGCGCCTGAAACTATGCAACCGGTAGCACCCGTTGTGTTGTTGGGTGTTTGCTTTTTTCAACAACAATCGCAGAATGCAATAGTCTATGGATCGCTATCATATAATCGCGACCTTTTTAAAAAAGAAGATACAAAAATGTTCCTAGACCGCTCGTAGCTAACAGGGCAGCAAGGTTTTCCCGGTCCCGGATGGTGCTCGCCTTCAACCCCCTGCTCGATCGGGCGTACGAACACCAGCACACGTGTTCCCTGTATGCACCAAACTGGGAACCGATTTGGCTGTCGTCTAGACGGTAAAATTGTCTAGAAATTATTCCGCCACATCCAGCACGCTCGAGGGAACGCTCCCGGGCCACCGCAAAGCGCCCGATCGTAAACTGTAACTTAATATGATTGCACCCGAGTGGGATCGAACATCGGAATGCTCCGTTCGGAGCGTGCAGCAGATGTCAGTGTGTGAAAAAAAAACTCTCTCGCTCTCTTTCTGAACGACAAACTGTGAACGACATTCGAGAGGCGAAGGAGCAAAATAAACGGACTCCAAACGGTGCATCCCTATGGGCCGAACTGTCCGGTCTAATGATGGCCGCAATTCCACCAGTCTGCGATATCCGTTTCCATTTTTTTTTTTGAGCTTTTCCCCCGGTCAACTGCATGCTCAGCAGCGCAGTTTACAGTTTTTCGCTGCAGTTATCATTACCACGACTTGGGCTACCCCCCTTCTCACCCGATGGGTGATGTTTATGGATGGTTGTTTTTTTCTTTTCCTTTTCGTTCCACACTTTCTTTCTCTTTGGCCTAAGGGCACCGTCCGGCGGGGATGTCCTTTCCAGCAGGAGTTGGACGTTGGGTTCGGGCACATCGTAACGTATGATTTTAATGGTTCATCTAATGGCAGAGTCCCGGTCGGGTCAACGCAGTGGACGACCAATGGAACAATCAATGTTTATGTGCGGCTTGTAGGAGTTGCGGAAAGTTGCGGACATTCGGATAGTATGTTCGGAACAAAACATTAGACATAGATGCACACAATAGGCAAAACACGCCTGAGGGATGTCAACTAATCAGGTAACTTATAAATAGGAGATATGATAATTAGTAAAATGTCTCTTTGTGAATTTGAACAGCAGGAGCATGAATTTTCAAGGAGAGGAATATAAATAGCAGAAACGTCAAATGATTTCGTATTGCGTATCTGCCCACTGTATCATTGAAAAACTGACTGAGCTCTCGAAAAAGCCCGAATTCCCCCCTTCTTCATGCCCTTCGTGAAAGCCCAGCCAATCGGAACGAAATGGCACACTTATTTCAATTTTTATTTTTCCCTCTTTACGTGAACTGCAAACAAACCCATAAAAGTAAACAAACATTCCACCATATTGGTGGAATCTTTTTTCTGGAAAATGGCACACGCTGGAACTCTCTGCCGACCCGGCGACAGCGACAGCGCGAGGAAAGCAATAACGCTGGCCGGGAAACGAATAAGCACAATACAAACAGCCGGCGTGGTGGAGAAAATGGCTTTCCATGTTTGAATCGGGGAAAACAACGTACACACACTCATATTCTCACGCAGCTATGGAAGTATGTTGCTAGAGTAGCTGGAGGTACTTCCAGTAATCTTCTAATGCACGCCGAATCTTGCTACAATCATGTCTCGAATGGATGTTTAATATCCGCCAATGGATGAAGCGCGGTGTGCCGTGTTCGGGACTTAAAGGAAGTGGAAACCGTGTTGATTAAAGATTTTTTTTTGTCTAAATGAATCTGTTTTTAAGGAAAAATACATGTAGCTTTAATAGTATGAAAAAGAGAATGCTTTCGAGATTATGATTGCGTGCAACTGGTTTGTTTCCGTAAGCCAACAACTTTACGGGTGAGGAAACTAGTGTGGCCAAGTTTCCAGCAAATTGTTAAACTTCTAACAATTCTAACTTGCCTCACATTAGTTAGCGTGCAACAATTCTGGCCTGGTTGTAGGACAAGGAATCCAACATGTGTGTTTTCGCTGCCTAAGTAAATAAATAAACTGCTGCTGCTTCACCGCTGGATGCGGAAACCTGTTTCTAGCCCTTGTTTGGGGTCGACTTCGTTTGTTGCACACCACCGAGCACCAACGGGTTCGCGCGTGGCCCGCGGTTTTCCACCCTCCACCAGCTGCAGTCTAATTTTCCGAACTCATTTCATCTATTTAGTAAACTGCTCGCTCCAAACGGTCCCTGGCCCGCTTCGGCGGGTACGTGTGTTGTTTTCGCGCGGGAACACTTTCCCGGCACTCAAGCGGAGTGAATTGAATTTCCGTTTCACGTTTGCCTGCCTAAAGATCCGTGGGACATCGACCGAGCGGGAGCCGCCGGGCTGTCTGCTGCCGGAACAGCGTCTCGAACACCGGCAGCAAAACATGGCGACATGCCATTCCACGTCTCGCAGCAGCAACTTTTAGTAAATTTGGCTCCATGGCACTCACACACACACGCAGTTTCCCCTTTCGGCGAGATCGTAGAAAGGATTGTGTAGGGAAATGGGTTATTATTATCGTTGTTATTATCATAATGAATACGGCTGAGTTGATGTAGATTTGAATTCTTTGTGAAAACTTTCCCCACCGACAACTCGCGTTTTCACCTGTCAAGAAAGAAAAAACTAACGTACCTTCCGCACGGATGCTCTTCGACTGGGGATATACTTACCTGCTCGTCGTCATTTTCCGAGGATGTAGGTACATATTCACGACATTCCAAGGCACATGGGGAGGGAGTTTTCATTCGGGAGCTCTCCCCCGGAAAGCCGCAAGAGTTGTGCTTTTCCCAAGCACCGGAGCGAAGGCTGGAGGTCGAAAGTTAGTTTCCCGGTGACTTCCCCGCGCAGGTTATCCATCGAGCCACGCAGCCCCGTGCCGGCCCCTTTGACTCCTACTGACGAGCGCTGGCAGAACAATGCTCAAGTAGGATGCCGCTCGTTAGGTTGCGCACCGGGACGAGCATTCCCCAGCGAACTTGCCCGGTGACGTGTGGCCTAGCCTAGCACATCTAGCCGGCTCGCTTAACCCGATTTGGACTCCAGCCCGACAACTGCAGATGACGAGCGGACAGGGTGGAGCGAGGATGGTCCGCTCCGGTGGAACGGGAGAAAGTGATTCCCACATCCGAATCCGAAGCGATGCTTCCTTCCGCACTCGAATTCCTTCACGACCGGCAAGACCGGCTTGAAAGTTTGTTTGAAACTCGAGCGGCATCGCTCCGGTAGCCTCGGATCCTCGGAGCCAGATTTTCCAAGAACCCGAAGAATAAACACTTCCGAGTAATTGAATGGGAAAGTTTTGCCCCCCGCCCCCGCCCCAGATGACGAGTGCAGCCACCGCTCGTCGGTGATTCCAAAAAAGGGGGTTTTTGGCGTAATTTGATTGCGATTGTCAGAAGCATGTGTTGTCGTTGGGCGCTGTGTTTAATGAATTTACTGGCGCCCAGGAAACCGGCGTTCCTACCGGAGGCCGGAAAGCTCCACCGGAGGTTGCATTCGTGGAGTGGGTTGGTGGGTGAGGGGGGGGGAAGTTCCCACCCGGATGTGGTGCCGTGGCTTACCGAACAGCCACGCTTGAGCCGGAGGAAAGTTTGTCTTTTTATGGCTTTTGCTTAAGTTTTACGACAATTTAATTAGTTTCATTATCGTCATGTTATTTGCCTATCGGTCTGCCCGTCCGTCTGTGTTTGTCTGTCTGGCTGCCTGTCCGTGTGTCACCCATTCATCGTCATTTATAGATCCCCGAATGGTAGCCCAGCTCTGGTTTGTGTTTCATTTTCGACACGAGTCCGTCGAGTCCACTTTCGTTTAGGGCAAGAGTTAAATCTAAACAACATCACCCCTAACGTATCGAGCAACCCCAGACTGGATTCGTAAAATGATAAAAAGCAATAAAACGTAATTTTATGATATCATATGTGTTTCGTTTGACGTTTATGGTAGCTTTCCGTCATGCCTAAAAGTTAAAGTTAAAGTGTACATTGGCCTATTTCCCTCATTTCCCTATCGTTTTTCTTCTCCATTTCTACCTTTTCCCGATGTTCGTGCCAACACTTGATAATTGAGACAGATGTTCAAAGATTCAATGTTCGAAGACAATTCCAGAACCTTGGATGAATGACGCTGCACAAAAGGTCGTTCACGTTTGTGTTCTCTTCGTTCCGCGCATCTTATGTGACGCTATTGCGCGATAAGATTAGACGCAATCTGTTGTGTAATGTGTGCTTAATAATCTTCAATTTAGTCGGGCGTGTATTAGTGGGGGCCGTGCCAGTAACGTTCAAGGTTCCTGCATTGGTGGTCGTCTGATAATAGTGACCGAATTTTGTGACAGACGGCTCGCCTGCACCTAGTTGTCTGCTGTAGTCGTACGGCAGATTTGTGTTACACCCCTAGACATGGAGGTGGACCGAAAACCCAGATTCCTCACCACAGAGCTCGTGTGTAAAATCATTCAATCGAACGATGACCTGAAGGAGTTCCGAATCGCCCACGAAAACGGATGCACGCTGACAACTCCGACCGGTTTGGATGGCTTCATGTCCGTCATACACCGGCTCCGGCTGCAACTCCAGCACACCATCACAGGGTAACGTGACCAACCGGGGAGTACAACGCACCCAGCCCACTACTAACGCTTGTTCGCCCTTCCATTTGCAGGGAGTCGAAAACTGTCACCGTGATGGTGAAGGTCATGAAAGGCGATGACGATTTTCGGAAGAAATCGCTCGGGCTGGTACTGTTCCCGAACGAAATCACCGTCTACGGTTGGGTCATCCCGGCGTTCGAGCAGTTGGCGCGTAGCTCGGGCGCACAGGCCCTTGACCTGAGGACGCTCTGTCCGCGGATCTATCTGGCCGAAGCTGGCGTGCGGTATCCGGCCTACAGCGACCAGGAGGAAACGTTTCTCGTCATGGAGGATGTATCGGCTGGTGGGTTCGTGCCGGGGCCACGTCTGAACCTGGACCAAGCTCACCTGCAGCTGATGGCACGCAAGATTGCCCAGTTCCACGCCTGCTCCTACGCTCTCCGAATCGGTGGTCAATCGGAGCAACTCCGTGCCCTGGTGGAGCGGATCATTCCGCTCAACTTTGTGCAGGACGGGAAGATCTTCTTCGAGAGCTACGATATCGTTTTCAAAGTGGTGTTTGAGCGGCTGTTTCGCTACCTCGGCGAGAAACCGCAACTGCTCGAGTCGGAGGACGTCCGGGAGCGCATCGGAACGCTGAGGCAACGGTACGGCACCACACCGTCGGATTTGATGCAGCGCTGCCTGCAGCGGGATGACACCTACTCGGTGATACTGCACGGCGACTACAACCGCAACAATGTCCTGTTCCGATACGAGGACGGCGTTCCCGCTGATGTCATGCTTATCGACTTCCAGGAGAACCGATACGGATCCCCGGCCCTCGATCTGTCGTTCTTCATGTACATGAACATGCCTCCGGAAGCTTGGGCCGACGGAGGCTGGGAACGGCTGCTGACTTGCTACCACGAGGAGCTGATGCGCCGTCTCTGTGACCTGGTACACCTCCCCCCGAGCCACCCTAGCCTGCAGCCGTATAGGTGAGCTAAATCATGCCATAATAGTGACACATGACAAGAGTTCATCGCATTCTCTTCTTCAGGTACGATGCGATGCTGCAACATCTCCGGCGGCACTTTATCTACGGTGCAATCATTGCGATCAAGTTCCTTCCCTGCATGCTGGCCAACGAACAGGAGGTGGAGGAGATTGTGCACCATTTCCACACGGACGTCACGGCGGACGGCTTCCGCCAGATCTATCTCGTCGCCGGCGGCGAGGTGGTCAACGATCGAATCTCGAAGGTGATCGTGCATGCCGCTGAGCAGGGCTACTTGGATTTGCTCCAGAACTAAGATGGGTTAAAAGGCGCAGGTCAAACTTTGACTGTTGATTATAATTATTGTTACAGAAAATCAGCAGAAAACCACTGCTCACTGATTAAAGTTTTGGTACAATCACTTATCTCATAGTTTAGTCGAAGGGTTTTAAAATGATCATTACAAAATATACACCAATACCGGGATTTTTCTTCGATATTCACAAATGATGAAATAATTCTAGCGATGGAAATGGGCATTAAATATGTAACGTAAACGTAGTCCTTCGCGTGATTCAAATTGAAAAGTCTGCAGGTCATCGGACCATGCTAAATAAGCACCCCCCAATACTTACTGTGGGTGCTCCCAAAGACGTCGATGCATAATCCATAATTAACTCCAAACTCAAGATAAAAAAAATTCATCTCAGCAGCTTCGTGTTTTGATCATTGTTGGCTTTTATTTACTGCTGCGATTCAGACAGACAAAAATTCTTATGATCCACAGCTCATGTTTTTTTCAAGCCCAAGTCAATAATTTATTGACGATCTAAAATGAATTATTCCCTTTTTGGCTCCCATCCCAGCCTTTTCATTCGTCGATGAATGCACTTAAATTCAGAACAGTGGATGGATGAACTCATGGAACTCACAGAAAGATAATTTGATTATTGCATAAATCACCGGACACTAGTTGAATGCGTCTTCAAGCTTAATTGAAATAAAACTTCAAGAATCCCTGCCTTTCTTTACATGACCGGACATGACCTCCTTTTATTTTCTGAAGATCATAAATATCCCAAATGTCGTCCATTGGGAAAACGTGCACCTTGAACTTAGTTTTCCAAGGACAAAACGATGATATCCTGTTGCTGAAACTTTGCTCACTACCGTCACATTAATTTATTTCATCCATGGAATGGACATTAAACTGATAGTTTTCCGAACTTCACATCGCCCCTTGGTCCCTGTTGGGTAGTTTTGGGAACATTTTATTGCAGGAAGAGAATATTTCGAGAAAAAAAAACGGGTCAACATCAAGGTCAACAAACTGACGCTGGGAAGAGGAAGAAAAATCGGCTTTCCCACGCAATGGTGGTTGGAAAATTCACCACAGAAGCGCCGACTGCGCAACAGCTGGAAATTGCTTCCCGTACAGTATCTGCTTTTCATTTTATGAGCACAAAATCGGGCTTCCCGCACAGACACAGGTGGCACACGCAAAAAAAAATCGCACTCAGTGCGACGCGTCCTGGTTAACCAGAACCTCTCCAGGCAAACAAAAAGAACTGCAAAATGTCCATACAATAACAGTGATTCAGCAGTTGATCCTGGATCCGAAAGGGGGCTGAAATTATGTTGCCCACAACGTTTGCCCCTGCCTCATTGCCGTTCCGCCGAAGCCATTCGGAAAAAGCGGCCTTCTATCGGCCCATTAAGTCTGCACGCAGTCGTGCAGAATCATGCCGGCCCGAAATCGGTTTTCCACGGCACCGTAAATCACAGTCAACGCGCATTAAACCCTGAGCGAGCATACATAGTGGCAATGAATATGATTGTTCAGCTTCGGAGGAAAACCGGCGGGAAGCACGAATTGCACGAACGGTACGTTGCGTTGCGACATTAAAATTGCATAAATAATCTCACGTTTTATTTGCTTCAATTCGTTTCACTTGATTCCTTTCCGATTGCTTCGCGGGCGGCAGGGCGCACCGAAGGGAACGCCACGGTTTGATTGTGATAAATTTTCACACTTCCGTTCCGTGTCTTCCCCAAGCTCGCGAATTTTCCAGTGCTCGAACCGGGCTCGCTCACCACTACTTGCCGGGTTGAAGAGTATGAAAAAACCGTGGCGTTCCTATGGTGTAGTTTTCCGATCCGGTCCGTAGCCACAACTGCACACCCTTTTGCGCGGTCTGGTAGCACATTCGTCTCGCAAGGAGAAGCCACAAGAAGCGGCGAAACATGAACACGAAAGAAAGGCGCAGAAGAAGCTCCGCAGAGAAAAGGCGATAAATATAAACTATTGGGTGTGACAGTGTTTGAGAACGAACAACGAGCCGAGGCTGTAAAACATGAAGAAAACAGAGAGAAAGAGAAAGAGTAAGGGAGAGTGTAAACAGCATCAGGCGGAAGGAAGACGAACGAGGGATCTGTTTAAAATAATTGAATTACCAGCAATGATAAATTGGAATATTGTTGTGGGGTATTTATTTCCACGAACTCCTTCCCATCGAGTCGGCCAAAGAAAGAAAATGTGGTTGAGAGGCCGGGAATGAACAAGCTTGTCACGAACATGAAAAACTGTGCCCTCCTTCCTAACACAAAGGCACAACACTTAGCAGAAGGACAATGTGAAAGGGTGCAATTTTTGAACAATAAAACATCTATGCTCGGGAAAACAGACTGGATTTTGAAGCAGTACAGTGAAAGTAATTGTCACTCACTCAATTATTCAAAACGGTAAAGTACATTTGTATGATCTGGTGATGTTTAAGAAACTCCTAGTAATTTATTGGCAGATCATTGAACAATTTTCAAGCATTGTTGAGTTCATAAATTTTGTAACCATCCAAATTGCAGTGAAACATTTTCCCAATGTAGAGAAAGGTGTTACAAATCTTACTCAATCATCTCAATGCACCGTTCCTTACTTTACCGGTCACGCCCGGTTCCGCTCACAGACAAATGGACACCGAGCACGGTTTTTCCCAACGAAATGGACGATGTAATTGCAACGATATCTTACCGAGAGTGGCGTGAAAACATCAACCACCATGCAGCGGACGAATCGAAGCGCAGGATATATTACAAGGAGCAACACTCTCGCAGAAGCAGTGTTGCACTCCTGGAAAACATTTCGACTCGAGCGCAAGATGAAGCGCCGGTTTTCCACCGCTCGTTATTGTTTCGCCTCAAGGTGTGAACTTTGTGGAAACATGGCAACAAATGTATCTTCATTGATTTGTTCTTTCGTGTCTCGTTTGTTCAATCCCGTTTCGTGATTTTTCCTCCATCGGATGGTGATGAAGTGGTCCGGGGAAAATCGAGTAGCACGATTGTTAGTGACTGGTGATTTACCTGATATAAATAATGGAAAATGCCCTTCAAATGGATACGGTGCTGACATTTCCATCATATATAAAATCCTGAGTTTTCCATCCTCAAGCAAGTCAGCAAATGAACCATTACCATTCAATGGGAGTTGTGATTCAAAAAGTAAAAACTTTAAAAAAAACCCCACAAACAATCATGTAACATTACTGCGAAACAAGCACCAACACACTTTTTCCTATCCGTTACATTTTCGCTCGTCTGCTCAGTAATTGCATAAATTATACGATTTGTATTTTCCGCGTACTCCCGCCTTCTAATCATCAAATGAAACCACTGTTTTTCTCGCTCGCAATTGCGCCACGGGATCTGCAGAAATAACACCAAATAACATACGTGCATGCGAATGGCGCACTTCAATGGGTAGTTTGGAATGCGTACGCCATCTAGCGAAATTTTTACTTTCATTTTCCCATTTCTCACCGGGACTCGGGACTTACTTCTAAATTGCTGCTGCTATCCATTTCCCATGTTGCCAATTTGCGTCTAGGGAACTGCACTGGCGCTCTTTCTCTCTTTTTTCACGGACCGACTAACCTCCTGAGAGGCAATTAGTCCTTCTGGAAGGAGCAGGTATAAGTTTTCCACTTCGTTGCGACCGCTGCTCATTGGGTTTCCCCCAAACCCCCCACCCGTTTTCTTTTCGCTGTTTGTTTCGTTTCATCTAGACTTTTCTTTCTTCTCGCGGGCGCACTACAACTCCATTGGTCATTGGAAAGTCTCTGCAAATGACATCGGGCCCTTTTCTGCACGAAACCCACGCGCCCGTCGTCCCACAGTGTCGTTACCCCTCCTGCGCGACCCCCTGCACCCATCAAACCGCCCCCGCCGGGGGATTCGTCATCGCCGCGTGCAAAAGGTGCCCATTAGTAGTATCCACCGGTGTAATTCGCTTGCATTTGATTTTCCCCTGAGTGCGGGGTGCGCAAAGGGTGCGACCGCACGCGGGACGCGGTACGAAATTGGCGCCATATGTGTGTTGGCTTAATTTGTTTTGTTTGCAAACACTTTTTTCCTTCCGATGAAAACCCCAAGCTGGCCACGGAACCCTCCCGGGGCGGCATACGCCCGTACTGCATCGAAAGTAATCCTTAGTTGGCTGTGTGTGTGTGTGTGTGTGTGTGTGAAGGCCGAGGGTGCCAAGCCCTGTGCCATGAGAGTTCGGTGGTAAAAAAAACCTGTGCATGACGTTCAGCACATGGAGGGACGAGAAGGGAAAAAAACAGAGAGAGAGATAGAGAGAGAGAGAGAGAGAGAGAGAGAGAGACAGGGGGAGGGTGAAGTCTCCTTTCATCGCCATCACTAGAAAGCCCGGTTCCGGGAAGGTAATTAAGGGAAATTTTCCACCCTCAATTCCACGTTTTCCCTCTTCGGTGGGGTTTTCCCACTCCACACGGTGGGAATGGCGAACCGAACATTTAAACGAACCGAACCACTCGAATGAATGCGCTTTGAATTTATCACATTCGAAATGAATGCGAATGACGGGCGCCGGAGCGCGGCCTTAGCGGAAGGGTTTTTAACTTTTGCAATTTGTCGCTTTCGGTCGCTTTGCCCCGTATGCAAATTAGCACCACCATCCGGGAAAGGGGGGAAAGACGCCGCGGTGGCGAGGAGAACGAGCAACAGGAGTAGGAGGAGGCTGGAAGAAGCAAAATACTCATTTAGTAGCAAAGTAACAGGTTACAGGAAATTATCAAATCAACACGTCCGCATGTCAATGGCCCCTGACGTCGATGGCGCAGAGAGTTGGTGAGAGAAAAACAACATTAATTTTCTATTCTTTCACCTAATGAGTACCATTACATAATATGTTCAAAGTGTTTGGATTCAAAAAGAAGTACGATACACGTGGTTAGACAGCAAAATCTATTAATATTGTAATGCAAAAAAAAAACCACGATCGCCATCTTTGTTCATAGTGACGACATTTGACAGGCGACTGGACGGGGCCATCATCCCGTCGTGTAATGAACTTCAAATCTGTATTACTTTTTCGCCATTATTTCCATGACGATGCCATTGCCGTCGGTCCCAACGTTGCGGACCAACGGAAAACCCGAAAGCGAGCGCATTCCCACAACAAAGACACATCGTGATTCGGTTGATCCGCAAATGAGCTTCCGGAATGACGGTTGCCGGCGCTCAGGCCGGCGAGGAAATGACCGGAGAAAGGCCTTTTTTCAGT
>JAOEFI010000003.1:12241987-12276449 GCA_034621735.1 Anopheles plumbeus
CCACCCCTCCCCTTCCCCCCAGAAAGGAGGTTCGATTTTCTGTGCAAATATTACCCTCTGTCTGCGGCCGCTTTCCCCATTCCAATCGATGCCCCACCCCCCGGTGGGGGTCAATGTCAGCTGAATCTCAATGCTCGCGGTCCATGCTTCGCGGAGTGGTGTGAAAGCACACACAAAGCACGCGCGGAAAAAAGAAAACACCTTCTATTTCCCCCGGCTTCATAACCGTTTCGAAAGAGAATCGGTACTGTTTGAACATTAAACATCGACCCAAAGTGGAATATGTATTTGCATAGCGGACTTCGGAGTCCGGGAACCGTTTTCTGTGTGTACACTTCCAATCGCGAGTGCTGTCTGCTTCATTTCACACTTTGGACGATCTGCCATTGTGGACGTGTAGCTTCTGGTGGAGTTGGAAAGTATCATAGTTTCATCCGGAGCTCCGTAACTAAGAGGACTTCGAAACGCGGCTTCCAATACCGACGATCTCGAGTTCAAATCAAAGAACGAAACGATGCTGTAAAATATCTCAACATTCCTCGACGTGCAACTATAAAGTTACATCAGATAGTTCAGTTCGGTTAAGTTTGATTTATTTTTGAAAAGAAGATTAGTGACGTTAGGCCATTCGACAGATCCATCTAGACATTATCCATTTTATATCAGGCCCATTTAGTGCGTGGGTGGAAAGACTAATCTGCACGGGAAAATATGGTAAACCTTGGTCACGTGGATCGATATGCTTTCCCGTTTGGACAGACGAGAGAAGCATGAGAGGATCTGTATTATGGCAACCGGACGCTTTCGAATATCTATTTCTAACTTTGTTTAAATTTACTTTTCATTAACCGGTTCTGTACCGGTCGAAACGAACTTCACTCGTATTCGTTTTCGTGCTTCAAGATAATCTTCAAAAAATCTATATTTCATTACATGCGGACACTAGACAGTCGGAACTAAAAATACAAAAGATGAACCCACCTTTCAATGGGGACATATTTTCCCGCCGGTCGCTTATTGAAAAGACTTTCGAAATCGTGTCCTGTTTCCCTTTCCTTGCCCGAACGATGAACGGCCTGTCACACATTCCAACGAGCAACCTGTTGTTGGGTCCGACTAGAGAGCCCCAGCAGTGTCCAAGGAGTCGTCCACAGCCGTCCGCGTCCAATAATGTCGTTCTAATTTAAAACGAATCATTGCCGGTCGCGCCCTTTTTCGGGACGGGATTCCCTTCGAAGCAGCAGTTGGACAGAACTCTGCCCGGCAAATCGGGGACTCCCGTTTCGGTGCCAGTTTTGTGGCCCCCCTTCGCGATCTAATCCCGTGACATGAACCCGGGTGTGCGCCAGTTAGTTTAATTATGCCTTCAGGCACGAAAATTACTCCCGACATTTGCCGCCATCGCCTCCGGTGCGGGCACCATGGTGGGAGGGGGCGAGAAGGGCGTGCCAACTGCATCCGGACATCCTGGCCGGCTGGTCCGTGGTACCGGCGCTTCCTGTGGCCGTGGAAATCCCCTCGGTGGAATAGAGGGGAGATTTTCTGCTTTCCTTCGCCACGCGCTGGCGAGTCGCGCTGGCCGGACGCAACGGAACGTGTCCCGGGAGAGATACGTAAATGACTGCTAATAGCTCCAGAGAAGGAAGCGTGGGGACCAGCTGAGTCCTTCGCCGATCCCGTGCCGTTTCGAAGGAGATAACGATTGCTTCCCCCGCGGAAAACGGGAACTCGAGCAGCCCGAGAGCCACCGAGAGCGGCATTCGAATTCGAGGGCCGTTGGCGCGCGATGCGATGTTGATTAGTTGCACGAAATACTCTCGCACTAATTGATACTTACCGGGAAGCGTTCCCCGGGCAGAGCGGGAAAACGCTTTTTACCCCAAAGAAGGGTGGATTACCCGGGTAAGTTATGGCCGTCAGTGCTGGAGCGAGGGTGATAAAAATGCTGACCCTTAAGCCAGGGGGTCGGTTTGCTCATTGACTCGGGAACGTTAATTTTCAGACCAATCGAGGGGCGGAAAAAAACAGAGGAACACATCGTTTAATAGCACTGGACCGGCATTAGGTGCATTAAAGTGCAAAACCTATTACGGGGAGTAGATAATTCTATTTGAAGAATTATATGATAGTTATTTAATAAAACACAAGATTATTTGCAGGAGCAAGTATACCTCGTTAACCAACTACCATTTCTACACACGATAGAAACTCACCTGTTGGTTGTATTCCGATTTTACCAATCATGTAACAATTTTTAGATTTTTATTTTTATTACCGACAAGTCCAATCATCAATTTTGGCGAACAATACTTGTACTATTTCTTAGGAATTTAAATCGTAAACTGATTTCAAACTCATAAATGTTTTATTTCGCGTTTTATTTCGCGTACAAGTATACTTCTCTGTGGTACAAGTGCCATGCGATTATTTTATTGTGTGCAACAAGCAATTGATATTTTTGCACGCAAGTGACGCGCAATAGAACCATGGTTGCATACAAATCGAAAATATAAACCCGGAAAAACCGTAAAGTTCGGGAGGCCTTTGAGTAAAATTCTGCGAATTTTATCTAAATTCAGAGCATTTTCAAGTCAAGTGGCCGGTCTGAAAACATGTTTCGGAAGGAAAAACGTTATTGAAATATTTTTCGGTGCAAAAACTTGAAGCAAAAATGTTTCAACTTGACGTTGCAGCGGGGTTTGCCGTATTTTCTTGCTATTTTCTTGTCGTAATTTAACAGCTTACCTGAAGCATTTGGTATGCATGGTACAGCAGGAATGTACGGTACACACATCGAACGGCCTTACTCATAAGTTCGACGAATTCCAAGAGCTGATGCCTTCGATGGATCCGTTGCCCAAAACATTGCAGTGCATTTCCTGCGCATTTAAAAAACGTGCGTGGTACGCAGCACGTGTTTCTATCAACAACCAACTGTTGCGTCCCTGCTTACAGTTTATTTCGTTGCTGAAATCTGTTGATATTTACTCCATATTTCACGTGCAGAGTAAATCACGTGCCACATTCCCACAGGTGCTTGTTGCTTTGTTTATTTCGCGCTGCACACCTGTTGCACAACCGGTTGTGTTTACAAACAAAGCAACAAGTGGCGTACCTAGCACGTGTCAACAGCTTCGGTTGCCAATGGAAATCATCACTTCGGTAACTGTCTGACGTTTACCGGTTGTAAATAAATCTAGAAATTTTTATTCCAGTAACCTACGGTTTCATTGGGCCGGTGGTTTTGAAACATTTTATTCATTTATTTGCAATTCGTTTGCAGTTTCATCTTCGGGAGTACGAAAAATGCGACGAGCAAGAAAGGTGAAGCCCAAACTTAAACGACACATCGAGGATGTTCCGTTCTACAAGTTCAGCCACGGTAAAGATGAGCTTCCTCTGGATCCTGCCCGAACCTTCATAGAGGAGCAAATTGGTAAGGCGGTGCAACCAGTTCCTGGTGTACCTATCAACATTCTGCTACGTGAAACTAATTTGAAAACCTTTTGCAGGGAAAATTCATTCAACGAAATCAAGCTGCTTTAGCAAGGACTACAGTCTTCACCAATGTCCCCGTGGCGATGGAACTCCACTGCCGGATCTTCTCACCCCGGAGAAACGCACACTTCTTCCTCCGGAAGATCCTTCGCGTCCTTCAACATCGAAAATGCGCTGCCGAAAGGATATTTCTAGGGATCGTGTCCCACTGGTTCAGAAGCAGAAAGACACAACAGATTGCATGATTGACACGTACAGGCGAATTCGTTTGAAGATATTCCACGATCTGGTTCTCACCAAACCGGTTCTCAGTGGGAACGAGTTTTTCCGACGATACGGCCGGGGTGCAGAAGACGGTCGCCGGAAGTTGCCGGCCTTGTGGCGGAAGAAGCGCCCGAAAAAGTTTCATTTCGATGAGTTTGCCTACCGAACGCCGGAGGAAAATGAGGAGGCATTGTTGCGCATACAAAAGCATCTGGACAAAATGATCGCCAAAAGCATCCGCGAGGCGGAAAAGCGACGTCGTGAAAAGGAGGAACAGGAACGAAGGCCCCAGTTTGTAAGTGTTTGGTTTTGCCAAACAGTTTTGTAACTGTCGCTTATCATTTCTTGTTTGATTGCAGTGCACCTCGAAAAGTAAGAACGTATACGAGGTTAAACTCAAAAAGAAAAGGCTAACTAACGAGCAATTCATCAAAAAGCTAAAGAAATCTGAAAGCATGTAAGCAGAAAAGATATGCGTATAAAGGATTTGTTTCAGGTTATTTGCCGTTCTGTTTCTTCTTAGGAAACTCAAATACCTGCAGGCTCTACTGCCCGTCCATCCGGATGAGCAGAAGCATAAAATACTGTCTCGCTATGAACGCAGCTTCCAGCAAGCGATCTACTATTTCGACGATGCCATGAAACAACGCACACTAAACATCCTGGACGAGCTGGACGTGCGGAAAATCGAACACTACCCATCGCATCTCATCAAGAAAATCCTACCCCGTATCGACAAACCATCCGGTTACCTAAAGCAAGCGCACAAGTTCATATTGGAGGAGGAAAAGCTGTGGCCCAACATCTACCCGGAGGTGATACTGATGGACTATCTGTTCGACCCCGATCACGGAGTGCAACGCGATCAGGCGGTCTACTTCGTCATACTGCTGATGGACCTGCAGGAGGACTATCGCTATCAGGTGAAGCGCTCCTTTCTGCGGTACATTCTGCGGTTGGAAGCTGAACGCGGTCGACTTCAGTTGGCGATTGAACCGCCGGAGTTTCCCATGGCCACCATGATTGCGCCGGTGCCGTGGAAATGCTCCATCCAACTGGCGAAGAATCGTCTGGAGGAAGTGCTGATGATCAACCATCCGGTGCTGCAGGCCATCAACATGCTGTGGCACAAGCTGTACAGCAATCTGCTGGTAGTTGATTCGTCGAAGTTCTACAACACCGACATCCCGATGCACGCCGATAAGATAACGGAGATGATCCACAACAGCTGTCGCATAACGAGAGATGTATGACAAGGTGTAGGTGGAGTAGTTTCATGGTGGATGTACTTAAATGCATTTTTTTCCATTTCATAACTAGATTTTGATCAACGACTGGATGCCTCGCGTGGCGGACCTAGTGGATGTGATGCGAAAATACTGGAGGGATCTGGTCCCCCGTAACTCCACGCACGGCGGTCGGGGAACCATTTTCTTCAACTGCATTCATGCGCTCACCTCCTACCACCTGCAGGACTTGATCAAAAAGAGCCTCGATCATCTCGTCGAAGCACTGGAAGTCTACCGCGAGGGAGACATCGTTGGAGATGAGCCGAAGGTGAAAAAGAAACCCTTCATGACGCTGACCGTGTCGGTAGTGGGACAGCATCATACGGAAATAGAGAAAACGACAGAGAAAAGCGACCTCTCCCTGTACCAGGTGGACGATGATGATCCCGACATTCTAGCCTCGGAGTCGGACGACTTCGCTCTGACCAGCTGCGACGAGCGGAGAACGTCCTTCATTGTAGAGAGCAGCGGGAAGATTATCATCTACCCGTACATGGAAGAGCTGCCGGATCTGTTTAAGAGCTACTTCGTGAAGATTCTCAAGGTTGGCTATAAAATTCCGCGACTGGAATACTACCTCACGCAGGACGAAAAGCAGCTGGGCTATCTGCACTTCATCCGCGAGGATAATGACGACATGGAAAAGCTGTACCAGCGCGTCAAGAAGATTGTCATCGCGAACCAGACGGGACCGACGGTGTACCTGTACCCAATGTACGAGTACTACTTCCCTGTGCTGGCCAACAAGATGAAGCTGATAACGGAGGGGATCTTTTCGCAGGCGGAACTCCCGCCCCTGGACATTTTCAAAGAGCTAGTTCAAAAGTTTACCGAACTGCTGAATGGAATATACTATCTGCGAGATTTTATACCACTGAATCTGTTTATGCTCGATAACAGTAGACTGAACAAGGTGCTCGAAAAGCTGGTCAATGATTTGAAGAACTTTGTCATCAATTACTTCATCACGTTGAATCAGGTGGAAAATCGGAGGTATGTACCTCGAAGACTATTCACGTGAAAATGGTTGTTTCATCAATTCACTTCCTGTCTTAAGGATCTGCGACGAATTTGAGGACATGTCGCTACACGCCGGTGAGCGACCCAAGGAAACGCCTGAAGTGGTAGCCCTTCAGAACTATCTCACCCACTGCCGGGAAGAGCGCATGTACCAGCTTACATCGGAAATTAAGCAGGTCGCACAGAGGGTTATCTTCTTGCTAACCCATGCGATCCTCGATCGTACGTATCACAATTGTAGCCTCGCTTTGTTGTTTCTGAAGTAAATTTTCCTACTGTCATTTCCCACAGAGGAAGATATAAATCTAAACTCGAGACTGTTCCTGTGGCCGAAGGAACTGGAGAAGGTGCTTGACCTTAGTGGCGCACGGTTGGCGGTGGTGCGCGAAAACCTGGAAACGTCACTTCGCGAACGAAGAGTTAAATTCGAGCAGTACCTGATGACGGAAAAGAAAAAAATGGACCATTTCCGCACTCGCGAGATTCGCGAAATGCTCTCGTTGGACGACTTGCGCGAGAAAGTGGACACCGTGGATGGGTTAATGAAGATTCTAGAGGTAATTTTTATGGCCAGACCTTACTTTAAAGTTTTTATTTAATGTACGTTATTTGACCAAACACAGGATTGCAGCAGAGAGGCCAAAGAAATCAACTCGAACGAAAATCTCCTCCAGATTGATCAATCGTTCTTTCCCTCGCTCAATGAGATGATCGAAAAAATGGGACCGATCGAGAAGCTCTGGCACACGGCTTACAAGTTCGACACGTGCCACGAGGTATGGTACTTCGGTCCCTTCAAGGACCTGGACGCGGACGTCATACGGAATGCCGTCGAGGACATGTACCAGGCCATTTCGGTGCTGCTCAAAGAGCTCACTGGAAGCCCGCAAGCGAAGCGTGTCGCCGAGCAGATACGCATGAAGGTGGAAAAGTTCAAGGTGTACCTGCCGATACTGGAGTCCGTCTGTCGCCAGGGACTATGTGATCGCCATTGGAAGCAGATCTCGGAAGAACTGGGCCAAGAAGTGAACCCCGATGTGCACAATTCGCTCAGCCAGATGGTGGAAATCGATATCGTGAAAATTCAACAGCGCCTCGAGGAAATCTCGAACGCTGCTGGCAAGGAGTACGAGCTGAACATCCAGCTCGTGAACATGCAGGAAGAGTGGACGGACGTGATGTTCGTTTGCGTTCCGTACCGTGACAGCGATATGTACATCCTATCCTCCGTCGATGAGATTCAAACGCTGCTCGATGATCACATCCTGAAGGCTCAGGCGATGCGAGGATCGCCCTATATCGCTGCACTCGGCACGAAGGCAAACAATTGGGAGGACAAGCTGATCTCCATGCAGGATATTATCGACACCTGGCTGCAGGTGCAGGCGACTTGGATGTACCTGGAGCCGATCTTCAGCTCCGAGGACATCCTGCGCCAGATGCCAACTGAAGGGCGTCACTTTAAGGCCGTCGATCGCGTATTCCGCAAGATCATGAAGCACACCACAGCCGATGCGCACGTAATCCAGGCGACAGATTATCCAGAGCTGCTCAACACGCTCCGGAAAGCGTACACCGATCTGGAGGAGATACAGAAGGGCCTCAATATGTACCTCGAGAAGAAGCGGCTCTTCTTCGCTCGATTCTTTTTCCTCTCCAACGACGAGCTGCTGGAGATCCTGTCAGAAACAAAGGACCCTCTGCGGGTGCAGCCGCATCTGAAGAAGTGCTTCGAAGGCATACACTCGCTGCAGTTCGACCAACAGATGGAGATCGTGGCAATTACTTCCGCCGAGCAGGAGGTGATACCTTGCGTCCGCAAGGTCAACCCCAACATGGCTAACGTAAGTATCGTTTTAGTAAGTCTATTCGCTAACCATGTGCTAAGCGTTTCAGTTCCGTTCAGGGTTTGGTTGAAAAATGGCTGAAAGAAGTCGAAACGGTGATGCTGGAGAGTGTCAAGGAGCAGATCTGGCAGTCATACGAACGTTATCCGAACGATCCGCGCAATGTGTGGGTCCTGAACTGGCCCGGGCAAGCCGTGCAGGTTGTGTCTTGTCTCAAGTGGACCGAGGAAGCAGAGGAAGCTATTAAAGATGGCGGGCTGAAGCAGTTCGCCAACACGTGCAGTGAGCAAATAGCGGAGCTGGTGGATCTTGTCCGTGGGACTCTTAGTGCCGGCGCCACGATCACCATAGAAGCCTTGATTGTCGTGGATGTGCACGCGCGCGACATCATCAATATGTTGGCGGAGAAACAAATCAGCGACGTGGGAGACTTCAGTTGGTTCTCCCAACTGCGCTACTACTGGCGCATCGACGACGACGATAAGCAAAGCTATGTCGGGGTCAGTATGGTGACCACCGCTCTCAAGTACGGGATGGAATATCTCGGAAACACGGGACGTCTCGTAACGACTCCCCTCACGGACCGTTGCTTTCGCACCCTTATGGGAGCATTCAAACTGAACCTCGGTGGCGCGCCCGAGGGACCGGCAGGAACTGGTAAAACGGAAACATGTAAAGACTTGGCCAAAGCAGTCGCAAAAAAGTGCGTCGTTTTCAATTGTTCCGATGGCCTCGACTACAAGGCGCTCGGGAAGTTCTTCAAAGGTCTCGCCCAGTCCGGATCGTGGGCCTGCTTCGACGAGTTCAACCGCATCGAGCTTGAGGTGTTGTCGGTGGTTGCGCAGCAAATTCTTACCATCCAGCACGCCATCGCCCAGAAGGTGGTCAAGTTTGTGTTCGAGGATACGCACCTGAAGATCGATCCGACGTGTAACATCTTCATCACGATGAACCCCGGATATGCCGGGCGGACGGAGCTGCCCGATAACCTGAAGGTCCTGTTCCGCACCGTCGCCATGATGGTGCCGGACTATGCGATGATCGGTGAGATTACACTCTACTCGAACGGGTTCGACAATGCGCGCGTTTTGGCGCAGAAGATCGTGCATACGTACAAGCTATGTTCGGAGCAGTTATCCTCACAGTTCCACTATGACTACGGTATGCGAGCGGTGAAGTCGGTGCTTATGGCAGCCGGTTCGCTGCGGCGTGCCCAACCGCACCTCCCGGAAGATCAAATAGTCCTTCGTGCCATCATCGATGTGAACTTGCCAAAGTTTCTTCAACAGGACATTCCTCTGTTCGAAGGCATCTACAAAGATCTGTTTCCAGGTGTTAACCTGCCTCCGGTAAGTACACGGCTTTGTGTTTTTACGAGAGTTTACCACAATCTGATACGATGTTTATTATTTGATTCGAGCAGCCGGCTCGAGATGACATCGTTCGCATATTGCTCGTGAAGCTGGTGAAGAGAAAGCTCCAACCGACGGCGTGGTATATCGACAAAATTATGCAAATCTACGAGATGCTGCTCGTTCGCCACGGTCTGATGATCGTCGGTGATTCCATGGGAGGTAAAACGACGGCCTACCAAGTGTTGGCCGAAACGCTTCGAGAGTTGCGCATCGAAAAGGGACCGAAGAGTGACGAGCAGGGCGTCCAGTATCGGCTCATCAACCCCAAATCGATTTCGATGGGCCAGCTGTACGGGAGTTTTGACCCCGCCTCACACGAGTGGTCCGACGGTGTACTGGCGAACACCTTCCGAGAGATGGTGAACACGACGAGCCTGGAGCGACAGTGGATCATCTTCGACGGCCCGGTCGACGCGGTGTGGATTGAGAATCTTAACACGGTGCTGGATGACAACAAGAAGTTGTGCCTGATGTCGGGCGAAATTATCCAAATGACCAAGCAAATGAACCTCGTCTTCGAGCCCATCGATCTGGAACAAGCTTCTCCGGCAACGGTTTCGAGGTAAGGGAACGAAGGGATTATTCACATGCAGATACATCAGTCAAACTGCTTTACAGATGTGGCATGATCTACATGGAACCGCATCAGCTCGGCTGGATCGCGCTGCACAAGTCGTTCCTTCTGCTGTTGGAAGAGAAGGGCGTTTCGGAGATAAACATTGGCGTCTTTGAACAGCTGGTGGAATGGTTGATACCTCCGTCGCTAAAGTTTTTGAAAGTGCTCAAAACTGTCCTGCCAATATCAGAGATGCAGTGTTATTCGGTGAGACACGCGATACAAAATAGTAGTGCACAACAACAACAACTTATAAAATATTTCATTCTTCGCAGATGTTTTCGAGGTTCTTCTCCATATTCTGCTCACGTATGAACAACTACACACAGATCCAGTTCCAGCAAACGTTCCTGTTCTGCTACGCGTGGGGTTACTTTTCCTCCGTCACGAACGAAGGTCGGAAGTACATCGATCCGCTCCTCCGCAAAATTCTGTACGGCGCGAACGAGGACCATCCGAAACCGAAGCACTTTTCTCTGAACCGCGGCCAGATGTACCCGGAAAAGATGAATTTTATGGACTATCGCTTTGACGAGCACGAAAATTGGTGGCCATGGCAAACGACGGAAGAGTTGGTCCTGCCGGAATCGTGCATCGTGTCCGAGCTCATGATACCGACGAAGGAGACCGGCTACATACTGTACTGGACCAATCTGTGCGTACAGAACGGAATCCCTATTCTGCTCGCCGGCCCGACGGGAACCGGCAAAAGTGCTACCATCTCCAACTACATGAGGGAGTTGCCGAAAGGGAAGTTCATTTCCAACATTATCAACTGCTCCGCTCGGAGCACAGCTGCACAGGTGCAGGACACGATCATGGGGAAGTTGGATCGAAGGCGAAAGGGTGTCTATGGGCCGCCAGTCGGGAAGGAGTGTGTCAACTTTATCGATGATCTGGCAATGCCGGCACGGGACGACTACGGATCGCAACCACCGCTGGAACTCGTGCGAACGTGGCTCGATCATCGCATATGGTCCGACCTGCGTGATACATCCAAGATTGAACTGATCGATTTGCTGCTGATCGCTGCCATGGGACCAATCGGGGGTAGCAACTACATCCCGCAGCGACTCTACCGACACATGTTTGTCATTTCGGTGGACTCCTTCGAAGACACTACCCTCATGCGCATATTTTCCTCCATCGGGGATTGGCACTTTGCGAAAGGATTCCCAGAGCCGGTGGCCCGGCTGAGCAAGCTGCTCAGTCAGGCTTCGATTGCGGTTTACCGGGGTGCGATTGATAACTTCCTGCCAACACCGGCCAAGTCGCACTACCTGTTCTCGCTGCGTGATGTTTCCCGCGTCTATCAGGGCATCGTTTTGCTGCCATCCAAGAAGCTACCGGACCCGGAAAAGCTGGTTCGTCTGTGGGTGCACGAAACGTACCGCGTATTTTACGATCGTCTGATCGATGACGACGACAAAAAGAAGCTGCTCCACGTGGTGGAGGAAGCTACCGTGACGCACCTTCGAATGAAGCTCGAGCAAGCCTTCGGCGATCGTCTCGAGCCGGGCCAACGGGTGTCGGACAAACACATACGGGATCTTCTCTTCGGCAACTACATGGAACCGGCCGCAGTAACCCGGCTCTACGATGAGGTCGATAACTGGGAGCAGCTCGAGAAAAACATCGACTTCTACCTGTCCGAGTACAACGAACGCTCGAAGTCGCCAATGAACCTGGTGCTGTTCCGGTTCGCAATCGAGCACATTTCGCGCGTCTCGCGAGTGCTGCAGATGCCCCGTGGCCACCTTCTGCTCGTGGGACTTGGTGGATCCGGAAGGCGGAGTGCCGTGAAGCTGGCATCCAGCATGAGCGATTCGTTCGTGTTCCAGGTGGAAGTTACCCGAAGCTACTCACTAAACGATTGGCGCGAAGATATGAAGAAGCTTCTCATGAACGCAGGCTGTGAGGGAAAGCGTACCGTCTTCCTATTCAATGATTCCCAGGCCAAGGAAGAGACCTTCGTGGAAGACATCAACTCGCTACTCAACACGGCAGATCTACCGAACCTGTTCCAAGCCGAGGAGAAGGCGGTGATTCTCGAGCAAATGCAGACGATTGTGCAGGCCACCAACAAGCCGATCGATCTGACTGCACTCTCGCTGTACAACTTCTTCGTCGAGCGCGTCCGGGAGAACCTGCACATCGCCTTGGCGTTCTCACCTATCGGAGATTCGTTTAAAAAACGACTACGAATCTATCCATCGTTGATCAACTGCTGCACCATCGATTGGTTTACCGCTTGGCCCGACGATGCGCTGCAGAAGGTGGCCGAATTTTTCATTCGCTCAATGGACCTCGTTAGCAGCCAGGAGAGACTGTCGTCGCGAGACTCGTCCAGTGTCGACACGGTGGCCGATCCCATCGACGAGAAGGATCAAAAGACCAGACGCCTCACCGAGCTAGAGCAGAAGCTCATCGACATCGTGCTCGTGTTCAACGAAAGTGTCGTTGAAAACTCGCACCGCTTTTTTGTCCAGCAAGGTCGTCGCAATTACGTTACACCGACGTCCTACCTGGAGATGTTGCGATCGTTCAAGGATTTGTACACGAAGAAGTACACCGAAACCATAACACAGCGCGATCGGTACACGACGGGTCTGGAGAAGCTGGACTTTGCCGCCGGCCAAGTGTCGGTTATGCAGGACCAGCTAAAGGACCTACAACCGCAGCTGAAGCAAACCTCCGACGAGACGGAGAAAATCATGGTCAACATCGAACGGGAGACGGCCGAGGCAGAGAAGAAAAAGGAAATCGTCGGGGCGGATGAAACGGCCGCCAACGAGGCAGCGGCTTCTGCTCAAGCGATCAAGGACGATTGCGAGAGTGATCTGCAGGAAGCAGTGCCAGCCCTGGAAGCGGCCCTAGCCGCGCTGGATACCCTGAAGCCGGCTGACATAACGGTGGTGAAGTCCATGAAAAATCCTCCCTCGGGTGTGAAGCTCGTGTTGGAGGCAGTCTGCGTCATACGAGGCATCAAAGCGGACAGGAAGCCCGATCCAAGTGAGTATCAACCATCGCTCGGATGCCCATCTGTTTCTAATGTTCGCTTGCCCCTGCTGTAGATGGTCATCTCGTGGAGGACTACTGGGGACCGTCGCAGAAGATGCTGGGAGACCTCAAATTTCTCGACAGCTTGAAAACGTTCGACAAAGATAACATTCCCATACCGGTGATGAAGAAGATAAGAGAGGTGTAAGTAAAATAGAACATCCTTCCTATTCGCCAGTTTCTTTACCCTCTCTATGCTCTGCTTTCCCGGAATGTTTTAGGTACATTGCCGATCGAGAGTTCGTTCCCGAAAAGATCAAAAACATCTCGATGGCCTGCGAGGGTCTCTGCCGGTGGGTGCGCGCCATGGAGATTTACGATCGGGTCGCAAAGATTGTGGCCCCAAAGAAGATTGCGCTAGCCGAGGCGGAAGCCGAACTGGCAATGCAGATGGAGAAGCTCAACTCCAAGCGCGCGGAACTGCAGGAGATTCTCGACAAGCTGCAAAAGCTGAACGATTTCTTTGCGGAAAAGTCGCGCGAAAAGAAGCGACTCGAGGACGAGATCGACAGCTGCGAGAAGAAGTTGATACGCGCCGAACAGCTCATCGGAGGACTCGGAGGAGAGAAGCGCCGGTGGTCCGAGTGCGCCATAAATCTTCACCAGTCGCTCAGTAACGTGGTGGGCGATGTGTTATTGGCGGCCGGCTGCGTCGCGTACCTCGGCTGCTTCTCGACCGAGTTCCGTTCGTCGATCGTGCACGAGTGGAACACGGTGGCCCTGGCCCGGAAGATACCGTGCACGGAAAACTTCTCCCTGTTAACCACGCTCGGCAACCCGCTGCAGATTCGTAGCTGGTGCAACTGGGGACTGCCGACCGATAACTTTTCCGTCGAGAATGGAATCATCGTGAAGCACGCGCGCCGTTGGCCATTGATGATCGATCCGGAGGGGCAGGCGAACAAGTGGGTTAAAAATATGGAAAAGGCCAACAACTTGAAGATCATCCAGCAGATGGAGGTTAATTACATGCGCGTGGTCGAGAATGCCATCATTAACGGGCACCCGGTGCTACTGGAGGGCATTGGTGAAAATATCGATTCTGGGTTCAACACGATCCTGGAGAAGAACATCATTTTCCAGAAGGGATCGTACTGCATCAAGTTTGGCGACGGAATGATCGAGTACAACGACAACTTTAGGTTCTACATAACGACCAACTTGCGCAACCCCCACTACCTCCCCGAGACGGCAGTGATGGTGACGCTGATGAACTTCATGATCACCGAGCAGGGTCTTCGATCGCAGCTGCTAGGCACCGTGATCATCCAGGAACGGCCGGATCTGCAGGAGAAGAAAGAATCGCTTATTATCGAATCGGCCCAGAACCAGGAGGCGCTGTACAATGCCGAGGCAAAGATTCTGCAGGTGCTGTCCACCGCCGAGGGCAACATTCTCGACGACGAGAACGCAATCGACATCCTCACATCGAGCAAGCAGCTTTCGGAGGAGATACAGGCGAAGCAGCTGGTGGCCGTTGCTACCGAGGCGGAAATAGACGCCGCCCGGCAGCAGTACATTCCGGTCGCTCGCCACTCGGCTGTGATCTTCTTCTGCACGGCTGAGCTGGCCAACATCGACCCGATGTACCAGTTCAACCTCACCTGGTTCCTGAACATCTTCGTGCAGGCGATCATCAATTCCCCCAAGTCGGACGAACTGGAGCTACGGCTGAAGCATCTGACCGACTACTTCACAATGGCCATATACAACAATGTCTGCCGGTCGCTGTTCGAGAAAGACAAGCTCATGTTTTCGTTCGTGCTGTGTTTGGGAATTATGCGTGGTCGGGGAGAAATCGCAGATCCCGAGCTGTCGTTCCTCTTAACTGGAGGGCTGGCGCTGGACAATCCCCTGCCCAATCCTGCCCCTGATTGGCTCTCGGACAAGTGCTGGTCGGAGGTTGTTCGAGCTGGCTCACTTGCGTCACTGAAAGAACTTCCGCAAGCAGTCGTACAAAACATCGACAACTGGAAGGCGTACAACGATCTTAACGATCCAGATGCACAACCCCTGCCGAAACCGTTCGATCAGCAGGACAGCATCGTCAAGCTGATCGTGCTGAAGTGCCTCCGGCCCGACAAAGTGGTTCCAGGTCTGCAGCAGTTCATAGTGCGGAATATCGGACAGATGTACGTGGAACCACCGCGGTTCGATCTGGAAACGTCCTACCGAGACAGCTCGCCAAGAACACCGCTCATTTTCATGCTATCGCCCGGATCGGATCCGATGGACAGTATCTTCACGTTCGCCAACGCCCACTACATGAGTGACGACTGTCGAGTGATCTCGCTGGGTCAAGGTCAAGGTCCGAAGGCCACGCGAACCATTCTGGACGCGATCAAGCTGGGCTACTGGGTGATCCTGCAAAACTGCCACGTCGCCGAGTCGTACATGGACGAGCTAGAGAAGATCTGCATGGACTCGAGTCTCTACGACGCGGTGCACCCCAAGTACCGTCTCTGGTGCACGTCCTACCCGAGTAGGCGCTTCCCGGTGTCCATCCTGCAAAACAGTGTCAAGATGACCAACGAGGCTCCAAAGGGCGTGAAAAACAATATGACGCGCATTTTCGCCACAGATCCCCTTTCGAACGATGCCTTCTTCTCGGAGGCGTTCGATGGAGAACTTTCGAAGATATGGCTACGGGGTGTCTTTTCGTTGGTGTTTTTCCACGCCGTGGTACAGGAGCGTTGCAAGTTTGGTCCGTTGGGATGGAACATACCATATGAATTCAACGAATCCGATCTCAAGTACGTGTTTTTTAGTCATCATGGAGCAATTTCTGAAAACCGTATTGATTTCTTTCTCTTATTCATTTTGCAGAATTTCTCTGATGCAACTGAAGATGTTCCTCAACCAGTTTCACAAAATCCCATTCGAGGGGCACATTTATCTGACGGGCGAGTGCAACTACGGCGGTCGCGTCACAGATGACAAGGATCGCCGCTTGCTGATGGCGCTCTTGAGTCGCATCTACAACCAGGAAACAATCGATATCGATCACTTCCAGCTGACCGAGTCAGGTCGGTACAGGGTACCAGAGCAGCCAACAAAACAAGATTCTCTTACATACATCTCCACCCTGCCGCAAATCGCACATCCCGAGGTGTTTGGATTGCACGAGAATGCTGACATTACACGCAACATCGAGGAGACCAATTCGGTAAAGATAGGCTAAAATATTCGGAAATAAGTTATGAAATACCTATTACACTACATTCACTTTATGACATCATTCTATTTTCCACAGCTGCTCGATCGAGTGCTCCTCACACAGACACACCTATTCGCCGGTACTGCCACACCCGACACTGAACAACAGGAAGATCCGGTGCTGACGTTGTGCAAGGAAATCTCCAAAAAGCTGCCCGAACACTACGACGTGGATGCCGTGGGCGAGCAGTTCCCGATTGAGTACGAAAACTCTATGAACACCGTGCTGCGCCAGGAGCTGACGCGTTTCAACCGACTGCTCGAGTACATCCGCATCAGTCTGGTCGATGTGCAGCGAGCCATCAAGGGCCAGATCAGCATGATTCCGGAGCTGGAAAATATATATCGGGCGATGAAAATCTCGCGCGTCCCCAGAGCGTGGCTCTCGAAGAGTTATCCCTCGCTGAAGCCGCTCGGCAGCTACGTGAATGACTTCGTGCAGCGGCTGGCGTTCTTCCAGCGCTGGATCGATGAGGGCGAACCGAACGTGTACTGGATGAGTGGGTTCTACTTCACGCAGTCTTTCCTGACGGGGATTATGCAAAACCACTCGCGTAAGTTTAAGTTGCGCATTGACGACTTGGTTATGGATTTCGATGTTACGGAATTCGAATCCGAGCAAGCGGTGAAAGATTCTCCAGAAGTGGACACTTTTGTAAAGGTGAGTGTGAAAGAATCTATATTTAAGCAGACCACAGGCAAACCTGGTTTAACCCCACTAACCGTACAATCGATTTTGAGAACCTTAGCTAATCTTTCAGTGACACTAAACAACATAAAATAAAATACTAATAATGCGATTAATAATTACCCTCCTTAACGCTACGTTACGCAAGGATAAACGACGCTACAATGTTGACTATGTGCTGTTTGACGTAAGTAAATCTGACATGACCAACGATGAAGAAATGATACGTAGAGACACTGGAAAATTATGATACCAAGAAACATGCATTCAACTGATTCACCGTATATCTGTTTTCATTCTTCATAGGGACTATTTTTGGAAGGTGCTCGCTGGAACCGCGATACGATGCACCTCGATGAACCTCTTTCGCGCGTACTTTATGACACACTGCCCATCGTTTCGATGACGCCGGTAGCGAAGACGGAAAGAAACTGCCAACGGCGCATCCGCTACGACTGCCCGATCTACAAAACCAGCGAACGGCGTGGAGTCCTCTCCACCACCGGCCATTCGACCAACTTCGTCATGTTCCTCGAGCTGGACACCGAAGCGCCACCGGAACATTGGGTCCTCCGGGGGACCGCGTGTCTCTGCCAGTTGGACGACTAACTCAGGTGTGCGGGAAGATGTTGTACCACACCTTGCTAAAGGAAGGAAAGCCGTTGCTAATCAGCACATGTTACGGCTGTAACGTTTTGCAATCGCTATTCGAGAACTATTTATCGTGCGTGTGAGTGTGACAAATGTTTTGATATACCGAAACCCTTTTGAAATAAATCTGTAGTCGTGCCTAGAGATCACCTTTACATTCATTACATTTCCCACCGGCTAGCAAAATACCGCGAACCGTTGTTATCTTATCGCGGTCGTCGTTGCTGGAAGGCTGGCGGCCGTTAAACGGTTCGTAGCACTTGTTCCGACAGAGAAGCCGGTCACACGAAGTCGCGCAGGTACTACGATACGGGCAGGGCAATTCCGTAACGTATCTTATCTATCGTTTCCTCCCGCGTTTGCCAATCGTTCGCTGATAGTAGCGCGCGGGGTGTAGCCCGTAGCAAAGTAACAGGTCTTATTGTGCTCCAACAACGCTTCATAACAGAGTGAAGTTTCAGCAATACGCTCCAACAAAAAAGTTAGCCCTTCCGAAAAAGTTTTCAACCTTATTTTCTGCAGTTCTTTTGTGTGCCAAAAGGACACGAGTGAAAGTGCAGTGAAGAGAAGACAACAGCAACAGCCCCGAGATGCATATCATGAAGAATAAAGCCGTCTACTTCACACTGATGCTCGGTAATTATTGACTTCCACGCTGCGTCACTAAAGAAGCATGGCGCAATCACTTCAAGTTAGTGAATCATCGCTAGAATATTTCGTGGAAAGCAGAATTAGCTCACGCTACGCAACAATCGATGTGCCGTGAAAACAACCATCTTGCAACGAAAGGTGATCAATCCTGTGTTGACTAAAATTTCGAATTACACGACCACAACCCTTTCAGTCGTGTGTGCTACTGGTAAAGTAGTTTGTAAACGTGTCAGTGATACTGCAACAAAACAGTAGATCCATGTGCTCTTAAACGGAGACGACTGGGTCTATCGTAGCATGATCGTAAGAGACACCGTTATATATAAAGTGTCGGGTGAATGTCCCTTTTTTAAATGCTAGACATAAAAACATGAAAGATTGTGTTTTTAATTGATCATAAGATATTAAACAGGGTGTCCGTGATTTGACTTTCGACGTAATGAGGAGACACCGAATGATTCCGCTTCACAGTGCCTTTCAGAATTCTAGAGGGTGTGAATATATTTGGCATTGAACGAGTGGCCAGTCGTATCTATGGAACAGTACATTTCATGCATTACAATCCGTATCTTCCACAGTTGTGCTGAGCATGTGCATGGACCAAACGGAGGCACGACGTAAGATTCTTCGAGGTCGTCGTACCATCAATCGCCAATTCAAGCGTGAGTAACCACCACGAGACACTTTGGTAGAGCGCCCCACTTAAAGCCCGCTTCATTCTCTTCAGGTGGACCAGCGATTCCGGCATGGGCCATCATCACGATAGTGGCGATAGTGAACCTGGTCCTAGGCGGCATAGCGTACCTCATATTCCGAAAAGTGGTCCTCGATGCACCGATCGAAAATGTCACCTCCTACACGCCGGCCATGCAGGACGAGTACAGCTCCTAGGCGCGCGGGGGGCCCCCGGCGATGTCGACGGTTATCCAACCTTAAGTTCAGCAACAAAACACATCTGACATACCTCCATGAGCAGCTACCGTTTCCGACCTTCCCAGTTGCGGCAGTATCGAAAATGAGGCCTTCCGCTAGATTGTAAGCACACCAAAGCCATTTACCTGTACCAGTATCACAGGTCAATAAACAACCGATCGGTACTTACTGATTTTTTGTACTATAGTAAAACAAACAGACGAGCTCTTGTTCCATTGACATAATTATTACAATTACCGAACAGTTTCCAACTCGTGGAAAATCAATAAACGTAGCGTTTTCCATCAATAATTTACCAGGAAGAAAAGTGGTTCCTCCAACATCTCCTGTTGTCGCGTGACCAGCGACATGTTACGACAAAGAAAGGACGAGCATTCTGGAAAGCGCTTTCCAGAACTTTAAACATTCAACTAACTGAAAAAAGAGACGAAACTGAATACGTGAATAACTGAATCGAGAAAATCGGGCAATACTAATGTCGGCTTCATAACGTGCAAATCAGTTGGCAACTCCAAGGCGATGTAATAACTGTTAGTTATGGACGATGTTCATCGCCAAAATTCAAGCACTTCACATGCAACGCACCGATAAAACTTAATCTAAAACCCCATTGATTCGGGCAAAAAATGGCCACTTCAAACTCGCCGGTCAGGTTTTACGCAGGCCTGCTGGAAAACGTTGCCGAACGCATTCGGACACCGAGATCACTAGCTCATAATGGTTTCAAGTGCTCACCCCCAATTTCATCCCCAATCTGACGGAACAGCATCAAGCTGCTAACGCAAAATAAACCCCTGCTCTCTATTCCATGGCCACGGCCAGGGTCAGATAGATTCAGATTGACGCCAAAGGGAGCCGAGGGGAGCGAGAGTTAACGATTTGCATAAATTTACTTAATTCATTTACCCCCTTTTCCTAATTTAAAGGTTCATTTTCAATCACCCTCGAAACGTGTTTCCTCGATCCATTTGGGGTGGGGAGCACAGAACAGAACGCAGAATGATGACTTTGGATAGTGGTTGATCCACTTCAGATATTTTACCGACCCTGTCGGCTACACTTGTGATACTTGCATGGCTTGGCACTGTGGGGAAAAGAAGCGTTTCTCTTTACAATTTTATTTTCCTTTCAGCTGCTTACTTACTTACTTTCCACTTCCGTACTTTCCACCCAAATTTAACGATTCCGGCGAAATCCCTTGATGTATCACTTCAATTTAATAATAAAAGATGTACGAGAAAAATGTAGCTATTTCCAAATTTTCAAATCTCAACTAGTCAGTGCTTTCATTCCGTGAGCTTTTCCCACTGTGCAGGGGATCATTATCATCCACCGCACGGAACCCCCAAATCCCCCGGAGGTGGGTTGAAATAGACTCGAAATCAAGCTCTAACGACTCTGTCGTTCGCGCCGTCGAAATCAGTTCTAGTTCGACGGTCGGCGAGTGAAAATGTCCCTTGAATAGGGGATGCGCTTGTTTCGGGGAGTGGTTCTGTGTCGTTGCGTTTGAAACAACTATCGGTGGAAAAGTGCAAGTGCGTGGAAAAGTTAAAAGGATAGAAGGAAAGAATAAACCGTTTTCTAGTGGTATTTCAATCGCTACCATGCACACGCCAGGATCTTCGGTGTCCGGCTACACGCTGCTGTTGATCGTGCAGGTGGTGTTCATTATCGTGTTCGGGTTCTGCACCGATTACGCCAAAGAGCTGCTTCCGGTGAAAAATGAAACGGCCAAGGCGACCGGCTTTGAGCCTGCGGCTAGCAATCTACGAAAATACCCACGTAAGATGCACTAGGATGAAGTGTTTTAAGTCTAAGAAAGCTGCACGAACTATCACCATTCATAGTGTCCTGATCATGGATCGTCTTGGGCTACTTTCATCAATTTTGCAGATTTCCAGGACATCCACGTGATGATCTTTGCCGGTTTCGCGTTCCTCATGACGTTCCTGAAGCGCTACGGGTTTAGCGCCTCGGGACTCAACCTGCTGGTGGCATCCCTCGTGATCCAGTGGGCCATCATCATGCGCGGCTGCTACGAGATGGAGGACGGCATCATTCCGATCTCGCTGCAGAACCTCATCGGCGCGGATATTGCGGCTGCAGCCGTGCTCATCAGCATGGGCGCGTTGCTTGGGCGTACCACTCCGATCCAGCTGCTGGTGATGGGCATCGTCGAGATCGCGATCTTCGCCGGCAACGAGTACCTTCAGCTGGAGCTGGTGAAGGCGGCCGACGTCGGCGGTTCGATCACGGTGCACGCGTTCGGCGCCTACTTCGGTCTAGCCGTCAGCTTCATGATGCGCCCGAAGAAGGAGCAGGCCAAGGCGGGACCGCTGGAGGGCTCCTGCTACAACTCCGACATCAGCGCCATGATCGGTACGATCTTCTTGTGGATCTTCTGGCCCAGCTTCAACTCGGCGCTGGTAGACGGAGCCGAGCAGGAGCGGGCCATCATCAACACTTACCTTTCGCTGGCCGGAGCCACCGTAACCACGTTCGTCCTTTCGGCACTGGTGTCGCACGAGCACAAGCTGGACATGGTCCACGTGCAGAACTCGACCCTGGCCGGCGGTGTAGCCGTTGGGTCGATCTGTAACCTGCTCATCCATCCGTTTGGCGCACTGACCGTAGGGGTGATTGCCGGAGTTATATCCGTTTTGGGATACCGGTTTCTGACGGTAAGCATGAACATAAAGAGTGGAACCGATGAACATAACCTGATCAGATTAAAGTGATGTAGATTGATATGCATCACGTTGTCATAGTAACAACTACTGGCCCCTGGTTCGGCTCAATGTGGCATTTATTTTCGTCAGCTGTTAAGTACCGCTAACAAAGATAGAGCTTCCATGTCCAGTGTCAAGTGACTTATTAGTGGCTATTTCAATTACAACTGTGAGCTATTGCTACTGTTTGCTTAAGACGTTAGCACCAATGTGACAATTATCCGTTATTTTGAAGCTCTCCGTTTAGCGACTAGCAACAACTTTGATCGACTTTGAACAGAGGAATACGCAAACACTGCTCATATAATCTTATTACCATCTGCTCTCTAGGCCTCGGATGAAATATGTTTTCCTTTTCGTTGCATAAACCAAAATAGTAAAATAACATTAATTTCATTCAATCCAGAGAATGGAAAGATGTAAATGAGTATGATTTTATGAAGCATGTATTAGGAAAAACAACCAATTGTTGTACAGTAAAAGCCAGACTTTGAAGCGGACAGTTTATAAAGGTAAACAAACTTTTATTTCGCCTGCCACTTTTACAGCCCGCAATTCTGTCCAACCTACGCATTGCGGATACGTGCGGCGTGCACAACCTGCACGGAATGCCCGCGGTGCTGTCGGCTATCTTCTCCTCCATTTATGCAACGTTTGCGAGCTACGAAACCTACGGCAGCTCGCTGGCAACTATTTTCCCGGCCATGCAAAACCACAACGCGACCGCCAACTCGACGGATCCGGGCGAACCGTTGGAATACGTCATCGGGGTAAGCTTTTGGGGCGAAACTTTTCGCCTACATAAAAAAGCTCACCAAAAGCTTTCCTCCTTTTTCTCGTTTTTTTTCTTCTTCTGTTTCGCGATAGGGTTACGGACGATCGGGGGCGAAACAGGGCGCCTTCCAGCTGATGGCCATCGGGTTAACGATGGTGATTGCAATCGTCGGCGGTTTGCTAACCGGTAAGAATAATACGAAAGCTGCAGCATGCACTTAAACAACGACCACAACAACTGCCCAATGAATTCGAAATCTTTCCCAAAAAAAAAACCGTTGGTGCGGTGCACCACGCGTTCCCCAGGCGCTATCGTTCGAATGGAGCCGTTCGGAAGCATTTTGTGCTCGGCGGAGCAATGCAACGACGAGGTGTGGTGGTTACTGCAGTCGAACGAAGCTCCGATGGAAACGAAAATCGGCAGAAAACATGACCCATTTCTGACACTTAAAACAAACATCATTTTCAAGCGCGCGCTGAAAAGGTGGTTACTGAAACATATATTAGCTTTGTTGCTCGATGTTTTTTTTTTCACCCCCGTAACTTTGCACCGTGCACCAATTTACCGGTTTATTGCGCAATCATTAGTGTCTTTGCTAGAGTACCGAACTGTTTATTTTAATGTTCCGTGTCACTTGCAATGCTTTCCCTTTCTTTTTCCGTAGGATTGATACTCAAGTCACCCTTAGTTCGTCAGTTGGAAGAGCATGAGCTACACAAGGACGATGCCTTCTGGGAGACGCCGGCGGAAGAATCGACCACCACCAACACCACTACCGACGAAACCTCACACCAGTAGATGTAGTTTTCCAATCGGAAAGTTGTGCTTGTCAAAATTCTCTAACGTTGAAACAACAGTATTATCAATTTTGGTGCTTCGCATAACCCACTCTAAACGCTTTAAAACTGTGAAAAGTGGAAAATAAAAGATGGCTGAAGACACTGTCGATCGGTCGATCACAGCTGCGAGTTTCTTGTCGGGTATGGTGGCCAATGCGAACCGTAAAAGCCACAGCACCTTAACCAACAACCAATGAATTCTCGGGAATCGCGACAGGAATGTGAAATGGATCCAATTCCCGGCCACGCGACCTAGCTGGATGAAAACTGAATAATAAAATAAGCCAGCGGCACAATCCGTGTGCGATTTGTTTTTCCTCGCATGATCGCAAACATGGTTTGCAAATTTTCCGGCACGGTCTGGTGCACACACACACGCGGTACGCCGGCGCGAGACTATGTGCTCACGCTAAGCTGCCGCTTTATCACGCGACGCCTTTTCTCTAATAAGCGTGAAATATCTCACCTGCCCCGGCGATGGACCGGGTTTTCACGCGATTTTTTTCTTCACCGTTTTCTGCCCATCAAAGCCGTAGCCGACATAAAAGTAGAATGAAAAAAAAACACATTAGTCCGGACGTTGTATAAATGATACGCAAAAGAATGGCGAAATTAGCGCCAAACATCCCGCCAAGTTCCAGCCAATCCAATTAACGATGACATGTCGTTGGGTGGGCCAGAATCCATTTCCATTCCTCGTCGTCGCGCCTACCGAACCGGCATCAGCCAAGGATTTAACGCACGTTCCTATACTGGGGCACATTTTGCTCCCCGCTTGTTTTTCGGGGACACAACTCCCAAAACTTTATCCGATTAGTATTACGCCGCGTGCGAGATTGACGGCATTATGTCACGTTTTATTACGACCACTCATTGTTAGTCCCCAAAAAATGGCATCCCATGAAAACTTACAATCACGACATTCGTTGTTTCTCAATCTAAGGATGGCCCCGTTTTGCGTCGCTACTGCGTTGGGCGAATAAACGTTGAATCCTTTCGCCATTTTGCAGTTCCTCCTTGCCGGCCACACATAAGAACATGTGAGGAGCTAATTGAACTCAATCACGGCGTAATGTTCTGCCCTGTTCAATGGCCGCGTTTTGTTGTCCGTCGAAGGAACAAACCTACCCGAACAAACTGGAACGGAATAAAGGTGAACCTTTTGAAGACTGTTAGGGGGCCTTTTTCAACAGCACAACTACTGGCTGACCGCGGTCCAGAGGTTCCACAAATGAACACGCAAAGTGTACGGTGAACGAAGCCCCACGAAAATCGTCACCTTCACTCAGGGGTGGCAACAAGGTGGACGCGAGCGGCTAATTTCCACGCGATACGGATGCCACAAGCCCCGCGGACGCGGTTCGTAACAATTCCCAGAACAAACCGGCCCGATTCACCTGACGTGGGGAAAACTCGCTGCTCGGAATTATCAGGAACATTGGGTATGATCAGATATCCATGATGGACAAAGTATTTGCGTTAAATGGGGTTTTCTCTATTGCATTTTGAATAGTTTCTACTCAAGTTTTGCGAAACCAGCCACATCTCAAATAGTTCCTAATTGTACTCATATTTTGCTGCACAATTTGTGTACATATTAGTGTAGAAAAAGATTACATACTTGACAGACATTTGCTAATCATGCTGTGCAAATAATAATAATGATTCAAACGTAGCGGAAAATGTGTTTTGGCCCACCGTGCAGCAAACGAACGCACATACCGAACCATTTCCTAAACACAACCGACGAACAGCGGGAAGTGCGAAAGAAAGTATGGTCGAAAATTTGCCACCCCACCCCGACTCACCCTCCCCCACCAGTGCGCGATACGGATCATGGTCGCGGGTGCGGCCGCGGTGGTTGGCGAGCAATTAGAACCGCAACTCTCGTAAGCACGGCGCTAACACTACCGCACACGGCCGGACACCGAGTCATTTCATTTGCGGCACTCAACGCGAACGGTGTGTGCGCGTTTCTCGGAGTGAAGCTTTTTCTTCCCTCCCCCCATCCTTCTAAAGCAATCCGCTCGGCATTTCCATTTTCAGCGCCAAGGTTCCTCCGTAAGATTTTCCGCGCAAATGAACCCCCGGCCGCCGTCGGGCGCATGGTGAAACAGTATCCAATTGAAAGTGAGAGTAGGCAATAATGGTGAAATTGGCGAAGAGTGAGACAAAACTTCCACGGCTATCGGATTCTCGGTGGTGGTGGCCACATTCCGTCACAAGATCTACCAGATATCTGCGGTAACCAGTAGTTGACAGTTTGCTACCGCGTGTACGTGTATGTTACTTCCGTCGGTCTTTCTCTCTGTTGAGCGCACCGGAACAGATCGAGTGAAATTTATCAGCGAAATTCAATGAACCGTGCCGCCATGGTGTTTGCTAACAAGTCTGTGCCTAATGAAACAATCCGACAAAATGCAGCTCGAAGTTAATTGAAATCGTGTTTCCACGATTGGGTTGCGGTTGCGTGAATTTTCCACCACACGCTCGCGTTGTCGCGTTCCCATCAGTTTTCCCATCATCCTAACCGGTACGAAGTTAACGAGCAGGTTCCGAGCGTTTGACTGGCACCCCCGGCAAGTGTGCGTTCAATTTGTCCCAATATTTGGTGAAAGGAGTGTTTTTCGACTACTCGCCGGGTGTGGAATCGTCGTTATATCCGCGCGCACCGCGACACAACCCAGCACGCGCGCCTCCATCCGCCTCGACCAATTTGGCGTTCGTTCGCGCTGTTGGGTGCGAGTGTTTGTGCTCCACACGGTGAACAGTGGGCCCGTGATCGCGTGGAAGGTGGTTAAAAATAACACACTCGCCACCAACACCATCCGCACCGGTCGCTCGAGACGGGCCAGCACAATGTTAGACGCATAAACGCCGAGGCGATGGAGACGCCGACAATGATGATGATGATGATGATGACGATAATGGCGGAATGATCTCACCTGGCTGGCTGTGCGGTGTGATGTCTGCAGCGCGATGGAGTACGCGCAGTGAAACGACGGCACGCACACACAAGCACGCAGCAACAGCTCGCAACGTTAGTTCATCTTCGTTTGCTGACTCGGTCGAATCGTCGAGTTGCGTTGAAAATCCGCGTTTCGCTAAAATAAGCAGCCCAATGCGGTTGCACTTTTCCAGCCCATTGGCTTCGTTTTCGACGAACTAACCTCGAAAAGGCGGTCCCAACCGCTTGGGCTTATGTTCGTGCGTGTGCTTCTCGCTGCACATAACCGTTCGCGCTATTCAAAGTTCAATGTTCAGTGTACGGGAGTGTGATAACCGTGCAAATAGAAATAGATACAGCAGGAGGCCATAGCGGCCACCCCCACCGAAACCTTCATGAGAAAGTGCACCGGGAACTCGTGCATAACTGATGGCGAGCGTGACAAGTGATACGAGCCGCCCATTATCAACTCGAGTAGATCGCAATGTGTAATAAACACCGACACCAGGTTCCTCTCGCTAGCTCTTGATAAGCAATTACACGTCGGGGCTAGGTTCGCATCGAATCGAACTCGCATTCTGAAGTTTCAACAGCAGCCAATCCAATCTTCTCCCTTACTTGTTCTCAAGGTGCATCCAGAAACGCGAGTGAAGCAGACCACCAAGTAATTTAATCTCCAAGCTGGGATAAGACTTGGGTGCCTTCTTAAAGCGTGTGTTTTGTGAAACAGTGGAACTCGTTGGTGGAACGAGAAATACCATCATCCGACACCAGATACACGCAAGAGGTGGAACATTCCGAAAAGAAACAATAACAAAAGAATAGCGAAGGCACAGAACACCCGAAACGCGCACCGTTGGACGTAATAGGGTTCAACAAGCAACAGCTACAGACTGTTGTTCTCTGCCGCGCGTGGAGGTCACGGAGTGAAATCGCAAAATTCGCGCTTCTATAGCCTTAGCTTCACCACCGGCCCCTTCTACGGCTATCCTCCGCCATCGTCCTCGCGAAGGCAATCGAAAACGATCCACGCAAGTGCGTCATCGTTCCGCGGTGTTACTGTGTTTTCTGGTGCTTTGTTCGACAGCGTTCCGTGAAAGGGTGTAACAATTACAACCCACCCAAGTTCGGGGGGGGTGCGGGGAGCGTTTGAAACCTGAAGCTACCGGAACCTCGTAAAAAAATAATTTAGGATTTGAAATAGAAAGAAACACCAAGGCGACCCCTGGAAGCGGCTGTCGAAAAGTGATGCAATAGTTGTTGTCCCAGTCCGGAAGATCTGTCGATCGTACGCTGTGGTTCATAAGTGAAGGTCTATGATCAGTGACATAAGTTTAAAGTACCTATAATGAGCCACTTATCAGTAGGATAAGTGTAAGCCTAGTGACTCAAACCAAAGTCGCACGCCCAACCAAACTCAGTAACAATGCAATGTTTTCGCCTAACAGTGTGCCTATAACCAGTAGCGCATAAAACCTTCAAGTTCGAACGATCAAAAAGTCGGTAAGTAAAATTAACAAATCGGCATTGGAAGTGTATCAATTGGAGTTTAGTTTTTAAAGAGAAGGCCACACAAAGTTAACGAATCAATGATTTCATGTTTATGCTTCAACCGATTCGCTGAGAGCATCACCCTCTGATACCCAGAGGGTGTGTTCGAACTGATTTAGGTGTAAATAATTCAATTTACAGTCACCGTCCGATGAATCCGTCAAAACCCCCTAAAAGAACCAAGTGGTTCAACAACTCTGTCTGTAGCGCCAACAACATCTCCACTATGGTTGTAGTTATGCAGTAATGCCTTCTTTCCGACGGGGAATGTGATTTTTCCACCCGGTCCACTCGGCGGATGATGCGGCTAATTAGTTTGCGTCACGGTTCGTTAGCGATACCTGTGTATGTTTTCTGCTTCGCGGGTCTAAGGGAAAACAGAGCCATTTTATACAAGATATTGTTCAAATAAAAGAAAAAAAGCGAGCATGATCCTTCGGGGTGAAGATCGTAAAACAGGGATGCAGCGAAGAGAAAATAGAAGCTCTGAACTGGGCGCTCCAGCGAAATCAAAAGAACCATTTGGTTCAATAAACTCGTGTATAGAAAAGGCAGTTTATATCATCGTAATTATAGACTTTTAAATTACTGAAAGACAATATGATAGATCTGGGATCCATAACTGGAAAACTATGCACTTCAGGAAACTAGAAAGCAGTTCAGATAAATGAAGGAAATTCTCAGGTGTTTTCCGTTTAGAAAATTTTGCTTTATTGCTCTCCGTTAATCACTAGCTGTAGATGAGACATTCAGTTGTTCAGTTTAGTTCTTGATGTTCTTGGCATCTTCTTTGCCCTTGCCGCTTCTCCTGCCCTTTCCCTTCCACTTCTCATTTCCCTTTCCACGCCCGATCATTCCGCTGCGATCTCGGGGGCGTCTCGCCTCGCGTTCCTTTCCCGGCTCCGGCTGATCCACGGCCCTGGCATTTTCCACTGATCCAGTCTGCACCACCTCACGGTTTTCCTCTTCATCTTGGGCAAACGCAACGGCGCAAACTACCACGAGCAGGAAAAGCAGTGCTGCCTTCATTATTGTTCTTATGTCGCGTTTGGATTTCACTTCACTTGAACTGCTGAAGTTTGCTGGTGCACTACGAATGTGATTTAACGACACTTGCGCCGACCACTTTTATACTCGGCCAAGAACAAAATATGCCCATTATAAACGCATTATTGAACGTGCCAGGGACAAAACTTGATCGTAACAATACCAACTGACTGTAACATTCCAAAAAGCACTCAAAACATCCGCTTAAAATTGGGTGTATTGTTCACTTCGCCATTAAAAACCGCTCTAAAAGATATGTTATCCAAGTTTTCGTGAATTAATTTAAGAAAATTCTGCTTCTCCTTTCAGCCAAATAAGATGGAATCGTTGACGCCAAGGCTGGAGTTTACTCTATCCGTTGACGAAGAAAGTGCACTGACCCTTTACGAAGAGCTCGAGCGAACGGACATCAACCAGACCAACCTGAACGTTAACTGTTGCTGCGGGCTACTGCGCACCTCACCCTTCCACCAGCCAAAGCCCCCCGCCAGCTCCACCGGGCGCCTTCCCCCCGGCCACGAAGCACATTCCTCTAGTCACGGAGCACAAAGCGAGCACCACGATCATCACCTGCATCACCGGCCACACCATCATGACGACGAGGATCCTTGCGGCGATCACGAGTACGACGGTCCGATTGCTGACCGATGGCGCCACAATGCGACACGTCGCAACGAACGGTATCGGACGTTTGGTTTGCTGGAGTCCAGCATCCTCAATAGCTTCCAGCTCCAAAGCTTCCGCCGGAAAACGCCAAACATGTTCGATTCGTCCAGCTCCTCGGGGCAGACGAGCTGCAGTTCGACGACATCTTCGATGATCGACGACATATCGGACAAGATCGACGAGATCAGCAAGCTCGACACGAACATCCACTCGCTCATGTACAAATCGGTCGAGCTGCATAACGACATACTGGTGAGTGTTTCTGAAGTCTTGACTAGATGGAATTATCCGTACATGTATGTTTTCTAACGATCTCCCATTCCTTAAACCCCATTTTCTAGTCCTTGGAAGCCACCACGAACCGGCTGATCGCAGACACGCGCAAACTCTCGGACGATCTGGACGACGTGCGGTTTCTGGACGAGCTGATCACCATCCTCAACGGGGATATTGGCCCCGTGATACACCGGGAGTGGCCGTACAAGATCGACACCGACGCTCCGATCGAAGAAGGCACGCCGGTCACCTAAACCGCCGTCAAAGCCCACGCCAAAAACACAGACCAGTCAACCTCGTGATATTAGCCGCCACCGCTGCCGAAGTATCGGCCAATCAGTGCGGTGCTGCAACCGCTGAAGCCGTGCCCCGTCCGGTGTCGATTTTGTTTTATCTGGACTTATTATGCCATTATGTCGATATGTCCCCGTGACCGGCCGCGGGCTCGGAACAGAATGGAAAGAAAATGGGAAATACAGTAAGAAAAAGGAAAACAACCGACTCCGTTGGACTCCAAATCAATAATGTATGGCTACATTTCTCTTCACTACCTCGCCATATCACAAGAAAGCCACATTTTTCCTCGCACCATTGCAATGGTGGCTTAAATATGAAAAAAATTTCCCGCGTCCTAGTCCTGCGTTAATTGGATCAACCCGGCGTCCAGGGCCAGCCCTAGCCGTGGCACCAATATTCGATTTATTGCTTCTGTGAGCGTACAGATTTGGTATCCTTTTTCTTAGCGCGAGTTTCAGGCTGAGGGGCCTCAGGCGCACTTCAATGGTGACAGAAGTGAGCCGTTGAGCCTGTGATATTCACACCACGCAACGTTTATATAATGAAAGCAGGAAAAACTATCCTCGAGTCCAGGACAGTGTTCGACATAACCAAGATAAATTATTTTAGTACTATTTTAGATAATCGTGATTTAATCGAAGCACATAACTTGTTTTAAAGATTATACACTACACTGCTGTATTTGTTATCGGTATCGTGTTACATCAAGATAAAGGTGACATAATTTGATTTATTGGACATTAATTTTCCCTCTTTTCATGCTCATTGATTTTCGAAAAAATATTTCTTGCTCTAATTTCTCACAGTCACGAACATCGTATTGATATTTTTAGAGCCTTTGGAAACTGTGCTACAATTTCGGATGCCAAAGAAACCATTTTGTTTAGACGAACTTTGCACACTCGCTGCTCAACTTGCAGTGATCTGTTCATCGAACTTAACTTGGTACAAGTCCTCGCGCTACCCTCCTGGTGCTGGCGTGATTCGCAGTGCTACGGTGAAGCAACACACAGACCTTAAAGGCGAATGGCACTGCAGCGAACGCCGAAGGCCGGAGCCAGAATCAATTTGTCTCAAAATCGAAATGCAAACGACACCGAATTCGCATGGGGTAATAACTTTTGTCATTGGCTTCCTTTTTATTGTATGCACATCGAACAAACCGAACCGGGCTTCGGTTCGGCCGCAGGGGGACATAATCACGCCATTGAACTTGCCCAATTGCACGAACACCTGCCTTCTCCACCCAAAGCATCCTTCTCGTGGGTCTCTCTCTGTCTCTCCCCCTCTTTCTCTCTCTCTCAGTTTGTCTCGTTTTCTCGTTTTATTTTCAGACGTCTCTCTAAATCCTTACCATAACAGCTATCGATTGCAGCGGGTGCCTTCGCATATGAATTTATGCACGATGCCATACAGAAGTGACATCAGGTAAATAAAATAAGGACATCCGCGAGGACCTTTACTAGTACTAGAGACCGGAGCTGCTGCTGCTACCTTCTACCTTTCCGTTTTGTCATGCAAATGTCACAAGGGAGAATGGTGGCGGGCCGGAATGCATAAACAATCAGACAAACCGCCCCCGTTGCCCCAAAGCCGCCGGTGCGGTCCTGTTTCAGGGAAGGAAATGAACCTCGGACTATTTAGGAATGCAAATAATCCACCATCGGTCGGTCGGTTCCGCCCCGGGGTTTCTTCTGCTGCCTCTGGGGTTTTCTGCATGTTGCAATCAACCTACAAAGTGAGCATCTGCCGCGGGGGTGGTGGAAAAGTTTCGCCACATTTTATTTACTGCCCCTTCCCGCAAACTCCGACGGGAGTTAATTACTCCAGAAGTGCCAGTTTAACTTCAGCCGCTTCACTCGCAGAAATTCGCACCCCTTTCCCATTGCGCTCTGAGGGGAAAAAAAAAGAAGGAAAGATACACCGACGGAAAACAAAAAGTTCACCCCCATTTTCAGTAAGCCGAGCGTTCGTTCACCTGTGCCATGCTCGGCCCGTTTGTACCCGTTTCCGGTTCTAATCGGTCGACATTTCCTTCTCCTCGGCGGTGAGGAAGTTTCCGTTTGATATATGTTTGCTACTTTGTGCTTTTGTGCAATAGCTGCCACATTCCCGGAAGGTTCAACTACGATTCGCCGTTGGACGCAGGACGGCAGGAGGATGGTAAAAGGGAGTCAAAGGACTTCGAATGGTGGAAAATATACTCGGAACGAGGTAAGGTTTGAAAGGAAAAATGATACACTTCTATAGAGTAGTTCAGCATGTTTTTGATTCATCCTACAATAGACGCTTTTCTACAGACCATTCGCCATTTTAACACACAAGGTTTTATAAAGGAAAATAAAATGACTCAGAAGGATACTCAGAATAAGATTCGAACATAGAACATCCAGAGGGTCCACGAAGAGTTTAATTTTCGAAAACCTACCGAAATTTGGAGCTCACTGTAACCCCTTCCCAAGCGAAAAATTAGCAAACCTTAAAGGCGCAAGAGAAAATGAAATGTTTGTTTGAACGAGTCACCGCGCTGCGCCGCGCCACGTTTCGCTAGTCCTTCGACGGTGCGACGGAGTTCCACAAAAACTCCAACTCCGCGCTAATGAAAGAAAATGGCAAAAATGTAGGCCGAATGTAGCACGCGGCATCGCTCCGAAATAACCTTCCAAAGAATGCGGACCTAGAAAAGACGTCTGTGGGCTGTGCCGCCCGAGGGGGTGGGGTGAGGGTGGGGGTAGCGAAAACTTTGCGGATTTTCCAACGATTTTCACTTTTCCCACCATTCATGCAATTCCCAGCCAGCTCGAGGCACTTGGAAGTAACACGTTTGCCAGTGGGCCGTCCGGAAATTCCAAAGACATTTCTGCACACAAACCGAACCGGGTAGAAGTGGGTCCTGCGCCGGATTCTTGGCCCTCTCCCTCTCTCGGCTTCCCCTCTGCTGGTGGCCGAACGCCCGAGAAAGCCGAAGTGCCCACAACAGACAGCGCCAGACAACGGACACGGAGCGGGAAAACTTTATCCTTCTCCCGTTCTATTTCAGCCACCGGAATGCGCGAAACTATTCAGACATCCGGAAGCGCTGCCACACGCTGCCAGCAGCGGGTCGTGCAGCATGGAACCACGAGAGCGTTTCCCAACGAGTCTGCCAGACGCCCGCTGCCAGCATGTTCGCCGGAATTAGCTCTCGCCACACACAGCCCCACACGTCACCGTTTTTTTTTTCTTTTTTCGTGACGTGCTCGAGTGCACTAGTGCCACACCATACCGCCCGGCACGAAGGCACGTCACCGTGAATGGCGTCCAAATTGCGTTGAGCCTAACGTGTGTTTGTTAGACGTTCGCTGGCAGGTCCTTACTCTTCCGTTACCCTTTCGCGCGGACATGTAATCGGCCCGGACGAAAGCGACTCCTAATCAGGCCTTAGTTAGAGACTGAACAGCTACATTATGACACACACAACGGAAGGCGCGCGCTCGCTTAGTGTTGGTAGGTAAATTCTAGTCCATTCGCAAAAGTTGTACCAACAGCGGCCAGCGTATACTTACACGAGCAACCGCGTTCGGATTGAAGCTGCCTGTCCTACACCCGATTGCCTTTTATTGTAGTTGAACCCCTGGAGAAAGGGATGACATCAACCGACTTCGGCACGTGACTAGAAGAAGGAAATGTAAAACAAGAAGCAGGAGTTTTCCATTACCCCGTTTCGATTCACCCAACGGCGTAACGAAAGATTTTAATTGCTCCAATACAACGGAACACATTTTTCCGCTTACTTCCCGAAGCTTCAAGACATTATTTCTATCCCGTAACTGCTGTGACGGAAAATTACAATACTTTCCCCTTTTTTCGCAGCCGTTAAAAATGACAATAGCTGGCCGCCTATGCTACGGCAACGGCGGCAAACAACCGCGCTCCAACATATGCCCGCTGCTCCTTAACAACATTCAGCACAATCACTAAGCTTTTGTTTATATCTAACCTCAATAGAGCATAGCGCATAGATAGCCCGCGCCCCTCGCGGACCGCCGCACCCCCCTTCTTCGGAGACCGTGGGTTCCTTCTTTTTCGCCTGTAGCGCCACCTAAAGGGACGCCGCCGGTGCTGGCGCGAGCAGGACGGCACCAGAAGGCCGGGAGCTGTTGGCCGATTTTCAACCATAAACAACATAACACAAGCTGGGGGGGGGG
>JAOEFI010000003.1:12277131-12302567 GCA_034621735.1 Anopheles plumbeus
GGAGGTGGTGGGGAATGGCGAGAAGGAAAACAACACTCGACACACGACCCCACAGCAGGCAGGTTCGTCGATCGGGTCAACATGCAAATTCATCCACAGCCAGCCATATAGTACACAGCCCACAAATACTTTCATAGGGTCTCCAATTTGAGCAATGTTGTTCCAATATAGTTCCCCGCCAACGGGGAACGATATTATAAGGGCCGACAACCAGTCGGAAGGATCGCGCCGTCGAGTTCGGATGTCCTGGCCGTTGGCTGAAGAAGTCGGGCTTCGGGTGTTGCGTTGTGGTCGGGCTTTTGCACCGTTGTGGTTGTGGGCACGCACCGGAAAGTTGCCGTGTTATCCTGCGGGAGCAGTCGTATGGAGAGCGCGAATGGACTCGCACGGAAAGGGATGGCATATGGCAGGAGGTCGGCGCAGGAGGGAATTCTTCGAAACAACTGAACTTCGTTTGTGAATTAGGGACTCTTTCGAGGTGGTGTGTGCACCGACAGCGGTGACTGTACTGTACCGTATGTTTAAAGTCCTCCGCATCCCCAATCGTGAGAAGTGAACCGCCCGGGGACTATTTACTATCAGCTTGATAACTTTGCCGCCGAAAACAGTGGAGAAGGATAAAACCAAGGATAATGTGCAGTAAGCACTGCGGATGGCAGTTCGTTCGCAAACGGACACTTTCATCATCACCGCGGAGCGCCGAACAGAGCCGCCGTTAGGTCCCAGGCAGCGGCCAGCGTGCGGGAACGTGGGGAGAAGAGACACACCAGTGGCACGGTGTGTCTGTCGCTGTGTTTGTCGGGAAAATCGGTCACGAAAGTTTTCGGGCATCCAATTGATTTTCACTATTCAACCTCGCCCCGCTGCCGCCCGGCTCCCGCCCCTTCCCTCCGCCTGCCGCGCTGCGTCAACCTTCCCACCAGGTGACGGACGGATGGGCACACACTAGTGCGAAAAAAAGAGATAGGAGAAAGACCCGACGGCAAGTCATCATAAACAACTTTATGAACCACCGCACAGCGGCGGGCAACGGGACGACTTGCTGCAGCGCCCACCACTACCACTACGTTGGTTTGGTGTCCTGCTGGTGCCGCCGATCCAGCGCCATCTTGAGAGGGAGGAAGAAACGCTGTCGGTCGCTGTTGCTGCTCCGCCGTTCCCGGGTTCCTAGCTGCGATGCATAAATCCACCAGCCGTCGATAAACAACGCGGGGCCAAAAAGTCGCCCCGCCGTTGGTGTCACCCGACTCGTGGCGCTGGATATCAGTCTACACACGAGCTCCGGGCGCATCGTCGTTGGGTCCGTCGAAACTCCCTGCACTTCTCGAGACGATGACGGCGGCCCATCGGAGTGTATGCGTGTCTTCTTCCTCCGGTACGGTGCGGGGGGAACGCAAGGACAGACAGCTCCGAGGGCGGCTAACGAACGGCATGATTTAGTTTTGCTACCCCTCACCGAACATTCTTCGACTCGTAGGGGCCAGGGAAAAAGTACCAAAGGGGAACAAGAGAGAGAGAGAGAGAGAGAGAGAGAGAGAGAGAGAGAGAAAGAGAGAGAGAGAGAGAGAGAAGGAAAGAGTGGAAAATCAGAACAACTACAATATTCGGAACGTGAGTACCGGGCAAGGTTATTGGCAAAGGCGAACAAGGAGGCCTCGGGAGGTCGCACGGACTCAAACTAGCCCATCCGTTAGGTAGACACGCTTCCATTTCTGTTTTGTAAATATTGTTGAACGAACGTTTAAGGACCGAACCGTCGTCGTCGAGAGCAAAGACCCGCGCCCGGCCAGCGAGTTTCAATGAGTACGCCGAAAATTCGCGGTAAGTCGGCAATACACATCAACGACAGTATCATCGGCACCAGTGTGGCGCCGAGTGGTCCCGCCGGGACCCAACACAATGCCCTGCTGAAGATCGAATCCGTAGTGCCAAAGCTAACGAGCAGGGGCGTGAATGGGGCGGGCACGAACGCCGTCGTCCTGGCCGCGGGCCACTCCCGGCGGTTGCGCACCTTCCACCGCTCCCACAGCACGCTCAGCTCGTCGTACCTGAAGAAGGTCAGCGCTGCCGCGGTGGTGTCCGAGCATCAGCGGCAGCAGCGCATCTTTGCGGCGCGCCCGGAGGCGATCGCCGAGCGGAGCACCAACTACGACCTACCGTCACCGTCCGCACTCGTGGTCGATGGGGCCGTCCAGCACGCCACCGAAACGCCACCCCTGGATAGTACGCTGATCGTGCAGAATGGCGTCTCGAGCGTACGGCGCACGCAGAAGGATCGAGAGAAGCACCCGGACCGCGTCAACCTCGACCGGAAGGGGCTCAGCTCGATACCGATCATCGAGGAGGAGCCGAACCTGCGTCTGCTCTCGCTCCAGCACAACCTGATCAACGCCTTCCACATCCCACCGGATGCCGATCCGAACAATAATGTGCAATCTGGGGGTGGCCACAACACGGGCGCACCGGCCGGATCGCACTGTGTGGTGAACGGAGGTGAGTTGAAGCCGTCCCCTGGCGTTTACGGCGCGAGCAGCCCACCGACGCCAACCAAGCCGTCTCCGACCGGTACGCCGACCAACGGACCCGCGCCCGTTACCCTCAATGGGTCATACCAAGGTGGCGGAACGATCACTCCCACCGTCACTGCAGCCGGTACAAGTAGCAAGTCCGTGAAACAATTTCTCCGCCAGAAATCGACCTCCCGCGGGCAGCTGCTGATGGGTCAAAACCTGGCCTCCCTCGGACTGACGGGGCCGGTGGGTGGAGCGGCCGGAAGTTTCATCCAGAGCAAGATGACGATCGGTAGCAAGCAGGCGGGAACTATCGGGCAACAGCAACAACAACCACAACCACTTCCAGGGATGGCGGGAGGATCCGTGCCCCTCACCGTGTCCCCTCACCTTCAGAAACCCTCCGCACTCACGACCCCGAACGGTCCCATCGCCATAACGGCGCAGCAGAAAAGTTTGCTCAAAAAGTCCAACAGCTTCATCGGAGGTCCCAGCATGTTCCTAACGGGCGGTGGCGCAGGGCAACCACCGACGGCTGGTTCGGGTGGCGCGAACGGGTTGCTGAAAATGCGCGCCGGAAAGTTGCTCCTCGTGCCCTCGTTCAGCATAGACAACCTGAGTAACATCAGTGAGATCGGCCCGACGGCCGGCGAGCAGGAGTACTTCAACGGCCACTCGAGCAGCAACGGAAGTGCGGGAAATAGCGGCAAAACAACTCCGACGAACGGCCACATAATGCCGATGCTGCCGGCGGGCACGTCAACGCCCCTCGCGGAGGGAATGACAACACCCTGCGGCTTGCTCGGGACGCGGTACAACCTCGGCAATCTTGTGTTTCTCGATCTGTACGACAATCAGATCGAGAAGATCTCCTGCCTGGACGGCCTGAAGAGCCTGACCGTGCTGCTTCTCGGCAAGAACCGCATCACCGACATTGGAGGGCTGGTCTCGCTGAAGAGCACGCTCCGGGTGCTCGACCTGCACGGCAACAAGATCAGCAGCATCACGGGCAAGATAAACCAGCTGCAAGAGCTGAAATCGCTCAACCTCGCCGGGAATGCGCTGCGACAGATACAGGCGCACGATTTCGCCGGTCTGTTCAGCCTAAAGGAGCTGAACCTGAAGCGCAATCGCATCAAGAAAATGTGCGGCTTCGACGACCTGCACAACCTCGAGCGGCTCTGGCTGTGCCACAACGACCTGCAGTGCGTCGAGGACATGTCGGCGATTGCGAAGGCCATCAATCTGAAGGAGGTAACGATCGAGAACAATCCGGTCTCGCTGGCGGGCGACTGTGTATCGTTCCTCGTCAGCTACCTGCCGGGGCTGGTGTCGCTCAGCCAGATGCAGATCACCGAGCAGGTCCGTCGGGCAGCGTCCGCCTGGCGCAAGAACAAGGAACTCTCGGACAGCAAGTACTCCAACCTCACGTCGGACGTGTGTCAGAGCATACGGCGGGAGGAGATCATCTCGAACGCGCGCACCAACTGGGAACTACTCCGCTCGCAGCAGTCGACGGCCATTGCTAGGGGCGTACAGCGGCTCACTGCCAACGGGACCGTCGGGAAAGACGGCGATCTCGACATGCCGGGGAACGTTCCGGTCGAGCACGGGACGCCAACTGCGGGCGGGAAACTGCTACGAAAAACGAATGGCTCCGGGGCCGTAAATGGCGCCGGACATGCCAACGGTGCCCGACCGCTGAAAGCGAGCAACGGTAGGAAACCGGTCACTCGGAAGCTGGTCCGATCGTCCTCGCAGGATAACTCCGGCTCGCAACTGTCCGAGCAGGGCGGTGAAGAGTACTTCCGGCTGCCGCCGATCTTGGCACCGTTCCTGGATCAGTCCACCGGCGTCAAAGCGGACGGTGAGTGTGCGATCACGTCCGGCGTAGGAGCGCATGCCGATTCGAGTGTGTCCAGCGGTTTCAGCTCCGACAACGAGGAGCAACTCAACCCGAAAGATCTCGACAGGGAGGTGGAGAAGGAGACGACCCTGGTGGCGTGCAGTGCAAGCTCGACGCCGGAAAAAGAAGCCGAAACACCGCCTCCGCCGGTGGTGGAGCCAACGGACGAAGCTCCCGGGAACACGACCGACGTTCCGATACCCGTCGATCCGCCAACGAAGGACCCACCAACAAATATCGAAGAAGCGACCGTTAAACTGCCACCGCCACTGCCACTGGAGGATCGTCCTCAGGAAATCTTCCCGGAGGTGGTTAGCCTCGAGAAGCTGTCGACCCTTTCGACGATCTCAACGAAAAGTGCATCCGAATCGGTGATCACAAACGTGTCCTCAAACTCCGACTCCACCGGATCGACGACGGACTCAACGGGTAGTAGTGGTCCCAACGGGCCAAACGGGACCGGTGGAAGTGGAATCGCAGCCAGTGGCCGGACGCACAAAGCGAAACTGAACACACCGATCAAGCGATACGGCACGGGAACACTTTCGCGAACTCAAACGACACGGAACGCTGCCCTCATGACCAACGTAACGAATCTGGCGAATTCGTCCAATCTGGCGAGCCCCACCGGGGCGGGGAATCCCCTGAACTCGGGCGGCGGTACCAGCGCCGCATACTCCGTGATCCCGAGCAGTAACTACGGCCCGCCGGTGGCATCGAGCGGAGGAAAGTCGGGCAAGTCCGGAGAGCGCGAACGGGAACAGGGTGGAGACTATCTGATTGAAATCTGCGGACGGTACCTGAACGTGTACGGGCTCGGTGCGCTCCGGTTCATCGACAAGCAGTGGAACATGCAGAAGGCCTGCGATGTCCACACCGTCAAGTTCAGCTACATCAACTTCAACAGCATCACGGCGATCCTGTGCCGCATCAAGGTGCGCTTCGTGAACGCGGAGAACTTCATCTTCCGCGAAACGAACATCACCTGCCTCGGGCAGATCAATGCGCTGGCGGAAAGCCAGGGCATCGCGTCGTTAACGATCGACCCGGAGGGAAATCCGCTCGCAACGAAAACGTGGCGCAGCTACGCCATCTACCGGCTGTCGCACTGGGGGCTCAAGCAGGTGAACAGCATCGAGGTGACGGCGGAGGAGGTGCAGACCGCCGAGGCGACGTACGCCGGACTGTCCGATCTGGTGCTATGGTCCCTCCCGGAGGGGCTCCTACAGCCACTTCTGCAGCGGCTGCGACTCGAGGAAACGGCACACGCTTCCAAGATGACGGCCAAGGAGTGGCTGATGCAGGCCGATCCTTCGCTGAAGAACATCGTCGGCAAGGAGGCACTACAGTGGAAGAAGCACAGCACCACGCAGGACGACACGGTGATGCGCGCCAAGGGCAAGGTCTACTTCGGCAAGATGCTCGAGAACACCTGCAACGCGGTCGAGAAGCTGCAGCGGCTGGAAACCATGTGGCCCTCGCTGCTGCTGGAGATGATCCGTAACACGCTGATCGACTACTCGCAGATCGACGTCTACGTGAAGGGCATGCTCGTGGAGTTGCTCAAATAGGAACGAATCAGCCGGGGGAAACCCAAACCTAAAACAATGTGTTCAGTAGGACGGTTGCTACCGACGATATCGTACGAAAAACGGAACTAGGCCAGCACGAACCAGCCTTCGTTCGAGCCTTCCGCTGGACCATCGGATATCGCTCGATAGGTATAGCGACCGTGGCATTTGTAATGTTTTAAAAATTAGTACCATTCATTTTCGAACGAAAACCACCAAGAGTATAGCGATCAGCAGATCAACAGAGATTAACATCGAGCTTGAAGGATGTTGAAGAGTTACTCAGCATTCCTCCGTTAGTCAATTCGATAATAAAGTGCAATAATTCTCGAGGAGTTAGTCAAAAACGAAACAGCTATATGGATCATTCGATTCGAATATGTGCGAAACTGTTTCTAAATCTTATCGTTTTTTGCGTTTTATATATCCTCAACGAATATGGTTGTTTCGCAGAGTACTATTTAACTGTAAGCTTATTGAAAACTTATTGAATCTTATGTAACGGAAATAAAGCACTCACTTAATACGCCTTTACTCGCCGTTTGCATTCTTGTTGCAAAGTGGGAAGACAGAACACACTGGGCACACATGTTCAATGGCATAAACATTCTTTAACTATTCATTATTCCGCCCTCTTTTCATTATCCTATATGCACAACTTGTAGGGACTTTTTCTTTTTCACCTTCTTGTCTTTCTTCTCCTTTTTTGGGGCTGCTGGTTCTGTTTCGTTTTCCCCCAATAATGCCGCCCGATCCAGGTCCACGTTAAGAATGGCCTCACAGCTTGGATAAAGGGTAAAATCGCTGTTCCTAAGAGGTCGCTTCCCGATCAGCTTTACAATTGGCTCCTGTCGAAGGGCGAGATCGAGCGATTCCTGGTGTGTGAGACGATTGAACCGTTTCGCTGGGATCTTCAGAATGCAACATTCGGCGCCGTGGATCTGCGAATAATTGTTTCAGTCGGACATCGTTCAAATGAGTACGGGAAACGAACAAAAAATAGCACTATTTAAGGGACAAACCTTGAACGTAAGATCGAGTGGAAACTCGTCGTCGATTTCTGGCCACCGTTGATCGAACACTGCACCTTCCCAATGTATTCCGGACGCTTCCCGTTCCATTTCTACCCGATTTGGCATCGCAATGAACTGTTCCCACAGTTCCGCGGCGAAATGCGGTGCCATTGGCGCTAGCATGATAATCTGGGCGGCTAAAGCCCGTTCGTACTGCCGGCCAAAGGCAACCACATCCGGTGGAGCTCTTCGGATGGCGTTGGTGAGGCCTTGCATTTTCGAAATCCCCACGCTCAGCTGATGCGAGTGACGGTAGTTGAACGTGGCCCCAGCCGTAAAGTAGTTCCTTGCGTCCCACAGTTTGTGCTCCTGGGCAACGAACTCTTCCGTCACCGGTGGAGGCGAACCGCCAGGCACGATCGTCATACGAAGCTGTCGGAAGTCGTGCATCGTCATCCAGATTCGCTTTTGCCAGTTCAATATGCCGGGAAATGCTAAAAACAAACGGTGTTTAAGTGGCTGCTATATTACTTTTTTTTCATGAATCTTTGCACTTACTCGCATCTGACCAATTACGGTGGGAAGTCGGTGCCACATCGGCCAGTAGAATGAGCCGCAGCGTGTCGCAACCATGCTCCCGAAGCACTTCCAGCGGGTCGACACCGTTCAGCTTCGATTTAGACATCTTTTCCCACAGCATTGCCACCGGCTCCCCGGTCGCCCGTTCGATCGCTTTGTTGCCCTTCTCGTCCACGATCTCCGCTTGGGCAGCAGGGATATACTTTCCATTGCTGACCACACGGTACGATCTTCCCATCACCATACCTTGCACGAGAAGCCGCTTGAATGGTTCCGCTGACGGCAGTAGTCCCTTGCTGTGCAGATAGTGTGCCACAAACCGGGCGTAGTACAGATGGAGCACGGCGTGCTCTTTTCCACCCACGTACAAATCGACCGGCATGAGATGATGGGCAAGCGACTGGTTGAACATGGCATGTTGATTCCGGGGATCCACAAAGCGCAGGAAGTACCACGAACTATCCACAAACGTGTCCATGGTGTCGGATTCTCGTCTGCAATCAGCACGGTGGCAGGACGGACATGCCGCCTGCAACCACTCCCTATTCTGAGCCAATGATACTCCCGCGGATTCCGTTGGAAGCTTCACGGGAAGGTCTTTCTCGGGGACCGGAACTGAACCACACGCGGGGCAATGGATGATCGGTATGGGGGTTCCCCAGAAACGTTGCCGGGAGACGAGCCAATCGCGAAGCTTTGAGCTAACGGGATAACCACCGAATCGATGGGCGAGAGCTTTCTGAAGGATGTCCTCGCCGGAAGCCGCGCTCCTTTCGGCTTCTTTTCGTTCTGAAAAACATAGGCCTAGCCTATCCGCAAGGGAACGATTCGCTTCGTTGTCTACCGCTAAGTATGTATCACATCCCTCGGGGAAAGGAACTTCGTCGCTGACAACAACTGGAAGCGAACTGTTAGTAAAAGGATTCTGCACAGAAATCTCCAAAACGCACTCAGAACGTTTGTCTCTGTTTAGCAGGTTCGATTGGTTGACAGCAACAAATAATGCATTTTGTAAATCCTGCGGTTCTCGCGTCCAAACTGAAACGTTGGCCTTTGCATCGTCGACTAAAGGCAGCTCGAATGCATAACCCTCACACTCTCCTATCCAGTGGCGCTGCAATTTTATGATGTCTCTCCAATCTTCCAAACCCGGATCGTTCAACCCATCCAGGAGAGGTTTGGCGAACTTGGTAGTTCTAATAAACCACTGACGAAGCGCTTTTTTCTCGACCTTCGCGCCAGAACGCCACGAGCATCCGTTATCGTCCACCTGCTCATCGGCCAGTACAGTCTGATCGACGGGATCCCAATTGACCATGGCTTCTCGTTGGTACGCAAGGCCATCGTTAAAAAGCATCAAAAAGAGCTGCTGGGTCCACCGATAGTACTCCGGTTCGCACGTGGCGAACTCTCGCTTCCAGTCAAAGCTGAAGGATAGCATTTCCAGCTGCTTCCGCATTTCGCCGATATTTCGCAGAGTCCAAGCGTCAGCAGGAATGCCCCGTTGCATGGCTGCGTTTTCCGCTGGCAACCCAAAAGCATCCCAGCCCATCGGGTGGAGCACGTTGGCACCATTCAAACGGTAGAATCTCGCCATCGCATCACTTATGGTATACACTCGGACGTGACCCATGTGTAAGTTGCCGGATGGATACGGGAACATGGCAAGTACGTACCGCTTTGGTTTTTCAGTGTTTGCGGGATCAAACTGATGGTCGCCAAGTTTGCTGTGCCATTTGTTTTCCATCTGTAGTTTCATTTCCGCTGTTAATTCCCGGGAGGACTGGAAAAACACAAACACCGGACCAATGATTGAGGCATGACCAAGAACAATCACAATCTATCATACAAGCCATACCATTAGCTCTCCAACAGCAGTACAGAAAAATCTCCGATCTTTCGCCCATCTTTGTAAAACTGATAGTTGAATCAATCTCATTTTTATGAATAAAAAGTGAAAAGAAGCTAAAAACTGTTCGCCACTATTAGCACCACCGCACACAAAACACCGCGCAGTCACATCCACTTCTAGTTATTATTGTTTTTTCTTGTCCCTGCTGTTGCAAAGGGTTTGTGACATAACCCGTCCGGCGTACACGAAATGTCAAACGGGTGTTAGTAAACAAATAAAGCCGGCATCAGCTGTTGGTATAGTCGTTTATTATGTAAACAACATTCTCCTTCTCACTCTGGCGATGAAACAACAATACTAACAATCAATCCAAACTACACTGTCAAATTACGTATTTGAAATTTTCAACGCAGTCTTCAAGGGTTAATAGATGTTTTCTAAAAATCTCGTATTTACTGCTCAAAACTGATGCAACCACAAGTCATCGACGTACAATTTCTTGTGTCTTTAGTTTTCTTTGAATATTCTTAGCTAATGGGAAGTTTGTGGCTTAAATTCATTTTCCACAACAATTATTTATTTTCCAAAATGTTATGTTAGTTCAACTGAAAATTGATCATAATGATGTTCGGGAGTGATAGACAATTAATAAAATTTGCTCTGAAAAAATACATTTTACTCTTTCCTCTTTACAGTGCACGCTTTATTTCGAGATTTGTGGATTCTATTCCTCCATTCCTTTGTCAAACACAACGTTTACACTATCCGATTGTAAAGCTGCCGCAGTTAGGCGTAGGCAATGAAAATTCAGTGAACCAATTTGTGCAGATTCCGATTAACGAAAGCAAACCAACTTTTGCTACCGAGTCCGAGATCGACGCGTCCGCATCGTTGCGGATTAGGTAAATGACATTATGAGCAACCTGTTCTCAAAAACGAATGTCTACAATAGTGCTTTCGTAGTAAAAAAACCACCTTGCAGAGCTATCCCATTTTGCGACTATAAAACTTCCGCATCGTGTTGTAAACGCTGTCTTCGTCAGTAAGTGTCAAACTCATCGCAATAAATTGCACTGGTGCAGCCATCTTTCTTTTCACTTTGAATCTACTTTCACGACGTGTAGACGTGTCTGCGCTTCGTTCGGAATTTGTGTGCAAAGTACACTACTGAAAGTTTAATTTTTGTGTGTGACGTTTGAAAATCCCCTCACTAAAGTAGTTTACAAGCACCGGTGGGCGCCGTAAGGAGGAACCGTCATGGGTGACTCACTCGAGGCTACCATCCCCAGCATGGGGAGCGAACCGCCACCATCTGTGGAGGCGGAGGCGGTAGCCATCATCGATTTCGACAATTTTTCCAACTATCTCCGAAAGGCGATCACGGTGCTGCTGCCGGAGGATGATGTGAAATCGTTTGGTCCGCTTAACGCTGCTCTCGAGGACAGCGTGAATCAGGACTGCATTCGAAAATTCATCTCCGATCCGCAGACTCAGGCACTCTACGTCCAGCGGAACTGCTTCAAAGGTAGGTGGCAGTATTCACGTCACCAAAGGTGGGTGTGTCATATGTGTGAGAGAGACCGCAGCAACCTTGAAATGAAAGTTATGACTCATCACAATCGAAGGAGGAAGCTGGGCTGAAATGTCAGTTTGAACATTGCAGCGTTAAAAAAAAATTATCGATTTTCTATCTTTTAGATGATGAAAATGAACCACCAACCGAGGGAGAAGAAGAAAAGGACTCCTTCACTTACTACTTCGGCAACGATGTGCAGTTCACCAACCAGCGTATGGCATCGCTTGTGTGTGTCAAGCGTGGTGCACTGATCGAGGCCGACAAATCGATCCATGCGCAAGTACGCCTTATCAACTTCTCCGAAGGCTCCCCGTACGAGACGCTGCACGCTTTCATTAGCAAGACGCTAGCACCGTACTTCAAGAGCTACGTGAAGGAGTCAGGTCGCGCGGATCGCGATGGCGATAAGATGGCACCGTCGGTCGAAAAGAAACTGGCTGAGCTGGAAATGGGGCTGCTCCATTTGCAACAGAACATCGACATCCCGGAGGTTACGCTCAACATCAACAGCACGGTAGCGCAGGTCGTGAAGAAGTGTGCCGACGAGCAGCGCAAGGCGAAGCTAACCGACTTCGGCGATAGGGTCCAGGATTCCACTTTCCTGAATGCTCTGCAGAACGGAGTGAACCGATGGATCAAGGAGATCCAGAAGGTGACCAAATTGGACCGCGATCCTTCCTCCGGGACGGCCCTGCAGGAGATCTCGTTCTGGTTGAACCTCGAGCGAGCGCTGCACCGCATCCAGGAGAAGCGCGAGTCCCCGGAAGTGGCCCTGACGCTGAATATTCTCAAGCACGGCAAGCGCTTCCACGCGACCGTTTCCTTCGATACGGACACGGGTCTCAAGCAGACGCTGGCGATGGTAGCGGACTACAATCCGCTGATGAAGGACTTCCCGATAAATGATCTGCTGTCGGCGACCGAGCTGGACAAGATCCGGCAGGCGGTCCATTCTATCTTCAATCACCTACGCAAGATCCGCAACACCAAGTATCCGATCCAGCGCTGCCTGCGTCTGATTGAGGCAATTTCGCGCGACCTTAGCCAGCAGCTACTAAAAGTGCTCGGCACGCGGCGCCTGATGCACATTCCCTTCGACGAGTTCGAACGCGTTATGAACCAGTGCTTCGAGGTTTTCAGTTGCTGGGACGACGAGTACGACAAGTTGCTCGGCACGCTGCGCGAAATTGTGAAGCGCAAACGCGACGAGCATATCAAGATGGTCTGGCGCATCTCCCCAGCGCACAAGATTCTACAGCAGCGCATGGAGCACATGCGCAAGTTCCGCCGGCAGCATGAACAGCTGCGCACGGTGATTGTGCGAGTGCTCCGTCCCACGCGCCAACCGTCGGCCATGTCCGGCGCGGTAGAAGTTGTCGGTGGCGAGAGCAAACAACCGTACAGCCTTGATACGGCCGACGCGAACGCCATCGAAGAGGTCAACCTGGCCTATGAGAACGTGAAGGAGATCGAGTGTCTCGACATCTCCAAGGAAGGCTCGGAAGCATGGGACGCCGCAATAAAGCGCTACGAAGAGCGAATCGATCGGGTGGAGGCGCGCATTACGGCTCACCTGCGCGATCAGCTTGGCACGGCCAAAAATGCGAACGAAATGTTTCGTATCTTCTCCCGCTTCAATGCGCTTTTCGTGCGGCCACACATTCGCGGGGCCATCCGTGAGTACCAAACGCAGCTCATCCAACGCGTCAAGGACGACATTGAGGCACTGCATGAAAAATTCAAGGTAACAGAGATGAAACCTTAAATAATTGAAAAACATTCATAAATTTGAATTTTTCGTCGTAAATTTCTAGGTGCAATATCCGCAGAGCAAAAACTGCCGGCTGTCGGTAGTACGAGACCTTCCACCAGTCGCCGGATCGATCATTTGGGCTCGTCAGATCGACAATCAGCTGACGATGTATTTGAAGCGTGTGGAAGACGTCCTGGGACGTGGCTGGGAATCGCACATCGATGGCCAGAAGCTCAAGGCGGACGGAGACAGTTTCCGCGCGAAACTCTCGACCGCCGAGGTGTTTCAGGATTGGGCTCGCAAAGTGCAGGAGCGGAACACGGGCATTACGGGTCGAATTTTCTCGATCGAAGCGACGCGCTCCAGGACCGGACGGGGCAACACTCTCCGGTTGAGGGTAAATTTCTTGCCGGAAATTATCACCCTCTACAAGGAAGTGCGCAATCTGAAGAGCCTTGGCTTCCGCGTACCACTGGCCATCGTGAACAAGGCACACCAGGCGAATCAGTTGTATCCGTTCGCTATTTCGCTGATCGAAAGCATTCGAACGTACGAGCGGACGCTGGAGAAGGTGAGTTCAAAAGGCTAAGGCACGATCGACAACCGTTTGTTTATCATTTCTTGTATTATTTTCTCGAGGGCTGTTCCTCAATCCTGGTCACTTCCTCGTCCACTAACTCCAGGGATACACGTTTGCTAATTCACACATGACCATCGATTAGCATCAAAATTTTGAAACCATCGAACTAAACACCAATCTCATACAGCACTTTTGGCCAAAGATAAAGGACTCTTTAACAAAAAAAAACGAAACTTATTACTTTCACCTTCCATTCGTGTGCGCAATACAAACTATATTCATTAGTAAAATATGTTTACCGTTTACCATCACAGTAAGACTTTTGTATCCTCAATTTGTTCTTCCATGCAGCTAAACAATAGGACATTAGCACAAAATTCAGTATTTAAGGTAGCGAACCGCTAAACAGTTTAACCTAGCAGTAGCTGGTGGCATTGCTTGAATTTGTCTTCTTTCGTTCCTAATTTTCATTCTCTCTACTCGCTGTTCGCCTTCCGCCCATGTATGCGGGTTTCTTATTTCGTTGCCGAATTTCTTGTCCAGCTATCAAGTTATGGTTTGTGAATGGTTGTCGTTTTGAGTTTCTGATGTTTTCTTTTACCACTTTAAATCTGCTGCTCAGCTCATGCCACTATTGACGATCGTTGCAATGATGGGCGTTCTCCTTTCATATTTGCTTCGCTTTTTGTCTAGTTCGTGCTAACTGTAGTTGTGATGTTTTGACCGCAAGAAAGTCAATCTTAATTTTAGTGTCTACCTTTCTACTCTGTAGTTGTTTCGATATTTAACGTACATATAATTATTCAAAGATTACTGTTCGACAAACAGATTCGATCCAATAGAAAATTTACTTGAAAAATTACGAAAATTGGTTAAATTCATAAGTTTCCATGTTTCAAAAACAAAAATAAAATACATCTAATCTAATGTTATCATTACAACTTTAATTTTTTTTTGCTGTAGTCGCCTTCCAACTACTTATGTTGGCTAGCATTCATGTTTTGCGCTTTTCGGTACTAGTTTTCTTTTGTCTTTCGCTTTTGATGATAGTTAATCGTCATGCTCGTACTTTTGCACGAAGATAACCTACATCTTATTGTGTTACATTTCAAACTAAACTACTCCAGTTGAACAAGCCTGTCGAGTATGTTTAAGCATGATTAAATATTTATATACTAAAATTTCCGTTTTTCCTCTTCTTCCATAACATTCGTCGGTCCAGATTGAAGATCGTGCCAGTATCATACCGCTGGTGGCCGGCTTGCGCAAGGAAGTGCTATCACTGATCTCCGAGGGCATTGCGCTCGTGTGGGAGAGCTACAAGCTGGACCCGTACGTGCAGCGTCTGTCGGAGAATGTTGTCTCGTTCCAGGAAAAGGTTGAGGATCTGCTCGTCGTTGAGGAGCAGCTCGATGTGGACGTTCGATCGCTTGAAACGTGCCCCTACAGTGCGGCCACCTTCGCGGACATCCTTTCGAAGATTCAGCACGCCGTGGACGATCTTTCGCTGAAGCAATACTCGAACCTGCACGTTTGGGTCGCCCGGCTGGATGAGGAGGTCGAGAAGAAGCTGGCCGCTCGCTTGCAAGCGGGCGTACAGGCGTGGACAGACGCGCTGACCGGGAACAAAAAGGAGCTGGATCTTTCCATGGATACCGATGCCCCGACGCAGCCCACTATTCGCCCCGGAGGTGATCCGCAGATTCAGCGGGCCATCCACGAGATTCGCATCACGAACCAGCAGATGTACCTTTATCCGTCGATTGAGGAAGCCCGGTTCCAAATCATGCAGCAACTGTTCGCCTGGGAAGCGATCGTTACGTCGCAAACGCGCCTTCAGAGTTCGCGCTATCAGGTCGGGCTGGACAAGCCAGTCTCGCAGACGTACCGCAACTTGCTCACGAAGCTCCCGACCGGATCGGACCCACTGGAAGGCGCTTACGGTGCGATCGAGAACCAGATAGGCGACGTAAGAAACTACGTCGATGAGTGGTTGCGCTACCAGAGCCTGTGGGATCTGCAGGCGGACATGTTGTATGGGCGCCTCGGCGAGGATATCAATCTGTGGATCAAGTGCTTGAACGACATCAAGAAATCGCGCACCACTTTCGACACTTCGGACACGCGTCGCGCATACGGTCCGATCGTGATCGACTACGCGAAGGTGCAGGCGAAGGTAACGCTGAAGTACGACTCCTGGCATAAGGAGGCCCTCAGCAAGTTCGGCCAGCTTTTGGGCAACGAAATGAGCACCTTCCACACCAAGGTTTCGAAGAGTCGCAGTGACCTCGAACAGCAGAGCATTGAGGCGGCGAGCACGTCCGATGCGGTCTGCTTCATCACGTATGTGCAGTCGCTCAAGAAGGAAATGCTCGTTTGGGACAAGCAGGTGGAGGTGTACCGCGAGGCGCAGCGCATTCTTGAGCGGCAGCGCTTCCAGTTCCCGAACAACTGGCTGCACGTGGACAACATCGAGGGCGAGTGGTCGGCGTTTAACGAGATCATGAAACGCAAGGATTCAGCCATCCAGACTCAGGTCGCCAGCCTGCAGGCCAAGATCGTGGCCGAGGATAAGGCGGTCGAGACGCGCACGGTTGATTTCCTGAATGACTGGGAGAAGAACAAACCGACCGGCGGGCGTACCCGTCCCGATGACGCTCTTCAGCAGCTGCACATCTTCGAGACGAAGTTCTCGCGGTTGAAGGAAGAGCGGGACAACGTGGCTAAGGCGAAAGAAGCGCTGGAGCTGCAAGAATCTGCTATCCTCAACAACAGCACCGAGCGGATGTGCGTGGTGCTGGAGGAACTGCAGGACCTTCGCGGCGTTTGGAGCGAACTGTCGAAGGTTTGGGCTCAGATCGATGAAACACGTGAAAAGCCGTGGCTTTCGGTGCAACCGAGAAAGTTGCGCCAGTCGCTGGAAGCGATGATGAACCAGCTAAAGGAACTTCCGGCTCGGCTGCGCATGTACGAGAGCTACGAGTACGTGAAGAAGCTGCTGCAGAGCTACATCAAGGTGAACATGATGATCGTGGAGCTGAAATCGGACGCGCTGAAGGAACGCCACTGGAAGCAGCTAACCAAACAGCTCCGCGTGAGCTGGGTGCTTTCCGATTTGACTCTCGGGCAAGTTTGGGACGTTAATCTGCTGAAAAACGAGTCGATCGTAAAGGATATTATCCTGGTGGCTCAGGGTGAGATGGCACTGGAGGAATTCTTGAAGCAAGTGCGGGAAAGTTGGCAAAACTACGAGCTGGATCTGATAAACTATCAAAACAAGTGTCGCATCATTCGTGGATGGGACGATCTTTTCAACAAAGTGAAAGAACACATCAACTCGGTTGCTGCCATGAAACTTTCACCGTACTACAAAGTGTTCGAGGAGGAAGCCCTCACGTGGGAAGAAAAGTTGAATCGCATCAACTCGCTGTTCGACGTGTGGATCGATGTGCAGCGCCGCTGGGTTTATCTGGAAGGTATCTTCTCCGGCAGTGCCGATATCAAGACGCTTTTGCCAGTGGAAACTTCCCGTTTCCAGAGCATCAGTTCGGAATTCCTCGGCCTCATGAAGAAAGTCGCGAAATCCCCGAAGGTGATGGACGTACTGAACATCCCAGCGGTGCAGCGTTCCCTCGAGCGTCTGGCCGACCTGCTGGGCAAGATCCAGAAAGCACTCGGTGAGTATCTCGAGCGCGAGCGTACCTCCTTTCCCCGGTTCTACTTCGTGGGTGACGAGGATCTGTTGGAGATCATCGGTAACAGCAAGAACGTGGCGAGATTGCAGAAACATTTCAAAAAAATGTTCGCGGGCGTTGCCTCGATCCTGCTGAACGAGGATAACACCGTGATCATGGGAATAGCGTCGCGAGAGGGCGAGGAGGTACGCTTCATCAAACCCGTCTCGACGGTGGAGCATCCGAAGATCAACGAGTGGCTGTCCTTGGTAGAGAAGGAGATGCGCTTCACTCTCGCTTCGTACCTCGCACAGGCCGTGCAGGACATCAAGCAGTTCAAGGACATCATCGACACGCAGAAGTACATGGAGTGGTGCGACAGGTACCAGGCACAGATTGTTGTTCTAGCGGCGCAGATCCTCTGGTCGGAGGACGTGGAGAATGCGCTCCAGCAGACATCGGAAGGGGCTGCTCCTTCTCCGGGCAATAAGGATAAGACACCGCTGCATCGGGTCCTGACGACGGTTGAAGCGACACTGAACGTGCTGGCCGATTCGGTTCTGCAAGAGCAACCCGCGCTGAGACGCAAGAAGCTCGAGCACTTGATTAACGAGTTCGTGCACAAGCGAACGGTCACGCGCAGGTTGATCGCACACGGTGTCAACAACCCGAAATCTTTCCACTGGCTGTGCGAGATGCGTTTCTACTTTGACCCACGGCAGACAGAGGTGTTGCAGCAGCTGACGATCCACATGGCGAACGCGCGCTTCTACTACGGCTTCGAGTATCTGGGCGTGCAGGATCGGCTGGTGCAGACGCCGCTCACCGATCGCTGCTACCTGACGATGACGCAAGCACTGGAGGCTCGGCTCGGCGGATCACCGTTCGGGCCGGCCGGTACCGGCAAGACGGAATCGGTCAAGGCGCTCGGTAATCAGCTGGGCCGCTTCGTGCTCGTGTTCAACTGCGACGAAACGTTCGACTTCCAGGCAATGGGACGTATCTTCGTGGGTCTGTGTCAGGTCGGCGCCTGGGGCTGCTTCGACGAGTTCAACCGGCTCGAGGAGCGCATGCTGTCGGCCGTGTCGCAGCAGATCCAGACGATCCAGGAGGCGCTCAAATCGCAGCAGGACGCCAACCGTGACGCGCAGAGCATCACGGTCGAGCTGGTCGGCAAGCAGGTGCGCGTTTCCACCGACATGGCCATCTTCATCACGATGAATCCGGGCTACGCGGGCCGCTCCAACCTGCCGGACAATCTGAAGAAGCTGTTCCGCTCCCTCGCGATGACCACGCCCGATCGGCAGCTGATCGCGGAGGTGATGCTGTTCAGCCAGGGCTTCCGAACGGCGGAGAAGCTCGCCTGCAAGATTGTGCCGTTCTTCAAGCTGTGCGACGAGCAGCTTTCGAACCAGTCGCACTACGACTTTGGGCTTCGTGCGCTCAAATCGGTCCTCGTTTCGGCCGGCAACGTCAAGCGCGATCGCATCATGAAGATCAAGGACACAATGAAGCAGCGGGGCGAGGAGAACATCGACGAGGCGTCCATCGCGGAGAATCTGCCCGAGCAGGAGATTCTCATACAGTCGGTGTGCGAAACAATGGTACCGAAGCTGGTGGCCGAAGACATACCGCTGCTGTTCTCGCTGCTGAGTGACGTCTTCCCGAACGTGGGATACACGCGCGCCGAGATGAAGGGTCTCAAGGACGAGATTCGGAAGGTGTGCGCCGAGGAGTATCTCGTTTGTGGCGAAGGGGACGAGCAGGGCGGAGCCTGGATGGAGAAGGTATGCTAACGAATTAAATTGTACTTATTTCCCTTATAAGGCTGATTTTTTTGCGATAAAAGAAATGGAGTACATGTTCTAAAAATGTTGCTCAAACACATTTCTTTTTTCGCTTTCTTTTTTTTTTCGAACATTAACATTCAAAAGGCACCATATTAATTTATAAATCGATATAAATTATTAGTGGATTTGTACATAGTGCATTCCTTACTTTAACATCCCATTCAACTTCAAAAGTAATTCATACGACAAAGTTTGTATGACCCCTACTAACATTGACCTTTTTTTCTCACTCAATTCAACGCTGTATTCGAAAAAAAAAATTTCAACTAATCGCCATCATACCGCAAAACCGACTATTCATAAATAAAGGGATGTGGCGAAACGTGGGTTGACAAAGTGAGTGCAATTAATCGTAAAACAAAAGTAAACTAGCTTGTGTTGGTTAAGATTGTTGTTCAAATTGCTTCATCGTTTATGTGTGTACTTAAGTTTACTCCTGATTTTTCTACCTGAACCATACTTTTCATTATTTTTTACACATCTTTACTGGATCGTTTCGCACTTGCGCGGTGGCCCTGACAAAGCTTAAGATGTACTTTTATATGGGGGGAACCGGGCATTAGTTACCTGAATCCAAACCGGTCCATTTACCGAACGTTTGGCCAACACTGGGGCTATCGAAATGTGTGAAAACAGACGATCAAAACACATATCGTGTGTCGCTTGTGTGTCATTGCCATGGTTTGCGCAGTTTCTGTAAATGCTTGAAAACCCAACATGCTCTTGCGAATCGATGCTAATGCTATTCTCGTTTCACGTCCGCTTGCAGGTTCTTCAACTATATCAAATTTCCAACCTCAACCACGGGCTGATGATGGTCGGTCCGTCCGGATCGGGCAAATCGTCCGCTTGGAAAGTGCTGCTGAAGGCCCTGGAGCGCTTCGAGGGTACCGAGGGTGTGGCGCACGTCATTGACCCGAAGGCCATCTCAAAGGAGGCGCTGTACGGCGTGCTGGACCCGAATACGCGCGAGTGGACCGACGGTCTGTTCACGCACATCCTGCGCAAGATCATCGACAACGTGCGCGGCGAGATTAATAAGCGCCAGTGGATCATCTTCGACGGAGATGTCGATCCGGAGTGGGTCGAGAATCTAAACTCGGTGCTGGATGACAACAAACTGCTAACGCTTCCGAACGGCGAGCGGTTGTCGTTGCCCCCGAACGTGCGGATTATGTTCGAAGTGCAAGATTTAAAGTACGCCACACTGGCCACCGTTTCCCGCTGCGGTATGGTGTGGTTCTCGGAGGACGTCCTGTCGACGGAAATGATCTTCGAAAACTACATGTCCCGGCTGAGGCACATCCCGCTGGAGGACGGCGAGGAGGAAAGCTTCAGCGGACAGTCGAAGAGCGCCGACAAGGAGGACGAAATAACGCCCGCCCTGCAGATGCAGCGCGAAATCGCCTCCCTGATGCAGCCGTACTTCAGCTCGGACGGGTTGGTCGTGCGTTGTCTGGAGTACGCGATGGGCCAGGAGCACATCATGGACTTCACGCGCCTCCGTGCCCTGAGCTCGCTGTTTTCGATGTTGAACCAGGGGGCACGCAATGTGCTCACGTTCAACCAGCAGCATCCGGATTTCCCCGTCCCACCGGAGCAGCTCGAGCAGTACATTCCGAAGCTGCTGATCTACTCGATGCTCTGGTCGTTCGCGGGCGACTCAAAGCTGAAGGTTCGCTCGGATTTGGGCGATTTCTTACGCAGTATCACCACGGTTACGCTTCCGGCGCAGGGGGCCAACCCCATCATCGACTACGAGGTTAACATCCAGGGCGACTGGGTGCCGTGGTCAAACAAGGTGCCGGTGATCGAGATAGAGACGCATAAGGTGGCCGCACCGGATGTGGTGGTGCCGACGCTCGACACGGTCCGCCACGAATCGCTCCTGTACACCTGGCTGGCCGAGCACAAGCCTCTGGTGTTGTGTGGTCCTCCAGGGTCCGGTAAAACGATGACACTGTTTTCGGCCCTCCGTGCGCTTCCCGATATGGAAGTCGTTGGGTTGAACTTCTCCTCCGCGACAACTCCGGAGCTGCTTTTGAAAACGTTCGATCACTACTGCGAGTACCGCAAGACCCCGAATGGGGTTGTGCTGGCGCCAGTCCAGCTCGGCAAGTGGTTGGTACTGTTCTGCGACGAAATCAACCTGCCCGACATGGACTCGTATGGTACACAACGGGTCATCTCATTCCTCCGGCAGCTCGTCGAGCATAAGGGCTTCTACCGGGCGGCAGATCAATCGTGGGTTTCGCTGGAGAGGATCCAATTCGTGGGCGCCTGTAACCCTCCGACGGATCCGGGACGAAAACCCCTCAGCCATCGGTTCTTGCGTCACGTTCCGATCATCTACGTCGACTACCCCGGCGAGACTTCGCTGAAGCAGATATACGGCACGTTCAGTAGGGCGATGTTGCGCCTCATGCCGAATTTACGCGGTTACGCTGAACCGCTGACGAACGCGATGGTCGAGTTCTATCTCGCCTCGCAGGATCGCTTCACGCAGGACATGCAACCGCACTACGTGTACTCACCGCGTGAGATGACCCGCTGGGTGCGCGGTATCTGCGAAGCCATTCGTCCACTCGACAATCTTCCGGTGGAGGGTCTGGTGCGCTTGTGGGCCCACGAAGCCCTTCGACTCTTCCAGGATCGGTTGGTGGAGGAATCGGAACGTCGGTGGACGAACGAAAACATCGATCTGGTCGCGATCAAACACTTCCCGAGTGTCGACCGGGATAAGGCAATGGCCCGACCGATCCTGTACAGTAACTGGTTGTCGAAGGACTACACGCCGGTTAACCGGGACGAGCTGCGGGACTACGTGAAGGCGCGCTTGAAGGTGTTCTACGAGGAGGAGCTCGATGTGCCGCTCGTCCTTTTCGACGAGGTGCTGGAGCACGTGCTGCGCATCGATCGGATCTTCCGCCAGCCGCAGGGACACTTACTGCTGATCGGAGTTTCCGGCGCGGGCAAGACCACCCTCTCGCGGTTCGTCGCGTGGATGAACGGGCTGTCGATCTTCCAGATCAAGGTGCACAACAAGTACACCAGCGAGGACTTCGACGAGGATCTCCGGTGCGTGCTTCGTCGGTCCGGCTGTAAGGACGAGAAGATCGCCTTCATCCTGGACGAATCGAACGTGCTGGATTCAGGCTTCCTGGAGCGCATGAACACACTGCTGGCGAACGGTGAAGTGCCCGGACTGTTCGAAGGGGACGAGTACACCACGCTTATGACGCAGTGCAAGGAGGGCGCTCAGCGCGAGGGCCTGATGCTTGACTCGAGCGACGAACTGTACAAGTGGTTCACGCAGCAGGTCATGCGCAATCTGCACGTCGTCTTCACGATGAACCCGTCTACCGATGGGCTGAAGGATCGTGCCGCAACCTCGCCGGCCCTGTTCAACCGTTGCGTGCTGAACTGGTTCGGCGATTGGTCCGATTCGGCCCTGTTCCAGGTGGGCAAAGAGTTCACCATCCGGGTGGACCTGGAGAAGCCGACCTGGACGGCGCCGGACTTTTTCCCCGCCGTTTGTCCGCTGGTTTCGAATACGCCATCCCATCGGGACGCAGTTATCAACAGCTGTGTGTACGTGCATCAGACGCTGCATAAGGCGAACGCTCGGCTTGCGAAGCGGGGCAGTCGCACAATGGCCATCACGCCACGCCACTATCTGGACTTTATCCATCACTTTGTTAAGTTGTACTCGGAAAAGCGGAGCGATCTGGAGGAGCAGCAGTTGCATCTGAACGTTGGATTGAACAAAATCGCCGAAACAGTCGAACAGGTAAGAATCGTAGAGCTCCAGCCGTGCTCCGTACGTATTGGTAGCGAACGTAACTAATTTATATTTCTGTTAGGTTGAAGAGATGCAAAAATCACTTGCCGTGAAGTCACAGGAGCTGCAAGCGAAGAACGAAGCCGCGAACGCGAAATTGAAGCAAATGTTCAAAGATCAGCAGGAGGCCGAAATCAAGAAGGTACAGTCGCAGGAAATCCAGCAGCAACTCGCCGAGCAGACGGTCAAGATCGAGGAGAAGCGCAAGGACGTGGTGGCCGACCTGGCCCAGGTGGAACCGGCCGTTATCGATGCCCAAGCCGGTAAGTGATATGTGGGAAACGGGTTTTTTTGGTATTCTTTTTTCCTATCTCTTTCCGTACATTGATTCTGCGAACTTGTGCACCAAATGAATGCTAAAATTGAAAATGATAATTTGCTCTTTCGTGGTGTTCGTTGGGATGAACACAATCGAAACCAACGTTCGAAACAAAAAGCCGTTGGTAACATCAAAAAGAAGCAGCTGGCCGAATTACGCACGATGGCAAACCCTCCCCTACCGGTCAAGATGGCCCTCGAGTCAGTCTGTCTGCTGCTCGGTGAGGACGATCGTGGCGGCGATTGGAAAGCGATCCGTGCGATCATGGTGAAAGACAGCTTCATTGCGTCGATCGTCAAGCTGGACACATCACACATTACGTAATTATGCAAACCCACCCCGGCGATCCAAATGCCTGGCTAGGGGTTGGCTTTATTCTACTCTCTCACCACCGAACCGAGCGATGCTCGATGAACGACGATGATCTCGCAGCACGCTCGGCTCTAATCAGCAAGCAAGAAAAGCTCCAATTGCTAATCAATTAGCCTAAACACAAACAAATAACGTTACCATGCAGGGCTTCTCGTGACTAAATTATGAAAACAAACGAAGAACTGGCATTCGAAACAAAAGTATATACGAATTCCCATCTCTTGAGATGTCTCAATCTTTAAGATTTTACACAACTGCATGGCCGGACGATTCTTATGTTTCATGAACTTGCCAGTTCTTCTTCGTTTTATCTTAAACTATTCGTGTTGTGTCTCGTTTTTTAACAGCCTGTCAAATTGCTTTCCCCTTGAGTACAACGTGAATTTCGAAGAAATGGGAATCTGTTGATGAAAAAGAAACCGTTCACGCTCATTCTTGCTGCTAGATTCATGCTGCGCTTAATGGATTTTTAATTGTTTGCACAGCTAGAAAGTAAAGGAATGCAATTAAGGTGTATGCTGCTAAATCAATCATGGATTACCGAAAGGGTGCGGGCTGGAAAATACTGAGTGTCTACGGTGTTTGCGACATAGTTCTTTTACCGTTCAATCAATCTATCAAACTTCATTGATGCCAAATATCTGGACTGTTGCAGTAAAACGTATAATGAATATTTGGTTATACACAGAAAACTTCTCATCAATGTATAACGTTTCGTAATTTTCCTTACGACACATTACGTCTTGTTTTGAATTATATTGAGTAACAGTCAATATTTACTTAACATATTTCATTAAACATCTTTGTTTCTCCCCACTTTCTTTCTCTCTCTCTCTCTCTCTCTCTTTTCTCTTTTAATGCTTTCACTTTTCATGTCGTTTCTCAATGTTCTCACACTCCGTGCCGTACATCATCGTGTATTGTGACAAACAATATGCTAACACAAATATTTACCCTATATATCGTTATCGAACACTAATCGCTAAACCAAACGAATACACAATCCACTACCATGACCATGCAGCGGTGAAATCGATCAAGAAACAGCATCTCGTCGAGGTCCGTTCGATGGCAAATCCACCGGCCGTCGTTAAGCTGGCGCTGGAGTCGATCTGTCTGCTGCTAGGCGAGAACGCATCGGACTGGAAATCCATCCGCGCCGTTATTATGCGGGAAAACTTTATCAACTTGATTGTATCTAATTTCAGTACCGAAGACATAACGTAAGCATGACATGAATCTACTTTTTTCTCTATTTGCTCCCTTTTTTCTTGTGGTTTTGATTCGGTTGAATTCCCGTTCCCCTTACCTTTAGATGGTTCACGCTATTTCCCTTCTTATAGAAAAAGGTTAATTTTGTTTGTGAATTTGGTCACGTTTGAATGTTCGTATGTGACAGTCTTCACCCCCTGTCCAGAAGTGTCGAACGATTCACTCAACCCTGTCCTGTAGTCACAGCAATCTGTCTCTCCGCGATCCTGTCTGTAGATCTGCACGGTTACTATGTTCAAGTAGTTATAAACTAGTGGCGACCAGTAATGTACTGACATTGCTCTTTATCCTTTCTTATCCTAGATATTTTTTTCACTGCTTTACATCATTGTAAAAAAAGCAACCGCAACCGGTCTGTGCTCTCTTTTATTTTGTGTTTTTGAATCAAATTTACAAACGATAGTATCTATCATCTTTAAGTAAATTTTTGGAACGGAAATTTTTACTTCTGATTTTCATCTACATTTTAAATCAAATGATCCTTTGAGGTGCGCATCATTCCCCGTATGTACAAAGCTTGCATGATTAACACGATTGATTGCTTTTTACACGTTACCAAATACACTAGACTAACTGTTTTACTTAAATACTAAATGATCACGTCCGGGCACGGCTAGCATGACTCATACATCAAATTCGAGATTTTTGTTGAATATTTTTTAAATTTGCCTGATTGGAATTGGGAAAACCTGTACGTGTTCATCTGCGCATGTAATATAACGCTTCGGAGTAGCTCTTGCCTCACCTGTATGTAACTGCTTAGCGAGC
>JAOEFI010000003.1:12302667-12321265 GCA_034621735.1 Anopheles plumbeus
GTACGTGTTCATCTGCGCATGTAATATAACGCTTCGGAGTAGCTCTTGCCTCACCTGTATGTAACTGCTTAGCGAGCTTTAAATTTATGAGATTTATTGTTTTTCTATATTCTAATACCATTTTCTTTCCCTTTTCCCACAACGTACGTTTCACACCAGCGATGAGGTACGCGAGAAGATGAAATCGAGGTATCTGAGCAATCCGGACTACAACTTCGAGAAGGTGAACCGTGCCTCGATGGCTTGTGGACCCATGGTGAAGTGGGCCATAGCGCAGGTCGAGTACGCCGACATGCTGAAGCGCGTCGAACCACTGCGCGACGAGCTGAATTCGCTCGAGCGACAGGCCGAGACGAACATTAAGCACGGCAAGGGAGTGAAGGAACTGATCGCACAGCTGGAGCAGAGCATTGCCGCATACAAGGAGGAGTACGCGCAGCTGATATCGCAGGCGCAGGCGATCAAGACCGACCTGGAGAACGTGCAGGCCAAAGTAGATCGCTCGATTGCGCTGCTGAAGAGTTTGGTCATCGAGCGGGAGCGCTGGGAGGCGACGAGCGAAACGTTCCGCTCGCAAATGTCCACCATCGTGGGCGACGTGCTGCTATCGGCGGCCTTCATTGCGTACGGCGGGTACTTCGATCAGCACTATCGAAGCAACCTCTTCTCCACCTGGTGCCAGCATCTGCAGGCGGCCTGCATTCAGTTCCGCGGGGACATTGCCCGTACCGAGTATCTCTCAAATCCGGACGAACGATTGCGCTGGCAGGCAAACGCTCTGCCCACGGACGACCTGTGTACCGAGAACGCGATCATGCTGAAACGGTTCAACCGCTACCCGCTGATTATCGATCCATCAGGACAGGCGACGGAGTTTATACTGAACGAGTTCAAGGACAAGAAGATCACCAAGACAAGCTTCCTGGACGATTCATTCCGCAAGAACTTGGAATCGGCTCTTCGCTTCGGCAACCCGCTGCTTGTGCAGGACGTGGAGAACTACGATCCGATTCTCAATCCGGTGTTGAATCGCGAACTACGACGTACCGGTGGCCGCGTATTGATCACGCTCGGCGATCAGGACATTGATCTGTCGCCCTCATTCGTGATCTTCCTGTCGACGCGCGATCCTACGGTCGAGTTTCCGCCGGACATCTGTTCGCGTGTGACGTTTGTGAACTTCACCGTGACCCGCAGCTCGTTGCAGTCGCAGTGCCTCAATCAGGTGCTGAAGGCCGAGCGACCCGACATCGACGAGAAGCGATCGGATCTGCTGAAGCTGCAGGGTGAGTTCCATCTTCGTCTGCGCCAGCTGGAAAAGAGTTTACTGCAGGCGTTGAACGACGCGAAGGGCAAGATTTTGGACGATGACTCGGTCATCACGACTCTCGAAACGCTCAAGAAGGAAGCGGCCGACATCGGGCAGAAGGTGGAGGAGACGGACAAGGTGATCGCGGAGATCGAAACCGTGTCGCAGCAGTACCTATCGCTGTCGCAGGCCTGCTCTAACATCTACTTCACGATGGACAGCCTGAATCAGGTGCACTTCCTCTACCAGTACTCGCTGAAGATGTTCCTGGACATTTTCAGCACCGTTCTGCACAACAACCCGAAGCTGGAGGGGAAAACCGATTATACTGCGCGCCTTCTGATCATCACATCAGACCTCTACCGAGTGTGTTACGACCGTGTGGCGCGCGGTATGCTTCATGCCGATCGCTTAACGTTCGCCATTCTGCTCTGCCGTATCCACCTGAAGGGTACCTCGGAGGCGAACCTCGATCAGGAGTTCAATTTCTTCTTGCGCAACAAGGAGGGCCTGGTGGCGTCCTCGAGCCACGTCGATGGCGTTAGTGCGGAGCAGCTCGAATCGGTCACGCGCCTCGCGACTCGACTGCCCATCTTCCGGAAGCTGCTGGAGAAGATCAAATCCATACCGGAACTAACCGCCTGGCTGCAGCAGGGCTCCCCGGAGCAGAACGTCCCGCTTCTGTGGGACGAATCGAAGGCCCTGTCGGCGGTGTCGTCCGCCATGCATCAACTGCTGCTGATCCAAGCGTTCCGGCCCGACCGTGTGATCGCCGCCGCGCACCTCTTCGTCTCAACAGTACTGGGGGAGGACTTTATGCCGCAGGCGGAAAAGGAGCTCGACTTTTCGACCTGCGTCGAGAAGGAGCTGAACAGCAACACGCCCGCGCTGCTCTGCTCGGTCACCGGTTACGATGCGTCGTCGCGCGTGGATGACCTGGCGGCCGAGTTGAACAAGCAAATTTCCAGCATCGCCATCGGTTCGTCGGAAGGTTTCAACCAAGCGGAGCGCGTGATCAATATGGCTTGCAAATCGGGCCGCTGGGTCCTGCTGAAGAACGTCCACTTGGCCCCGCAGTGGTTGGTTCAGTTGGAGAAAAAGCTACATTCGCTGCAGCCCCATTCCGGTTTCCGGCTGTTCCTTACAATGGAGATCAACCCGAAGGTGCCGGTGAATCTGCTGCGTGCTGGACGTATCTTTGTCTACGAACCTCCGCCGGGCATTCGAGCGAATTTGCTCCGCACTTTCTCGACAGTGCCGGCGGCGCGCATGATGAAACAGCCGAGCGAACGCGCTCGTCTTTATTTCCTGCTCTCCTGGTTCCACGCGATCGTGCAGGAAAGGCTACGCTACGTACCGCTCGGTTGGGCAAAGAAGTACGAGTTCAATGAGTCGGACCTGCGTGTCGCTTGCGATACTCTCGACACCTGGATCGATGCCACAGCCATGGGCCGTACAAATCTGCCCCCGGAGAAGGTTCCCTGGGATGCGCTGGTGACGCTGCTGTCGCAGAGTATCTATGGTGGCAAGATCGACAATGATTTCGATCAGCGACTGCTGTCCTCCTTCCTGTCGAAACTCTTCACGGCACATAGCTTCGAGGCGGAGTTTGCACTCGTCGCCAACGTGGATGGCGTGGCCGGTGGACCGAACGGTCAGCGGCACATCACCATGCCTGATGGGACGCGCAGGGATCATTTCCTCAAGTGGATCGAAGCACTCGCCGACCGACAAACGCCCTCCTGGCTGGGACTTCCGAACAATGCAGAAAAAGTGCTGCTTACCACGCGCGGTACGGACCTTATCAGCAAGTTGCTCAAGATGCAGCAGCTCGAGGACGACGACGAACTGGCGTACAGCAACGACGAGAGTCTCGACACGATGCAGACGCGCCAGGAAGACGGGCGACCGTCGTGGATGAAAACGCTTCACAACAGTGCCCTGACGTGGTTGGAGCTGCTGCCAAAGTCTCTGGCGACGCTGAAGCGCACGGTGGAGAACATCAAGGACCCACTTTATCGCTACTTTGAACGGGAGGTATCTTCCGGGGCGAAGCTACTCCAAACGGTCGTCAGTGATCTGCAGGACGTGGTGTTCATTTGCCAGGGCGAAAAGAAACAGACGAACTACCACCGGACGATGCTCAGCGAGCTGGTGCGAGGCATTCTTCCAGCGGGATGGCGGCGTTACACTGTCCCGACAGGTTGTACTGTTATTCAGTGGGTCACCGACTTCAGCCATCGCGTGCAACAGCTGCAGAAGGTTTCAACGCTGGTGTCGCAAGTCGGCGCCAAGGAACTGCAAAGCTTCCCCGTTTGGCTCGGTGGTCTGTTCAACCCGGAAGCGTACATTACGGCCACGCGCCAGTGTGTGGCGCAAGCGAACAGCTGGTCCCTAGAGGAGCTGACACTAAACGTGACTATCACGGAGAGTGGCTCCGATGGGTTCGACAACCTGAAGGACAGTAGCTTCGGTATTTCCGGGCTGAAGCTGCAGGGCGCACAGTGCAAGAACAACCAGCTGCTGCTCACGTCGGCCATCATGACCGAGTTGCCATTGACGCTGCTAAAGTGGAGCCGTATCGACTCGGAGGTGGCCCGTGCAACAAAGTTGACACTCCCGGTTTACCTAAACTCGACTCGGGTGGAACTGTTGTTCACGGTCGATATGACAGTCGCACCGGGACAGGATCCTCACAGCTTCTACGAACGTGGTGTGGCCGTGCTGGCTTCCACGGCGCTGAATTAAGCGTATCCATATAAATTATCGATATCTATTCAGTGGTGCAAAGGTTATTGGGAATCATGCTATTTATCTTCATTTAACGCAACTGATAATTAAACAAATATGCCTACATGCAAAATATGTAACACGCTAGTGAAATGCTCGTTCATAGAACATTTTACATATTGCTCGCTTGTCGATCTTATACTCAATAAAAATATTCAAATATATCAATTTCTGTTGTTTTTATTTTTGGCATTGTGAAGAAGAACCCTGTAGCGCGGCTGCTGTCCAATTGCGATGTTGACGTTTTCCCGTTCGGCGAGAGTAGGTCAATATCAAAACAAAACAAAGCGATTACGCTTCGTGCAAAACAAGGTAATCGTCCACGGCTGGTGGCATCTGTATATTCAGTATTACGCACCTCTAGCAAGGGGCAAGACTGCAACGCTTGACTTTGTTTCAAATCAGAATATTGTAGCAACGCAGTTTGTACTTTAGGAATAATTGACAAAATCAACGTCACGCATTACGCGGAACAACCCAATGGGAGTTCCAGGGCTCATGAGACCGCCTCTAGGGTATTTTATCCTATCGCTTACCACTGCATTTCTCAGCACACAAAGCTGCGATGGGCAAGTATTTTACTACCAACCGGAACAGGTGCATCTCTCGTTCGGTGAGTCACCGCTGGAAATCGTCGTTACCTGGAGCACGATGACGGCCACGAACGAATCGGTCGTCGAATACGGCATCGGCGGGCTCATCCTGAGTGCCACGGGTACGGAGGAGAAGTTCGTGGACGGTGGGGACGGCAAGCACACGCAATACATCCATCGGGTGGTGCTGCGCGATCTTGAACCGTCGTCCCGGTACGAGTACCATTGCGGAAGTCAATGGGGCTGGTCGGACGAGTTCTACTTCCACACGACGCCGGCAGGATCGAACTGGTCACCCTCGTTCGCGATTTTCGGTGACATGGGCAACGAGAACGCGCAATCGATGGCTCGGCTGCAGGAGGACACCCAGCGCCACATGTACGATGCGATCCTGCATGTCGGTGACTTTGCGTACGATATGAACTCGGACAATGCTCTCGTCGGGGACCAGTTCATGAACCAGATTCAGTCGATTGCCGCCTACACGCCATACATGGTGTGTGCGGGCAACCACGAAGAAAAATAGTGAGTACAGCTGTGCATTTTGCTGCGCTGATTGCTGTGACCGTTTCTTCAATTGGTTCGTTTCGCCTTTCTTCCAGCAATTTCTCGAACTACCGGGCCCGCTTCAGCATGCCCGGCGGGACGGAAAACATGATGTACAGTTTTAATCTAGGCCCGGTCCACTTCATCGGCTTCTCCACTGAGGTGTACTACTTTCTGAACTACGGCCTTAAAACGCTCGTCAACCAGTACGAGTGGCTGCGTCAAGACTTGGAGGAAGCGAACCGCCCCGAAAACCGGAAGCAGCGCCCGTGGATCATAACCTATGGCCACCGACCGATGTACTGCAGCAACGATAACGATAACGATTGCACGCACAGTGAAACGCTCGTACGCGTCGGTCTTCCGTTCGCGCACTGGTTCGGCTTGGAGGATCTTTTTTACGAGCACGGTGTCGATGTGGAAATCTGGGCTCACGAACATTCGTACGAGCGGCTGTTTCCGCTCTACGACTACAAGGTAAAGAAAGTTCTTCGACAAGACCGGAAATGGTTACCATACGTTGCCACTGTTTGTGCAAGTCTGTTGTTATCGTCTTATCGTTCCGTTGTGCTGAAAGTCCTTCGCAATGCGCTTTTCCTTTGGTTTACTTTTTTTTTTGTAGTGCAGTCAAAAAGCTTAGATTCGAAACCTGTTGGACGATTTTATTTTGTTGGTAGCCTAATCTTTGTCTTTCCTCCTTCACCCTGAAGGTTTACAACGGTTCGTACGAAGAGCCGTACCGCAATCCGCGTGCTCCGGTTCACCTCGTAACCGGATCGGCAGGATGCAAGGAGGGACGGGAGCCGTTCCTGCACAAGATTCCACCGTGGAGCGCCATTCATAGCCGCGACTATGGCTACACGCGCATGACGGCCATAAACGAATCGCATCTGTACTTTGAACAAATTTCCGTCGATAAAGCCGGTGCGGTTATTGATTCGTTCACGATCATCAAGGACGAACATCTACCATACAAGCAATTGCTCGAGCGCGACGAAAGAGAGCGTCAGTTATCCAGCGGAGCAGAGTGATCGCTGCCAGACAGGATTTTCATTTCTTGCTGCGTTCCCTATATGCCGGTAATCAATTGCATAGATACAGTAGTACATTCGCCTAAAATTTATTGATCCAAATAAAATAGAAGCCGCGTGATATATACGAGGAATGCTCGCGTTCCTATCTGCATAAAAATCGTTGTACATTAGAATTATTAAGGTGAACGGGTTCGTTTTCGTTACTCCTGCCTACGGTATCACAGATCGGTTTGGCTCAGGGTTGTGTCGAGAGGGAATGGTTTTTCAATACTGTTAATTTTTACAAACAATTCGAACATTCGCAATACACCATGTTTCTGAGATGTTTTAACGTTAAAATGGCAGTTAAAATAATGGCAGTTTATAAACCGCTATAATGGTGCACAAGGTAGGGACGGACGCGACGAAATGTATGCAGCAATTGTGAGGATATCGTTGTTCTGGCACATTAAGTTCAAGTTTATCGTTAGTCGTTTTTTCTCTTACTTGGTAATGTGTGAGTTGTTGCGTTGAAAGAGGAAGTGCGTGGCATATTTCCACTCGCTCCGATGGTTGAAAATTAATAGATTGTAATTTTCAGCCGCTACATGTCAATCTAAAGTTTCATCTGACTAACCATGGCAGTTCCGTGGTCGGGAGCGTTTTGGTGATTTTTATACTCCGCCACACACGTTGAAGTGAGAGCTTTGCCAGCCGGCCGTTGATAGCACGCATTATCGTAGCATCGTTCCAGTTCTTGTACGAACTCCATGATCAGCTTCCCGTTGCCGCCGTTCGGGCCGACATAGTAATCGCACTGGTAGGCATATCGCTTCATGTCCTTTATGCAACAGTCCAGAAACTCTGAGTTGGCACTGTACCATCGGTTGAGTCCGGTCAGAGGTAGCTTCAGTCGTTCGGCCAGCACGCCCGTAATAAAGGTGTCGTCGATCCAGAAAAATCCGGCTACCTGTGATTCCGCAGCCAGCGCCCGAGCCGTTCGTTGGTTAGTAATGTAAAGCCACCCGGAAAGATACGGCGGATAGACATCAGGCCGGTATTCTTCCCTCGATACGAACCACTTGTTCGCACGCAAACGGGTCACTTTCTTGCTACGAAAACTGTACCCGGCCAGAAAATACTGCTCCTCGTGATGATTTAAGTCGGACAGATAGTTCTGGATGTAGAACGGATCGAATACGATGTCGTCGTCCATCTTTATGAGGTATTTGGCCCCCCGGCAGCTTTGCGTCGCCCACTGCAAACTCATCAAGTGCTTGTAGGTGAGGTTGCGGTACGCTTCGATGAAGCTGCCCTGGATGAGATCACCGTGCAGGCGTTGTTCTGCGTCGATGGCAACCTGACGGATGAAACGCTCCCCGGGCGGTATAATGGCAAGAGAGAAAATTCGTAGTAATCCCATGGACAGCAGCTTCTGTTGCGAAATTGCTTGTCGATGGGCCGAACGTATTTCATCGTGCCCAACGTAGGAAGTAACCAGAATCACACCTGAATAGAAAACGTACCATGAAATATACCAACGATAAAGGGTGAAACTCACTTACCAAGCAATTCTGAAAAACTATTATTTTCCTTGCAAATATCATTCGCAATTTGATACTCGAATCCCGTGAGATTCGCTAACCGTGAAGAATCAGCAACGCGCTCTTCGCTGCCTACTGCGTTCAGTTGATCGTGTGATTGCAGAATATATCTATCTGTTCCCCCGGGCAGCAGGAAAAGATAGTTCCCTACACGGTCGGTCCGAAACGAGTATCGGTAAACACCATACAAAATGCCTAATGCAACGACCACTGAGAGGAAACGGTGAAACTTTCTCATCACGAAAAAATGCAAACACGGGCTCGGCGCTGATCAAACATTTGTTACGACTCGTGAACTTTTCTGATATGAACCTGTTTCGAGTGGCACTTGGGACGATTGCAATGGCATAAAAATTTAAAATCAACCTAATTTTATTCGATAGCACGTACGAAGCGCAGGGCCGTTTGGTGCGGAACGGAAAAGATGTAAACAAACAACTCCTCTACTATGGTGACATCTAGAGTTTATTCAGAGACTGGGAACGACGCTCGAACCGGTTCTTTCATCGTTTTGTTCAAATACTGATGTTTGTTGTGTTTGGGCAAAGATTAGCAAAGTTGCATTACTGTAGTATATTTTCTTTTTTATTTAATTTTTCTTTCACCATCACGAAACAGCCAATCATTTGTGTAGAAAGTTGGTCATAAATGATTCATAACAAGAACCGCTTCGACCTTGCATTCCTTCGTCCATCCCTATTCCCAAACGGTTTTCCAGCAATATGTCGACTGTCAGTAGAAAAACATAACACGAAAACAGGAATCATTCTGGTCCATGACCAACTCCTCGTGTGTTTATCGGTAAATAACTCCAAATAAGTCCAGTGAAAAAGGAATGAGTGAAAAAACAGTGCTAATACACGACAATCAAATGTGTTTATCGTTGGCAATCAACCGAAATTACTTCTAAACTCGATTCCCGTTGGAAATACAGTGCTCTCGAGTTGCGAAACAAGTACGTTGTGATTTGTGGTGTGCAGTGGTACCGGTAATTTACGTGTTGTTTACGAATCGATCCGTCAACATGATCAAAATGTGCGAACAGCTTTTTGAATAGTCAAAATACTTCGTTTTGAGAGCGTTAACCTCTTTATTCGCCGGTAGCGTCAATTAGTGCTTGTGTAATTTGTCTTGACGCGATCGGAAAGAAACGATATTGTCAAAACAGCAGAGCGAGCCACTCGTAATACTGGTCTACTCGCCGGTTGGAATGCATACCAAGATTCAGTATCAAACAGTCGGCATATCTTTCTCTTAACTCTTCCTGTTGCAGTAAAGCGACGGGTGGGAAAATTATAGTGGGTAATCGTTCCGCATGATTGCTGCGGAACAGTGAACGTGAATAAAGGAAACACATATTGGCCAACCGACGGCACTCGTCTCTCACATCTTTGAATCTATTTTGGTCCAACCGCTTATGTCTTGATTTCTTGCCTACGAACCGTTGAATTCACCATCCCTTCATGCGTATGAAAAAGCGAAAAGGCACTACTCTTGGATCTATTTCTTCTGCTCGCTGTTGCGGAAAAACGAGTCGCCGTCGTGCGTAAGTGATAAATATCTCGCACACGACGCACTCCCGTGTGTGGCAAACTGTTAAAAATACATAAATAAGTGTGACAAGCTATATTACTTTACGCGGGCTTCGGAGGAAATCTCGTCCACGACACGAGACACGTCTCAACGAACACAACGAACCTACGGGAAAACATGAGTGCCGGGTCAAATAAAACCCTATCGAAGGGTAAGGCAAAAGAACTGAACGGTTTGGCGGACCAGTTGATGCAACTAGGATCCACAAAATTCTACAAGGGTGTGGGCAGCTTGGACAATCATCGTGACATGTACGGCGTGCTGGAACGCATACGTCGCCTGGAGCCAAAGCTGCTAGTAACTAACGGTCGTCAGCGAATGGAAAATGTGGATAATTTCACCAAATGGCTCAACAGTAATGGATGCGTGGTACGGAACGTACGTATCGCGGAACATTCCGAGTTCGGCGGCATGGGCCTAGAGTCAACTGGAGCCATTCCGACCAGCGAGAATTGCATCGAGGTACCACGGTCTCTGTTCTTCTACGTCAGCAATGAGCCACGGTTCAAGAAGCTGCTCGAGCTGATGCCGGCGGTTATGTGGCCCGAATATCCCAACATTATGCTTGCTCTTGTGCTCATAATGGAGCGCTCCCGGAAAGACAGTTTCTGGAAACCGTACTTCGATGTGCTCCCGGAACGGTACACCACGCCACTCTACTACACTCCGGAGAATATGATGGAACTGAAAAACACGGAGGCCTTCATCCCGGCGCTGAAGCTTTGCCAAAGCATTGCCCGCCAGTACGGGTTTATCCGTTTATACGTACTGCACGAGGTAGACGAGCTTCGGGCCAACTTCACTTACGATATGTTTCGGTAAGTAAACGTAAACCAAACGTTTTGTTATAAAAACATTTTGATTGAATTTAAAATAAACTTACCTCATCTATCAATAAGCATATAGCATAAAACATAACAAAGATAAACGAACAAGCTGAAGTTCTTTTCTTGTTCCAAACATTGACAAACAGTTTACGCTGCACATGAAACCCCCGTATCGACAGTCTTAATTATTTGATTGTATTTTGTTTATTGTATGATTTAGTTGTGAGCCCAAAACTATATTTTTCTACGCATTTGCTTTATGTATAGTTGCTCTGTTTCTACTTTCATTCTTCCATCGATATCAGTGTACCTTTCGGAACGATCTGTCAGGAAATTCAGATTCCTTGCCTCACTAAATCATTGTTACATTACAGTTGCCATTCGTTTGTAAATTACACTACCACCTATTGTACCACCTACCGCAACGTTGCCTACAAGGAATTGTAAGAGTTAAAGTAATATCTCGCCCATTAAACAATTATTATTCGGAACCGTTCATTATCGATTGTACCACTCACTACACATACGCTGATCCTTTCGCCAGTTTGTCTGTTTTTATTTCAATTATTAGATTAAATTATTATTCATCATTCGAACATAATATTGCACATTGGTTTGTCTATCTTACAAGATTGTTGCTTAAAAATAAAACTACTTTTTGTTTTTTTTTATATGTACCAACAAACCCGCAACGGCGCTCGATTTTCGATAACGCACCCCTTATCTACAAGGGTTTAATCATCTATCAACAGAGGATGAAGGAATCACCCAAGCCGATCAAAACCTTATTGTGACTGGCTGGCGCGTTCTTCTTCGATCCGTTCGGATCCTGTCTGTTTGCCTTCCAGTCAATAATTAAACCGCTAATTTCCCAACATGTCGAAGAGCGTCGTCGGTTTGGGCAGGGTAATAGTTCCGCTTGCCGTTGTTGCGGCACATGCGGTTTTTGGGGAAGTAAAACTCATCTCGGTTCCGCTCTTCTGCCGCCAGGGGGTGCGAATGAAAAGAAAGTCTAGCATTTACGTTGTGTTGTTGGTCCTTTGGATTCTTCACTTTCTGCAGCACCCTGTGGCTGTGGCCCAGAGGGTAGCATCACACCCCTCACGGCGTTACTTGGAACCAACTTTTGTACGATTAACTTCTTACAGCGGACTTTACACTGAATCTTTCTCCATATCTCTCTCTTTCTCTCTCTCTCTCTCTCTCTCTGCATTTCTTTCCTTCTGTGCGCTGCGGTTACTACTGACTGCTCCGGTTTAATGCTCGTGCAGCACTCCTGGTTGTTGTTCGCAGCGTTGTCATACCGCTCATTAACACATCCTCCCGTCCCGATCGTGAGTCCTTGCTCATCCTCGCTCCTTCACCCGCGTCCAATCGAATCCAATATCGAGACGATGCTCGTTCGCTCCGTCGGATGAGGCCAATCTGCAAGTGCACATACCGGGAGAAAGGAAGATGAAAGTTTGTGTGGATGCTTTCTGATGGCCTTTCCCGACGATTTTCTCCACCTACGTCAAAACCAAACCGGTCTGTCGGTAGGAGGGAAGATTGCAATGCTGCGCTGCGTGCGAGCATCTGAAGCCTTTTACAGCGAAATGGATGGTGGGTTGGTAATTAAATTGCATCTTTTGCGCAACTTTTACTGCAAATTGGCACCAGCCACCACCCCACCCGCCCCGGGGGCGGTGATGCTAGTTGCGGTGCACACAATCCGAAGTTGAGCAAAATGGAGCAATCGAACTTGTGTAGCACAGCATTCGAAACCGGGGAGTCCGGTGTTCGAAGAAGCTTACAGGGACAGGTTATCAACTTGTCCCTGTGCATTGAAATAGGATTATATGTATGATGTTTAATGTGTTAACATAAAAGTTCAAATCAAGAAATTTATAGTTTTCTAAATTGGAATTGATTGGAGAAATGAAATGGAAATGATTGGGAATTCTATCAGATAAAACAGAATGTTACGTATAACATCTAAACTGCTCTTATGCTAAGCCGGGTATGCTTTCTTACTACACGCCACTTTAAGGTTGGCTAAACTTACCTAATGCGTAAATAAAACCACACTATTGAGTCCAACCGTTGCAAATGTGCTCGAACTCGCGTGGCGAAGCGTTCACTGGAACGGTTTGCGATCCCAAAGATAGTCCTGCACATCGACGGAGTTGGGATCCATCATCGCACTCTGTTGCCGTCCGGTTCCTGTACCGATGCCAGTAGAACTGGCACTACCACCTCCCAGCGCGCGGTGTGTTGTGTAGACGACCTGCTCGCCGATGCTGCTCGACCTTCCCGAGGCCCCCGATGAGGCGGGACTATTGCGCGCCTCCATCTCCGCGCTGTGGATGATCGGTAGCCGGCCCTTGGCCATGTTGAAGTTCTCCGTGTAGTTGAGCTTCTGGCGACGCCGCTGGCGCATCCGGCAGGCGACGAATATGGCGACGAAGATCGCCAACGACACGCCGACTATCGCCGAGCTGGCCACGATGGCGGAACGTACACCGACCGGGATGGAGGTGCTCTCGATCGTCACCGAGGCGCTCCGGTGGTGCTGAAACCCGTGCCCGGACAGCTCCATGTCTAGGAGGTCGTGTTCCACTACGCCCTCGCGCGCGTCCGCACTATCGTGCTCGTTGTCTTCGTAGTTGTGGTTGTTGCTGTTGCTGTTGCCGTTGCTGCTGCCGTACGGTCCCGTTGCGGAGGCGGCGGACATTCTCGAAGGCACGAGCAGCCTATCCTTCGATCCGCCGGGCACTAAAAAATGCGCCTCATTGCGATGGTTGCTGGTGGCCGCCGACGACTGTCGCCGGGTTTCCCCACGGTGGCGCGCCTGCAGCGCCCTCGCCTCCTTGTACACGTCCTCCGACGGCCGGATGTTGATGATCGACGTGAAGTAGCTGAAGCCCTGCGAGTCCAGCTTGATGTCGTCCGGCCGGATGCTGCGCAGGTTGCCGATGTTGAAGCGCGGGAAGTGCTCGAACGCGGTCACGATGTCGATCTTGTCGTCGATCGGTTTCACCTTCCCGTTGACGATCTCCGCCAGGTGGAGCTGGCTCGAGCCGCGGCGCCGGTGCTCCAGCAGCTGCTCGAGCGTCATGTTGCGCTGGGACAGCACCTTCGCCAGCCGGGACCCGATCCGGCGGTCCTCCATCAGCTCCAGCAGCTCGCGGCGATCGTCCGAGCTGGCGATCGGGGCGAGATCGTTGAACAGCGACGGGTTGCTCTCGGTGACGTCCCGGTAGAAGTCCTCCAGGCTGTCGGTGAACGAACGCTGCGTGTGTTCGCTTATCCGCCCGATCAGGTCCGCCACTTCCTGCTCCTCCTGAGCTTCGCTCGACGCCGTTTTGCCGTCCAGCGAGGCGGGCGCCGACGGTTCCGCGAACGAGGTGAACTTTTCGATGATGTTCAACTCCGGCTCGTCGTCGTTCAGTCGCTGCTGGCGTCGCGGTTGGCTACCGTTCGGAGTCTGTTGACCAGCGGGCGCTTCGTCGCCCAGCTCGACATCGGACAGATTGAACCGGTCTCCATCCGTGACTTTCGGCGACGATGAGGTCGTCGTTTCCTTCGTCGGCGCCGGTGTACTGGAAGTAGTTGTCCTCGTCGCCGGCGAAACCACATTCGCTAGCTTCGGTTTGATGGCGATACGGGTTTTCAGCTTTGGCACCCGCAGCAGATGGTGGTGGTGCCGCTCCGGGGACAGTTCGACCATCGCTTCCGCTTCCGGCAAGATGGACGTCGCTTCGGCGGAGCTCAGTCTCGACACCAGCTCCTTCGCCATCGGTGGTTCCGCTGTTGTGCCGGCAGAGGTAAAACTGGACCGGCTAGGTTGCGTCTGCCATTTCTGCTCCCGATGCCGTTGCCCGACGAGGGTGGCCGACGGTGTCCACTTTTCCCTGGCCGTCGATGTGATGAGCAGCAGCGAAGGAACGGTTGGATTCGGCGAAACGGTGGAACTACCAGCAGGTGATGCGGTCACAAGCGTGTTAATGTCATCACCTAACCCTGTTGCACCTGGCGCCCCCCGAGAGGTGAACAGGGGTGCCGGAGCTGGCAAACGTCGGCCATTCACACCCGCTCCAGACGACCGGGCCGGTTCGGAGGTGCGGATGTGTGTGTTACTCAAATCGGGCCGTATCCGTGAGGCTACACCCTTTATCGGGCGCAACCGTTCCTCCTTGAGGATGGGCAGCACCGGGTTGAGGGCCAGCTGTTTAATTTCCACCGTGGGGAAGATGGGCACGTCCTGCAGCATCCCGCCGATGTCGTCGACCGAGTTGTTCGTTTCATCCTCCGCCACAATCGCCTCCTCTGCCCTCTGGTGTGCGGGGGACACGGAAAACTCCGGTCCGGGGGACGATAGGTCGGTCGGTGCTGTCGTAGCTATCGTCGTCGTCGTCGTCATTATCGCGCCACCGGACGTCGGCGTGTCCGGCCGGCCGGTGGAACTGTCATCGAACACCTGAAACCGTACGCTCGAGAGCGTCGGCGAGACGGTCGTTGCGTCCAGCTCCTCGCCCGGCGTGGTGGAAACGTCCAGCGGGCTCTGCGTTAGCGCGGCCAGCGCCATCTGTTTGCCCTTGATGAGGTCCTGCAGGGAGATGTTGCGCTGCTGCAGTATCTCGCTCAAGCTCAGCCCGCCCGATTGTTTCAGCAGCGCCTTCAGGTCGCTGGCGGACGAGCCCGGTTTCCCGGAACCGCTGGCCACCGCTTCACCCGAACCACCGTCACCCGGGAAGGAGAACTGTTCCTCGCTGCGCCGGGCCTGCGAGTACGGTTTCCGGTACGCCTTGGGGTTGCTGGCTCCGGCGGGGGCAGCGGGTATCGCCGTCGACGCTGGCTCCGTTGCTCGGACGCTGGGAATTCGTCGTGGCCTATTCGGATCAATAGGTGGAAAATTCCCTCCCGCCGCCGCCGGTCGCCTCGCGGCCGGACCCGGACCCGACTGCAGCTGCTGATGCTCGACGTTGACCGCATCCGTGTACGGATTGTTCATCCAATCGTTCGCCCTGTGTGGATGGTGGCGACGGCCACTGCTGTGCAGTTGCTGCCGGCTGTGGGTGACCGTGGACGAGGGTGCCTGCCTGTGGATTCCTTCCCATCGTGACGCAGCGGCCCCGGCGTACGGGAGCCGCTTCCGCTCGGACAGCCGTCCACCGGCCGACGACTCCGTGTCGTTGTCTTCCGGCCTGGCGCTGGCACCCTCCGGCGACACGACCGGTGGCCAATAGTCCTCCTGCAGTGGTCGGCGCTTCCGCTTCTTGCCCAGCCGGCGCCGTCGACGGCCATCCAAGGTGTCCGGCGGGGAGGACGGTGGCAACGATTCCGGCAACACCTGCAGCGATCCTGCATCCTGCTGGCCGTTGGTCGACGCGGCTGTAGGCTCGTCGGCCAGCCGTGTCGTCAGAGCTAGGGCCTGTATCGAGAAATGGTAAAAATTACATCGACATTAGACAATCAAGAAGCGAGAAGATCGAGGGCCGGTTTGGCTAGGGGTTATTGAAATTGAGTTGCGAACCCATGACATTTTTGACCTGTGCCATCTAAGAAGATTCATTAGTTCAGACGGAAGCATCTGACCCGGCAGACGAATCGTGGATGGCTTGCAAACGTCCGGCTTATCGGTACAAAACAAAAATAATTACCGTTTTGGGTCGAACTAGGGAGGAGGGACAGTCTCATAATGAGCGACACGTTTCCCGTTCACATACGTAACATTTCGTTTCGTCCATCACAACTGGCTACTAGCTTGGCCTGTTGTGCCACTACTGTTTACGATGGCCATGCCCTATCCGGGCTTGGCTGTGTTATGCCATCTGCATCGTCAACCCCAGCTGGTCACGGGCTTTCATAACCGGGGAATGATTGCGTACCTTTAGCCCTTAATAACAGCCATGCCAATTAGAACGCTCCCGGAACAATGTTCGTTTCGAGTGCTCTAATCCAATTAAAGGGCAGCCCGCACTCGGGGTGTACTCGGGAAGGACTCGTACTCCAATCAGGCGCAACATATCATGCTGCCGAGATGAGCAAAAAAGCGCTTTAAAAGCTGCGGCTGCTGCTTTTAAGCCCTGCTTGAATATCGAACGCTGCACGTCCTTTCCCAAGTTGTCCGTCGTTGGGATTGTGATTGAAACCCGTTCCTGTCATTCTACTGCTGCAGCAAAACATTGCGCACAAGTTTCATTCGGGAAAATTAGCATATTTATTATACTTAATCGATTTCCTGCCAGCCGATCTGCTATTTAAAGCATGTTCGGTAGCCATACAGTTGACATGGAAAGTCGACCGGTCAACGGCGGACAGGTGACATTTGAAGCTAGTCATTTTCCAACTGCTAATGCACTTTCCCGCTAAACATAGTAGCTCCAGAGGTCTTACTGTTTGTACTCTGCTTTACAGACACTCTCCTAACGTGTTCGGTTTAAAATATGTTCTTTTTGTTAATTTAACTACATCGCCTTCATGTCGACGGAGATGTCTATGTCCTCATTGTAAAAAACTCGTGGTCAGTTGCTTCTCAAAATGAGCTAACCTGAATGAAATGTCCGCCTAAATTAAAACTATACAAAAAACCCATACCCTCATGTGTTGGAATTGCCAGCTGAACCGTCTTTCCGGGAAGGGCAGCCAGTATGGGGGAGGGGATATTTTATGTTATGAATGGTGGTACAATTCAACGTTCATGCCCTCGTGCCACCCACACCCACGAGTCCATCTTCCGGGCGCCCAGCGTTTGAAAGGACATGGAAAGGCAATTAGAGAGCAGGGTGATAATGAACCGGAGGGGGCTTTAAAAGTGGACCGCCGTGGAAAGCAACTTCGGATTGCGCAAGAGACGTACGAACCCTTGGCACGCTAGGCACCCCGAGGTTCACCCCCAAAGCCGCTCTCGGCTTATGCCGGTACACCAAGGTGGGGTGGTTTGCTTTCTTTCTAAACTGTACTTATTGTTGTCCGTGATTCCTTGGCAAAGGTAGTTAAATTGTTCTATATCGGCACCTTTTCCATCGGGGGGCAGTATTTTGGGGAATTCTGCTACTACATTGATGGCGCAATAGTACGAGAGACAAGCGGGCGAAAGGGCTCAGTAAATACTATGATCACATTCCAAGGGATAGCCTAATACACTGCTCTTGGTTCGTTTTATTTATTAAATTTTTCCCATCTGCTACGACGCGGAAGTCATCGAAACCGAACATGGAATTATGCAAAATGTCATATTTTATTGCAGCCTACTTTAGTTATGAGTTGCCTCCCCCCGGTATATCAGAAAAGGTTAGGTACGTAACTGCAGTCGTTCCGATTTGGCTGTAACAGCTGTTTACTCATCTTCATCAAAACTGATAAAATTCTGATGCTCTGCCGTCAATCCACAAATCGGAACCGTCATAAAATGCACTCATGCGCTCGGCTACACTATGGAGCGAATAAGAATCCTCAGTCATACACCACACACGCACAGACACAAACGGCAAGAAAAGGCTTAGAAAACTTCGCCAATCCACTGGACTGATTGACGCTGAAGATGGGAAAGGTTTCGGGAATTCATTCGTGATGGTTGTCATCGAGATCACAATCCTTAATATATTTTTTTTTGTCTTGGTCCTTTCTGTTGAACCTAAAAGCAAACAAGCCTTTAGTGGACTTAACCACCTTGTGGAGTTTTTTCGTCGGTTGGTCAACCGTGGGTGAAAAAAGAAAAAGCCCGTGGGATGAAAAGGTCCACTTTGTTGAATAATGTGAGCAGATGCCGTTCCTTTGCTGCCGCTTTTTCGATAACCGTTCCAAGTCGCCTTTGCCAAGGTTCATGTGTTTGGGTGGGCCTGTTTGTGTTTCCAGGAGCCTATCGGCTTTTTTGACCGATTTTTTCCCTCTCGGGGACGAATTTTAGATCGTGTCACGGTATTTGGACGTTTTTCAGCCAGCATTCCGGGCAAACGGTCTCGTATGCCAGGAATGCAAATACGGTCGTGAAATTCGACAAAATATTTATGAGTGGAATGATGTTTTCCTTTGTTTTTTTCCTTGTGCCGTTCAATGGCTCTTGCGTGCAACATGAATGTCGCTTCTCGCTTCACCATTTCATACGGACGAAGGACGAACTGTTCAGTAATGAAATTGAAAGATAGATTAAAGTGTCAATTTTTAGCAAGTTGCACAGGGCGATATCCGATTGGAACAATCCGTCTCGCTTTACAATTTCTGGCCGGCACAGATGTTTCATTTACATCATCATTCAAATCATTGTGCTCGATATTAATTCATTCCCATGAAAACGGCTCCGGCATGTTTAGGCTGTATCTTTCCGCAAACAATACCCCCC
>JAOEFI010000003.1:12321365-12334058 GCA_034621735.1 Anopheles plumbeus
CGGAATATGTGAAACGGGTGCCGGCTACCGGGACTATAAGCTGAGGACTTCCGCCGGCCCTAGAACGGGAACGGCCCTCCTCTTTTCTTTTTTGTTAGCCCAGAAGAATCTCGTCCTTATCAGTTGGGCACAAAAACACACGCCCTGCTTTCCGTGCTCGGCCTGCAGTCGTTAAAATTTCATTATACACCCAAATGCTGGCCGCGAGCACATTTGCCTTCGCTGCCCGCTCCCGGAGCTCCTTGGAGCGACTCATCTTGGCACCTCCCCTCGGGGAAGTTTCGGCTGCGTGCTACATACAGGCGTGCCGTCGCATACGCCTAGTTTAATCGCATGCGGGGAAAAATGGGGACTAACATTCCCGGCGCATTCCACGAACGTTTTCCAAGGGGCCACTGACTCTGTGGCCACTAGTACAGACCAGTCTGCACTGCAAAGTTAGTTAACCGTTCTACCACTCCTACACGGCATGAGAATACCTTAACAATCCTTCGCCCAGACTCGATTCGCTGGCGGCTGAGTGGACCGTTGTTTGCTGACCACGTGACCATCCCGGCGGCCCTTCTAAGGCAAACGTTTTGCGGCGGATTGCTGTCAAAGCGATTCACACACCACACCGAAAAGACTCCTGGTGGGTTGTTCCACGTGCAATTAGAGCAAAATCTCTGCAGGGGCTCGGTTTGTTCGTGTTGTGTGAACACCATGATCATATTCGGAGTATCTCCTTTTTTTTTTTGTTTAACATGATTATCAGCTTTGCAAAACCTTTCAAAATTATATGTTTTCTATTTGAAAAAAAAAACATATCAAACTGCATCTATTCTAGCGCCATATCAATCAATCTTGTAGATTGTTGGGTACACGTAATCTTTCCACCTTCATTAGCGACGGCAGGATAATTTATCATCTTTATCTGTTAACCACCCAACGACAAATTCGACGTACGGTAAACATAACCTACCACAACACTCTGTGACCGACATCGCAAAGCCTGCAACGTCGCAGTCACGGTGTATTTACGCACAGCGTACTCCGTATGATTTACTCCGATTTCCAGAGCAGCCGGCCCAGCATCCCCATCAGCTCCACGAATCTGCCATTTTGCTTTTGCTTTCGCTGAGCGGCCGCGGTCGAAGCGAGAAGTCGGTGAGTACCCACAACACGCGCTCGAGGTGAGTTCGTTTGTTGATGGCGCTTCCCGCCTCGTGGATGCTGTGGAAACGATTGTTTTGTGGTTTCCTGCATTTTTGTGTTTCGCCCTCGCTAAAGCTGAGCATTGCATAAGTCTCCGGGGTATTGCTTCGAAGCTTTATGCTGACTGCACTGGAAGGGACAGACGGGAAGTTGGGGCCGGGAAAATTTGCAAACGATTCGTGTTCGGTGCGTGCTAGGAATAACTGAGCCCTTAAATATATTCTAGCATTTACAATAAATAAGTCTATAAACGCCGGAATGCCGATGCATGAAATAATACGTACATTGATTTGAGATGTGTAACAAAATCTTCACGCGGAGTAAAACTACTCTTATGTTACCGTGTAAAGTTTTTCATGGTAAATACGTATGATCAAATGGTATGCAAAACGGCCAAAGGCGAAACCACCAACGTTCACCGAGCGTTGGATTAAAATAAAGCTCTCCATTAGAATTGACAGGTGCAGCTAAAGTATCTTTGCCCTTGTGTTTTTTCTACCAACTTTTTCCCCGGCCAGACTCTTGATTTCGCAGAAACACAATCAGCCAACAACATCATTTTTCCATCGGAATCAGACGAAAAATAAACTCACCATCCGCCGCCGTACGGTAACAGTGGGTTGTTTCACACAAAATGTTGTTTTTCGCGTCCCTTTTTTTTTTTCCTACCGTCCGATTGCTCCGGGTCAGTTCATACATTCAATTAAATCTAGCATTCGGTTTGGTCTGGATATGGATTTTTCGTGTGCTTTTACGAAGAGGCGTGTGTGCGCAAACAAAGTGGAATAGGGGAAAAAAATACAAAATACAAGTCAGGATACATATTGCACCGAAAACATGAACACAGTGCTTCGGGGCATCCTAGTGCACGGTGGAAAACCGGGATTGACCGGAAAATGAAGGACGAGAGAAATGTAAACGTCCTTTTCGAGAGTGACCGGAAAAATCAATACACAATTCAGGAGCACTTTTGTTCCAGCTGTTTTGAAAGCACTTTAACTGTGCAGAATGAATTTGATTCCTTCAGATTATAGTCACCAATTTACTAGCCGATTGTGGCAATCAATTATTCAAATCAAATCTGTTTGCACGCACCAATATTTCCAATAAATTAGTAAATTAATTAGTTTGATAAATAATGCGAACCAGAGCTTTGTGACTACGATGTCTTCCCAAGATTTTCCAACTCTGCAGGTACAAAATGCTGCGTGCCATCTCAAACCCCGATTCCTCAAAAATAGAAAAACGGTCATCCTTTTCGCTTCTCGGCAAGCTTTCCCTTTCCAACCCGCCTAGCGCCTGCCGCACACTCGTTCGTCCTAGTGCCCAATGGCCTGTAGTATATGCCGGTCCGTACGATACTGCGCGAGTGTGAAGCTACCCAACTACGATGGACGGTTATAATTTGAATAATTGATTTATCTCCGATTTTCTCAGCGCCTCGTAATTTGTTAACTTTCTGCCTCGTTCCGTTAAGGTCTATCCATGCCGGATCCCCGGTTCACCGTAGAAACCCCTTTTCCGCTTCCAAAGCGCAAAAAGATCCAGAGTGGCCCTACATCACACCAGCACCGGGTAGGGGGAAAACTTTTTGCCCACACCAGACCGATCACGGACACGTGGATGTATATTTAATTTGAATACCAAAACAGTCGACTTCATTTCGGACGCGATAAAGTGACAGGCTGCAGATTGTCCCCATTTCTTAAACGCGTGCAACTCACTGGAAAGATACGGTGATGATTCAGCCGGCACGGCACGATCGTATCCAGCAGGAGGGACGACCCACGAGACCGCGCGGCCGTACGACATTTGGAACCGGTCAATAATCATTAGCAAATGGGCCACTGGCGCTACCCACCGACGATCCAACGAATGTTTGCGCATAATTGAATTCGGCCAATTCCACAATAAAGTCATTCGTCAAGCGTCTTTTCCGTCCTGGAACGTCGTATCGGAAAACATTTCAATTTAAAACGCATCGAAACCGGGCGAACCATCCCCGCACGGAGACTGGTCACCGTGGAAACTCATTTCATGGCACGTTAGCAGCGAGCTTCACCGAGTCGGCGGCTGGCAGTGAATATTTTCAAAACGCCCCCGGCACGCGAATGTGTTTCGGCTTCTGTTCGGCTAGAGAGCTTCATTATACTTTTTTCCTGCCCGGCGGGTCAGGGGAGCAAGCGCCCAGAGTTCGGCCGGTGGAGATGGCCAATTTCCCACCTCAAATAAATGGCCACTTCCGAGGCCGCCCTCACCACCGGCGGCGCGTTAGCATAGCGGAAAAAAAGGCCGATAAAAGTGAATTCCCGTCCAAGCGGCCCACCGGGTGGCGAATGATTTCTCACACATTTGCTATTTGTCCATTTTTCCATTTTCCGACACCATCTCGGTCTGCTTTGGCGGGTGCGCGTTGTCTCGCTTTCCTCGCGACCGCATGGTCCGGCTGGCTGGCCTGGCTGGCGCAACGAAGGTGTTGGTGGCGTTCAAGCAGGCGGAACAGTGGTCCAAAATCAACAACAATTAGCGCCCTATCGCGATGGAAAGAAATGAAGAAATTCTTCTTCATCGGTCGACCGCATCGTCACGGACGCACTCAATGGTAGTGTTTTAGCTAGGGAAACGAAATTATGAACCGAAAATTAACTGTCGATACCAGTTTTCCCGAATGCATTTCGGATGTAATGATGTACCATTCGAAGGGTTCAACCGGGAAATACGGGTGGGGCGATAGTTAAGGGAGTGTGCTGTATCTCATCCAAACTTAAAATTCCAAGCAGAAAATATTGTTGTCCCTCCATTGCACAGAGAAGAATCAAACTCCATTGTTTCCAAACTATCAAAACATTGGGAAACATACATTTCCTTTCATTCGTACATGTCGTCAACATTTCACCACTAATGGAAAATTCTCCAATAATTTATGTTTTACATTGAACCGAAAGTTACTCAAGACGTTGTTTATCTGATTCCGAGTTGATATCATTTCCCCAAAACAACGCCGTCATTAATCAAAATGCCCTCAAAACTCAAAGCGTTGCCCGCTGGCACGGTGAAAGCGTCCGGGAGAGCAAGAGAAACACCCCGCGGGGCGACAGTTTTCCGCTTCCCGTGTGGAGCACAGATTGCAAAACGAACAAAAGTACCGATGACATGAAGCAGCGAAAAGAATGGACGAGATTATCGCGTGCTGTATTACCTAACGGGGGCAATTAACATGGAAAGGAAAACTACGGTTGTCGGAGGGAGAGAGAGAAAAAAAACCTCGAAAGAAAGGTTCACTTTAAATGGGATCACAGTTTGATCGTCGAAATCAGCCCTCTCTCGCTGTGCTTCCATCTCTCCGCACGGCCATAAGGTGATAGACGGAAAAAAGCCACGAAAATTAAAGACACCATCCCGTGTTCGTTCAGCCCCTCGGGAGTCTCTCCGAAGTGGTCGCTGCCATTGCCACCGTTTCACTTTCGTTCGTGTTGCCAACGCAAATGGTATTTATTGTCCCCGCCGGACACGCACCGGTTAGGAGGGGCCAATTCCCAGCTTCCGGAGCCACTCCCCACTACCAGAAGGGACCGGCTTTGAGTGACACTGGCCGCGCACACCACCAAGCTCTCGGCGATCTCATGGCAACGGTCCCGGCTTAGTAATGCGTGAGATTTCCATTCCGCGCCTCCAAGCGGCCAACGACCTTCGGATCATTAGCGGTCTTGATCTTGTTTGCCGCTTTATTTGTGCTCTCGCGCGGGGTCTCGTTTTCACGTTTTCTCTCGGCGGCCTTTCTTCAGCGACACCCCGCGGCCCCCACGAGCGGCGGCAACATGTTCCAGGCTAGGTAGGGTAATGATTTGATTGTATTTCTGCATGATCTGTCTTCTTGCAGAGTTTCGGGAGCAAGTTGCAAGTTTAACAATTAGGAGTCCGCATGGAAATGTGTGTACCAGAGAGTTTTTTTTTAATTTAGGTTAAATGTCAGAACCACCAGTAGCATGCGTAAGATGTTATGAAAAATTAGTTGAATGGATGTAATGAAAAAACTAATTACTTCATTCGCCCCATCATATTTTTTTGCATAACTAGATTATAACCTTAGTTGGGGAAAAAGTTGTCTAGGATACATTGAAAAAACAATACGCACAGTAGAAGGATTTGTGTATGCGCTATCTTTTACTATCGCGCTATAATTATCCAATTAATTGCGTCAGATAGTTGCTTAAACTAATTAGAGACTGTTTTTGCTGTTAGAAAATCTCTGCACGTTAGCATCAATGGTTTTTACTGCCCTACAAGTTTGATCAGCGCTAACAATTTACGGTTCAGTGTCGCAAAAATGTGCATCCTCGGCGGGGTCCAAAGCGGTTCGGTAATCGCGGTCCACTTCCATAAATATAACACACGTAACCAACTTTATCATGACTTCCAACATTCTCCAGCGTGATCTTATATAATGATTAGGCCGCTGTAATAAGCGCCGTTAAGCGTCGGCGCGGATGCTGAACTATCAATTGCACGGCTTACGTCTCTAAAACGGAAGTTCGAACAAAAATGCTTCCACAAAGGTCATAAATGAATCACCTCATTGTAGCTACCCTGCCAAATAGACGCAATGATCGGTAGCTGTTTGGTGCGCGGACTTTCGGGGCTGCTTATTCTCCGATTCAAGGAATTCGGCGCGGAAAATGAATCGTTCGGCATATAATTCATTTATTACGACTTTCAGCCACACTTCAATAAATCACGCCTCATTGTTTCTTCCTTTCACCCTTCGATTGCATCGTTACTTCTCGCCAGTCTATTATTATTTGTAAAAGGTGCCTTTAAACGGTAAACCAAAAAATTCGAATCGATGGAAGATTGAGTGGAAAGCGGCCGTTCGCAGCAATGGAAGCTAATTACTAATCTGTCTCCAATTCCTCTTCATTGCCGATGGAGCACTTGCAGCGGCATCGTCGCAGAGATACAAAAGGTGCACGAAAAGTGCTTCTACTGGGTTTTTTTTTTCAATCGTCAAGCATTGTAAAACAACTGCAGCGCACCGAAGGGAAATGTTTTTGTTTTCCTCTATCCAAACCGCCAACGGAGGCCAATATAAGACAAAGCCGACCAGGACCGATCATCAACGAAATCAAAGTGCCAGCCGCAGTGTTGAAGCTAATGAAAGTGAAACTTGCGAACGGTTTTTTCTTTCGGCCACTGCCGCCTCTGCTGCCTTTTTTTGAATTGAGAGCTGTAAAAGTGCGTGTAATATCATTCAATGGTATGTTTTTTTTAAACCTCACAACGTTGGTCCCGATCGAAGTAAGCTGCTCATCAACATACACGGAGCCAGCATTTTTTTGCAAATTTACAATTTCTTAGGTCGTACCTCGTTTGGCTGAAGTTATCGGGAAAACTTGGCAGGTAAGAGATGTTTATTCAATTCATTTGGTTCTCTACCATTCGAAATTACTCAAACATACCTCGACCTTGTTGATGTGAAGAAAAACGTGTAGACCTACTAAGCACGTTGAACTTGTATGTTCTCAAACAATGTGATTATTAAGATGGGAATGCATAAACACATCAGCGCCATTCGGATGGAATCCATAACGTTGTGACGGCTATTTCCACGTCAAACTTCTATGTTGGTTCAGGCCTACATGCCTAGAGGTTCCATTTGCACATTTTCGCATATATATTTTGGGAGTTAAAACAAAGTCGACCTCTTCCGTATTCCTTGGATACCAAGCATTTTATTATGCCACACTACGTCGAATTATCATAAAACTATCGTGCTCTGTCTGTTCAAGTTGTTGTAGATGCATGTTATGCGTTTTTAAATGTTTGCGACTCTGGACATGAACGATACAGGTAAATAGAATCCCAAATTGCTGTAGCTGCTTTACGTATCGCTTTTCCAAAGCTTTATCGTTTTATCGTTCTCGAGCGCAGCGGAGGCGATAATGTTCTCTGTCGGGTGGCACGCGGTACAGAGCACCGTGTCGGTGTGCCCCTGCAGTGTCTGTACGATCTCCTTGCTCTGCAGGTTCCAGATATACACCATGCTATCCTCGCTACCCGACACGATCCACTTTCCGCCGGTGACGGAGAAGTTGGCGAAAATGCAGTACTTTTCGTTCCGATGGCCAGTGTATGTCTTCAGGCACTTGCCCTTGGAGTAGTCCCACAGTTTGAGTGTGTTGTCGAGCGTGGCCGCGAGGATGTACTTCCCGTTGGGGGAGAACTTGACGAACGAAACCGGCGGATTGTCATCGTCAATCAGCGTCTTCAGACACTGCCCGCTGGCCGTATCCCAGATGCGGCAAAGCCCGTCGTAGCTCGACGAAACGATCAGAGAGCCATCGCGATTGAAGTGTACCGCCGAAACCGGGTCGGAGTGTGCGGGGAGCGTCTTCAGACACTTGCCCGTTCGAACGTCCCAAATACGCACCGATTCGTCAAAGCTGCCTGATACGATAAGGTTGCTCTGCGGATTGAAGTTGCAGCAGAATACATAGTTGGTGTGCCCCTTCAACGTCTTCAAACATTTGCCAGAACTAAGTTCCCATATTTTCAGCGTCTTGTCATCACTGGCCGTCACAAGTAGGCGACTATCACTCGACCACGCCACATCGCTAATACCAAGTTTGTGTCCAGACACCGTTTTCTCGAACTTTCCGTCGTACGCGCCCCAGATTTTGATCAGTTTATCGGCAGCTGCAGAGGTGAGCATCCGTTTAGTATAAACAAACTTTCTAGGAAGGGCATCCAGTCATACTTACACGAACTCGCCAACCATTCCCCGTTGGGGCTAAACTTTACCGCTGACACTGCCTTCGTGTGTCCGGCAAGGGTAAATTTAAGGGTGTAGTTTGGTTTCTAATAATCGAAAAATATACTAAGTACGAAGCATTTTCATTATTGCACACTGAGTCTCGTTCTTACCACCGATAGCGACTGCCGGTTTTGGCTGGATGGCGTGTGCTGGCTTTGTGACGGCGGCGGTGCATTCTGTATCGGGGTTGGTATGTGGATCGGGTGGCCACCGTGGCCAACTGGCCCACCGAGAGGAACCATGGTTGAGTACAGTCTAGAGCCTTGGTAGAACTAGGAGGACTAGGACAGTCTAGAGCCTTGGTAGACCTAGGAGAACTAATTATGTTTGCGGCTGCTATTTTGCTCCACCCGGAAGATTATTCCGGCTTCAACCGGACAAGGGCCTGACAGTAAGATGCAAATCTACAAAAGCAGTGAGTGATGAAAGCTCAAATGGGTAAAAAAATCAACGAGACACACGTTGGCACGATTTTTTATATCGTTTCACAACACTTTTCGCGATTTTCTTTACTTGTTTAGTTGCAAAGATGCTTCACCCAAACATTGCTTTGTAGTTCGCGTCTTTTCTGCTGTCATGGCAGTGCTGCCAACTTGTGGAATGTATGATGTACTAAAATGTGTTCTAAAAAGTTAATTTTTTTTCTCACAAGCAAAGAAAACTTTGTTTACTAAACATTACAAAAACTTTGTTTTTGATAAACACCTCTAACGTTTTCATAACCTGTCGTTGGGAATAATGCAATTCAATGTTTTAACTCACCGTATACACATGCTTGCATGACTTGGGCTTTGTAATTTCTTTTTTTATTTACATAGCGTTCGTAACAATTGTTGCAATCTACGATGTTGACCAGAACCGGACCTGAATTCGCCAGTTGTTATTGTTGTTCTACTTTCACGTGTTGAACTTGTTTGATGTATTCAATCGAACTGCTATTCAAATTTTGACGAATTAGTTTACTGCTTCTCCTATTGCTCTGTTCTCTTCCTATTTCTTTTCAAAGGTGTAGTGGGCCTTTCCTTCGTTCGGGTACTGTTTCGCCAGCACCGGTCGGAACATCTTGTAGTCTTCCAGCCAGTAGTAGACCGCAAAGCAACCAGTCATGACGCCCAAAAATGCCAACCAGTATGTCTTCGTCGAGTAGCGTAACGGCTCAGCCGATCCAAATCGATCCTCCGACCAGAAGTCGGTTTCAGCGTGGAGCTATAATCGACAAAAGTTGAAAGCAATACTTCCAGACTGGTAATATGGAAAGCACAATTGATTCTCACTGTGTCATGAAGATTTCTCTTCAGCTCCGGAAAGTCGTATGGATAGTAGGGGTCACGCGCTTCAACTGGCAAATCCGGAAGTTTCGGATAGTCACCGTAACCGAGGCCATCGTCGGGATAGGTCTGATATTCCGCAGGACTTATTCCGTACTTTTTCGCCGCTGCCAAACGCTCCTTTTCCGTTTCGGGATATTGGCCAGGCTTAAAGTCTTTGTTCCAGCCATCTGCAACGAAAATAGTGGACAAACAATTCGTTAGATTCTGACCGAGGGCATACCGGACGAAACGTAAACAAATCGGGACGATTTTGCGTCGCGAATGACAGCTCCTCTGCAGTCTGGTTCTGTCCGGAGTTACGTAAATTCCGCAGAGCCTAAACACAGCATTGGCACCACCACGGCAAATACACCCATCCACAATTTGAATGCTCGCTTGCAATACTCACGGTTTCTCACGCTAATATAGAGGATCGACGGGTTTCGATTCGTAATTTGGGCTGCTAATTTGATACCCTTGATCAATGCTGCCATCTTTTAGAAGTCGGAGCAGAAGAGCAAAGATAAACTTCACCGCAGGCAGACAGTTTGACAACCAGACTCTGACGTAGGTACAAAGTAAATTCGAAGATGTCGGTTGCCCTTTGGAAACGTCATTAGGCAGACCAGGGTTCGCTGCAGTCTTTGTACAGCCGTTGTGCCGTTCGGACGTTAAGAGGCAGGCTTGCGCTCGCTGCGCGGTACGTGTTCCGGGTGCCCTGGACAGGGCGATTACCTGATTGTGTAGAGGGAAAATTTGTACTATTAACAATCTATCCTTTGTTTAATGAGCTACTTTTTGTGGCATCTGTAAGCCTCACGTGTTTTGCTACTTTCACGAAGTAGAACAAACTTTGGAAAAGGAACTAAAAGTTTACAGTTGTCGAAACTCTAGAAGATTCTAAAATCATTGTTTACGGATCATCTCTCGCCGACAGTTTATAAGGTTTAAAATAATAGCTACATTGTCTATCATTTTAAATCCGTTTGATAGCCTCTGTGAAGCATAACAAACTATGCGTCCTGGATGATTTGTTTCCTTTCCTTCGACAATAGTTTTGTACCACACGAAGACGCTGAAAATGACAATTTAACTGTCATCCTGGCTGTGTACATATTTATTTCTAATCCCTTCTTTTCTGCAGTCTCAAGTTTCGTAACATACGGTGCCCGCGAAGGACGACGAGGACGTGTGGTAGCTGTGTAGATCATCGGCATCCTTTCGGTGAACTGCCCAGTCGTGTGTTGTAATGTGAAACGGAAATTGAAAGCAACCCTTGCAGGAATCGGTTTGAGGTTCCAGGAAAATAACGAGAAGACAAATGTGGTCCCAACCGGGTAGGAATCGTGCAATCCGCTGTGCCTAATTCAGTACATGTGATGTGTAGTGTACATGTAAAGCTAAAGTTCAGGTTCTGAATCGACCCAGGAGTGAGTGAACGCGACGAAAAACCCAATTTATCATTCGCGAGGCGCAGACTCTTCCTCTCATTCGCAGCTGAACTTCAGCGAATCCTGACGCCAAACATGATATCCAACTACTCGGAGCTCATTTTCATCTGTGCCATCATCTTGATGCCAATTTTCTACGAAACGTCCAGTCGTTTTCGTTACTACTTCAAATTCGCCGTGTACTATGGTGTGGTGATGCTGAACTCCTTGCTGCTGATACCCGTCCTATGCCTGCGGCCGTGCAATGTGCGGAACCTAGTGTAAGTAGTCGGTCAGACGGCCTAAGGTAATGCTTCTAGGCTGTTCCTTTCCGATGGCCTTCCACAACACATGCAACCAAATGTCAAGTTTTCCCTTGATTCCCACATACTCGTACACACATTTTTCCTGCACCGAGAGAGGGATTCTATACATGATTGTATAAGGCACGTGGGTAACAATTAAACATCAACATCAAGGACCAAGTCAGGGGAGTAAAGGGAACAATATCGATATTCTGCTGCTACAAGAGTCGTTTTAGAATTTTGAAATGCCTATTCGGTTTTGCTTAAAGTAAGCTAAGAGTTGAATAGCAATAGAGGTTCTTGGTTTGTGATTTGTACGCAGTCACATTTAAAATTAAATTAGACAGAGGTTTATAACGACAAAGAAGTTTTACAGTACAGTATACAGAAGTATTACAGTCCAAACACTCCTATGATTCCGATTCAATTATCGATAAAACTTCATGACGAATGAAAAAATTGTTTATTTTTGCTTTTAATACTTCACTGCTCTTTTCCTATTTCGGTACCCCGGTTATTAATTGCTTACGATGTACACGTCCGACCTTATCGATTCATTTGTTTGCCGGCATTATGTATCGTTTGTCTATCCATTTAAAGCAAAACGTAATCGTCTTAAATCTTATCATGCTCCCTGTCAATTTGGCATGATTTACCATACCATTTAACCGTGAATGTTTAAGTCGCGATTAATCCTTAACCATTTTTGTTGGGTTTAATTTACGATTTTCTGACTGCCACCCCTGCCATAATCTAGTAGGGTCTTGAAGGGCCTGACACTTTTTTTTACAAAAACGAGAAGCTTTTCAACAAGTTGAAAGATTGAATTTAAATCAAATGATTCACATTCACAGGAAAATTGAAGGCAATAATATGCACCTCTGTGGTGTTGGGATTCAAGCCAGACGGTGTGTTTGTTGAGTCAGGCCCCCCTTATGTTTACGCTAATATCCGGAGTCAAAAAAAACTCGCGTTTGCGCTCATGGACGCCATTTACGTACGTACGCACCGGCATTGCCTAGAATGTTATACGTGAAAGATGTTTTTGCCTCCAACGGTACGCAAGGTGAAAACTGGCAGTTTAAATTCATTAGGTTAAGACCTTGCACTAGGAAAAAGGGATCTACTATGAAACGTACCAGTTTGATATGTTAACCATAGCCACACTGACACGTTTCAATGGAAACAGAGTAGAAAATAGACAAAAAACGTAGTAAACTGTCACGTTGCTCCGTATCGGAGATAAGTTTTTCTTGTTCCTTTTCGTCCACTCGTCCACGGCATCCACATCTTATCGTCGTCTGCAAAAGCCCGTAATGCAATGAATCAGCTTATTGATACGGCTTCGTGGAGGGTGGTGGCACATGTAGGGAAATGAAACAGTATGAATCTATATGAGTACCTTTTACTGCACATTGTATCTGTGCTTGGCGACATTGCAATCTTCAGCCACTCGAGTGCTGCTGGACCACATTTTAGTTATCAATTTTTCTACTCCCTCGTTTTCGGTAGTAAAGGGTGAACGACGTAGATAATGGGACGTTGTGGGGGATTCCATTCTTGGGCCGAGACCACTTGTTTACATATGGCAACTTGAGAGCGCCAAAAGGTAAATTGCTGCACATGTTTCACCGACAGCAAAT
>JAOEFI010000003.1:12334158-12357938 GCA_034621735.1 Anopheles plumbeus
CGAGACCACTTGTTTACATATGGCAACTTGAGAGCGCCAAAAGGTAAATTGCTGCACATGTTTCACCGACAGCAAATATTTACCTTGCAGTGCATGCCAGTTTGTCCGTGTGTTTGAAATGCTTCAAAATAAGACACACACAATTCATTCAGCCCCGCGGATAATGCTGATCCCCCTGATAAAGTTGTAACGGGACGTTATCGTGCGGGACCTTTTTTTGCACCAACACGCACAGTCATGCACCCATTTCCAGTCATGATCATCAAGCAGGGAGAGAGATTGCCCTTGCGCGCCATAATAATAATAATAATAAGAGATGAGACAACAGCGAAAAGCCAATTAATAAACAGTGCCGGCCTCCATTTGTCTGTCCCGCGGTTGTGGGCGACGAGCATTGCCGGCTGAATCGCTGCAAATGTTCCTTCACCCGATGAATGATAATGTTTCCGCCGTAACTTCATTGTTTTTGCTTCTCCGCGTCGTTCTAATGCTACGTTCGTTGAAGCACCATTGCGTTGCAGACCAAAACATGGCCCTCCGCGTGGTGGAGCTCACTCTGGTGGAGGCGCACGCGACGACGATCGCGCGCACTTCGCGCTCCTCACTTTCTCTCTCGATTCGACAAAACCACGCGGCGGCGAGGCGCTGACTGAGAAGAGCGCGCGTCGTCGTCCCTCACGATCGCGACGAACGGACGAACGTTTATGAGGCACATTTACGCTACACGCACCAATGTTGGTGAAGCAGCGTGTGTTTACTCAATTCAGTTCAATTAGCTTAAAGTGCCGCGATCGCTGCTGGACTAACATCAACGCATGGACTAGGACGATGCTGGGAAAAGGCAAAGCATCGCAAGAAAGTCAAGACACAACGTGAGCATCCCGTTGAGATCATACTAGCATTGTATGGGCCCTGTGATACGACGAGCTTGCATTACTTTTGCTGCGACTTGGCGTTGGTGTTGGTACAAACCCAGGAAACCTACGGTATTTCATTGATAAAAATTACTGTAGAAAATTGTCCTCTAACTCATTTTTTTCGGAGGAACCATTTACCGGACGCTCTGCAACGACGGATACCGCCACATATATGGATCGAGACATTCTGTCAAGGCCATGGTAGCGAAACAGTGATACGTGGTGTACATGCATATTACAGTTTTAAATCACCTCGCGTCTCTATGACGTAGGTTCATTAAAGTAACATGGACTCCATCCACATCTTTTTTATCTGTGCCAGAAAGTAAGCTAGTGCAAAAAGGAATTCATCTATGAAAGATAGATTTTTTAGCTGGGATCAATCCTAATTTTTATCAGGCCAACGAGCTTCTCTCCTTGTAACAGAACAGTGTTTAACATCAGTTATGCAAAAGTATGATGCAATATTGTCACCAAAAAAATCAAGTTAATTAAAAATAATTTCGAAGGCGAAATTACTTCTGAATTTTAATCAATGGATTATCGCGTCTTCGAAACACAACTGCACTGCTGGTGCCGAATTCAAAGAGAGAGAATTCTTGCTACCAAGGGAGAATGCTATCCGATTCCATATATAAATATTGTCGTCACGGCACCGTCAAATTAGGAGAAGAGCCTATAATCCAAAAAGCCGAAACAGCGGAAACGCGAAAGCTGATAAGGCTATTTAGACAAGTTATCGTTTGGTATGCCAATTTATCAACTGAATCCCGACTGTTGTGCGCCCCGTTTCCCGGCGTCCCTGATAAATGACGTATGGCTCCGGTGTGGACTCTGGACTCTTTAGACTGCCGGGAGAATCTACTTTTTCCGATACGCTCCATATCCGAGCCCATGGAGTGGTGGCATTTTTAAATAAATGTCTAATGAACAACTGACTTTTTAACCGGGAAAAAGATTGGAGACCCAAAATCCAACAGGCAGCACGTTGTGTCTCCCTTATCTTTTTCGTGAACAATCTTATCGATCCTCACCGCGGATACATTATACCATGGTTCTATCACGTTATCCAAATTTGAATGCACCGATCTACCTCAATCGGACCTAATGCGAAGTACATCGGGACACTTAATGGTTATTCTTTTCCACGGGTAAAGCGCGACCTGGGGTTAGTAGCAAATGATGTCATCAATGCGCCCCCAAATATATTCTAATCTACCTTAACCACAATACCGATTAACGATAATCCGATTCCTTCTCTCGTGTTTTGTCACAGGAAACGACATCTAAAGTATCATCGTTAAGATTCTAATTTTAATAAGACCATTTAATCTTGAATACATATGTATCGCCTAGCATTATTTCGCGGATGGTATCCGACCGAAGGTTACTGTTCGTGTCGCTAGACGCTGAAAAGTGTGATTCTCCCCACGTAACGCCATCCGTTTGATTGGATGTTCGTTTTTTTTAAACGCATGCCAACCGTCGAATCACTGCAAAGATGTGACCGACTGATCTGGGTCAAGGGAAATGCTACTTGATTCTAGCGGAAAACGGGTTTCGTCAGTTCTACTCGGCAAAGTTCTAGGTTGTTTTTTTTTCTCGCGAGATATTTAAGTCTCGCGTCAAGTGCGTGACTGGCGTTGAAAATGCAGTTTCGAAGTAGTCTGGTCACTTACCTTTCTCCAGTGACCGCAATGTCAAAATGCGTTAGCTTTGCATTTCGCTTACAACGCTGGCCTGCTTGTCATGTGTACAGCACGGAATTCTAATGCTGTTGTCCTCAGTCCTCAACATCGACCTGCCTGGTGCTGCTAACACAGCGCATACAAACATAACGAGGTGTTACCCTGACCCGTGCAAAATGTCACCAAGCACCGTCAGTGCATGTGCACCCGGTGAACCGGCCACGTGGTTGTGCTAAACGATGGCAATCGCCCGCCTCCATTAGAGCCTCTGATCGCACCCAGATAACGCCATCCTAAATGCACACAAGAACGTTCTTTCGGGGTCTACCAGGATTGGACACACGACACTGACCGCTCAGAACGAGTGGAATCTGACATTTACGCACCTTGTGGACCTTGAGCCACATTTTCTAGCATCGACCATATCGTTTGTATTTCGCGTTAATTACGTGCCAGCTTGTCGTTTCTGCCATATGTCCTAATTGTATCTGTTTCACTTTTTCTCTCTCTCCTTTATTCTTCGCAATATTAGATTAGCTAGCAAGTTCTGCCGCGTCGTGTCGCCGATCATCAGCATAAAATGGGAAGTCCGAGGTGCCGAACACATGGGAAGGGACCGGGCAATGGTGATGGTAGCGAACCATCAAAGCTCGTTGGATATTCTGGGTAAGCGGTAGCGACTTTCATCATACACGGCAAGGATTCGCTTGATTTCCCCCACCTCTCGCCGTAGGAATGTTTGATTTCTGGCATCTGATGGACAAGTGCACGGTGATCGCCAAACGGGAGCTCTTCTTCGCCTGGCCATTTGGGCTGGCCGCCTGGCTGTCCGGTCTAATTTTCATCGATCGCCGGCACACCCAGCGAGCCCAGACAGCCATGAACGAGTCGACCGATATGCTCATCGAGAAGCGCATCAAGCTGTGGGTTTTCCCCGAAGGGACCCGTCGAACGACGAACGAAATACACCCATTCAAGAAGGGCGCCTTCCACGTGGCCGTACGGGCGCAGCTGCCGATTCTGCCGGTCGTCTACAGCTCGTACCACACGTTCCTGGACGATCGGAGCAAGGTGATGAGCCCGGGCCACGTGATCGTGACCGCGCTGCCCCCGATTGAAACGACGGGACTGACAAGCGACGACATTCCAGAGCTGATCGAGCGGACGCGCAACGCGATGATCGAAACGTTCAAAGCCACGACGAAGGAGGTAGAAAATCGCTTCAATTTGAGTGGTCACGCCGGGCCCCGGTTGACCGATGCCGTCCCACCGGTGGCGTCAAAAGACGACCGCAAAGTGGCACGGAAGGTGCGGCACGAACCAGCAGGTTCTTACAGACTCATTGAACCAGGTTCGCGAAAGGCTGGATCACTGCTCGGTTGCGATGCGTCGCCCATCAAGGAACCGACGGCCTACCGACGGAAGGATGTACAACGAGACTAGTGGGTCATTACAGGCCGGAATGTTTCCCAAGAAGAGATTTCGTACATGTTTTTGTTATATTGTTTTTTTTTTGCACTAACAGTAACGCTATAAGACTTGTTTTACGAAACATGGAAGACGGCGTGTTTTCCATCCGCGGGCGGAACGATAGTTGTATGTACCCGCTTTGTTAGCGCAATATTTGAACTGCTGTTGAGATACTCCCAGAAACTGTTTGTCCATTTGAAGGTTTATTACGAAAAGCCGCTCCTGGCGGTTGCGGCCACGATACTTCCGGAGCCATGTTCTAGTGGAAATCGAATCATTTGTTGCTCCTAGAGAATTGCAAGGAGGCGGAAAAAGCTTGGAAAAATTAAATAATTGGAAGCGTTGCAACAACATCTTCAAGTAGGGTGTGTATGCGTGTGCATTTCGAAATAATAACGAAGGATTCAGAGGGAGTTCGAGTGAGAGCCGACTGTGGGCCAGGGGACAGGGAGTAGAAAACGAACGAATGGATTTATTAGTGTGAATGAGAAGGGCAAAGAATAATCTAATGAGATTGAAAAACAAGATTGAAAATAGCAATAAGAAGTGCCCTCCTGTTGTGGTAGAAGAAGAGGTACGGTAAAAGCATTTTCCAAAGGGTTTTTTTAGTACTGAAATTTTGTTTTAAGTTTTAAGCAATTCACACAGGTGCGTTTAAGTTGTATTAATTTATTACGTATTTTTATCTGATTACCCCATTTAGTAGACACATCGACATTGTCGCAACGCGAAGGCGCTAAGACTGTCGGTGGGGTAATACGGTCATGAGTTATCAATTGCTATGCTGATCTCGACAAAAGTTATCGCATGCCTGTCTGATTAAATCGAAAGGGTAAAGCAGTGTTACAAATAACCTTACCAAGGCACGGATGAAGCTTTTTCAGCATCTATTACAGCTAAATATTTGGATTCGTGATCTTAATCACAAACAAGAAAAAATAAAAACGTTTATAATGTTCCATACCTCCATTGCTGTATAGAGTGCTTTTTTTTCTTCAGTCTCGTCCACACCACACGTCCAGAGGAAAATATGGAAAAAGATTAACATGTAAAGAATGTGAATGTGGTTTATGTGAACGATATTCATTACACCCTATTGATTTTCCGTGTATATTGTATTCGTACGTAATCAAGACGGACTGGCATATCGGTAATAAACAAATATGAGTTAAAAAACACACATACAATATACACAGTCCGAAATTCGCCAGCCAACTGTTTCTGCTCCCCGATATATATCTGCTATTCACTTGACAAATCTGCAAAACGCCGCTCTGATGTAATCAAGAGTATTTATTTCGACCATAGTAACTAATGAAACAATAAAGTAATACCGTACATAGCTAAACTTGCGTCGGTTTGAAGTATTATACTACCCCACGCACATGCTCCACGAACAAATTTTCGCATCTCGTACTTAACAATAGCTATTAATCTTTTTGTCATTCATCTTATGATTGACAGCGAGTATTTCTAGTAGTCAAAATGATGAAATGTTAATGGTTAATAATATCTTAAGTAGTTGAGGTAAAGGCACGTGAGGTTGGAAAAAAAGAAGGAAATACTACCAAACAACTTATTAGTGGTTGGAACCTAACGGTGGGAAATGGTTTGTTGATAGCTTACGGCCGCGGCCAGCACCCAGGAGTTCGTTGATCGAGTCTTTAGCCAACCTCATTCTTAGCAAAGATCCACGTCCTCTACCCCCAGGCATTGGAACTGTGGGTGAACACCAGGGATTACTATTGGACTCTCTTTTGATTGTTTCATGCAGTTCGGACTTATCGTCTACCTGTGGATCTTTAGGAATTCTACCCCATGGGTTCGGGCCCTGGCTAGTAACTGTCCTGCTATTGCTGCCAATGTTTATACCGTAATCTGTTGGATACGTGATGGTACTAACATTCGAGTTGGACGCGAACGTACTTCTATGGGATGAATGGCACGATTCCAAGTCCATTGTGCTTGCGACATTCCCGATGTTGGCATTCTCTGGAAGATGCTTCCCGGGTAGTATCTCAATGTTTAAATCCAGACAGCAGTTGTCTGAGACGACGAACGCCCAGCGGACGCACTGCGAAAGGGAACAATATTTTCCGTTCCCCATCTTTTCGTGGTATTCGCAACTGATATTACAAGTGTAGTCATATATATCCCTGGTGATGAGCTGCTGCAAGGCGTTGATCGTCGGAGCTCCAGTATCATCGGAAAACGCAAATATCATCGAACTTTTTTTCAAGTGGAAGAACAGCTCCGAAAGAGGGCAAACGAGAAACTCCATACTGGTGGCGTAGTCCATCAAAATATCGTCCAGCATTTTTTCCACTTTCGGCACATCTTCACGATCAGTGAAGAGCAAAGGTTTGGTTGTTCCGTTCTTGCTCAGAAACTCGCACAGTTTGATGGCAATCGTCTCGAAACTTTTTTCACCGAGCGCATTCGGCGGTATCGGAAGCTGGTGATGGTTATCCGAATGTTGCTGCGCTTCGTATGGCATTCCTCGCGGAAGTACGCCGGGATTGATGAACATATGAAACTTATCCATCACTCCTTGCTCTAGGCTGTAGCGAACGGCACCCACCTCGGCTGGAATATATCGTCCATCGGATAGGCAGCAGAAGTAGCCAAAAGAGATAAAATAAACTTCCAACTTCTCGAGCGCTACGGCGAGACAAGCAAAACAATGTTACAGTAAATTATCAATCATGTACTGCCTCCTGTGTAGCCTTACATACCTTGGTCTTGGACCGCCTTTTCAACCATCGCCACTATGCTGCTGCTGACAAGTTCGGCTTTCGACTCTCTCTCGCGTTTTTCAGCTGCGATTTGTGAGATTGGTATTCCCAGCGAGGTCAGCTTTTCTCCACGTGACATTGCTGAACCCTTCTGCTGGTTGGATTTTTCTACAAAAGGGGCCCGCTGGGTTGCATTCATTTTCTGCAAGGTGAAAATTTTGTTAGAATGAGGTGTCGTCAACAATGGCTAACTTTTCATTCCTCCCAAATTGGCGCTGCAACACGCTGCACATCGGCAATACTACGAAACGTATGGCCCTTAGCTTCCTGGCGTCTTTTGTAGTCGATAACGAAACAGAAGTACGCACTTGGGCCTTTTTTCGGCATTTTCCTGCAATGCAATGATCGTTTCGTCAACTTCGGAATAAAACAGTTCTGGAACATTCAACTGCGGAGCGAAATGACAACCGATATGAAACCAAGCCGAATATAGAATTGGTATTTCGTTCATATCGGTGACCAAGGTTGATGGATACTCCTAAATGTCAAGCATATGACGGTTTGTTCCGGATGGGGTGAGAGTGCATTTGGGTTTTTCTGTTATTTAAGGTGAAATTTCCCATTCTATTGAAGTAACGCAACTAAAACGCCGGCAACACAGTTCTGGAATATTTTGCTCTTGAGAACCCCGAGCCGATTTTCCTGTAGATGGAAATGTCAAAGTAATGCAAAAAAGCCGCAACTTATTTTTGCCGGCACACTTTGTTGTTAGAGGAAGTAAGGCAAGCGGGATTGTGCGGTGCGACCGCTGCCGATTTTCTAGAAAGAGAAAGGTAGACAGTGTTGATAGTGTTAGTATAATCGTTGAACTGACGGATTTCATCACCACCACCACCAACGGCGGGGTGCAAAGCGGAACTCTCGACACAACGCAGTTCATTCTGCCGTGAGATTTGATCGGGTGCACATGTGAAAACAGTTTGTTTGCGATTTTCCTTCAGATCTTGTATTTTGACCTTTTCCAAGCAACCCGCGAAGAAATTCACACGCCGCTTCGGAAAACCGAAAGAAAACAATATAACGCAAAATCGTACAAAGAGCTGTTAAACGTTAACGAACGCACGTGCATTTGCTCGAAAACGTTACCTGTGTTAAAAAAGTAGCGTGAAAGCATAAGGCAAACAATACGGGAAGTGAAAGTTGACAAAACCGGACTGCGGCGATCACATACCACTTTTTGTGGCTACAGTGCAGAAAAACGCTGGAAGCGGCAGTAGATTGCAGCGCGATCAAGCTCTTGCAAACCTTCGTGCGTTGCACCGGGTTATATCGGAAAGCGTAATAGTAAAACAACGCGTAGTACGGAATATCGATTTTTCGTTGGTGCGCGGTGTGGGAACATAAATCAACCATTCGAATACGTGACATCGGCCACGAAGACGGGTGTTTCACGGAAATCATCTCAACGCTTTGAATGCCACTCATCGACCAGCGTTGAAATTAGTTTACTGCTATTGTTCTTTAACGTGCGGGTTCTCAAGCACACCAAAAACAGAGAGTTAATTTTCACAAGTGTTATTCGGGTTTGGTGAAAAATAAAAACAAGTCTGCCGCGAAAATGGCTTTCATGATGCCGGTGATGAAAAACGAGTTCGATATCTACAAAGGTCGGCAGCGGCGGATATCGGAATGCTCGAACCAGAGCAACTGCCGGTCGCGCAAAGTATCGGAAAGTTCCCGATCGGACGGACCCAGCCTGTCCACGTCTCCCGGAAACGACGCTGGGTTCATGGCGGGTTCCCCGGCCCACCGCAGTCACCCGATGTACATGTCCCATCTGGCGTCGCGATCTCAGTTTTCGCGCAACTCATCCCGCACCTCGCAAAGTTCGCTGATCGCGTCCAGCCCCTCGAAGGCCAGTTCGGGCAGCAGTCCACCGAAGGCGGCCAATGGGTCGTCGGTACCTGCCGCGGCAGCCGTCGGAAGCCAGAACAGTCTGAACAAGTTCCACACACGGCTGGTCGATAAGCTGCGGAAGTCGCTTCGCAAGAGCAAATCGTCCGACGGGCGGTCATGAGAAGGGAACGGCAGCGGTGGCGGTCACGCAGAAGAAGCAGATCCGGACGACGGCGATGACGACAACAACGACGGCGCCTCGGTAGTGGACCGAAAGGAAGCGCGGAGGGCAAGGAGTCGTGCAACGAGGCGCCGAACGGACGAGGTGCTGGGAGTATGCTCGGACAGTGTTCTGCACTGTGTTCACCACCGGAAACCACCCTTACCTCTATACACCAACGCAACACCAACGACCACAGCAACGACGACGACGATGATGATGGGAACAGGGAAGACCCGATCCAGGCGCGGCACATTTAGCGCTCCAAGGTAACTTGCCGGGCCATTTCCACATGTATTCTTTCTTTCGCATCCGGAATGAGCGGCTGAACAGAAATGTCAAGACGACATTGAATCCGGGCCGGGGCGAGAAAGAATCTGGCTATGCTAGTTTCAACTTTATCACTAGCAGCAAACGCATCAGCCAGGCATGATACATGTAAGGACACATTAAAACACGGGTGCGCAGCATAAATTAAATATACATACATCATTATGTAATCAGCATCTATTCTACGGCTAGCTATGTTAAGCATCATAATATGACTCTCTGTTGGCCTCCTACAGACGAAGGATGGTCAAATTTTGTAGCAAAATTGTTGTTTTACTCCAAACTATTGGAAACTATTCGCTATTGCTTCAGAATGTCAAGCACGTGAGGTCGTGAGGAGCTTCTAACACTAATAATATAGTCAGAATTCTCGTCTTTCATTTGGCAGCAGTTTTATTTGTTAATGAAAATTGTCGGGCTATGGTAGGAACGGAACGCATTCTTCATCAAGCGAATGCTGCATACTACATGTTATAATACAACTATTTATGAATGTCCTGTGTGCATCACTGTGTACTGCAGCGGCGCCTGTATTGTTCCTTTACTCGTTACTACAAGAATCTTACCCGTTCCGGTGCGAGACTAGCTTTTACAGAACTTGTTTTTCTCTCTTACTTTTTGGATTTTGTTTTTATGTTATTGAAAGGAAATCACAGCTTTTATCGGATGTTTTTTCTCCTCGTCGTTCACTCACACACCGCACAGGTTTTGCAAAACGTCGGCTTATGCTCAAATCTTTTGACTTTAATTCGATTTGATCCCTTCACTCAATTTATATTTCGGGAAGAAAAAAAAAACGAGAGCAAACATTTAGACACAAGTGTGCTACAGTGTATGTACTTACAAGATCAAATCACGGGAAAAAATACAGTGAAAGTATGCAAAACTTGCATACCTGCATACCGCAACCTGTGATACACGTTAGAACTGTACAGAATTTTATATTAGGCCGACCACTATACAAAACACCGGACATACAAATGAAACGGGAAGGGAACACGCGCGAAAAAGGTAGCACCGTTCCGCACTCCGCGTAGCGGGAAAGTCGGCTTTTTTGCCAGTTTAGCACAGACAAACACACACACACACATGTAAGGGAGTAGGCTAGGGAATAACGCAACGAAACAATGTAGTCAAATGCAAATGGACAGAAACAGCGAATTGGGATTTATGAAATAAAAAGTTAAACTATATTGGATTACACACAAGCCGAAGAAACACATTTGAATTGCAACATTTGGGATTGATTTGCTGATGGATGATTTTGTGATCTTTCCACCTAGCATATTTCCAACAGACGAACAGTTGAAACCTGCAGTAATTGCAGCTATGTTCGATGCATGACATGCTGTGCGTCCGCAGGTTTTTGCTTGTTTTCGTTTGAGTCCATTTGGCAAATGTCATACGGGACGGTGATGTAGACACAAACATACATTGAATTAGCTGTGATTTATGAAATGAGCGAATGAAATGATATTGTTAATGCTTTTACGTAAAAGAATAAAAATATATCCCACTGCAAATGCACACTATTTTCTAAAACTTGCATCTGGAATTGGGGTCGAATTTCCGTTTTAGCGTGCTATGGTTTTACATTAGTGCGTCAGCATCACTTAGGAAAAAGACAAATAATTCGATCAGAAACTGAACAGAGTCCAGACGGGTTAGAAGGAAATGCTGGATCCACACGAGAATCGGTTTATTATTTCGTTCCGATAACTACACAGCACTAAAAAAATTCACGTGCAATAGTGTAGTGCCGGGAGCAGGGATTAGGATAGGATACGCGGGATAAAAATAAGAAAAAACTATACATACAGTTACGCTTATCGAGAAACAAATTTATACACCTACCAGATTATACTATTTCTATGTACCGATTGGGACGCAATATACAACTTGGAGCAATTGTGGAAGAGGACTTTAGTATCATTTGCAGCGAATGTTTTCAAATGTTGTAACATTGTACTGCATGCTTTATTCACTATTGTTTTAATTCGAAAACAGGAAACGATTGACTCTAATGCAAGCATTCGCTAACTGGCTACGCTTAGCGCTACAAGCTATACACATGCCACAGTGCACTTTCGGACTCTGACGTTCGTCTTTGGGTGCATCGCACGTGGGTGGGTTGAAGCCGTGGATGATTCAGTGGCCAGTGGAACGTTCCTTTACGCTGATCGCACACTGTTACACAACGGGATACGGATACGAATTTGTTCACCGCAAATGGCACAATCAACTCGCAATGGAAGGAGGGCGTTTAACCCGCTGCACTTTGCAGCCGGTTGCATCGAGATGGACACGGTGTGGAGTCCGTTCCATTGATGATCTGGCTCCCATAGATCGGATGATGGTGGTGTGCTGCATATAAGATCTACCACCTCCACGATGAGCCGGTGCGAGAAACTGACTCATTTGAATAACACACCTTCCCGGTTCATACTGGACCTACGAGACTCTATTCGTGATTGATCCGAAGGGAATGGAACAGCAGATCCAACGGATTGTGTCTCCTTTTGTCTTGATTTTTATCAGCAACCTACGAAACTTCTAATCCTAATATTGATCCTAATATTGATGTTGAAAAAAAAACAAGTTGTAAACCGGAAAGGTTGAGGTGAAAAGTAACGGAACACGACGACATGCACTGCAAGGGCATCGTTGGTAACTTCGATTTCAAAGCTAATCTGTTTTGGTTTGATTAGTATATCTTGCAATCGTGAAAGACTGCTGCTAGATTGAACTAAACACCATTATCCCATTTATTATTTTGTAGAAGGCTATTGTTTAAACGGATTTATCAACCTAAGAAGACAGCTAGGTTTAAATGAGAGGCAGCAGGAAAGAGAGTAGCAAAACAGGGTCAAGCTTGTGGCACAGATAAGTGAATTGAGATTAAGAAGGAAGCGGAATTGTACGTCCTCGCTAATTTTAAAGCTGTTACATTTGGCTTAGGGTTTATTTAGATTTAAAAAAAAAACCCTCCCAGGTTTGCTTTATTGCGTTACGTCGGGCAGATACTCCACGTCTAGCGTGCGACAGGAATTAGTTGGCAAACGGCACAAGGAACATTTGGTAAATCACCTCAAGCACCTAGAGTTAGCTATGGTTCAATAGAAAAACATTCCACTTTTGCCAAATTGTCAATCCTGCGTTTAGTAGTGGTTTCAACTAACAAGCGGACCAGTATCATTGAGTTTGGTAGGCTTTGATTCGCTTCCTGTGACAGATCTTCCGGAACATGACGGGATTGTTAGTGAGAACGTTTAAGATTCCCCATAAAAAATTGCTCTCTGAGTTGACCAACTGCATTCGGTCCCCTGCCGGACTCGATTTACTTGATTTCCCATAACTAGAACATGCTTTCGTTATTTGAAAAAGAAAAATTGTGTTTATAAAACCCTACCTCTACATACTAACTCTACCACACAATAGCCCGACGGCTCGAGGCAAAAGCTAGCTTATATACACACATACACACATTATCCATCGAAGTACCATTGTATGAATATATGAATATAACTAAATAAAAAGGAATTTAAAGTTCCACAATTTATAAACTAAACCAGAATGTTTCGTTGTTTAATTTTTCCTTCACTTTTGGACAAAGGGGTCGAAAAACGAAAGAAAATAAATCAAGCTGACAAATGAATGTGTACTAATATCTCACAGGAGAGGGAGGAACATACTGAAGCGCGCGTCAAATCAACTGAAAAACGAGATAAAAAAAAAACATACCAACCAAAACAAACGAAATCCGCGATGAAATTCTCTGCCGCCTGCGTCATTGGGTTAATTTTAGGTGTCGGTAAAAATACAATTGTGCTTGCGGGTGATCGGATTTTGTTCGGTGCTTTAAAGATCGCGTCTCGTGGATCGCGAAAAGCGACCCACGCTTGTTTTTTTTTCGCTCGGCGTCGTTTTTGAGTCGGCGTCGGCGTCGGCGTGCGGAAAAAAAAATGCCACCATGTGCACCTCGTAAATAACTGCGCCGAACTCTTCTCTTGGTGATGATGGTGTGGATGGATGTTGCCGGCAACAGGAAAAGTGGACTGACAGGATGTTCGCACTCCTCTCCGCCATCCTGCCCCGGTGCTCTCGGGAAGCTGCAGTTTAACTGATTATTTTTAGAACGTGTTTGTCTGCTGCAGCCAATTGTATGTGACTGCCAGTCCCGTGCAGAACGCCAATCTCCATCAACACCAACACACCACCATGAGGCCCTATCTCCTTCGCGAACGAATTGCAGCATCCAGCGTGCCCTTATGCCTATGCCCCGCTGGAAGGTACTACGTTCGGGGATTGATCCCGGTAAGGCCATTAAAAGTATTGTGCACTTAACCCACAATCTAATTCAATAGTTATTAGTCGTTGTTGCTGACACACCCTGTTTGACCAGCTAATTATAGTGAACGATGCAGTTGTTGGAGAACTGCAGGTCACCGATTTTCTTCACAATCAATTTTAGACGACCCAAAACTAAACCTTTCTTCTTTTCCATGGAAAAGATGTAGAAAATATGGAATTTAAAAAACAAAAAACGTAACATTCCAAAACGAGGCGTTGACCGTCGGTATTGGGTACCTAATCCTTCGGCATTCAATGCACTGTTACTTCACCGAACCAGATGGCGACGTCGTGGCCACCGTGCTGCTTCTCTTTACGCTTCGTTGAGGAAATGTTAGAGGATTTATTTCATTGCAAGGAAACAAGAAACTGAAAACCCGACCCAACCGTCTGACCAAATGGTCACTTCTGGTTCTTCTACAGACGGATTGACCTGCACAACCGGTTTCCAGCATTCCGTCCGCTGAAGTTGAATGGCCCGCGAATGCGTGCAGTTATGGGCATTGAAAGTACGTGGGTTGCTGGACGCGGCCAACACTCAAACCTGTTTTCAGTACATTAGGTGTAACTTTAAACATCAGTAATATTCTCCAACAGAAATGATTGTTGCGGAAGAAGCACTCGCCATCCTGATCAGTCGTAGCGTAGACCCTCATAATTCCCATCGGACATCCCCTGCTAGGTCCTTATCACTATCTCCTTTCCATCTTAGTTCAGCTTTCTAATTCCGGACCATATTATGCCGTTTAAGTTAAATTAAACAATTGGGTGTCGGGTATTACGTTTACACTGCGAAAATAGATGCAACAGGAGGAAAAGGGTCTCTTTAAAAGAACTTTAGGGAGTTATGATGTTTGTCACCATACCCATAGAATTGATCCGCCGGCCATCCGCTATGAACAGATTAGTATCCATCGGTTTATTAGACCGAGTATAATCGTTCCATTATATAATCATCTGTTCAGCAACAAAGTTTGTGAATGGTATAACAGTGCGGGCCAAAGGTGTCACTCTCGTGAACCCACATCTTGCTGCAATAAGTCGTTCGAAACGAAACGCTCGCCCTAGCATCGCGAGATCTAGGCCCGTGATTCACGAGATCGTGCGCTGTTTATCGCATCGCCACTGTATTGTCAATCTGCGGAAGAAAACTGCTTCTCGTTCCGGCACGTGCTCTAAACCGTGGTGTTGGATTACCATATGTTCCGTCCGTTGTGACGAAGGTGGATGGAATCAGTTCATGATCTGTATTGCGAATTGGGACCTCGATTCGCGGATCGATTTCCAGAACGAATCTGTGCAGGCTGTTCCCTGTTTACCTATCCTGCCTCGAACCTGTCTGTCAACAATCAGCCCCCCGCAGTTAAGCAACAGGTGTGTTTGGATGTTTGTTAGCTGAACCTTTAATTCACGACTCAGCGCTAATTATAGTTGCGAAAGTTATTCACATCGCCGGCAAACAACTACCACTTTATAGATCCTCGTCAGCAAGCCCCGTATCGAGCTGGTAATTGAGCGATTAGCACCAACGACGCCTGCATCGAAAAGGGGTTTAATTTAACTCCTCTGCCGTTTTCGTCGCGCGATCGAGTACGTACCGCCGGGGAAAACGAGAGGAAAACTCATCCATCTAACGATCATTCCTTAGCCACGTGCTCTGGCTACCGTGTGGCTATCTCGTCCGAAACTGGGTAGGTCTAAAAGGCATAGTTTCCTAAGACCGGGAGGACGGATACCACGGAAAAGGGGTACATTTTAATGATGCACATGAAACGAAGACTGGTGCGGTTTTCCCACGCCGGTGGCACTAGAAGTTGGATGAAGATCGCGTACAGACAGCGTACAGGGGGACACCTATTTTTCACTCACGAAATGAGCCTACAACAGGAACGTTAGCATTTTAATGGCGCATAGAAGCAACCACGTTCGCGAAAACACGAGTGGGAGAAGAAAAAACGAATGCCCTGCTCTGCCTCTTGAAACCGAACGAACGTACCACCGAACGAGCGAGAAGTTAAAAATAAACATGAAAAAAAAAAACAAAACAAACCATATGGTTTTAACCACAGTGGAAAATTCCACTGGCGTTCATACGTCGCTGCGGCGCGCCGTCGGGGTGTAGGGTTTGCAACTGTGGGTTTGGACTGAATGAGCATGAAACTGCAATGAAATACCCTAGAAATCCCATTTTAAGTTCTCGTGAATAGTATACATCGTATATACTATTATGAAATAGTATGAAAGCTATAAAGCGGTGATGGCATTTAACTTCTGTAAGGTTTCATTATTATAAATTAGGTTCACCAGAAGGTTCTGAGGTAATTGATAAATTGTACATGCTTCAGTTTCAGGCCATGATTTGGGTAGGTCCCATACGCTGTCGTTTCTTCTTTTAGCAACAATTTGAGACGAACCTATCCCTTCCCGGTGCAGCAGACACGCGGAATGACGTTGTGCATTTGTCATCAGTGTGCTGTCGGGTGAAACCTACACAAGCACTCGGCAATGAGCAGTCGGCGGCGAGACCCCCATAATGACCAGGTTGGTTCTCTAATGGCGCCAGACGTTCGCATGGGCGAAACGAATGGGGCGCAACCGTGTGGGGTGGAACGCGTACACTGCATCGCAGAAACTGCACTTCGCTGCTATTTTTAGCACTCAGAAAACGGCAGAAAAATTGCACCTTCCCATTTTCCCCCCACTCCATCCGTGTAGACTGAAGAAGGAAGGTGCGGTTAGTGAAGACGCCACCGTAACTGAACCGTTGCCCTCGAAACTGGATCATTTGTGATGTTTTACCATTCTCCAGAGTAAAACGAAGAAAACCCATGCAGTATGCGTAAAACTTAATTGGAAGATGACCCTGGACTCCCTGCACAGTATGTATACGATGGCCCCGTCAGATGTCAGCAAGGGATGTAGCACATACTTATCATTTCCAACCCCTTTTATCGTGTAGCGTCGTGGCTATCGTTTTGGTCTCCGTTGTGATAATGGGCAACATTTGTCCTTCAAGGGCACATCCCGCTTTTCACCCTTTATTTCGGGGGGAATGTCGAACTAGTGCGCCGAACCTGTGAAATGATGGTAGTTAGGAGCAACTAGCTCATCGTTACTTCGTTAGCAGTACTTTTAGCAATGTTTTGCGATAAGAATACGGTTATCTGACGTATAATCTAGCGCTAGGGCTCCCAAAATTTATCATCATGCACTTAACTCCTCCTCATTCATGACGTGCGAAGGGAATTATCGGAAAATCGACGTGATGGGTAGAAAAATTATCACACATCTCATAACTTCAAGGCGCACGTGCGGAAGATCAACAGCCTGATCTCCATTGTTTACGTTGGCATACCCAATTTGCAGCTCCAGGAGAAGCGCGCCCAGCTCCAGCTGAAGATATAGATACCGTTGTTACAACACGGCATACCAAATATCTCCTAGCAAGGTCAGTTACACTCGGTTGTAGCTGATAACGATGGTGTGGTTTGCGTTCCTTCCCTGGACAAAAAAACAAACATAACAGAGAATGTGTATCTCAGTGGTCAATAAAACACCCCTTCAACTAAATTTTTTTAGATGGTGAGTCAGAAGTGAACCGGACAAGTGTGTACCGTACAGTTTGTAACGGAATTTTCCACAACTCATATCGGCGTGGTGCGATGTAACACGTACCTAATTGTTTAGATGTTACAGACAGAGGTTTTATTTTCGTTGGGTATTTTCTATCGAACCTTCTGGAAAGTTTCACCCGGCGGTTGGAAATTTAGGGTTTTCTCTGTCGTTGCTCCATGCGGAGAAAACGTTGTAAATCGTGGTGCACATGCGATGATGCCTCACACGAAAGTTCCAGATCTGTTCCAGGCATGCGCAAGACACAATAAGACACGCAAGATTCCAATACGACGCAGACCTCTGCCATATATATCCGCCAATGGAGCAGGGGACCGCGTGGGATATTTTGCGTATCACTCTACTCCGCTCAATTGATCACAATTGATATCGTTTATGTTATCACATTGCGAAATGGCAACTATAGTGGCCTGTGGGACTGCTGATGGCGCGCTTTGCCCACAGACCGGAGGGCATAATCCAATGCTGACGGCAGAAATGTCACCGAAGGCTCCGACGTCATGGGACTCTGGCAACTGTTGGTTCGTTTTGAATTGCGTCTATTTGCGTTTCGCGGCAGAATGCGTCCGCGTTCGCATCGGGGCTATGATAGCCGGGCACGAATAAGTGGCCGCAGCTTTCAATTGGCACTGGGTGCGTACGCATCAATCGAGTCAAAGTGATCGATTTGCGATCGTATGCCAATTGGCTCGGCGCCACAGAAACTGATTGAAACTGGTTTATTTTTGTGTGTGTGGAAAGCTGGGCATGGTTACGCGCTGCCATTGAGCTTGAAACCCCTCTATTGAATCATTAGAACTTCACCCCTCTCCGGCGGTCAATTGGAACGCAGCATGCAATAAGGGCAGCTATTCCATTTGGCAAAACTGCGTAGTTTATTATGTAAACTGCGATCGCTGGAAAGAAAATAAAAATATCCAAACTATTCGACATTCGCAGAAGATACAGTTGGTATTGTCTATTGTCTTTGTAAGTTTGAACGCAACAGTTGAACCAGAAGCCTCCTCGACCCCGCAATGGAAACTCCCGCACGACGTCATCCGATTTATCCGCGCCGTGCTTCCGACCCTTTACCAAGCAGGTTATCATCATAATTACCAGCGACTGTGGAGCAAGCCGGTATTGTTTTCCGGTCTCCCACCACGTCTCCCGAGAGATCTGGCTTCAATGTCTGGAAAATGTCGACCGTGATGATGGATGGGAGACATCAGCGTCTGTCACGGCTGCGAGGAGCGAGTGAGACGACCGAGGAAGCGGTCACCAGCGGGAGCCGTAAAGTGTGACACTCGTTTCTCAAGGGCTTGCCGAAGGTAGAGGGCTATTGTGAAATCTATCTTCAATGAATCATCCTTCACCGGCGAAGATAAGGTTTTTGCGCTTCAGTTCGCGGAATTGTCTTTCCAAGATGCTTGTTTGGTTTACTTATTGTAATAGTGTTAGTTTTTTCAAAACTTCTGGGAGTGTTACATCAGCTTTAATGATTTCAAACACACTTACTCTGCAAACTGCTCATTTGGAAAAGAATTACCCGTAATTACTTAGTCACAGTTTCTTGAGTGTTTTGAGCGGAACAGTTTCTTGAGTGAAACAACATCCAACACTGAATATCCATTACGGGAAGGAAAAATCTTGATACGATTTACACGATGAACATGGTTCAACCTGATTCTGGTTCTAGTGTTTCATGACAGTGAAGTGAATACCAAATAGTGTATTCGATCCAGATAGGTCCAGTATTACCGGACTAGTTTGGCACACGTTTAACCGGCGCCCTTCGGAACTGCAATTAATGCGTCAGGGGAGCAGAAAAGACAAAAGCAAACAGTCTCACAGTTAGTCCTCGGATTACTATATACCGCACGGGTCGGGCAATGTTATGAAATATGTCCCCTCCTGGTCCAGGTCCCCACCGAACTGTCCACCCACCCCTCAGGTAGGGCAGTGTAACGGGCTCGCAGCTCCACGTTGCGACCTGATCGTCTAGATGGTGCAATTGAGGCGCTGTTGAGGTCGGTCGCATGCTGCTGTCCCACACGAGCGCCGAACACGTGTCCGCTGAGCCGAGCAATACCCGCCGCGGTCCCGGAATTCACCGCGCGGAATTGCAACTGTGCAGTGACGTTTTTTTTTTCACTCCTTTTTCTTTTATTTGTGTGCGATCAAATGACAGAGCCCGTAAGCGTCGCCTCGTGTAAAACCGGTTCGGTCGATATAGTGTTTACTCAGCACTTATACGCGCCTCCACCGATAGATAGTAAGTTGCACCGTGCAAAATTGTTAAACAACCAATAGCGCCCCCCCGGTAGGGTAGGGTAGGGCGTTCTCTCCCGGCGGCGAAGGGAAATGTGAAATGAAGGCGGTGAACGCGTTCGCCCGGTTCGTGTTTTATCGTTTCCAACACTCGTTTGCGGTTTTCCTATATGTTTCTCGGGTGGAAATTTTCCATTCGCAGATAACAAATGTAGGACTCGGCAGAAAACCCTGCGCCACTGACCTCTTCAAACGAACTCTTCCATACTCTACCGAACCCACACTCAACCCCCTTAATATTCAGAAAAGTTGTAGTACTTCCAGTACTAAGGTATGCCATCTATAATTCTTCAATTGTCCAGGGCCTGATGTCATTCGTCCCCACCGTTCCATCTAACGTGGATACAGCCGCTTACAGGTCGTCGATGACTGGACGGGATGTGAATGTGTCGGCTGGAGAACTGGTCGTAACCAGTTACGCCAGAGCTGCACGCTAATCTTAAACGGAATTGCGGAAGAGTCGCGGAAGATTCCTTGCTCTGCCTCGCGCTTGCGTTGCGAAACGTCGGGAATCCCGACTCCTGACCAGTCTGGATTGAAGTCTCTTCTTCCTTTCCTGCATAAGTTGAATCGAGTGCAATGGATGGTCAAATCGCATTCGCTCATCTGAACCCGGATTACCAGCCATAAATACAGTTAATGTGAATGTAAGTAAGAGTCGTACATAGAAACTAAGAAAGAATCAAACATCGAAACTCATTGTTAGTCATCGCTTTCAGAACAGATTCTGGGAAATCAATATCATGTCGGAAAGTACTGAAAATGTGGCGATCAGAATGACAGACCGTGTGTTCCCAACATACGGCATCGATCGACGATTGAGCGATACGTCGTCAAATTGTGCACGGTTGACGCAAAAAGTGCATAGTCAAATGGACACCCTGTCGGAAAGGGCTCGGCAGGGCGGCGCTAACACTAACTAGCTTTAAAAAGCAGGTTGCACAATCGGCAACCTGGTTTACTCTTACCTGTGTACGAACACATTCTCCACGACGTTTGAAAAAAAGGGAACTGAATTAGGTTTACACAATCTAAGTCTAATCGCCCATTGGCCAGAACGTTCTACGGACATACACTCGCTCGGAAAGCTTCAATCGTTCAACACATTGCCCCTAACGTTACATCACCCTGGAAGATTACTACGTAGCATAATATAAGCCAACTGTAAGAAACGGCGTGCAGATGCCATTCATTTGAGCCGCGACGTTGAGTCTCGTAAAGAATGTTTGTAGCGAAACTTTAAAGTGTGCACGTAGCAAATGTACACACACGAATCGTTCGGTAACACCAGGAAGTGTTCAATCAACTTCACGATCCCTGCGATCCCGTCACAATATGCTGCACTTGCCGATCAATGGAGAAATGCAGAATTGCTGGGAAACTGTGCCCGCGAGAGCACACTGCGTCAGCGTGCATCTCGTGCTAGGGTCTATACTTCCGCCATTTCATAAATATTTATACCTGTCAGTGACGCCGCTCGGTAGACATTTTAATTGCACACACGAGCGACAATATGGCTGGCCGCACCGATGCCGGATGATATTTGATTTTGCCTTCTATTTTCTCTCGATGGCGGTGAATCTGTGCGAAGACACTGTGAACCGATGCCGGGCTGGCGTCCTTCACTCGTGGAAATTTTGCGAGTGGTTGTCTCCAACGGATCGAACAGACAACCGTCCGCTCCGTTCCCAACTTTGGGGGTTTTCAACGTTTTCTCGATCGTATAGGGAGGCAGTCCACGTGGGCGTGTACTTTTACTGATGTAACTGTGATTACAACAATCAGATCGGCGATGATCGTGCGACTGCCAGATGGCAGAGTTATGCTGGAGGCAAATTTTGTACCAGAGAATCAATATATGCCACACAATAATGTACAATTTGACTCATCCATAAACATGCATTCCTAGTTCATTCTCTTCATTCCTACATTCCGTGCAATGAATTGCAACGTTCACATTTAGTTAGGACTGCATTGAAAACTGCACCAAAAGCTAGCGGACATGCCTACATATGTTATTTCATGATTTGAAGTGGCATTTACTTTGACTAAACTTTTTGTTTCGACCAGCATTTTTTGTTGATGAACTCTTCATTTCGCTAGCCTTTTCCTTTGCTTTCCCACCACCCATTTTGTTGTTAAACATGGCTTAAAATAGTCTCGTTGCTGGCGTCCATCTGTATCCTGGCGTCCTGTCTCGGAATGTCAACGCGGTCCGTTCCCGGGCGGCTGGGCGGCGATCAGAGTTCGGCCGATCTGCTTTTTACATCACTCGTGCGACACCCGCATGTGCCAAAAACATAGCGAGAGAGAGAGGCACGGCGTATAAAAATAAATACACTTTTCCTAGCATCACGCCACACTGGCGACAGTTGCGGCTTTCCACTGACCAACGAGTACCAACCTTCGGCATGCCTGATGCCCCTACTGGTGAAGATCGCCAAAGGAGACGACTAGCTGTAAGAGTGTCCAACCTTCGGGAAGATGTAGATCGTTCGGGCGATGGGTTTGTTGACTTAAAACAATAAACTCAGATCAGAACACACGACCACACAAAGCGATGGGAAAGTATCGTTCTTCGAATAGATTTACGTCGGCACACGTCAATCCTGCCTCTGATCCTAGCTTGCACCGGCGTTTTGTTTTCGACAAAAGCTTCCCACTGTGATACCTTCCTTTCGGAGTAGCACTTTGATGCTTTTAATACATAAACCACTAAATCAAAAGACCAAAATTACTAATGGCGTTGTTTGTTTATTTTTGCCAAGATTAACTACGGAACGACGGAATGCATTCGAATGTTAATCCCAATGTGAGCAGGGGAGATAAATTACAAAAAGCAATCGATATCAAAATGGAACAGTTGCAAAAGCATTTTACGTGCAATACTTTTCAAATTGCTTCCTCATTGGCACCTATTTTATAGCACTTTTGCACTTTTAATCGTACAAAGATTGCGAAGTTTCGCTGAAAAAGCCTGTTTTCCTGTTTCACATTGGAACCGGACAGATACACAATTCTCAAATGCGTTTGCACAACGTTGTCGTAGAAAAGACAACTGAATAGCATCGCCTTGATTTTCATTTATTCAAACGTCGACGCTGGATTCCGCCAGGTTCATTTCTTGAACACTTCGCTTTTTTTTAGAAAAGATCAGTCTCCCACACTGGAGGCTGCCCACATTGCCGCCACAATAAGCATGCATCTCTCTCGTGTATCTGCTATCCTTCTGCATTCCAAAGCGTATGAAGTCTTGCGCGAGGAAACAAGGTCAGAAGGGCCTTTTTTCCTGACACCATTTGGGTCAATGAGTACTCATCTGGACGGGGCGGTCGGTTGTTCCGCGTTTGTATTTCCAATGTCAGGGTTTCGACGAGCTTTGTCGAGCGTTTCTATGTCCGTCCTTGTACTGTTCCTAAATCGCATAAATAACGGAGCGGCGGCCACTTCCGACCAGTTCAAGCGCCCGAACAAGGCACGAGGATCTATTTTGAAAAGTATGTTCGCGAAAGAAGCAGACGCTGGGCGGCTTCAGGTGATGTAACACGATCACGAACTGGCGTAGAATCACGCACGAAACAAACGGATTCGGCAATTTCGGGGCAAAAGACGATGAGAGAGCCAGTTGACCGTTCGCTTCTTCGTTGATCTGTTGATCGTTGTGGCACTTTTCTTTTGCCATCACGGGCACCGCACAACGTGCACAATAAATGGCGTTGTTTACAACGAAAAAGCGGGGTTTTCTCCGACAGCATGAACACCGACGAACTATTCGGCGCCGATCTGCCGGTGATCGTGTTGTTTCGGGGCTAAAAATAATTTCATCCACATTTTCACGCACGATCGTTGTTGCATGCGATCGCTTTGAGGAAAAATCATTCTCTGGTCAGCCGAATCGCCCTTTCTGTTCCTTTTTTGTCAGACGTTCCTACACCCTCACTATAATTTTCATCTTCCGCTGCAGTCTGTTGACAAAATCGTTAAAGTAACCGGATTAATCCGGATTGTGCCAGATATCGGATTGGTTTTGTACAGATGTACTTTGTTCGATGGTGCTCTAACAAACACAACAGATCCTGACGCCGCGGATGTTTAACGATTAGAGAGATACAACGACATAGCCAACGTCTCGTAAACGGCACTTTTTGCAGCAGGAACCAGCTCTGTCCCAGCCCCTACGTCTTATGGGAAAAGGAGTGACCTAACCTTTTTATTTATCGTGAGCAGGTGT
>JAOEFI010000003.1:12358038-12375179 GCA_034621735.1 Anopheles plumbeus
CCAGAACCATTTTTTCAAATAGATCGAGCCCGATACGTTCTCACAACTTGCTTGTGAAAAAAGGTTGTGCGTAAGTTTTGCCATCATGTGTGTCATCACCAAATAAGGCAACATGCAAGAAATGTTTTTTATCCGTACATTGCCCCAATCTGAACATTTCGGCTGAAACCAGTGTTACCAATGTAACTCAAATATCTATAGATGCAACGTTCAAGTTCCCTTTTCCAACATCCTTAATTAAAGCAGATATAGAAATGGTCACACTTTTTGTTATGTTAACCCAAAATAACCGTCGTATTTGAAGCGACCACATTTCGATTCGTCGCCATTCACTGGCAACCTTGTTGTTGCTCAAAATTGCGGCTATATACCGACTGAACGCACCGCGCCTCTATCGATCTCGCTAATCACAGATGTCAAAGAAAAAACCGTGCGGTAGTTTACCGCGAAAGTTGGAATGAGAGTGGAAAGTTAAATAAAGTTATCATTTGTCCACCAAATCGAGCAGGAACCGAAAAAAATACCCCCTACCAGTAGACATTTCACATATGGTCTGCTCTACCGGTACTTCAAGTAACATGGAGTAGGGAACGTTGCTAGCAACAGGACGCAAGGACTTGAACTCCCTGCAGCTTGTACTGCATGCTTAATCGATTTACCAAGCCGGATCGCAAAGAAGGGGCGAGATGAGTGCGAATGTAGTCGGAACATTAGGGACAATAATCATACCATCGGTTGTGATTTGCCTCGTTTGTGTGGTTTCATTTGTCAATTTGTATTTGAACATCAGGTAGGCATTTGCATGACAGAAAGATTTTTTCTCTCGGCTGTCACTACATTTCCCCATTTTCGACCTCCAGGAGACGCTTCCCAGCGAAAGTAAACTGCTGGTTCTGTAATACTGACGCGCGTGTTCCGTACGATCATTCGAATTCGTTCGTCTGTCCGACGTGCCGGCAATACAATGGCTTTAGCGCGGACGGCGACTACAACCGGGAAATTCCGGAACAGTACCAGCAGCGACTAAACAATTACTGCTATCAACAACCACCGAACGTCACCGATGACGACAAGTGGGGCAACTCGGCACGCTCGATAGCGAGCAGCAGCAGTAAGACCCCCCACAATGGTCTTTGCTTTGGCTGCAATCGGAACCAAGAGCTCAAAATCCACCAGCTGGCGTCCTTCGTACCTGAGGATGAAGATAATTACAATGCAGAAGTGGAAGAATACCGGTGAGACAAATAATGTTTGTGGAATACCGATTTAGTATAAACAATAACAAAATTTCCTTACGCCCACAGCAAACAACTCGAACAAGCGTACAAACTCTGCGGACGCTGCGAACGCGTTTTGAAACGCACGTTGAACAACGTCAAGCGCAATATTCTGGGCTCGAAGCTGGCCCAGATCGGCAGCAAAAGCTTGACAGTTCTCGACATGCACATGAGAGCCTCCACGAAGCAGCTGGCTCGAGTAAAACGGCAACGGTGGGCAAAAGTGTGCGTTTATGCCATTATTGGCCTACTGCTGATGAAACTTCCCGAGGACCTGTCCGAATCCGGCTGGAGTGTTGCCGATTTGATGCTGCTTTGTCCGATGCCGCTTTTCACGGGTATCACGGTAGTGCTTTCATACACACTGGCCATAAAACAGCTCATTTGTCAACACCTCGTGAAGCTGCTCGCGGAACCGGCCATCCAGCAAACAACGGAGCGTATGGAAACGGTTGGCAATGAGCTTCTCCAGCGTTACGCGCCGCAACTCTTGCAAACCTCCTCGCACCTCTACGAATCCTTCTCAGCGCAAGTGCCAAATGAACGAAACTCGTCTATCCTGCTCAATGGCTCCATCATGGCCCTGGGTGCTCTACTCGCTTCCCTCGGTAGTCACCGAACAGCCATTAAACAAATGCTTATTCTCGCACTGTGCACCTCAGATTGCATCGTTAAGTATATCCAGTATCAGGATAGTACTGGACATCTTTCATTGCTGCTAACACTGGGGGCGCTAGCACTCGCTATTAGTTGCATAGGCCAGCGTGTCGTTCGAAGCGATGTAGCCGGAAGCGACATGAACTCAAGTTTCCACAAAATATACTCCCAACAGTGCACTGAAAACGACTATTCCGATGCCGACAGCACTGCCAACGTCGAACAGTCTCCTGCGCCATTGCAGCAGCATTTCGTCCCTAAGTCTTCAACAACTGCTAATACAATACGCTCCAACAATCATTCTTTTATGGAACCACAACTCCAGACCATCGATGCGGGTGCCAATATCAGTCGGAAGTCCCTCGATACGACCAAATCAGGAAGTCCTCCTTCCAGCTTATCCATATCGCCATCAAGCTCCTTCTTTGTGAACTCCAGCAAGGTCAGCGGATCACTCTTTAACGTCGCAGAAGTGACCCAAACACGACTGCATAGAGGCGAATCCGTGTTTGGTCAACGAGGCTTGTCTCCTGCAGGGTCGCTGCTCAAAACGCCTTCATTTTCCGTGGGCGATTTCCAAGCGGCGTCCTTTGAGAATCAGGGCAGGTGGAAGCATCGACAAAGTGGTGGTCCTTCTTCCATCGCTTCTGGGCGATTGAGTCATTTTCGGTATTCCACTAGCACGATTAATCAGGAGGCGGATGCGATCGGCGAAGATGATCATGATCCGCTAATCGAGGACGATATCGACCGTCTTTCGATCAGCGGGCGACTTTCGATGAACACTTCACTCCAAACGGGTCCTGGTAGCCGCGTGTCACTGGGTAACGGAAACCCGTTCGCCCAAATGAAACCTTCCCAGGCTGAGTTGCACTATAACGAGATCTCCTCCACCACCCTGCGCCGGCGAGGCAACGTTCGACCTACACACGAGCCTTTCACGGCCACAAGAAGCCCGCTATGGTCTGGGATGCTGGCAACAGGAGGCACCATTGGCGGTGGTCAACAGGCGCATATGTCGCGTACGTCATCACAAAGTTCCGGCTTCGAATCGCAAGTAGACACTACTCGTCGAAACACCCCTACCGAAGTGGACGTCCTATCGGTTTATACTACACCCGAAGTGGCCCAGTTGGAAACGTTGAAAGCTCCACCATCTCCCGTTCCATCGTCTGCGTCCATGTTCCAAAATCGGCAGAATGTCGCCATGGGCTCCTCGCAGGCACATTCGTTGTTTAACGAGAAAAACCTGTTCAACCATGCGCTTCAGCAGCAGCAACCTGAAGGAGCGCAATCCGGACTATTTTTCCCGAAATTCCCCAACTATCCTACGGCCACCAGTGGATTCGCTTCTGGGGCTTCCACCGTGAATAGACACATATTTCCGCCGCAGCAATCCCGAACTCCGTCGTTCCACCGTCATCATCATCATCATCATCATCAGCAAAGCCCCAATCTTGCGGGAGTCGGAGGGGGCTCCTCACTGTCGCTACATAGGAACCAAACCGGATTTTCCTTCGGTGCAGCCGAATTTCTCGGTAAGGAAGTACTGCCAGAACGACCATCACATCCACCGGCTTCTGCAGCTGGTACCAATTTCTACACCTCAAACCTATCTACTGCCACCAGCAGGCCTAGTCTGCTGAATCTAAGTAAATTAGCCAACGAACATACCAACGGCACACTGCCCACTGCCTAGCCGTTTTTCGTTCACTGTTAGCTAGGTCAATTCTTTGGCGATGCGCGTCCGCACGTTTTGTAACTACTGTTGTCGAATACCAATTCTGGCGCGCATCGATGTGTGATTATAAATAAAATAAACATGATGCTTTTTTACATAGAGTTAGTACTCACCTATGGAAATGGATTCTTGGGTGTATTTCAATTCATTTCTTTTGTGATAGAAGAAATCCGGTTCGGATGCACGAAAAGAAATTCCTCGTCAGTGTTCTCTTGAATCTTTTCTCTTTTTCTTCTTTTTCGCACGCCTACATGGGACCTTTCTATCCACTCCTATTGTACGATGTTGTTTTATCCTTCATCGCGATCAACTATTCGAAACGGTTCGGAAACGGAAATATCAATCAATAGATTCGACATTGCTCACAATGGAGCTCAGTTTTTCATCTGACTAAACTAAACATCAGCAGAGATAACTATCGAGAAAATTCTCACCCTTTTTTGTTTGTTTAAGATTGTATGATCAGCCACTCGCCGTCCTTTATGTGGGAAATATGCTCCGTTCGTATTGTATTATAACTTGGTCGTGTCTAGTTTCATACTCTCTCCAACGGGTATTCGTATTCGGGATTTCTAAGGAGTAACACCTTAGTTCTAACACAAACGTATGGACAACGGTTAATTCCTGTTACTTTAGTGCAGTCAGATGATGAAGTAGTTCCAATTTTCGTTTTTAACGGAGATTAGTGATAATACCGATAGTAAAAATACGAACGAAAGTCGAAAGCCCGTAGCTAAGGCGATTTCGTGGTATACTACGATAAAAAAGAATGAAATTAAAAAAAAAGTACGCGCGTACTTTAAACCACAAATCCCTCCACAATCTCGTTTGCCTAACGATGATTACTGAGAATAAAACCATACCCTACCCGCCGCTGATTCCGCCAGACAACTTCTTTCATTTAATACATCCATAAACATTCCACATAATTCGGTTTCGTTTGCCCTTAGTTTTCTAATGCATTTTATTATGTAATAAACACTTTTCAATAATTGCCTAACTTTTACTCTTTCCCTCCCACTTGTAATAATAGTCCGATACTTGGGTGAATGTTGCGTTTTATCTTATTTGAAAAGTTCAGTTTCAATAATTCAAAGTATGCTTGTATTGCAGGAAAAAAAACAACATCTTTCCTAACCTACAGTTGGTACAAGTATTTTGGAGAGCCTACATTTTACCTTCGCTTTACGTTCTATGCATTCCATCTTCCATGGCTCTTTCGCAGGCCTTCCCACAAAAAGGAGAATAATACGATTAGTTGTACTGAAACGAGGAGAAAATATTCGAATCGCGGCGTTCGCAATGTGCTAGCTTTTTGGCAATTTTAAAGAAGAAAAATGTTGGGTGAGTATTTCAATGAGTGTGCAATAATAGCAGTTGTAAAGCAATAAGAACATCGTTACTATGTTCGTTTGTAAACACTTTACCTCCTTATCTTATACCTTGGTTGTTCCATCCGTCGTCATTTCTGTCCCACCCTGTGATGCATTTTTATAGGCGAGTGCCATGCGATGTATTAACATGAAATTTATGATATTTAAAGCGCACGTGAGAAAGTGATAACAATTATTTAATTATAGCTAACTTCTGAAGAGAATGAGGGATTTAGGAATGTCTTCGAACGCACACCCTTTTTTGACGTATTAGCAGATTAAAAATATTGAACAAAAGAAAACCTGATGATTGGAGACAAATGATTGAAAACAATATTCACAAAGCCCACTAGAAGCCAAGTCAAGCACGGTCCAAAGAATCGGTTACGGTTTGCACCGAACGAAGGCACCATACCACGCAGAAGGTTTATAATCATTCTTACCGACCACCGGATGGAACCAGCTGATGGCAAACGTATGCGACGAACTGTGGTCTTCTATCAAAGGCATTCCAATCTATAGTGATCGCACTCATTTTTCGCCCATCATCGCACACCTCACCTCACGATGTCCGTCTTCCAATAACGATTTGCTGGCTGGTCTGCTCTTGTATCGAAAATAAAATCCTTACAATCTTCATTTTACTGGAAGTGCATATCCCCACGCCCATGCATGCCACTGGCCCTCAATGCTTATGTCTCTTACTACTTGCTGCCCATTAGTTGCGCGTGAACTCGCATGGTGATGGGTCGGCGATGGACCACGTGTGCCCGCATGTTAGTAGCAGTATAGAGGATGGTAACTTCCATTCAGTTCGTTTTCAACACACGCATTGCCGCTCCTCCCAGTGCCTAGTAGTAAAACAATCGATACTATCCGGTAGTGCCACCGGACGATGAGTTGGTGGCTTTACCAGTCGAGAACGGGATCGGTGACATGACGCCCGACACATTCGGTGGGGTAGGAGTTTTTGCCGTCCGTATACCGTCACCTTCGCAGATGTACTTTCCTGCAACGAAATAGCCGTTGCAGAAGGCGGTACAGGAAACAAACCATGGCGTTGAGGCATACCTGACACGAAACGCCGCTTGACCAGCGACAACCGATAGCCCGTTCCGGCCAGCTCGAATTCGATTCCGGACAGCGTTGTCCCTTCGCAGTTGAATTGTGTGGAGATGATCGCTGGAGTTGATGGACCCGTGCCCACCTCCAGTCGGGCCCGAAGGGTATCGACTCCACCGCTCTCCGAGTGTTGCGATATGTCCGTAAAGTTCCACACCAAGCGATTCGATTCACCTTGCCTGCAAACCGAATAGTGAGGTTGCGCTAAGTCAAATTTTCGATGGATGGTCCGAGCTAAAACTCACCAAGCAGAATGTGGTTTTGATTGTACGTTTTTCACGCCTCCATCGACCGGGACCGAGATGGAGACGTTCAGCAGCGGCGATGGTTGAGCCATCGCGTGGCAATTGTACTTGTAATCGATCTTGATGTCCGTGTGCCGCTGTTCGCACTTCCAGTACGACACGAGCTGGAATGGGCAGGAGGAAGCACCCGGTTTCGCCTTAATCTGATACTTGAGGATATCTACGTTGATGTGCGGTGCGTTCGGGTTCTGCTCCGACTGGCGGCGCAAGATTGCCGTTAGTGCAGGCATGTTAAACTCGAGCATCGTGCTGAAGCTGGTCGACTGCAGGCGGTCGATCGAGATGAGCTGCTTGTTCGGCAGCACGTTGTCGAGATTCTGTAAGTTCTTGATGCGGAAGCCCAGCTTGGCCGGGTTCGGGTTGTTCGTCAACACGTTCACGATCCCGGCCGGGAAGGATATCATCATATCGCCAGACATCTTCACCTGGCACCGAGACTCATCCGCACCCCTGTGGGAGAAAGAAGGAACGCAAGGGAACAAAGTGTTTCCACTTTTCATACTCTCGGCTACGACAGAAACACACTAGCAGCCCTCCAACGCTTACTCACTTGAAGTATGCATGGATAATCTCGTGGAATGCTACTGCTAGTGGAATCGTATCGGACATTCCGATCGTCAGCGGGGACGGACCACGAGAGGACCCAATTCCGACGCTCGGGCTGCGGAACTCCAGACTACCAACGCTGTCCGCACGGGCAATCTGCGAAGCAGGACTCACCCGATCACGAGCTACTGAGAGAGACAGAAAATTTCGATAAAAAGCGTATATTATTATTCGTTCTGGACTAGCAAGTGAAAATAATCACTCCTCTTCCGGTCCTTACCAGCAGCTTCAGATCTTCTGGATGGTGGTCTCGGTATAGCGATACTGCTGCCAGCGGTTGAGGTCGGTGTCGGAATCTGCCGCTGGGTGAGCTTGCTCAGGTTCGCCGAGGCCGGTGCCGAAACACTGATATCACCCACTTCCGAGAAGATGTCGCCCAGATCGGCATACCGATTGCTGTAACCAGCAGGGGAATGATGAATTTGAGATCGGGAAAAGAGAACGCTTTCGTTGCGCTTACTTGGAACTGGTAGACATCGACAGGGTGGGACTCTGCAGTGGTGCGTACGGATGCACCGTCGTCGGTGTGGACGCATTCGATGCATTCGGACTAGTAAGGTGCGCCGCCGTGTTGTTGTTCAGCAACGAAGCATTTCCGACCGACATTTGGTGGTGGAGTGGATGCTGTTGCTGGGCCGCCGCTTGCTGCTGTTGCTGCTGCTGTTGATGCAACTGGTGTTGTTGGTGGTGCTGCTGTTGCTGTTGCTGTTGAAAGATAGAATGGTTTAGTGACAGCAGATCGTGGCTGGGCTTGCTACTGCTGCCGCCGCTGCTGCTGTTGTTATCGCCGATTTGTTGCGAAACGGACTTGGAGCGTTTCATGCGCAGCAATCGATCCTGGTGTTGCGGATCAAAACTTGAACCCCGTCGGGCCTACACCACAAAAAGGAAACCCGCCAAGGGCATTACGTATCGGAGTTAGAATTCATGGCAATCGATCGGCCCGCGAGGTTCGTGAAGCAAAACGGATAGAGCACGGATGAGTGCGATCCCAGCATCCCGAGGGGGAATTTTCGTTATTTGCGGTGATATTACGAAAGACGACCACAGACGAGACAGAGCAATCAAGCGTAAGAACGCGCGCCATCAATTGATGATCCGACCAATTCGACACAAAATCGACACCACACGGACAGGGACAGTGAGGTTTGTGAGAGAATGGATGAAAGAAAAAAAAAGATGCAATCACAGCATTTGTTAGAAATTGGCTATTTCTTGCTTCAGATTTCATGATCACAACTAGGCAAATTTTAAGATAATTAACTAACAAAAAATAACACACAAAAGAACACACTGCTTTGCAGAAGCCGGTCAGTAGAGCGAAGGCTACGCAAAGGATATGCAAAGGCAAAACCAAGAAAGCGAAGAAATAAATTGCAAACAAACAGCCTGTATGCTATATCTTATCTTCGGTACTAGACTAGATGCAATTCATATTAGCAAATCAAATACCCTCAACCATCGACTAAACTCATTAAAGGGTGTTTCGTGACTAGAATACGCAAACGAATCATAGAAGATAAAAACTAAATATTGAAGATGAGAATGTCGTGAAACGAAGAATGCAAAACACTCACACTTCCCAAGAGAGGGCACACACAAAGCAACATAAAATGCAGCCTTTCGATCCTGCAAGGCTGCGCCCAACACTAACTAACACACACTTACCGACGTCAGGATGCCGATCGGCGACAGGGACAGATTTTCTACCGTGGCTCGCAGCTCATCGACGCTGGCCGAAATTGGTGCGGCTCCGTTGTTTAGCGGTTTAATTTCCACGTGTATTTTTCGCTCCTCCCGCTCGTCCTCGCTGTCACTGTCCGAGCTCGAGTAGAAGTTATCTGCAAGCGTAAAGCAAGCCAGTCGTCAAAGCGCGCCGACAAACGTGATGGAACCAGAGAAGGGCTTCCCCTCTCTCTCTCTTTCTTCTTACTGCTCTTCTCCGTGATGGTCGCACTGTCCCACGTGGTTTCGCGTGGCTGTATACTGTAGCCATCTTCGTCCACCTCCGGAGTGGCCGTGGGGGCCACGTTAGATGCACTTACGGCAGAAGTGGTCTGCAAATTCGTGGCACTGTCGGTATTCGTAGGGTCGCCCTTGCCATCACTACAAAGAGAAAGACGTAGAAAAAAAATTGGGGGATTAAAATGTCGACAACCACAACAACTCGAAAGAACGACGAACACGATCTAGCACACTTACCCGTCCAAAATATGTTCCTCTTTGGCACTGGAATTTTCCGTAGAATCTTTCTTCTTTTTGGCTTTCTTCGATTTGGCCTTCTCGCGGCGGCTGCGCAAAAATCCAGAGACTGCTTACCGAGCGGTGCATAACATCGACAGCGATTAAAGAAACAGAGTTAAAGCACACGAGAAATGGCAAGGAAAAAAGAAAAAAAAATTATTGTTGGAGATTGAAATCCTACCGAAATTTAAAAAAAAAACGTTACATAGGAATGTGTCAATTTGTAAAAAAAAACAGGTGATAATGATAAAAGGGGAAACTAGATCGGAAGTAAATGATTCTGAAAATTGGCAATTGTAACATGAGGACAAAATGCCGGATTTTGAGGACACAGCCGGATAAACTAAAACCCGTTTGCCGGAATGGACTCTAAATTTGGAGGTAAGTAAAGTAGTAAGTAAAAAATATTAGACCATCAGCCAAGAAGGAGATTGTCGCTTGGAATTGTTAATAACTGAGACAAATCGAAAAAGAAACATATTGTTTTAATTTATGCAATTCTGGTTGCAAGTGCGATGTGAAAGTGAACTGGTCAAACGGCATCGCAAACTAATGCGGGTATTTTACTAGGAATGGTTTGGATGGAAAAGGGAAAGGTTAATAAGTAAAAATCAAGTTAATAGGTTAATCTGAAATTAAAAAAACCAATTAAAAGGATAATCAACAACAGAAACAACAGAAACAACGAATCTTGCCATTTAAATGAAACAGCCAACATCAGCATACCATAGAAGCACGCACTAGTGAACAATTATTGAACTAGCTAGAGAAAGGGGTGAAGCATAACACTATCTTATTATGCAACGCTAGTAAGAAAAAGCCACATCGCAAATAAAACTACTGAAGATCACTATGCGGCATGGGTTGGGGTTATTTGCTCCGACGCCACGCATTTGGTTTGATAGATCACTTCTTCCTGCTGCTCAAAACGCACGCAGGGGCACACTTAGGGCACACATATATGGGAATCATGTTTGAAGAAGCGGTAGACCAAATGACGAAACTTACCAACACTATTAAAAACTTAAATCAATTTCAATTGAATTCGTTTACCTTGCGATGGAGCGTAGAGAGTATTGTGGGCCACATAAACTCATTCATTGTTTGGTGACAGTTTTAAAATTCAGCTACATTCTGATAAATTTTCCGTACTACAGGATAACCATGCGTTTTGAAATGTAACTGTTAATTGTGGCGTTAGCAAGAAGCGCTGATAATGGAAGGGGCTAAACCAGCGACAATGTTTCTATCGTACATCTTTAAAGTAGCTCCCATGAATTAAACTGAATCTCTTGGCTTCGAGACAAATGATGTGTACATAGCGTTTCTGGTGTCAACGTGTTGCTATTCTACTGGAAACGAAGCTGGGATCCGTTTGGGTGTCACAATTCGAGTGTCGAATTCAATGCAATTCAACAAACGCTGTGCGCGATTTTAACAAGAACAACTCTTCCCGCCCACTGGAAAGCTGATAGAGAAAGATTGTTTGTTAGAAGTGTGAAGTTTTAGTGGTGAACAGGGTTTAGCGGAGAAACGTTACAACAGAAACAGGACACCCGAAGAAACATGGCCAATAGGATAGGAGGGACAGCTACAATCAGGAAGCGTTTTGTCGAAAGCTAGGACGAGAAAATGCTACAAGGCTACTCTACGATCTATCCTACAATTATAGTTCAATAATTGTCGAAAGTATAACAAAACTTATAATACTAACGAAACAAACACTGCTCGTGTTGCATATGGCTAGAGAAAATCACGACTTGGTTAAAGAGTCTTCAAAACGAAAGAGATGAGAAGACCTTCGTAAGCATATGAAAATAAAATCGGACACTAATAATCGGTTTACAACGGAAGCATAATTTTAATATATGTTTCACCTGCTCTAATAAACGAGTTATGCACTGCTGATGAAGGTCGAATGCTAAAAAACAAAAAAAGAACTATCCACACACTCTGATCAAACGTGCTTCAGAAAAAGGAGGAGCGAAAGAAAGGGAATGGAGGAAGATAAATAAAACCAAATAAAACCATCACGCGAACTGAAAAAAACATAATAATTAAAACTATATAACACTAGAACTATGTAACAATCCAAACCGATTGTGAAACAACACGGCGTCCAAGGCAAGAGGTAAATCAGCAACAAGAGAAACGACCGAAGAAAACTTCCATCAACCAAGGAGACAGATTAAAGAAAATCAAATTATAGGAAAAACAATCAACCAAATAGAGCTGGGAACTGAATGAAACCGAGTGAGAAAAAGTAAAGATCACAACACCAAAAGAGTTACGAGATGAAAAATATATGATTTACATTTGGAGCCGCGCAACAACGGATTCCGCCCAATAAAGGAGCTGGCCGACGTCGCCATCTGCTGCTGCTGCTGCTGTTGTTGGTGTTGTTGATCGACCACGTCACCCCCGTTCTCCGGATCGTTTGGACTGGTTGGGGCTGAAACGGTGGCAGCGGCAGACGACACGGAGTTTCGACCGACGTCGGTGTTGGCTCCGGCGACAATGCGCCGGTTTCCAACTCCTGCACTTGCGGTGGAATCGCGACTATCACGACTCCCTTCGGTTAGCAGCAGGGAGGAATGTTACAGTTTCACATTCCGTTGGAGCATCGTTCCATGATGTTGCGGCCATAACGTGAGATCGTCACCCAAAGGCAAAGCATTATGTACACACACGTACATGGGGAGGGGCCGCCGGACGTTTGCATGGGCGCGCGAGGGTGTGGGTATTATTTATTATAATATATGCACGTATTTGTTTTTTTTTTTAACAATTCAATACCGATCATGAACGGGTCCGAATGAGGATGGAAATGGAAAGAGACAAAAACATGACATGAGAACAACTTTTGAAGCTAAATTTCTTTCGTTCAACCGACGCAACGGTCACCCGTTCGTAGGGTCAATTGAACCAATAACCAATAAAATGGAAAGGGAAAAGTAGAGGCGCCTACGTGAGCAGAGGGCAGTGAAAAGAGTAGAACCACTGGGAGCGAGATTGAGGGGAGTAAACAGATCACCGAGAATCGAAGAAAACTAATTTCTACTCAAATTTACTATTGTTGGAAGAATAGGGAAAACTCTAACTGGCCTGACCATTCATTATTGCTCGTTTGAAATGATTTTAGTGATTTCTACACATACTTTCGCATCATATTTGTAGCGGAAACCATTCAGAAGTAAAACATTGGCAAGAACCAGAGCACTAGCGAAGATTTAAAACATTATTCTGAGCTATTCCAGATACACAATTTCAGCATCGATAGAACGTTAAAAAATAATTATGACATCCTTACAATTTTTTCATTGGTATGATTTCGACTTTCTACCTTTCTCATTTTCACTCTCACTTCGTACTATCACAGTTACTAAAAATGTTGCTGCTTTACTTGAGATTGAGAATGCATCGTTCAATTCCTCGCAGGAAGAATTCTGTGTAGCTGTTTCATCACAAGTCGAAAAAAGCACAAATGACATCACTTACGAAACCCCTCTGAACCTAGGAAAAGTTCCAGGACACATTCAAGGAAGTGGAAGTGGGCAATTACATTTCCCTTTTGCGTCACACGGCCATAATGACACTTTTACTCTCCGTGCAACGTGTTTGTTGGCGAGAACAGAGGAAACTACTATTAATCCTACCGCAACCGGCACGTGGAAACGCTAATGATTGCCAACACTTTAATTTCATTCCCTATCCTATTTAAGGTGTGCTGATCGTGTTGTTGGGAAAATTGCTGTTTTTCCACAAACTATTTCACTGGTGTCACTAAGCTGGACTAATGATAAAATACATGTGCAAAATTGAAATGATCCACAATACATCATAGACCTTTTTCATAGTCTCATCTTCTCATAGTCATAGTCAATTTTTTCTTCTTTCAAAAACTTCGTCCCTCTGTTGTGTAGGAACAATAGAACTGACATTTATCATTTTCTTCTTTTCGATCCACTAAGCCATCGTATAGCGACTCGTGCACAAGAATCCCAACAGAGAACGGCTAATGGACGGCAGCATTACGCTCGTTTCCTAAATGACTTTACTAGCAAACTGACAAGGCTTGGTGTGTCTGTGTGTGTGTGTGCAGGTGCGCCACTGAGGCTGAGTGTATGTAGCCAGCACGAACAAACTGATAAACCTAATAGGAGGTTATTGCGCACAACAAACAGAAGATAGTGAAAACAACCGGTAGCCGCAACCAAAAAAAAAATCTCAACAAAGAGCTTGGTAAGTGCAGTTGTTAAACGATACACAAATGAAGGAGAGTTAAAATAGATTGAAGTCTAGAAGGACTGCTGCTTCTAGGAGCAGCGTAGAGAGGAAACCAAGAAACTGACACAAGTTTGATGAAACACAAAGCGGTAACAAACTGATAGATATTCGATCTACAACGTGAGAAAAAAATCATCGATGAAAATAATTTAACGATGGACTTTTACCAAAAACTAAAATCGAAAGCAATACATAAATAAAGTACTAGATTGAGATAGAAAGGAGATCAAACAAGTATATGAAAAAGGGAATAATATAGAAATAGAAGAGAATGGCAAGAGAGAGAAAAGGAAATTAAACGTATTAGGAAAATACGGGGAACAGTGGCATCGTGGAAGGGTGATTGAATGGTTGTGTGTTAATGCGGAAGATAGATAGAAAGAAAGAGTGAAGCAGGTGTAAACAGGGTTCGCAAACTGTAGCGAATACGAAATGCGAGAAAATCAAGAAGATAAATTTACCCTGCGAGTTAGACATGAAGAGATTGAGAAGGGAAGTTGTGCGACGGGAAGATTTTTGTTGTTGCTGTTGTTGTTGTGGTGGTGGTGGTGGCGGCGGCGATGATGCTGGTTGCTGCTGCTGATGCTGTAAAGATTCTTGCAGGTGCTGTTGCTGTTCCGGCTGCTGCTGTTTCATTAGTGGCGATTGGTTGCTGCTGTTGCCACCGTTGCCATTATGGCCGTTAGAGGGAAGGTTTGGCGAGTGTGGCTGGTTGTGATTAGTGGAGGGGGTGGTACTGTGATGCTTGAAGGAGAACAGATCGCCGTAGAACGGTTTACTTGATTGCTTGCTCGTACTTTGTGCGGAACCGGACACACCGCTGTCGTTCAGCGCCGCCGCCGTCGCCGTCGTGACCATCGGCGTCGGGGACAGGGCGCGCGAAGACATTTGTTGCTGCTGCTGCTGCTGGGACTGACTCGGCAGATACTGGTGACCGTCGCCGCTGCCGAGCGCCTCGAAGCGTAGCCCGCTGCCCACCGAGGTGGCCGTCGGTGAGGTGGACAGATTGACCGGCGAGTTGGTCGGAACGGCCGCGGTGGAGCTCGAGCTAAACCACGAGCGCAGATGGCTTTCCTTCTTCGCTGGCGCACCACCGCCGATGATGATTGGCTGCGAGGAGCTGGTGGCGGACAGCGTGGGCGATTCGAGCAGGCCACCGCCGGCCAGGGACGACTGAGCTGGCGAGCCGCTGCTGCCAGCGACCGTGTTCACCAGGACCTGCTGCTGCTGGTGGGCACTAGCGCCGGCACCCGCGCCAGCGCCGCTTTCAAAATCAAGCTCAATTAGCTCTACGGGGATGAAAGAAGGATGTTACATGACGAACACGCACATTAAGAGCAACACGGCCCAGTTTCGGTCGAATGGGGATGAAGAGAGGAAGAGAGATATAGAATCGGATGAAAATATAGCGAAAAAAAGGGCTGGCAACTGACTTCACTGACGATGGGGACATATCGCGGAACCACCGGGCCTCGAACTAGAAACTGATCCCTTCTTCGTGCACTGCCTAGAACGCATACACCTTACACTAGACCTTTTTATACATTTGCGACGCACAGATAGTGAGGAAAAACGCGAACACGAACGACGTTCGGAACATACCGAGGAGAACGTATATAACATGCATTGTGGATCCACATTTTTGGCCATGTATGGCCAACGGATCGATACTGAGGGATTGACAGATCACAAAACTGACAGGTTTACATTCTTCTCAAAAGGTGCGTAAAATAACGGCTGAAATGCGATCATGGTGTCGAAAGGAACGATTGTAAGGTGTGTCTACACATCCAAAACTAAACTAGCTGCATGCTGTAAGCACATAACCACGTGAAGCAAAATTTAACAAACAGAAAAAAAAAAACAAATTGCAAAAAATAAACGGACAACTGACAAGCAAAAGTAGTTGGAAAAGAAAAGACACAACGAAAAAGATAAAAAAAACAAGCATCTTAAAAATCACACATCGGAGTAGCAAAAAAGTTCAGAAACAGTAGGAGTACGGGAATCGACGGCAATAGTATCACGCAAGAACATTTACCAGATCGCGAGGCTTGACGCCACTGTTTGAAAAACAAGCTCATCGGAAATGCAAAAAAAATTAAATGCAACATCAAAAACACAACCCATGTAGAGAAAAATATTCAGCTCTCTGTTAAACAAATCACTCAGATAAGACTCGGCCAGTCGCGAAAAAGGAAGGTGCGTATTGGGTCTGTCCGGGGTGGCGAAAAGAAGCGCAGTGGACGAAAGATGATGAAAACATATCGGCGTGAGACTTGTGTGAAATGCAGTTGTCTACCGGGGGAGGGATTTCGAGTTCGATTCTGATCTACGACTTCTATGGAAGCGCTGTTGCTTCCACGAAAAGGGAGTGCACTCCAGTACTTACCCGGTTTTTCCAGACCAGTGTACTTGTTCAACACGAACTGTTCCAAGAGTTTGTCCACCGTTAGTTCTAAAAATTGACGTTTCAAATCCGAGTGAACCTGTGTGCGTGAACATGGGGAAGGGTGAGAAAAACAAAACAACATTACCATACCATCATCACCTTTCCCTGGCTACCACGAGCGGACAGGGAAAACTAACCTGTCCAACCAGATCGAAATTGTTCTGCACAATGTCCATGTACGAGGAAAGGAACTCTTTCATTTGCTTCAGGTGTGCTTCTTCCATCTCTTGAAAGCGCTAAAGAGGAGGTAAAGGGAATTGGGAGTTTCCCATCGTATGATTCACTTGATTTCAGTTTGCCATTGGGAAGCGGATGAGTCACAACACATTTTCCCGCCGTTTCGCCTGTGTATAGGAGAGGAACAATCCGCGCCCTTACTCACCCTACAGGTTATTGTCATCTTTTTCTCAAACTCCTGCTTGATGATGTTGTGCTTCTCCACCAGGGCCTTGTAGTCGTCCTGGTGTTTGCGCAGCTTCGCTTCCGACTTTTCGATCTCCTTGGCCGAGTTGTCCTTGCGCGCCTTCTCCGCCTCCTGCAGGCGCGCATTGTGGACGTCCTTCGCCTTGGAAACGGCCGCGGTCGACTCCTTCATTGCCTGCAGGACGATCCGTGCAGAACCGGGAAGGGATTAGAGCACAGTTTTGGTAAATTTTTCAATCGCCCCTCTAGCTCAGCAGGTCCGCTCTCACCTGCACCGCATCCTGCGTGCCCGATTCCTCCTCCTTCACCGACTTGTGCTTCTTGTGCAGGTCCTCCGCGTACTTGGTGACATTCTTCACCAGCTCCGTCAGCTTCTGCACCTTCTGCGCGTGCAGTTCAGACAGCCGCTCGGTCGTGGACTTGAGGATGATCCATAGGGGCGAGAACGTGCCACCGCCGCTCGAGCCCGCCTTGTTGGCCAGCTTCGTTAGCAGCTTCGAGTTGTACTCCTCCAGGTTCGAGCGCTCGCGGAAGTACTCCGCCAGCTCCTTCGTCGCCGACAGGCCATACTTCATGTTCTGGTACAGCACCTCGTAGCCATTGTTTTTCTCACCCTTAATTGATGGGCGACCCAACGAGAGAGAGAGAGAGAGA
>JAOEFI010000003.1:12378718-12399192 GCA_034621735.1 Anopheles plumbeus
GCATTGCGTCATCCACATACGGTGCCCCCGATGCGTTTATGTTCGTGTTTATATTGCTTTAGCATAAAATAGGATGGTCTCCAGAACGGAGGGCGCTGTCTAAACGCAAAGCCAAAGCCTACAAATCATAAAGATTGTGTTCGCTACAAACATTCCTATTTAAAATGAGCAACACTACACGAGCAAAGGAAGCAGTACCCACTCCAGTGCCAAAGTAGTGGAATGGCTCAACATATTTCTTGAAAAAATCCATACGTGTTGCGCTTATCACTTGGTTGCCAACACTTTTCCTTGCACAAGAAATGGGCGAACGGTGCGTTATCACGTCTTCACGTGTGTGCTCTGGTTTCTTGCGCGGACAGCCGGAGCTGCTGAAAGAAACGCCAGCCGGCGCATTTATGGCCACTATCAACAGATAGGACCGCGACGAAGAATCAAATAAAAACAAACAGGAAGTGTCGGGGACCTTGTTCCACGGGACCGGAGTTCAAGTTCGGTGCCAACATGAGATAAACCATGCAGCTTCGGTTGCGCTGCACTCCTTTTAACAAGAAGTTGCCGAACCTTATCACCATAAGAGTGAAGTAGATGCCTTAGTACAAAAAGAATCGGCTAAGTATCTATAGTTCATGGAGGAATAAAAATGTGTACTCAATTTTTTTAAACAAACGTCATAGCGTTACTGAGCATATCTGAACTTATTCTTAAACCAACGAGCGGCCCTCTTAAAACAAAGAAGCGAGTCATACAAATTGAAAAAAAAGATAGCATCAAACGAAACGGAAACGCAACCAACTAAATTAATGCCTGCATTAGGTTACGTTGGAAGTATATTCGGTTTGGCTTCAATTTAAAAGGGCACTCTTTTCCTTCGCTTGATTAGGCAGTTAAAAAAGGAGTATTATTACTCCGAAACCGACACGAGACGTAGTTTCAAACTTCTCCACAGACAATCAGTTTAAAACGAGATAGAAGATGATTTTAAACAGCACTTACCCAAAAGTAGTCGTTGAAGTCGACGGTCATTTTTGGTTATCCTTGCACGACGGTGGTCGTCTATACCAAACGGTGGACAGCTTGCTCTTGCACTTCGACGACGATTTTCCAGTCAACCGTCCCTGTGTCTGGGATCGAATACACTTCTTGCTCCTAGAGTTTCGATACTCAAATGAATTGGTGTATGTGTGCATGTGGGGTGGGTGTGCTAGACATCACACTACCGAGTGGTCACCACGGACTGCATCTTTTCTCGTTCACTGATGAAGCCGACCCGCGATCGGAGAGAACATGGCAAAAACATGGCCTTATTACACTGCGGCGAGGCTCTGGACGGATGCCAGCTATTTCTCACTCCGGCTGGCTACTGGCCACAGAACATTTTGATCGAGTCACCGCCTACACAAGCCCGTTTCGTTCACTTTCGCTTCCTGCAACTGCACTGTTCACCTTTCCACCTCGCGAGACAAATGTGAGAATTGTAACCGCTGCTCGTTGGCCGCAAGTCTGAATGGTTCTTGGCAGTCCGGTCTGCAACACAGTGAAAGCCGGTGAGAGTGTCTGGTGCAGATACTTTACTTCATTTTCCCCTCATCTGTTTTCCTTAAATGTCTGTTTGAATAAAAACGTATGGTTTCAGACATTGCACGTAAAATTAAAATGGATTATTTTAATTACATTCCCAGTTGTGGCACGAATTTGTCTTTTAAACCGAAGAAATAATCATGAATCTTCGTTGCTAGAATTGTTTTTGAGGTCGCAATAATAAGAAACCATTATTTGTTCCATATATCATTATGATACATTTTGGTTTACAGCCAACATGCAAATTAATCCCGTTATTAAAAGCCTCTCTAAATCCAGAAATCCAAATCCATCAATTTCTGTTTACACGCTCTCTGCCATTCCGTTTATAGAATCGAAACAAATTCCAACTACTGCCTGCCGCCGATTTAATGTTGTAAAGTATAAAAAAACCGCATGTTTACAGGTTCCACGGTTATTCAGATAGGTGCCTATTTTTCATAGTAGCAACGCAGGGGACAAAAAACTCTCGCATCCCGGCAGCACATCGCCAACCGATGGTGTGGCTCCATCGACTTCTTTGGACGTGCTTCCGCCGAGTCTTTATCCACGTGACGCCAAAAAGCGCCAAATTAACCCAAACATTCAGTGTCCAATCCGGGGGAAAGGGGGAAACCCATTGCCTGTGTTTCGAACCCGGTAACGTGATACGCCGGCGACGGACGGTGTGATTCGTGCCGTATCTCCTCCGTCCGTAGGATGGCATTTTGCGAACCAATTGGCCCGTTTTGGGGACACAGTAGTATAAAACTACCAACCGGCCCTTCCAATGGGTACAGTTTATACCGTTTAGCCCACTCGAGTCCTAGCAGTTCATCCCTGTGTTCAATCCGACAGTCAAAATGAGCAAGACCCTAGTCCGCGTGATGCTCGTGAGCGCCCTAGTGGCCATCGCTGCGGCCAGTCCGCCGTACTTCCCTCTGCAGCAGGCCCCGTGCGCCCAGAAGTGCTGCAACAAGGTACAGCCCGTTCCAGTGCAGCATCACGCGGTGTCGGTCCCGGTGCAGGTGGAGGTGGCCGCCAGTACCAGCCCGGCCTACCGACCCGCCTCCTTCCTCGAGGTTGTGGAAATCGTGCTGGACTGCTTCAACACTCTACGCATTCCGCTGCAGAAGTTCCCCTCCTATCTGGCCGGCCTCTTTCCGGACGATCCGGAGACGAAGTGCTTCTTGCGGTGCATGGCCATCAAGCTGGGTGTGTACTGCGATGAGACCGGGGCTGACCTCGACCGCCACTGTCTCCAGTTCGGGCTGGGCGAGTGCTGCGAGAACTTTGCCAACCGGCATCTGGTCTGCCTGAAGCAAAACTCGGTGCCGTGCCCGGACCGATGCACGGCGGCGTACAAGCAGGAGCTGTGCTTCCAGGAACCGATCGCCAAGTACTTGGACTACCACTTCCAAGAGTTTGTCGGACAGCTGCACCAGGCGAAGTGTAGCCATAATTTGCCCATGCTGCATCCTTAAGCAAGAACCTTCCATAATTGACTAGCGTGTTCCGACAAACGTGCGCTGTTCCCCTCAATCAGGTGTAAGAACTCACTTCCTGGCTGAACAATGGAGTCAAACAAAACCAAGAACGACTCCCCGCATAATAGCCGCCCTAAAGTAGGCTAATAAAAATCGATATCATAAAAACCTGCCGCCAATGCACGTTTCAACTTTCTCGCTCATTCCTCTCTGTGTGTCCCTTTTCACCTCAGTAACAGAAACAGTTCGTTCCTTTTTCAAAATTCATTTCCGCTCTTCTTCTTTTCAAACTGATGTTCATTTCACGGTGGATTCAATTGTTAGCGAGAAAATCTCAAAACGCCAATTATTAGTTAGTACAACCGAACCACTGATTGTTACATGCATGGCTTCGGTAGGGAGTTGAACGATCACTCGCCGGGGTGAAGCAAGCGCTACTCCGAAAGAAATTTCCACAAAAGCGGTAAATTTTTTTAATGAGTTTTGTCCACGAATAAATAAAATAACAATGACGTTCACTCCTTCAGTCACGCCTGTATTGATTAGCTCTACACTGATGTACTTTGGTCTGGGGGGCTGTGCAGTTATGTTCAGCTTCACATGGCGTTGACGGTGACACAACCTGGGGTGTCTTCACGTTAGTTGCCCGTTCTTCAAATTTGTAAGAATGTGAATGATACTACAGCGCTGTTGACACTATCTGTACAGTGCTTGGACCGCGCGGTTGTGTGTCGATCGACTTGTGTAATTAAAATGCACTGTGGCTGCACGAAGAATAAGACACGAAGCCTTGCAATTTTCTTAATGTGCGACGATGTGACTTTTTTCTTTTGTTCCACGAAGCGGTCGTAAAACAAACCGCACACCACACTTGCTGATCGCACACACAATTGCTCATTTTTCGAGAATTAAATATTCATATTCCAGACGTACAGGTTACACAACTCACAGACTGCACTCGCGCAAACACCAAGGAGGCTACGCTGCCGCTGTGTGCTGCAGGTGTTCCGTTTTCCCCCCTCCATTCGACACACCTTTCCTTTACTCTTCACGAACGGAGTAGGGTTGGATGCGTAGGTCGCCTAGAATCAATAAAGCTTAGCGATATGCCGTCGATCATTGAACCGTTTTGGTGATTCATTTGTTGACCGGTAACACACACTTTCACAAACTGCTGCACAGTGCGCTTCACCGTTTTGTGATACAATTTCGTGCACGGGCGTTGCACAAAATTCCGCAGTGACACCGAGCCGGAACATCGTGGGGCAAGGCACTACCACCATTTCATGCGAACAACACAGTGCTCAACACAACGATGCTGCATGCTAGCACGCTAGCACAACCACCGCGAATCGCTATTTAGGGGGCAGCCTTTTGTTGTTACCACAAACACGATTCACACACACACTGGGGCACTGAACCATGGAAGAAAATATCACCACTTCCGCCACTGTGCAACTTCGATACATGCTTCGTCGTCATCGTAGTCGCCATTTGCTATCACGCAGCGTAAAATTATGGGGGCCTTCTGGGAGAAGCTTTCACTGCAAACGGGGGCGTATCGCATTTCTGTCTGCTTCAACTTCTGGCTCCCCTCATTATCCCAACGGTTCGCTCTAGAAAGTCGCGGCAAGAAATGCGAATCAATATTTGGATGCAGATCATTACACCCGGCAATCGGGGACAGCGGGAAAAGGCAAACCAGCAAAGGATGGCTTTTTCTTGGTCGAAACAACAACTCACACACCATGTATCCCGTGTACGACTGATCTGTGTTCGCTCTTTTCTATTATCCTTGCCTTTTTCCGGCCAACAACAACAGCGAACAGAAACAAACGAAACGAAAGAACGGGCCAGAACGGAATGAAGGAATTCACTGTCAGACACGGTCGGGAAAAGTAAACCGCCGCCAACGATGACGCGACGATCGATCGCTGGGGATGTGCTAATGACAGTTGCGGCGGCTGTTAGCTCCAAACTGACAGCCGCTCATGAACTTGCTATAATTGCAATATTTCGATCAATCTACGATTTTACGAATACCACTACTTAAAAATATCAAAACTTATAGGTAGTAATATGAAAAAATACATACGTACACTCTCATGGGGTAAAAAATATTCAAAGCAAGCTAAAATAAGTCAGCTGGTTTCGAAAGTGCGACAAAATGTGAGATCAGTTTGACAGTTTCATAACTGTTATTATAGACGCCGCAGTACACCGTTTACGCCATGAAGTAAACAAAGCACACTCACAGCTTTTGTAGGACGCTATCCTTTAATTCTTTCACCAAATCCCGTAAGAAATGGAAACTTGTCGGAAATTCATCTTGAATAAGATCTGTTGCTACTATGGGTGCTCGAACAACTCAAGGCAAAACTCTACGCTAACCTATTTCGCCTTTCCCAGAGACGAGGATCGGTATTTAATCTGGGCAAAACACGCTGGACTTTCGCTGGGCCCGGAAGAAATCAAGCCAGGCCGTTTCCTATGTGAGCTTCACTTTTCCAACATATATATGGGCCGAAGTTCAAGACGCACAGTGCTACTGCAGACAGCTGTACCTTACCCGTGCGACAAATCACCGGAGCGCTTAGTGGATAACATCGATATTGTTGAACCGACGGCATCAGACAGTATGGAGGCAGAAGAAGAAACCAGCTTTGAACAACTCGAAACGCTGACATCAGACAATGAACTCCCCGAAGAAGAGGGTGAGGATGATCACGGAAAACGAAACATCCTTTATAACCACTTCACTTTACCATCGTATTACAGGAATTATAAAAAAGGAATCACCAGACGAAGAGTGCAACATGAAATCCCAGCATGAGGAATTATTGCCGATTGTACGCCCCCCTAGTAAGCGGAAAGATCCCGTAGCTAAAATCGCGGAAATGAAAGCTAAGCTCAAGATAGCTAGCGCATCGAGCCATAACGTGGAGAAACAAACGTTCGCAATCAAAATGCACAACGGAACGGTGTTTCGGAAAGTTCGAGTGGTTTATGATGATGATGACTTAAATGAACTAATACAACCTCCCGCGGACAATGAATCCCAATATCATCAAACTTTGTTAACGATTCATAGGCCACCACAAAAGTCTCCTGCTACATCTTCAACAAAAGCCATTGATATCAAAGAAGATAAAGGAGCTACATCGCAGGAAAAAGACGATACTTCCAAAGCGAAGAAAGATCAAATCAGTGAATTCATATTTAAAGGTGAGGAGTACATACAGATGCCTAAAACAGTATACACAAAACAAATTGAAGAATTGCGGCGCAAAATAGCAGCCTACGAAAACATCATTGGAACAATCCGTGACGTTCTGGATAAAAATGACGAAAAATTATCCTAGTTCGTATATAAATAAGTGTTTATATAAATATTCACTCTCCCAAACTATCCAATTTCATTTTTAGTGTTTTAAATTCTTTGATAAGGGTTAGTTTGCTTCGGTCGACACAATCCCTCCTTTATAATGTACTCTTCCACCATCTTTTAAACAATACAAAGCCACATCGGATCAAATTGGGTGGAGACGTTCGCATTAGTTGAATCATCTCTTTCACCATTGATTGAAAGTACCTCTATTTCCTCTTCGTGCACGAGTAGCACGCATCCACCTTTATTCTTTTGAAGCTCTTCTGTTTCCGCCCAAGTCAATAGGTACATCTTCGTTTCATCGGAAATTTCCACCGTCGGGACAGCTGAAATATTCAACATCCGAGACTGTGCATGTCGGTAGTCCCGTTGTGCGAAGTGTAGTGTACATACGACATATCTTTTCATTAATATCCACAATGGCAAACGTCGCAATCGTAGAGACGCCCTACACCGCTCCATCATATCGGCCCGTTTAGGAAAGCGATGGCAACGAATTTATTTTTCCGACTTCTGGCACACAATGCAAGTCATTCCATGGAATGTAGGTGAAATAAATTAAAACCATACGAGTTCAAATACTTGAATCCACGACAAACCCGCTATGTACTTTGAAGGTGTATATAAACCCGGCCGCTTTTGTGCGTCAGAATGCTAAAGCGTCAAAGTTATCGTCGCGCTGTCACTTTACGCACCGTCGGAAGGAAAACAATCGTTCGCAAAGAGAATTTTCATCCATCAGCATCAAGAATAAAGATGGCTGCATCCGGAAAATTCACTGTACTGGTAAGCACAAATTGTCCATAGAATCCATCGCGGTACCTTTTTCTAATGAATGGTGGGAACATTGTTTTCATTCCGCAAATGGCACCGCATACGAATTTGCGACGGTTATGTTGAAACGAAGACACGCGATTATGTAATTTACCTCCGCAACATTTACAGGCCCGTCAACTAAGCACCAGCTCGGCCGCTGCTCAGCTGGTCAAGCCGCCGGTGCAGGTGTTTGGCTTGGAGGGTCGCTATGCTTGCGCCCTGTACTCGGCAGCCTCTAAGAACAAGGCACTCGATGCAGTTGAGAAGGACCTGAAAGGACTGCAGAACGAAATGCGAACGGACCCGAAGGTGCGCGATCTGCTCCGTGACCCAACAACAAAGCGCAGCGTTAAGGCTGAAGCGCTCAAAGATGTGACTGCGAAAGTGAAGTACAATGCCGCCACTGGAAACCTTCTGTCGTTGTTGGCTGAAAATGGCCGTCTCGGGCGCCTGGATGGTATTATCAATGCATTCCGATTGATAATGGCCGCTGAGCGCGGAGAGGTTGTGTGCGAGGTGAAGACCGCCAGACCGCTGGAAGATGGACAGCGCAAGCAACTGGAGAATGCCCTCAAGGTATGCTAACTTGTTGAATCTGTAGTAATGTCCATTCAGCACCACATCTAAAATATCACGTCCTATCTCTAGGCATTCCTGAAACCGAATGAGACCATTCAGCTCACTGCCAAGGTTGATCCGGCACTGATCGGAGGAATGGTAGTTTCGATTGGTGACAAGTACGTCGACATGAGCGTTGCCAGCAAAATCAAGAAGTACACTGAAATCATTGCCGCACCCGTCTAAAACTCTGGAACCTCCAAAAGTAGCACTGTAACGAGTTCTAAGGTATTCTGTGACTGCGTTGGGAACTGGGTTGCTGCATCCTAGCAGACGGCCATGGATCGGTGCAAAGAGAAAAACAATACGCCTGTCCTTTGTGTACATCCTGGTCGTATAGAAGAATGAAATTGCGTACAACCGAATACAAAAATAAATTCAGCCCTTTAAGGACTACATAATCATTTTTTGATTGCACATCACCTTTACGATACAAATGTAAAGAAAAAACATTGCTTAAAACTTGCACGTGTAAATGAAGGCCAAGGTCGTTCGCTCGTTTCGGTAAAGTGAAGAACTCCATTCGTCGTAGGATCCATCAGACATTATATTTACGACATTCCACAAAACACGAATATTCCCTGTTGCAGGCAGGAGCTAATTGATTAGGTTGCTAGCATTAATTTTGGTTGTTCTTTTGTCGTAGCTTTGAGTCCGCTTCCTCTTTGCTTTAGATTCTATTTCAACAGATTCAAGCAACCGCATGGTAGATCGAAGAAAGCTCAATACAGGACATATGGAATACATGAATTTCTTGAACCAGGAGTTGGATTGGATCAATTTTTTTCGCATAATAAGTGCAAACGCTACAGTGTTTGATGTTAGATAGTACACATTTAGACCAAATACTTTTTCCTCGTCTGTCTACTGGAACATCGTGCATTATTCCCAACGAATGTAAAGTGAAAATGAATTTCAGTTGATCAACACCGAGAAGCGTGCCGTTTGTTTTGTCTGGAGGAACCGCAATCATATTACATATCACCACCCTACGACGCTTTTTCTTCTTCATCCTCCACCTCGTCCACTTCCTCTTCGTCAGCTTCCTCGCCGAACTCCTCGCAACCTTCTCCGTCTTCGTCGTCTTCCGGCTCGACTTCGATGTCTGGCACCAAATAGTACTGTAACGGGTTAGGCCACAGATCGTCCTTGATTAATTCGGCGATGTCGTCGTTGATCGGATCATTATTATCGGTAAACCAATCGAAAAACGTGCGGTACTCTAGGTTGCGCTTTCGACGCGTATTGGTGGTTTTCTTCGGAAGCACCGTCGTCAGATCGCGATCAGGTTTCCACTTAATGGTGGTGCTCGTCGATGACGGACTCTCTGTAAGCAAAAATATTGAGGCGGGAATTAATTTTCCGTTCCTGCTTTCACACCTTCACGCACATACCCCCATTCGAACCCAGATTAAACTCCTTCGTGAGGAGCTTGTTTTCGAAGAAAGGATTATCTTCGAAGTGAAATTGAATTCGATACCCGCTCTTGATGTCATCAAATTCCTCGACCACCAGCTTTTCGAGAAACTGTAGACATTCTTCCTCTTCCTCCTCGAGGATGCCGGAAATTTGCGGATGGTTCAAGATGGCTGTCACCCAGAACGTTGGAATGCGTTTGATGATTTCGTTGCGCTTTTGGTAGTACGGCTTTCGCAGTGCGTTGTACTTCTGCTCCACCTTCAGAATTTCTTCACTGGCCTTTTCGTTTAGTGCATCTATTTCGTTCTGGCAACTGTCCACGGCTTCCAGTGCCTCCGACTCGTCGTCCAATGTTTCGGAGCACTTTTTCAACTTTTTCGCCGTTGAAGCCATTGGTACCGCCTGGAACTAACTTTTGCCGCTACGGACAGACTACAAGGAACAAAAAGCGCAAATTGTTATGCTACACGCGCTGACACAAGCACACGCACCGAGAAACCAAGCTAAGGTAAAGTGATTGTGTTATATGCCGGATATGTCGGAAACAAATGTGTTCCTCTGCACACAAAACACCGCGTTGCCGTTTTGTTTGCGAGCAATGGCAGACGGAATGTTCTTTCGCTTGTTTTTGGTATCTTCTTCCGAAAAAACTATGTCGGCTATCTGCTTGATTTTTCGCAGTGTGACGTTTGAAGATTGATTTGCAAAAAAACGCCGGGTGTTGCCACTTTCCGATCCCTTTTTGGTGGTTAGAACATTTTGCACAGAGTCAAGAAGTAGAAGCCAAAATGGTTTGACAGTTGTAAACGGCCGATTGCATAAACGAATGTGTAAATTATTGAGTTTTTGTTGAATACAGCGGATAAAACGCAAACTCAACTTTGTTCTATACACAGGATAAAACACATCTACCCTGGCTGGAATCACAATGCCATAAGGGCAACGATTAGCGAATGACTGACTCGGATGAGAGTTGGACTCTCGCTGTAGCGGATGTAAACACAAAATCCGGTCGTACAACTATTAAAAGAAAGGAAAGTGGATCCATACCACTTATATATTATATTTTTGCAGTCTGACCGGGGATTCATAGAATTTTGGAATTATTATTATGAAGGTATTGTCCATGATTCAATTCTGTTAGCAAATCATACTACACCATTCCAAGGTGGTGTAAGCTATTCAGACGTTAGACGGCTGCCAAACAAAAAGTGACATTTGCAGAGAACGCCGTAGAAGCGGTAGAATTGAGTACACGCACACACCGCACATGCAGTCTCATCATTAGTTCACACCGAGTCCGGCTCCTTCACATTAGTGCTGTAGTTTAATTTTGTCTACTCACAAAAAGCGCGAAAAAGTCGCAGAAAATGTCCTCCGGTGATCAGCAAACATCTACCGCCACTACCGGGCAGCCGCATCTACAGCAGCAGGATCTGTCGAAGTTGGTTAGTGTGTTTTAAAGTTACTTTACGCCCTTCCTTCCTAGCTAGTCTCATACCCATGAGAAGACCTACGAAGAATTGCCAACAAGACATTTCCATGCTACTTTTCGGGTCGTCCCGGTGAAAGAAATCACTACGTACTGATAAAAGCCACATTTTGTATTTGGACGGCCAATAGTGACGATTTAAGACACCTTCGATAAGTCTACTAGCCAATGGCTTACCTGGGCTGATGCAATGGTGTTGCTATTTTGGATTTATAGGTTAGGTTTGCTTGCTTCGGATTCCAAAAACACAGCAAAGCAAGGGAAATCAACTTATACTGTAATTTGGTAATGGCTCAACTGCAAGGGATTTCAGAAAGGGGCCATAATTATGCTCAGTATTCTGTTAGGTTGTTGTTGTAATCGTCAGCTTATTCTGTTTGTATTCCATTCCATTCCATTCCATAGGACATTACAAAGTTGACACCGCTATCGCCGGAAGTAATTTCACGACAAGCTACGATAAACATTGGCACCATCGGCCATGTAGCTCATGGAAAGTCGACAGTCGTTAAAGCCATCTCCGGCGTTCAAACCGTTCGTTTCAAAAATGAATTGGAGAGAAATATTACAATCAAACTGGGTAAGTCCCGTCACCATCATTAGAATACTGATTATTCGCAGTATTCTTATTCACATTAAAAAAAATCACAATTGGTTGGGATACAACAATATGAACCTTCATTTCTGGCAAGAACTGTCCTTCGGGGGTACTCCAAGCTTCAACGGGTATTTGTTCGCTTCCTCATTTATTTTTGTTTATGGGGGTGGGTGTTTTGTCGTTCCCGTTTACGCTCTGTTTTGATTTTTTCTCATTGCTTTCTACCTTGCTTTCATTTGCCTATGCAATAATTCAAACGGAGGCAACAAATCATTTTGTTTTCGTCGCAATTGAAGCGAGCTACTTTTAAACGTTCGTAGTTAAAACACCAGCAAAAGCTGGGATATTTGATAATGAAATTTGATGAATTCCAAGTTCTCATACCAACATCTACACCAAACAGTAGGACTATGTGTTCTGAGCCTGCCCGATAAAAATCACCTTCTACAGATGCGTGAAACATTCTCCGGTGAAAATCGTGTATGTGTGCAAGAGAGATGAGAGAAAGCAAGAGAAAATACAAACGTGTGTAGTACATAATCGAATATTTAACGATTTATAACTTGTACCGATAGGTTCCGGGAAGGAGACTTAGATATGTGAAATGAAAGGAAAACGCTACGAATTTACAAATAGATTAGATGTAGCTTTGTCAGACTTTTTACTATACATAAGTATTTTCTCTCTCTTTCTCTCTCTCTCTCTGCCTTTGCCGAATGTACCAAACGCCGCATCACTAATTTCCTGCACTATAATTTGTACGGCCTGTCGTCGTCTAGAACGTTTATCAAAGGAACAGATCGAGTTGCTGACATCCGACACAGAAGCTTTGACAAAATATGTAAAAATTGGACACGAATTATATAAATCACCGTACAACCATGACATCGTGAAACAGGAGGTAGATGCTATAGCCACGCCAAAGGCAGAAACAAGCGAGAGCAAAAGTAACATTAGCACGACTGCTCGGAAGCGTAAACTGTCAAATTATGTGTTACCATCAGAAACTAGCCATGAAAGTCCAACAAAAGGGGAATCTAACAAAATAAAGCAAGCAAAGATTATGGACTTCTTCAAACTCTCCCCACCGTACCCTACATCTTCGCTGGATAACGATACAAGAAAAGAACCTCCTATACTGATTAATGGCACCAAGCAAAACGCCGGCTTGAGTCGAATAAAACGACACTCATTACCAACTTACCTGCATACGGATAGTATCAAACTAGAATTAAAGGACAAATCACAGGAGACATGCTCAGAAAGCACTCCGCCCAGAGGATGGCAACTGTCGGTAAAAAGAGAATATGTTCCTTCCGTGAAAATGGAGTTAAACCAAACGACCATTGACAATCTCACACCGAGCACTTCCGCAGTGCCATCGAACAATAGATTCAGGCCATCGCGAATGTTGCAAGATAAGACGAACACAAACAAGACTGATGTAGTGTCACCGCTTACATTGGGAATGTCCAAGGAGCGAAAGGCGCCCGTAGCAAAGTTGGACCCAACCACCAAGGGCAGCAAGCCCACGGGAAATGGAAGTGGCCAGAGTTCTAAACAGCCGACAGAGTATACGGTAGAAGCCATCGTGGACATTCAGCTTGTGGGAAACTTTCCATATTTCCATATAAAGTGGCTAGGATACTCAAGTCAGGATAATACCTGGGAACCATTGATAAATGTTGCCGAATGTTCACTGTTGGATGATTTTTTGTCCCGCGAATTGTCCATGTTACAGTACTGGGTAAATAGGATACAGGAGAAGGTTAGACATAGTCCCGACTATCTGAAGGCAATTAAAGCACACGAGACGGGCATCAAACCTTGTGCGGAAATATTTCTGGAGTACGAGCAGTACGATTGGAACCAACTGCGCGCGGATCTGATCGTTTTAGCCAAGCTTGCGATGAACCGGGGGCGCAACAAGTGTACCTGGGAGCGTATTGTGAGCAACATGCAGAGAGAAGAATCGTTCGTCAAACGGCGCAATCAGCTTGAACAGTTGAAACGATTTGAAGAAGAAATCAACCAACACGAGCCGACGTTCAAAATCATCGTAGAGAATAAGCAGGACATGGATGCGCCACCGAACAACTTCACCTACCTTCGGGAGAACATTCCCAGCGAAGGAATCTGCATCCCGAACGATCCCCCGTGCGGTTGCGATTGCAATCCGTGCAACGGCCGGAGCGTTTGCTGTGGCAAGCTCTCCGATGGTCGGTTTGCATATAGCGTCAAAAAGCGGTTGCTGTTGCAACCTGGAGCCCCGATCTTTGAGTGTAACAAGCAGTGCCGCTGCAGCTCCGACTGTCTCAATCGTGTGGTACAGAACGGTGGGAAGTGCAATTTGACCGTATTTAAAACATCCAATGGACGAGGCTGGGGGGTTAGAACGAACGTAACCATCTACGAGGGTCAGTACATTTCCGAGTACTGCGGCGAGGTGATTACGTACGACGAGGCCGAAAAGCGCGGTCGTGAGTATGACGCCGTCGGTCGAACCTATTTGTTTGATCTTGATTTTAACGCAGGCGACAATCCGTTCACGATAGACGCCGCACGATACGGAAACGTGACGCGCTTCTTCAACCACTCATGCGATCCCAACTGCGGCATCTGGTCGGTGTGGATCGACTGCCTCGATCCAAATCTCCCGCGGTTGGCATTTTTCGCAAGGCGACGAATTGAGGCCGGCGAGGAACTGACGTTCAATTATCACACCCAGCTCGGTACGGCTAATAATGGTGCTGGCGACGAATCTAAGACTGTCGTCAACGCAGTTGGCAGTACTGGAAATAATAAACCACAGACCGAGTGTCTGTGTGGAAGTACCAATTGCCGAAAGATCATTTTCTAGTATTAACAGATGCAATTGTGTATCACAGTTGAGGTTCTCATTTTTGATAGCCGGTTTAAGTTTTCTGTGTAAAGAAACCATAATCGTGCTGTTTACGGAAGTTCAAGTTTCTTTGAAATGTCGACCGTATTATTATCTGTTACAGTCTACACTGCTTGGCTGAAATGCGGCACGGATTATAGCAAAATTCAACTCGGATTTCTTGAATAAAGATCAAATGCTGTTGATATTCTGTGTTTCTTGAAAGTTAGTTGTGAGGTCTCTCGAATGTGATGTGAATCTTTTGAATAAATTTACGTTTTTTTACTCCACGAGGTCCTTACATTTCACTGCAAAGTATCTCTGACTAGCGTGCTCGATGTTTTACGTCGACGTTTCTATTGATATCGAGCACAAGAGGTTCCACTGGGCTGTCATATTTTATTTGTCGAATCATTGATACTGTAAGAATGCCATTCCATTTTCCGGTCAGAATATTCATGAAAATTTCCACGTATCTTTTTGCACGACAGGTTATGCCAATGCAAAGATCTATAAGTGCGATAACCCGAAATGCTTGCGACCGACCTGCTTCACTTCCGGCGGTTCGAGCAAGGACGATAGTTTCCCCTGCTACCGTCCGGCCTGTACCGGTCGTTTCCAGCTGGTGCGCCATGTGAGCTTTGTCGACTGTCCCGGGCACGACATCCTGATGGCAACGATGTTGAACGGCGCCGCCGTCATGGATGCCGCACTGTTGCTGATCGCTGGCAACGAGTCCTGTCCGCAGCCCCAAACGTCGGAGCATCTTGCCGCTATTGAAATCATGAAGCTGAAGCACATCATTATCCTGCAGAACAAGATCGATCTGGTGAAGGACAGCCAGGCCAAGGAGCAGTATGATCAGATCGTGAAGTTCGTGCAGGGCACGGTGGCGGAAGGCGCTCCGATCATTCCGATTTCGGCCCAGCTCAAGTACAACATCGAGGTGCTGTGCGAGTACATAATGAAAAAGATTCCAATTCCGCCGCGCAACTTCATCGATCCGCCGCGGTTGATCGTGATCCGCTCGTTCGACGTTAACAAGCCGGGCTGCGAGGTGAACGATCTGAAGGGCGGTGTAGCCGGCGGTTCGATCTTGCGTGGTGTTCTCACCGTCGGCCAGGAGATCGAGGTGCGACCAGGCCTGGTCAGCAAGGACTCAGAAGGACGACTAACGTGCAAACCGATCTTCTCCAAGATCGTCTCCCTGTACACGGAACAGAACGAACTGCAGTTTGCCGTGCCCGGTGGGCTGATCGGTGTTGGCACCAAGATCGAACCGACGCTCTGCCGTGCGGATCGACTGGTCGGCCAGGTCCTCGGGGCGGTCGGGGCACTGCCGAACATATTCATCGAGCTGGAAGTGTCCTACTATCTGTTGAAGCGTCTGCTCGGCGTGCGCACGGAGGGTGACAAAAAGGGCGCGAAGGTGCAGAAACTCGTGCGACATGAGATGCTGCTGGTCAACATTGGATCGCTGAGCACCGGTGGACGGGTGGTGGCGACGCGTGCGGATTTAGCCAAGATTGCCCTGACGAACCCGGTGTGTACGGAAAAGAATGAAAAGATTGCCCTCAGCCGACGTGTGGAAAACCATTGGCGGTAAGTAAAGAGTTTTTGGATAGCGTCCTACCTTTATAATTATACTAACAAGCAGTACTTCTACACAGTAGCTGGCGAGTCGAGTCATCTTTTTTCTTTCGTAAAAGTTAATATAGGATACAGCGAACTTTGTGAAGATTCACTCAACTGTATTGATGTTGCGTTTTTCATCAACAATCGAAATGCTTCTCTTTCTCCTTGCAGTTTAATTGGATGGGGACAAATTCGCGGTGGCACTGTTATCGAGCCGTTGAAGGAACATTAGGAAAAAAGACACTCTACCATCGGGACATTTTCGATCGCAGCTAGATCATTATACACCTCATACATACACACCGTGCTGGCGATCGACTGCTGGAAACGAAGGAGGTCGCGTCGTGCTTTCTTTTACCATTACCCTCGAGGCCACTGTGAGAGATCGAACGAACGGCGTTCTCGGTGGTTTAGACATTGGGAGTATGGAAGCAGGAAAGTTGATGTACTGGTTGAAGCGAACGGAAAGGGCGTTTGTATGGCGTTGTTACCATACAGTGTTAGAAAGGTGTGTCGAACGCAGCGGAAATATGTTTAACCGGATTGGAAAGACGAAAAGCACTTCTAGCTACAATGAGAGAAGCATACTACAGCAAATACATAACAATAGAAAAAGAATTATACATTGTTTTTTCTCTTTTCGGACTTAGCCGTACTGTATATTTTATTATACTAGCTTACATACTTATATACCTAGCGAATAATACTATATTTACCCGTCCTTTCTGTCGTCGTTCGGGTTTATCCCGAGCTACGATCTTCTGCCTCCCTTCCTGTTTCGCTCGTCCGCTCCGTTTCCAGTACGCTCGTTCATTCATTCATGCTACAATCATACCACGAATGTTACACACGTATACGAGGACAACAATGCTTGAATGGGTTAGGAAGGCGTGGAATGGGTGGTGGGATTTGGGCAGCTAGAGGGCGAGACCGGCGCCCTGGGAGAACCGGTAGATCGGGTGGAGGTACTCGAGGTCATGTCCCGCCATTATGTCACGGTTCCGGACCGCCGGTCGTCTCCCCAATGCCTCGAACGCGCCGAAGAAAGTCGGGCGTCTTCGAACTCCACGCAGGAACACAGAAGGTGATCCGCGTCGTGGAATCCCAAACCACTGCTACATATCTTGGACTGAACCTGATTTATACGCTGTAGGTGTGCGCCCAGCGCGAAATGGTTCGGCCGAAGTCTAGAGAACATTTATCTTTTTATTTTAGAGTGAAAGAAAAATAGGTTCAATGGAAAGATCGTATTGACTCCCTATTGCAAATGAAACACCCAATCCCGGTCCCCCATAAAACTCGATTGACATTAGAAGATTGCCACTTTCATTAAGTTCATTTCTTTTTAATTTCCTTTTTTTCACTCAACTTAAATAAATTAACTACACTTGTTTATTTCAACACTGGTGTGTTTTCAAAAAAGGAACAAAAAGATACGTGCACATAAAGCGTGTAAAAATAAAGATTACGAACTGGGTTCGTAGAAATAATTACCCTAAACGTTAAGCGTATTTCCTTGGAGGAACAGTTTAGATTACGTAAAGCAACGAGATTCCGTTTCGATCAAATCTTCGTGTGTACGATTTTCTGTTCGTTTTCTCTTCGTTTTTGCTTCTAGTTGTGCAACTGCAGTTCTCACTTTTCAGTTTTTTTTCTTAACGTGACTTAGAAAAATCGTTAATTTTACAATTTCAAAATGACAATAATTCCTTATACTTATTTCCGTATTTGTATAAAGACCGTATATCCTATCTAAAAATGACGAGATTCACACGCATACACAAGCTTTACTCACACGCACATACATCAATGAAGAAGTTAATAAACCCTTTAGCTGATCTATGCTGTACCCCTGATTTCCAGTGTTTAGGTTACGCCACCCAATTATCAACCCATCTCACCGGCGGTTCGGGGTTGGGAGTAGAACGAAACCGGTGAGATAAGGAAGAGAACGGGGAAGGCGCAGTTATTACTTAACCTCTAATTGCAAATCGACGGTCGTCGGCGCCGGTTTTTGCTGGACTCGAACTTCGATACCGAATATATGTATATATATATATGTATTTAAATATTCCAAAACATGATGGAGCATGGAGCAGGATTATTTTAGTGCAGTAATATTTCCATTATCGTTAGACGCAGACGGCTAGCATGAGACCTGCCCATAACGAACTATTTACAACGTATTCTTCCACGGCTTCCATGTGAGCAGAACTAGCGGCTTTGGCCGGAGGGTGAGGGGCAGAGTACGACAGAGTCTCAGCAACGCTGGCACAACTCAATCAGTCGGTAGTGTCGCAGTGGGAAAAGCCTCCCAACTTCTCGGCGTACAGTGCTCTCCTATAGTAAAACAGCCAAAAAGGGTATGCCTAAAATCCTAGAGCATCCTCGTTCTCGTCCCTTTCTCCCTATCGTTAACCTCAATGGTCCTCCGTGCAGTAGCAGAATTTACGCATCTCCGGGTCCCGCTCGTAGATGCAATTAGCCTGCTCGCCGTACTTGTTAATGCGCGAGATGTCGCCTAGCTTAACCAGGAACCGATTGTTTATCCGATCGTGCAGCACGCTCGCCTCGTAGATCGCCTTGCTGGGGTTGGTGACAAGCTTCACCTGGTACATGTCGTGGGCTACGCGAATCGCGTCAGACGAGAACTCTCCGAGGAAACCGTCGGTATCACGATTCTGCTTAAAGCGGACCAGACCCTCGTGTGGCTGCAATCGGGCAGCCCACCTGATTTCATCGAGCGTGAGTTGAGCGCAGATCCCACGGTGGCGCTCGGTGTGGTGATTAATGGTATCGACGACAGTTTTTGCCGACCTGAAAACTTCCTCCGAGGAAGCAGTTTCGTTAATCGTTTGCCAGTTAAGACAGGCGCACCAGTGAGGCTCGATGTAGGCGTCGGCGCATGACCGATTCTGGGGAATGACATCGAATAGCGAGATTGCTCTCGTTACGGCTGGTTTTTGTTTCGCCTTAAGTGTTTGCAGCGCTGTGGAATGCAACGAAACAAAGTACAACATTGAAATCCATTCAATAAAGAGAATCCATGCCTTTGTAAATACACAGAGGACATTTGGCGACATTTTGAGGACTTAATAGAACTCTGTCTAGCGTAAATTTTAAAAAATTCTCTCGCGTAGATACTATGGTAGAAGAATCTGCAGCGACCCTCACGGGCCTGAAGAAAGTAATCTTTTTCTACACTTACTCAGTATATCCTGCAGTGTTTCGTGTATATCAAACGGGGTCACCAGTCGGTCGAGATTCTGGCGCAAGTTGTCGTACTGCAACCGGTACTGGGTCTTAAACCACTCAGGAAACACGAAGCTGAAGAACGGCAACCGCTCTTCTTGCTTGCCCTGCAGCGTATTGCGCACCTCGGCAAAGCGATTCCCGTGGTCGGACATTAGCACGAGGATGGTGCTGTTCAGAACGCCCGATTTCTTCAGCTCAACTAGCCAATTACTGATATCAGTGTCTGCGACCCCAATCAGGTTGATCGAATCGTGCGACAGTTCCCCGTGAAAGCTGAACACAAACCGTGGCGTGCTGGTTCGATAGCTGGCCATGAAGTCGCGCGTATAGTCCAGCATTACTTTGTGGCGTGGTTTTGCTCCGATGCACAGGCGCTTGTAGTAGCTGAGGTACGCCTCGATCGCAATGTAGTACGTGCGCATATAGTGGTCGGTCGGCTGTTCGTTGAAACCATTCAACCGGTAGGAGAAGGTTCCAATGTTCGGCACATCCTCGTTGAACGCCGTCACGTAGCCGTACTTTTCGTACTCTTTCCAAATCAGCGGATACACGTTGACGTACTCGGTGTTTTTCATCCGCCGCCGGGTGTCCGGCAGTTCCAACTCGGTGAATCCCGTCAGTAGCGGTATCAGTGCTTGTGGGGTCCCATCGCCGACGATGTTGTAGCCCTGCAGCACGTCTGCGCCGAGGTATCTCGTAAGGTACTTGTACGTTTTTGGCAGCTTGCGCTGAAATGCGTTCCGACTGAGCGAGTCGAAACCGAGCATCAAGACGTTCAGGGCGGATTCTTTGTTCCAGCTAGGCCGTGCCCGCAGTGCATCGTCCTGGCGAATACCTATTAGCAACCCTTGCCAGCGTTCCGTGCGACTGTCGGTCCAGCATTTGGCGCGCACGAAATCGCTTCCGCGTAATGTGTAACTGCCGCTTGTTCGTGTTGTTTCACCGAAAGACAGTTTGAAATCGCTCTTCCGCAGAATGTCCGCATAGTCGCACGTAATTTTACCCTTCTCTTTAATCACCTCGGGTTTGATGTTACAAGTGGACTTCTAGAAGATGCAATTAAAATTAAGATTCGAATTGTAAAAAAAGTCTACTTAAAGGTTAATCAGTTAATGTACCTACCTCGCACGCTACCCAATCCTGCAGCTCACTTCCGCACTCGATCGGCTGTTCGTCCTTAAGGAAACTCAGCATTTCAGGTGAGTCCACCGGTAAGCTTGGCATTTTACAGGCACCCTGGTTGGCTAGCGATTTGATCGATTCTTCAATAAGAACACTGACGCCAAAAAAAATTCCAGAAATAGAGGATCAATAAAGCAGAAGAA